>CAMRHE010000611.1:0-600000 GCA_947044405.1 Leptodactylus fallax | reverse complement strand
CTGTAATGTCCCAAAGTGGCCTCCAGACAGTATAATATCCCATAGCGTCCCCTCCACACGTTGTAATGTCCCATATCGGCCCCTCCACACAGTATAATGTCCCATAGCGACCCCTCCACACAGTATAATATCCCACAGCGGGCCCTGCACACAGTATTATGTCCTACCATGGCCCCTGCACACACACTATTATGCCCCACTGTGGCCCCTGCACACACATTATTATGTCGAATAGAGGCCCCTGCGCACAGTATTATGCCCCATAGTGGCCCCTTCACACAGTATTATGCCACATTGTGGCCCCCTGCACACAGTATTATGCCCCATTGTGGCCCCTGCACACAGTATTATGCTCTATAGTGGCCCCTGCATACACACTATTATGCCCTAGAGTGGACCCTGCACACACACTATTATGCCCCATAGTTGCCCCTGCACACAGTATTATGCCCCATAGTGACCCCTGCACACGGTATTATGCCCCATATAGGCCCCTGCTCGCAGTATTATGCCCCATAGTGGGCCACCCATGAACAATTATTATACTCTGGGGTCTTTTCAGAGTATAATGATCGGAGACTAAGGGGAAGTGACAAACATAAAAAACAATGTTACTAACTTCTCCTGTGCTCTGGCGCACTCCCCGTTGCTTTTGGCCCTCTTTAATGTTGGTACAGAAGTCACGTGGGCCAGGCCAGCTTCGCGACTTATAATGATGCCGGCCTGGCCGACGTGACGTCTGAGACCTCACCAAAGAGGCCCGAAGACTGCCGTGGAGTTCCGGAATGCAGGAGAGGTGAGTAACACTGTTTTTTTATGTTTCTCACCTCCCCTGGGCCACTGCTTATTATACTCCGAGGTCTGAAAGATCCCAGAGTATAATAATAGCAGTTTTTGTTGGGGTTCGCAGGCCTGCGGGCCTCACATACCAATCCCCACTCTTGCTCACAGCCACCTCCGCTTCCCTTTCTGCCCTCCAGGCCCCAGCAACATGATATGGGATGCAGAAAGGGCAGTGGAGGCGGCCGTGAGCAGGAGCAGGGATCGGTAAGTGAATAGGGCCCGTTATCTGCTGGGGTTATTCCAGCAGGTAACAGCTATTATAAAAAAAAAAAAAAAAAAAAAAAAGCATCAGGGGCCCCCTAAGGTCCCGGGCCCTGTGGCAGCAGCTACCGCTTCTACCCTGATATTTACACCACTGAGTGCAGACAGGAATGCTATAAACCTATTATATGGTTATTATAACCTGAAGGTTTGTACATCTCTTCATTCTGAATATAGACCATATCCCACAAGATATCCGAAATTTACTTATTGGCTAAAAAAAAAAGGGGGTGATATACCATGTGGTGGGATAGGAAAAGGGGGTCATATACGGTGAGGGGAGCCAGGAAAAGAGGTCATATTACTGTCCTATACAGGACAAGAGAAGTGGTACTGTGCACTGTCTATAGAATGGAACTGAAAAACCGGCTTAAGAAACTTGCACAACTCAACAGCGACATCTTCTTCTTAACAAAATGCAAAAAGGAGAGACTCATCCCAAAAGGCTTCAATTTACGTAACCCAACCCGGAACACCTACAACAGCCGATATGCAGAACAACTATGTATTCGGACATCTGAAAGGCTGCGGAACAATATGATAAAAATTTCCTATAACAACAAAAAAAGAACACAGGATGAGATACAGGCCCTGAAATCATCATTGGCTAATGACACAGAGGAAATGAAGGCCAGACTCCACACATACTACTGGAAACTTCAGGATATGCTTATTAACAACAAAAAGAAAAAGCTCCACAGACTGAGACAAAAAGGCCTCATTACTACAACCGCAAGTACTAGCCCAGCTCAGCAAAGCTGTGTTGTGAATCTTTCCTCTTATGAGCCAAACAAACACGAAATGTCAGTTCTCTCCAAAGGTCTCTCCTTCTGCCCCTCGGCACACACTGACCATATCCAACTCTGCAATGATATGGAGGAGTTTTTCAGAAAAATGAGATTAAGGGAATATTTTTATGACAAAGACCCTCCATACAGCAGTGACTCTGAGATGGAACAGCCCATAAGGAATCCTACCAAAAAATCTACCTGGACCCCACGCCCTGGAGCTAATGCAGCACTGGATAAATATATTGACTGTTTCAGAAGCAAAGTAAAATCAGAAATCCTAGAGAAACAAAAGAAACAGGTGCATAACCTAACCCTGCAGGAACAGAAGGCTATTACATCACTGAAAGAAAATCAGGATATAATAATAAAACCAGCTGACAAAGGGGGCGCAATAGTCATAATGAACACCTCAGACTATATCCAGGAAGCAAACAGGCAACTGTCAAATCCCATCCATTACTCCAAACTTGGAAGTGATCCCACAGAGGCCTATATGAAAGAACTAAAGAGTATGATCAAGGAGTTTCCAGTCCAGATCCAGAATCAGGTAAAAGGACTTATCCCCCAAGATCCCAGGCCGGGCTGCTTCTATATGCTCCCAAAGATACACAAAGATGGCAACCCTGGGAGGCCTATCATTTCTGGCATTGGGACACTGACAGAAAACATCTCAGGTTGGGTGGAAAATCTCCTAAAACCCCTTGTCAGGGATACTCCAAGCTATATCCAGGACACCACTGACCTTCTTAACAAACTGAATGCCCTGTGCCCTCTACCTGAGGGTACCATTTTGGCCACCATGGATGTGGAATCCCTGTATACTAACATTCCCCACAAGGATGGAGTTGCAGCATGTCGGGTACACCTGGCAAAACAAAACCTCCCAACAGAACCAGTAACGCAGCTCATACAATTCATCCTTAGCCACAACCATTTTACCTTTGGAGAGGATCTATATCTACAGCGAATGGGAACTTCAATGGGGACCAGATGTGCACCCCAATATGCAAATCTCTTTATGGCAGAAATGGAAGGAACATATTTATCAACATGCACCACCAAACCTATGATTTACCTTCGTTATATCGATGATATCCTTGTCATCTGGACTGCAGGTGAGGAGGCCCTACTTCAATTCCATAATGACTTCAATGACTTTCACCCGACCATCAACCTTAAACTTAGCTATTCAGGGAGTGAAATTCACTTTCTGGATACCACAATATACATTAAAGACCACCGGCTACTCACATCAATATACCACAAACCCACAGACAGAACGGCCTACCTGAGAAACGACAGCTTCCACCCCAAGCACACAAGACAATCTATAATCTACAGCCAGGCTATACGATACAATCGTATTTGCTCCGACAAAACAGACCTGGACAAGCACCTCCTGGATCTGAGGTTGAAATTTCTCAGATTGGGATACAAACCAAAAGTGACAGACAACCAATTAAACAAAGCAGCAGCCATTAACAGAGACAGTCTGCTCACATATAGAGAGACCCAGAAAGAAGCCCGAGTGCCCCTAGTTGTCACCTACAACCCACAGCTGGAGATCCTACGAAGGATTGCCAAGGAGCTCCAACCTGTACTACATAGGGACAACAGACTCAAGGACATATTTCCAGTCCCCCCTCTCCTCTCCTTTCGACAACCACCAAACCTGAGGCGCATTATCGTCCGGAGTGCCCTGAAGGCCCCAACTGAAAATGGCACCTCACCTTGCCTACATAAAAGGTGCATGACCTGCAAGCACATCCACACCGCTGACAGTGTACCTATCCCACAGTCACAACAGGTGCACAGAATTAGGGGGACATTTTCCTGCAGGTCTTCCAATGTGGTGTACCTCATAATGTGTGTGCAATGTCCCACCACAGGCCTCTATGTGGGGGAAACAGGGCAGAGACTCAGTCAACGAATGAACTCACACAGATCCACCATTAATAACAGCAGAACCGATCTCCCAGTGGCCGCACATTTCTCCGGAGAAAACCACTCTATTGAAGATTTGCGGGTTGTGGTTTTAATGGGACATTTTAAGACACAGGAGAAAAGAAAAGAAATGGAGTATAAATTTATGCAAAAATTTCAAACTCTGCAATTTGGACTCAATATTCATGCCAGCTTCATGTCACACTATGTTTGAACCATGAACTGAACTCAATATTCATGCCAGCTTCAAATCACACTATGTGTGACCTGTGAGGGTCACAAATCACCTCCTGATAGCAAACAGATAACAGCAAGAATTACTGATCCCTCCGTCACGCACCACAAGTTTCCAGACTGTTTTTTTTGACCTGTTGTAAATAACTTCTCTACTTAGATTGCAATTTTTTTTTAAGGACTCTAAAATGCTTTGAAAACCATGTGTATAAAAATCTGTTAATTTTCAGTTCTTGTATCACACCATGTCTGATGAAGGGAGCGAGTACTCCTCAAAGCTTACTTATAAATATACTCAGTTAGCCTCTAAAAGGTATCGCCTGATTTCTTCACTCTTCCACTATATCAAGGGTCGGCAACCCCCATCACGCGTGCCAAGAGTGGCACGCGAGGCTTCCCTGGCACAGCAGTGGAGTCCTCACCCAGCAGTTTCGATCGGACCAAACACGGCTGAAACGAAACTGCTATTATTATACTGTGGGGTCTCTTCAGACCTCCGAGTATAACAAGTGGAGACTCAGGAGAAGTGATGAAACATAAAAAAACAATGATACTCACCTTGCTCCCTGCACTTCGCGGTGGCTCTGTACTCTGCAGGCGCTTCTGACAGCTAACAGGGCCTCAGGGGTCACGTCCGGCGTCATTACGCATAATGATGCGACGTGACCCCAGAGACCCAATCAGCGGTCGCTGACTACAAGCAGAAGCGCCCGAAGAGAACAGAGAGCAGCGGAACGCAAGGAACAAGGTGAGTAACATTGTTTTCAATGTTTGTCACCTCTCTTGGCCCTCCACTTATTATACTCTGGGGTCTGAAGAGAGCCCACGTTATAATAATAGCTAGTGAGTGGGGACAATTGGAATATTATAAAAGTTGGAATATTATACTGTGTGCAGGGGCCGCTATGAGACATAATACCGTGAGCAGGGACCGCTATGGGACATAATACCTTGTGTAGGGGCCACTATGGGATATAATACGGTGTGCAGGGACCGCTATGGGATATAATACCGTGTGGAGGGACCGCTATGGGACATAATACCTTGTGTAGGGGCCATTATGGGATATAATACGGTGTGCAGGAGCCACTATGGGACATATACCGTGTGCAGGGACCGCTATACGACATAATACCGTGTGCAGGGACCGCTATGGGACATAATACCGTGTGCAGGGACCGCTATGCGACATAATACCGTGTGCAGGGACCGCTATGGGACATAATACCATGTGCAGGGATCGCTATGGGACATAATACCGTGTGAAGGGACCGCTATTGTAAGGGAATCGCTAGAGGAGCGATTCCCCAGTGCTGCTGCAGAACCCTGGGGGGAGGGGCACAACAAGACAGTGAGCCCTAAGCTGAACCCCCTCACTGTCCCTGGCTAACTTGCCCGATCTGTGCTAGGCGACAGCCAGCAACCGGTCGATCAGTCCCTTCCTAATATAAGTGACACACAGAACACGACAAGACAAAACAACACAGAAGCAGAGTCAGCAAGCCAAGGGGTCGGTAACAGTCGAACAATGCAGTACCAAAACGAATCCAAGAGAGAAGTCACAGGGGGAGCCAAAGGTCAGAAGTCAGATATACAACAATAGCAGAATAAGAGCTAGCAGGGATAAAACAGAATCAATAGCCAGCGATCATGTGAGGGCTGACAACCTGTTTATAGAAAGCCAGGACCTGCCCCAGACTTGATTGGACGACAGGCTGTCAATCACACAGGCAAGGCTGAAATTAACTATTAGAGGAGCAGAGAGAAACAAAGATGCAGGAAACGGGTGTGGCAGAAATTCAATTACAGACAGGAGGTATTAGGACAGTGCTCAGACTGAGCAACAAGAAACCTACGCAAGGAATCAAACTAAGCACGCCTCCTTCGCTGCAGCATGTAAGCGGAGGGTGGCGCAGAGACTCGAACAGGCAGAGACGTTACAGGTATAGGACATAATACCGTGTGCAGGGGCCACTATGGGATATAATACGGTGTGCAGGGGCCACTATGGGATATAATACCTTGTGCAGGGACCGCTATGGAACATATACCATGTGAAGGGACCGCTATAGGACATAATACTGTGTGCAGGGGCCAATATAGCACATAATACCGTGTTTAGGGGCCACTATGGGATATAATACCGTGTGCAGGGACCGCTATGGGCAGTGTCGGACTGGGATGTCTAGGGCCCACCAGTGGAATTGTTTCTAGGGGCCCACCATCAGAACCCCTGCAGATCAGCGGTACTGAGACAGGGCGGCTAAAGGTAATAACTTGCCGGGAGCCATGCTGCTCACCCACTATACCATGTGCACCACTGCACTACCTAAACCTATTGCTACACCTTGTATGGCAAGTGAACAGCGTGGCTCCTAGAATTGTTACCTTTACCTGTAGCCGCATTGTCCTGGAAAAGCTGATCTGCAGAGGTCCTGGCTGTTGTATCATCGTAGATGTAATATTGATGGCCTATCCTAAGGACAGGCCATCAATATTAGGAAGATGGATAAATCTTTTAAAGAGGTTGTCGAAGGAATTGGAGCAAACAATGTAGCTGGCGGGAGGTGTAAAGTAAAAAATAAGTAAATTAAAAAGCATACTCACCTGTTCCCGGCACTCTGTTGTCCGCTGCCAGTGTCCATTCAGTCTCATGCCGGCGACTCCTTGCTGGGAGTCCTGCACCTCATGTGATCGCTAAGACCAATTAGGTACAGGATTTCCAGAAATGAGGCGCCGCCATGAGACCGAACAGACACAGGCAGGGGAACACGGGGTGCTGGGGACAGGTGAGTATGCTTTTTTAAAAATTTTCTTATTTTTACACCTCCCTGGCGGCCAACACAGTGGTCGCTCCAGTTTATGGACAACCTCTTTTAAGGGGTTGTCTGGGCCAAATTTTTCTATGGTCACTTCACTGGTCCCCCCCACATAGTGGCCTCTTCACTGGTCCCCCATACTGTATGGGGAATAGTGATGGGGTCATTATACTGTGTGGGAGCAGTGATGGGGGTTAACATCCTGTGGGGGGGACATTAAACTGTGTGGGACATATTAAAGGGGTTGTCCAGGGTTAATCTTTTTTATGGCCTATGCTCTGGATAGGCCATAAATACCTGATCGGTAAAGGGCTGACACATGGCCCCATCAGCTGTTCGGAGCCACTTCCAGTGCCTGTTCTGTACACAACATAGGGCCGGAAACAGAAAGCTCCATTCGCTGTATAGCAGCCCGGCGCCTTCACTGCAGCTCAGATCCTACTGACTTCAATAAGTGCTGAAATACAGTGAAGGTGCCCAGCCCCTTAACATTGGACAGAGCTTTCTGCTTCTGGCCCTGTATTGTGTACAGTACGGGCATCAGAAGTGGCTCCATACAGCTGATCGGTCCAGGGTCAGCCCCCTACAGATCAGGTATCTATGGCCTATCCTGAAGATAAACCATAACAAATTATGCCTGGACAACCCCTTTAATATATACCCCTAATGCACCACACTTTAAAGAGATTGTCCAGTATAATTTTTGTCCTTTTTATAAATAGTCCGGGGGAGGTGAATCCCCCCTACCCCCCCCCCCAAAAAAAAAAAAACATGCTAAACATACTCACCTGTCTCCGGTGCTCTGGTGTCCTCCCAGCACGGTCCGGTTCTGCAGCTCCGCTGTCTTCTTTTTGCCGGAATTCCTCACTGGCTGTGACGTCCCAGGTCCCTTCCCTTAGGCCACCGATTGGCCTCAGGGGTCACGTGACGTCACAGGTAGTCATTTGCAGGGGGAACTTCAGCTGGAAGAAAACAACAGAACTGCAGGACCGAACTGCGCTGGGAGACACTGGGGACAGGAAAGAAAGTTTGTGGGGGTTTTTTTTGTTTTGTTTTTTTCACCTGCCCCGGCGTAATAAAAAAAAAATGAAGGAGCCACTCTATGGAGTATAAGCTCCACAGTGGCCCCCACCCAGTATTATAAGCTTCACAGTGGCCCCCACCCAGTATTATAAGCTCCACAGTGGCCCCCACCCAGCATTATAAGCTCCACAGTGGCCCCCACCCAGTATTATAAGCTCCACAGTGGCCCCCACCCACCATTATAAGCTCCACAGTGGCCCCCACCCAGTATTATAAGCTCCACAGTGGCCCCCACCCAGTATTATAAGCTCCACAGTGGCCCCCACCCAGTATTATAAGCTCCATAGTGGCCCCCACCCAGTATTATATGCGCCCAATAGCCCCCCTCCGCTTCAGTGCTATTATTATACTCTGGGGTCTCCTCAGACCCCAGAGTATAATAATCAGAGGCCCAGGGGAAGTGATTAAAAATAACAAACAGTCATACTCACCTTGCCTTACCTTTACTTGGCATCCTCGCTCCATCCTGCCATCTTCAGCATCTTCAGGCCCTTTTCCGACGACACTGCTGAGGCCTGTGATTGGGCCTCAGCGGTCACGTGGGGCGCACTGACGTCATTACGCGGTCGCACCCCATGTGACCGCCGGGGCCTAATCACAGGCCTCAGTCATGACGGAGGAGCGTCGGAGAGGACGCTGTGCCCAGGAGAGGTGAGAATATGTATTTATTATTTTCAGTCACCTCCCCTGGCTCTCCTGCCCTGTCATCTATTGGAAAGGGGCCTGCAATATGACAGGGCCCTTTTCCAATAACAGTATGTATAGCGGTCGGGGAACCAGGCTTTCCCTGACTGCTATCATAGTGGTCCGGGGCCCCGGCCATCTCCAGCTGGCCGCGGGCCCCGTACCCTGCCGGGTCCAGGGCCCGATCGGGATGCTCAGGATCCCGATCGGGCCCCCATGAGATGAGGACTAATAGTCGGGGCTCGGGGCCCACCGGTGGATTCACCGGTTCCCCGGTGGGCCAGTCCGACCCTGGCTATGGGACATATACCGTGTGCAGGGACCGCTATGGGACATTATTCTGTATAACGGTGTGGTTTTTGTATAAGGATGTGTTTTTGCACAGAAAACACAGGAATTTTTTTTGTGTAAAAATGCACCATGTGAATGCAGTTTTACATTGAAGTAAAAGTTCCAGTGGCCTAAGAATATAGCTGAATCCAGATACATAGTGTGTTTTCACCATATGGATGCTGCCATAAGATGCTCCCGGACACTTACATTTACCACTACTTGCGGGATGCACATGGACTTTCATTGTTTCTAATCGGAAAGTACAGGTGCGTCCCAGGAAATAGCAGTAAACCCATGTGTCCTAATGCATCTGGTGGCAGCACTTCTATGTTACGGTTTGTGGTATATGACTTTAGTTTAGGGGTCGTCAGACTTACACTTATTGACTTGCACTCCGAGTACCTCATCATTGATTTTTTTATTTAAATCAACACGCCGAACAAAAAAAGGTTGCCTACCCCTGGTCTATATATACATAATAAGAGCAGATACTGAGAATTACACCTAGTATACAGGACAAGAGAAGTGGTACTGTGCACTGTCCAAATATACAGAATAAGAGCAGATACTGAGAATTACACCAGTATACAGGACAAGAGAAGTGGTACTGTGCACTGTTCATATATACAGAATAAAGACTGAGAATTACTCTGGTCATACAGGGCAAGAAAAGTAATACTGTGCACCATCTATATATAACTATAGTAAATCCTGGATAAAACATCTTATATATCATCTCTAAGGGTAATGTATATTATAAAAACCCTTCACACCATAGACAGCACATGACATCACAGAGCACATGACATCACAGACACTGCATGATGTCACAATGGGTTTAGAATGTGTAAAGTTCTTATCCTGAGCCATCTTGTGTCACTTGAGCTTGACAGCTTGAAGAGGACAGATGTGCAGGTAAGTAGCTCTACACTCACTGCTGAGGCCTTGTTCATATATTGTGTTGCTTAGAGGGGGTAGACTATATCCAATTTGATGTGTTTTTGTCATGGTGGCTTGTAGAAATTCTGTGGCTTGTATGCTGTGTGTAGCCCTGACCTAAAGGTCTCCATATACATTAGACGTAAGTCACCCAAACCAACTGATTTTGGCCAAACGGTCGTTTGTAGCAATGAATGTTAGTTTACAAATTGTTTCATCTGTAAGTTGATGCCAGTCCCTGTTAAAAACACACGTATGATTGGTCATGTGTGCATGTGTATGGGAGAGGTGGGAAGAATAGCTGGCAAATGAGTGTTCAGGACCAGATATTAATGTGTAACATGTCTGCAGGCGTGTTATTACATAAGAAATAGTACCTGCAGCCTGATCCCCCCACACACAGATGTCTGCTCTTTGAATCCCAGACCATTTTCTGGTGCGCGGATCTGCCGAGATGCCCCATAGCTATTACGGTGACAGGTTACTGGGACTATAAATAACCCACAAATGTACTACTAAGCCAAATTTACATGTGTATTGGAAAGCTGGTGTTTAGACATCTCATGTGGATGGTCAGTTTTATCTATTACTAGCAGAAGGACCCGGCTTCGCACAGGTATGTTTCATTTTTTGTTTGTGTAGTGGCCCCATAAGAATTGGCCAGTTTTGCAGTCCAGTATAGGTATAGTCTATTTATGGCTGTGTAGCTATGGAAACCTGGTAAATGAAATGTGAATTTATATTGGCTGATGCATGTCATATGACTGAATATTTAAGGACCTGCGAACTGCTATTGACTCATACAGGTCATAAATATATTGGTTGCTATGGAAAACTGGTGTAAAGCTGTATGTATGTCAAGACTGAAGAACCTGCGATTTTCCATTGGTCCATAAGCATCATGTGATCATGTGTATCTCAGTTTGGATATCAGTGAAAGATCTGCGATCGGTTGTTTTGGAAAACCTGGAGTAAAGCTGTGTGTACATGACCTTGTGTAACAGTATTATCCAAAGCACCCTGCCCCTTTAAAGCTGACCTACAGCAGTGAATAAAAATAGCTGGGTTGTTATGGAAACATGGAGTGCAGCTGTGTGCATGTGGCTGACATACCTTTTCAGATTGGAGACGAGCTTGGGTCTGCTGAGAGTTTTCATTAGTTCGAGCAGGAGCCATGTATTTTGCTGCAGGGGCATGAGTAGTTTAAAAACGTTTCAAGTTATAAGAATGCTGAAATCCAGTATTGCAGTCCAGTCAATGGCGTAAATACTGGGGTAGCAGTGGTAGCGGCTGCCACAGGGTCGGGAACATTAGGGGTCCCGGCACGCCCCTGATGTTTTTTTGTTTAATAGGCCAGTACCTGCTATTGTAACACCAGCAGGTAAGGGGCCCTATTTACTTACTGATCCCCGCTCCTGCTCACGGCCGCCTGTGTTTCACCTTCTGCGGAGGCGGCTGTGAGCAGGAGCGGGGATCGGTATGTAAGGCCTGCGGGCTATGAACCCACAAACACTGCTATCATTATACTCTGGGGTCTTTTCACACCCCAGAGTATAATGATTGGAGGCCCCGAGGAGTTCAGGGAACATAAAAAACACTGTTACTTACCTCTCCCACGCTCCAGCAGGCTTTGGGCCTCCTTGGTGACGTCCCAGATGTTGGTGGGCCAGTCCAACGTCATTATGCGTCGCGATGCATGCCTGGCTCACGTGACAGCTGGTCCAACATTGAAGAGGTAGCAGGAAGTGCGCATAATACTATATGAAGGGGCCACTATGGGGCTTAATACTGTGTGCAAGGGCCACTATGGGGCATAATAGTGTGTGCCAAATATTGCCTTGGGGCCCAGCCATTCCTAGTTACGCCACTGAGTCTAGTATAGGTACAGTCTATTTATGGCTGTGTTGTTATGGAAACCTGGTAAATTAAATGTGAACTTATATTGGCTGATACACATGATATGACTGAATATTTAAGGACCTGCGAACTGCTATTGAATAATACAGGTCATAAATAGCTTGGTTGCTATGGAAACCTGTGTGCCTGAAGAGACTAAGCGCCTGCGAGCTTCTATTGGCTGATAAGGGACTTGTGAAAGACTTGCAGGCTTGTATTAGCTAATGCTGGTCATTTTTTGGGAACACTGTACCTCAGGAACGGTACATCCTTTAAAGCTGAGACCCAGTCTAAAATATTTCTGGATACCTGATGTACATGTGTACCAAATTTGGTGAGGATCGGTCCAGTCGTTTGGTCGCGCATAAAGAACAGACAGACAGACAGAAGAACTCATTTTTATATATATCTAAGAGATTATTATTTTATTTATTTATTTATTAAATATAATTATTTATTGTTTGTTTATTTTTTACAGGTTTGGGGTTTTTTTTAGACTCATTCAGATTCACAGGATGATGTCACATATTTAGCTTTTTCAATTTTTTTTTTTAAATAAAATGGTCAAAGAGGGATGTGCGGGGGAGTCTCCTTACTTCAATAAATGATTTTATGTGTGTGGTTTTCTTATACATTAAGCTCACATGAGCTTAAATACATATATACGTACAACATAAATACACACATATACACATACATACAGCATGCATACATACAGACATATATACATACAGTACTAGGCAGCAGGCCAGATATGATCCAGGGAGATATCCGATCGCCATATTTGGGGTCAGGAAGGAATTTTTGCCCCCCTGAGGTATAACTCTCTGGGGGGTTGTTTCGCCTTCCTCTGGATCATTGGGTCGGTGACTCTCATCTCAGGACAAGGGTGGACTGGACCACAGTAAGTTCTATGGTCTCCACCAGGCCTGACCTCTGGGTCACTGTGACCTTTTTAGAATTTAAAGGGCCAGTAATATTTAATTACAATGTTGCCTATTCAATAAAAACCCTTTAAACTTATCTATATTGTGTTTGTGGCTTTTGTCTTGTGTCTGAATTACTCCTTAGATAGTGACCATGATGATAGTAATGGCTATCACTCAATAATCTGGTATATTCCAATATCTGTATATACAGTAATAAAGTGTATCATCTCCTATATATGGCGGCAGCTGCTACAGGACAGGGGACTATAGGGGGCGCCATATACAGTGAGAAGATCACACATAACTCTAGTCATGGTGATACCATAATGTCATCTCCTGTCCCAGGTTACATTACAAGTGTTATGGGGTTCAGTCTCCCTGATGGGGGCAATGACATTGTAAGTGTCCTCACATCTATTCACAACATCCTACCTGAAAGAAGACTGAAGCGTCCACAAGAGTGACTGAGCACAGGAGAGACAGGGGGACTTGTATAATAATAGGAAACTGACTAAACAGGCTTCATATCCACAGGGCCCCATAACAAAACTTGGAAGGAGACTCCACTCAGCAAAGACCACTTTACCAGACAACAACCACATCTACTAAGACTGGTGGTATATCTTAAGCCAGTCTAAGGAATAAGACGAGATAGTTGGAGTAATTGGGGCCAAATTGTGTAAAGGATACAAACGTCTTAATAAAACTTCAATTCCAAAAAAGTTGTGCCGGAATCTCCATTGTTCGGATCCACAGGGGTATCTGAATGTCAGAGAGTCCATCCTCTAAAACAGCAGTTACCCGCTGACTCCTGAAGATCCCATAAACTACAGCGAGATTGCAGGATCCCACAAGGATGATCAGGAGAGGTGAGACAAGGTGAGTATAACAGTTTATTATTTTTACTCACCTCCTCTGGGCTTCCAGCATGGGTAACAAACCCCAAATGTTTCAAGTTCAGGTCAAACACAAACGTTTTGGAATAATTGGGTTGAATCCAGTTCTATACATATATATAACTCCATGCTTCAGAAGAGGTCAGGGCTCCAGAGGGAGCACATAACTTCACAATATAGCTGTCAGTAAGTTATTCAGTAACTGTTCACTACATACAGACCCACTTTCAAAAGGGGGAGCCATTTGTACGATGGGCAACAGGCAACTGTCCAATGCCCAACAAGTATCCTGCATGGGTCCTTAAAGGGGTTATTCACCTTGCAAATATTGATGATCTATCCCCAGATCAGCTGTTGTGGGACACCGCAGCGTCCAGGAATGTTTATATGCCAGGAGCTGTGCTGCTCATCCGCCATATGATGTGTAGCAGCGACTATAGGTACTGCAGTGATGTCCCACTGAAGTCACAGCCTGGTAGTTGTGAAGGAGACATAGCACTAAATAAGCACTGACGCCTCTTAATTCTTGGTGGGGGTGCCAGTGATCGGACCATCACAGATCATAAACCAAGTTATATGCCATCTCTTTATGAGATGGGAATACCCATATGATCCAGCTGGAGGAACAATTTGGTTTGGCGTCAGGATCAACTAAATGATTGGTAAGGAAAGTTCCAACCTACAGTGTAAAGCATGGGGGAGGGACAGAGTAACAACTATTGAGAACACTTATCTCGTATCCACCGACAGGGGATAAGTGACCGATCGCTGGGGGCCTCGACTGCGTGGCCCTTAGTAATCAGAAGGATGGGGGACTGAAAGTCTCCCTTAAGATTTCTTGGAAATGGAGTGCCTGTGTGCTTGGATGACCGGCACTACATTCACTGCTATGGGGCTACCGGACTGTAATTTTCTGCAGTGAATGGAGTGCTAGTCACGTAGCACACTGGCGCTCTATTCACATGGAGGCTTTATGGGGACATTCAGTCCCTCATCCTCCTGATCACTGGGTCCCTGTTGGCCCCCCCCAGCACTTGGACACATCCCCTGTGCTGTGGAAAGGAGATAAGTGTCTATAATGGCACAACCCCTTTAAATGGTTTATACAAGATTAGAAGAACATAGCTGCTTTTTCCAGTATCACCGCCCCATCTTTCTATAATTTGTTTGTGGTATTGCACCTCACCTTTATAAAACGGAATAGGGCTGAGCTGCAATACCAGACACAACCAATGCACACATGTAGCACTGTATCTGAAAGAAGTCACCATGTTTTTCTAATTTTATGCATCCCCTAATAATAAAATCAAGCACTAAGTTATATTAGTGCAGACAGTGGCGTAATTAGCACAGACTGGGCCCCATAGCAAACTTTTGACTTGGGGCTCCACCCACGGCATAGCGCCCCCTTTCCTGGCCTCCACACAGTATAATGCCTTATTTACACACACTGTAATGTCCCAAAGTGGCCAGTATAATATCCCATAGCGACCCCTCCACACATTGTAATGTCCCATAGCAGCCCCTCCACACAGTATAATGTCCCATAGCGATCCCTCCACACAGTATAATATCCCACAGCGGGCCCTGCACACAGTATTATGTCCTACCATGGCCCCTGCACACACACTATTATGCCCCATAGTGACCTCTGCACAAACATTATTATGTCCCATAGTGGCCCCTGCACACAGTATTATGCCCCATTGTGGCCCCTGCAAACAGTATTATATCCCATTGTGGTCCCTGCACACAGTATTATACCCCATAGTGGACCACCCATGAACAATTATTATACTCTGGGGTCTTTTCAGAGTATAGTGATCGGAGACCCAGGGGAGGTGACAAACATAAAAACAATGTTACTTACCTCTTCCGGGCTCCAGCGCACTACCCGCTGCTTTCAGCCCTCTTCAATGTCAGTACAGAAGTAATGTGGACCAGGCCAGCGTCGTGATGCATAATGATGCCGGCCTTGCCAACGTGACGTCTGGGACCTCACCAAAGAGGCCTGAAGACTGCCCTGAAATGCCAGAGCGCAAGAGAGGTGAGTAACACTGTTTTTTATGTTTCGCACCTCCCCTGGTCCACCGCATATTAAACTCTGATGTCTGAAAAGACCCCAGAGTATAATAATATTAGTATTTGTTGGGGTTTGTGGAGGCGGCCATGAGTAGGAGCAGGGATCGGTAAGTAAATAGGGCCCATTATCTGCTGGGGCTATTCCAGCAGGTAACAGCCTATTATAAAAAATTTTAAAAAGCATTAAAGCCCCCCCCCGCCCCCCCCGGTCCCCGGCCCCGTGGCCCCCGCCCCCCCTGCTACCCCGGTATTTACTCCACTGCCCCCACCATTCCCGAACAATTGGTGCTTAGTTTCAGGCTCTGTACAATAAGAGGATATTTCTGGGTTGGGGCAGACCCACCTGGCAGCAGAGAGTGTAACTAGAAAATTGGGTGCTGAAACTAACAGAAATGGCTCTTGGAATCAGTGGAATGGGACCTATCAAGGTAAGCAAATAGTTTGAGTTGGTGGAGGTGGTAAAAGGCCCTCTTTAAGAGACCAAGAACCCTAAGCTACACTCCCTTGTAAAGAGTACTTATTATTTTATCAAACACTTGAGATGTCATAGTGATGTGAAACATTTTGATCTGTGGTGATCTGGGTGTTGAGACTCCCACCAGTCGCTAAAATAAAGGCACAAAAGCCTTCTGATAAGACCCATTTCCACTTCGTTTATGTTCGGCTTTCTTCAGAAAGCAGAGTAAATGATTTATGGATTCATAAGAAGTCTTTCTGTAAATTCGTACATCACTTGCTCTGCTTTCAGAAACAAAGGGGCATAGTGTCCAGATGAGGGCTGGGGTTCTGAGCACTATGACACATGAGAAGGACATGATCAGGAGGAAACAAAACTGCTAAATTTGACTTGTTTCAGAAACTGCCACAAATCCTGCAGACTGACAAACACTGAGGACAAGTTTACATTTTGTTTACTTTTATCATTGTCTTTATCATTATCAGTGTTCTCTAAGAAATAGCATTGATGCCTATGGAAATGTATAGAATGCTTATTACCTTTACTTGTCAGTCATGCCCTTTCCCATCCCTTGGTTGAACTTGTTGGACATACGTCTTTTTTCACTTGTACTATCAGTAAGATTGTATAATACACAAGATTATATGTTTCTATTAAACTCCACATACAGTATTTCACTTCTTCCATAAACCAGTCACTGTCAAGCATACTGTATAAATATGTGAAACGTATCGATCGAGTGGTAACCATGCAGATAATAAAAATAAAAACCTATCACTACCTTATAGTACTAAAATAAGAAAAAAAAAATCACATATATGGTATTTTTCCTTTAATGCATCCCTTTAGGCATGGAAGGTCATATGCTCTTAATATAGGGCCATATATTCAGCTCCTCCTTAGACCACACATGTCATAGCTTAGGTGAAACATTTGAATCTGACATAGTGCTAGTTAAAGCTAAAAGCAAAGGATCAATAGCCAAAGATAAGTAGATCTATTGACTTTCTAAGTTCAATCAAGATCCTGGAGGAGAAATCCAGAGGGACGGTGAATCATGTACTGGGGCAGAGTCACCAGCCATAGATAGATATTACATACAGTAATTGTATTAAAAGGAATTTCTTTATAAAACATACAGATGTGTCTTCCTTTACATTGGTTTTTCTATGAATTGCAGCTTTCTAATGGTTGTGTTAGCATATCACAATATTATATTGAGTTGGTGTACAGTAATACCTCGTACACTCGCGTTTCCGAATTTGCGAATTCACAGATTCGCGATATTTTTTTGGCAACTAACATATATAGATTTTGCTCTTTTTTTTCAGATCTGTGAAATTTAATTAAAAAAAATACCTTCGCTATTGGGTAGTAGCGTCCTGTTCGTTACGTACCCGGTAATTAGTTTTATTTTACTGTGAGTGTATAAGAAAAATGAATGAATGTATTAATATACAGTACTGTACAGTATACTTTAGTATACTTTAGTATACTGTACAGTACTGTAGGGTAAAGTTTATTGATATTTAGGGGTTAAACATTAGAAACCGGCATTGTAAGCGCTTCTAAGCGCTTGTACCAAACATTCGCGATTCCTCGCGATCCGTGACCCGCTCTGGCACTTAACCTCGCGAATGTACGAGGTATTACTGTAATGAGAAATTGAATTCTTAACCAAATTCGCTATAAATTAAAGGGTTTGTCCAGGGAATTGTAATTTACTTATCTGGTCTAGAGATCGCTGATGTGCCTAGAGATTCCGGCCACATCACATCCTCCAGTTCATGTGAACTGATGCAACTTTCTGACCCCTCCCTTCTTCCTTGATCTCTTCCCTGATGTTTTTATCCCCAATATACAGTGCCTTGCGAAAGTATTCGGCCCCCTTGAACTTTTCAACCTTTTGCCACATTTCAGGCTTCAAACATAAAGATATAAAATTTTATTTTTTTGGTGAAGAATCAACAACAAGTGGAACACAATTGTGAAGTGGAACGAAATTTATTGGTTATTTTAAACTTTTGTAAAAAATAAAAAACTGAAAAGTGGGGCGTGCAATATTATTCGGCCCCTTTACTTTCAGTGCAACAAACTCACTCCAGAAGTTCAGTGAGGATCTCTGAATGATCCAATGTTGTCCTAAATGACTCATGATGATAAATATAATCCACCTCTGTGTAATCAAGTATCCGTATAAATGCACCTGCTCTGTGATAGTCTCAGGATTCTGTTTAAAGCGCAGAGAGCATCATAAAGACCAAGGAACACACCAGGCAGGTCCGTGATACTGTTGTGGAGAAGTTTAAAGCCGGATTTGGATACAAAAAGATTTCCCAAACTTTAAACATCCCAAGAAGCACTGTGCAAGCGATCATATTGAAATGGAAGGAGTATCAGACCACTGCAAATCTACCAAGACCCGGCCGTCTCTCTAAACTTTCATCTCAAACAAGGAGAAGACTGATCAGAGTTGCAGCCAAGAGGCCCATGATCACTCTGGATGAACTGCAGAAATCTACAACTGAGGTGGGAGAGTCTGTCCACAGAACAACAATCAGTCGTACACTGCACAAATCTGGCCTTTATGGAAGAGTGGCAAGAAGAAAGCCATTAGTCAAAGATATCCATAAAAAGTCTCGTTTAAAGTTTTCCACAGCCACCTGGGAGACATACCAAACATGTGGAAGAAGGTGCTCTGGTCAGATGAAACCAAAATTGAACTTTTTGGCCACAATGCAAAACGATATGTTTGGCATAAAAGCAACACAGCTCATCACCCTGAACACACCATCCCCACTGTCAAACATGGTGGTGGCAGCATCATGGTTTGGGCCTGCTTTTCTTCAGCAGGGACAGAGAAGATGGTTAAAATTGATGGGAAGATGGATGGAGCCAAATACAGGACCATTCTGGAAGAAAACCTGTTGGAGTCTGCAAAAGACCTGAGACTGGGACGGAGATTTATCTTCCAACAAGACAATGAGCCCAAACATAAAGCAAAATCTACAATGGAATGGTTCGCAAATAAACGTATCCAGGTGTTAGAATGGCCAAGTCAAAGTCCAGACCTGAATCCATTCGAGAATCTGTGGAAAGAGCTGAAAACTGCTGTTCACAAACGCTCTCCATCCAACCTCACTGAGCTCGAGCTGTTTTCCAAGGAAGAATGGGCAAGAATTTCAGTCTCTCGATGTGTAAAACTGATAGAGACATACCCCAAGCGATATGCAGCTGTAATCGCAGCAAAAGGTGGAGCTACAAAGTATTAACTTAAGGAGGCCGAATAATTTGGCACGCCCCACTTTTCAGTTTTTTATTTTTTACAAAAGTTTAAAATATCCAATAAATTTCGTTCCACTTCACGATTGTGTCCCACTTGTTCATTCTTCACCAAAAAATTAAAATTTTATATCCTTATGTTTGAAACCTGAAATGTGGCAAAAGGTTGAAAAGTTCAAGGGGGCCGAATACTTTCGCAAGGCACTGTATAGTGTAGACTTAAGGAAGGACCAGTATATCATTTACATTAGAATAATGTCATAAAGTGAAAAACACCAGCGTAGTAAATAACTCTGTACAGCTTATGATGGGATTGTTATACTGTGGGACACGTTGCTCTTTTATGATGTGACAGCACTTGATAACTTTCTTTGGGATAATGTTAAGAGATGTCATTCTTGTTTATGTTGACTGTGCTGTAAAGATGAAGAAAGAACTTTGAAGTCTCAGTGCTATCATCTATAAATCTAGCATCCCCATCATTCCTTTGTTTAGTCTAGTCTCAGACTTTGATATATCCAGTAGTAAACTTGTCCAGATGAGTTGTGCTCCCCTCATTCCTCTAACCTGGCAAGTACAAACCTGACTCTGAAATCCTGGTTCTTCTCTTTTAGTGGAGAATCTCAGCAAATAAACTTTACAAGGTTAATGTAGTCCAATGTATTCAACAAACTGATCCCTGTAGAGAAATCTAAACATCATGTATTAGTTTTAAGCAAGTGATGATGGATTGGACATCAGTCACTAGGCTAGGTCTACTGGTATCAAACGGCTGGGTCTACTGGTATCTTCTTTTGGAGATACAGTAGGAGACAGTCATTTCAAAGAATAGTTTCTGTTCTGCATAGGCGTGTATTACATGGTTGGCAATGTGCACAAGCAATTCTACATTTTTACAAAAAGGTCACCATAGGGAGAATTTATGGTCACCTAAATCTTCCCTTGGTCATCATAGCTGAGGATCTGGGGTTTCAGAAGGATTAATGTGAAATATTCAGGTAGTCAGTTATCTGGAAAATAGATTTACAACAGTGACAGCTTTGGGTGGAGGTCTAATACTGAAAGTAAGCAGGCTGCATCTGCCATGAGGCAAATTGCCAGATTGCCGGGTCCCTGAGGTGCGGCACTTGGGTGAACTCGCCCAGCGATTTAGTTTGGACTGAACACGTCCGAAACAAAACTGCTATTATTATACTCTCTCTTCAGATCCCAGAGTATGATAACAAACAATGTTACTCACCTCCCCTGGACTCAGGCATGGCTCCCTATTCTCTTCGGCACTTCTGTTTGTCGTCAAAGACCGCTGATTGGCCTCAGTGGTCACAAGGGGTGTAGGACTTCCAGGGACCAAGGCATGGTACATGACCAAACAGGCTTTGGTGGCAGACACTGGAGTTCTGGGGAGAAGTATGGCTTTTTTTTTTTTTTTTTTTTTTTTTTTTATACTACACCTGCCCAGGGCTTCACCACTTCCCCCAGAGTTTCTAATTTTGGGAAAGGAGGGGTGGAAGTTTTCAATTTCTGCCTCAGGCAGCAGAAAAGCCAGGATTAGGCCAAAAAATAAGCATTTAGCTAAAGTATAAGGGAGAATCTGCGCCTACCTTACCTACCAGGTCTTTGGTTGACCCATCCCATTAAAACCAAATACAGCCAATCATTCCTTGGAGTGGGAACTAAAAGTCTTCATAGAAAATATAGTAGATTGGCTTCAAAATTTTTTATCATTTTTGTTTCTGTTGTGACTAAAATTCCATGTCACAATTATTGCACCAAGAATGTATAAACATGTCCACACTTACATAAGCTCATATTCGGTTAAGGAAAAAAAAATTGTGAAACAAATCCCATACAGTATCACAAAATGCTAACAAAACCATTGTTGGGCTGCTATTTACAATACAACCTCTGTGTGACCACACATAGACATCTCATGTATAGAAAAATCATTTATTGTTTAAAAAGCTGCTTATCTTGACCCACACAAATGTTGAGGAAGAACAGATCTGAATAAAACTGTAAATTTGGATGATGAGTAAACGGTCATATAAAAAGTCATTGGCCCCACGTAAAGATGAGAAAAGCTGGAAATTCAACTCTTGGACAATTTGCTGGCTGGGAAGTTCATTACAGCAATGAAGACTAAAAAAGGACATTAACTTAGCTTCCATTGTCTTACATCGCTGATAATTGGTGCCATAATAAGAAATAAGGGAAATTCTATGGTCTCAGAAAAATTGCAAAGAGTTTCTGTTCACAAAAAGGGAACTGAACTGGAAAGTCAAAGCTTGTGAAAATGATGAATTCTGACTTACAGTACATCAAAATGAGAGTTCATAACCTCTTGTTATGTATTATCCAATTCTCGTACATCATCACCTTCAATTAAATGAATGCTCACTTGGATCCTTACACTGAGGATTTATATACAGAATCCAATACGTCAGGGTCATATATAACAGTAATGCAAAATGTAGGAACCAAAGCAGTTTTCAAAACATCTTAAACTGCATAGAAGAGAAGACATGTGTCCTAATAATAGTAGGGATCATAACTGAAGCTTATCTGGAAGCTTCTGGGTCTACAATCTGTAACAAGGCCCCCACGGGCCATATACCATTTATCATACTGGTAGCTTCTCATGTGGCAGAAAAGTATTTGAGGTCCCTTAAGTACAAATCAGCTGCAACCTGAATGAAATGTTTCAACCTGTCCTCCATATACTATATATGATAAATTTAAGGTTGCTACAATTTATTTTAGCAGGGTTTTAAACCATATAATTTGGTGATGGCTCAAAATGGGTTAAAAAATACAAATGCTTATCCTTCACCTATCCCTAGTGTTGTGCTATTGTGCATTGTCCCACCGGACGGACAACTTAACTAGTCAACTGTTCTTCCATTGCTCAGCGCTGTGTGATATGTCCTGGTTCCCTCTAGCCATTGTTACTCTGGTTGTATTGCACATTGTACTGGGTTGATATATAGCTTTCACTGTGTGATGTTTCATTGGTTTGGGCCATAACTGGGACAGGTTGTAACCCCCAGATTCAGTAGTCAGTTCATAGAAACAGGACCATAGTCATATCCTACTACAGGTATTAGGAGATAGGAGTTGCATCGACCATTCCTGTGGAAGGACAATGTCTTTTGCTGAGGGTCCAGAGAATGCCTGTTATCTCTGTTTACTAGAGCTGCTGCACTGCTGTATTGACAACTGCTAAACAAAAAAGAATTCTGCAGTGAAAGGTCCAGGTGTCTCCATTCCTCTGCCTGAGAAGAGTGACTTGCAAGAGAAGGGAATGGTGCGGCTGGGCAGCTGCTCCTTGACAGTTGGACAGCTGAATAGTATGTTGGCCCAGAGGATTGAAGTTGAATGTCATATTATACATCATCCCACTGCTGTGTATGGCCAGATTGCGAGATTGCAGTGTGCACCATTTCCAATGAGGCTGATGCCATATTGCTGAGCTATGCAACAATTGAAGCCACTATGTTGCCCTAGTCAGACTTTATTACCTTCTATCCCTTCCTCAGTCTTTCCATTTATGGTAGATTACAGTACTTGTCTGTAGTCTAGTAACTTTTTCTATATTTTAAGAATGTCTTCCCTCATGATAATCCTATAATGTTGTAAGGAGCATTAGCACTGTTATGGGTTTTCTCTGCTACTATGAAATATTATTGTTTATCAGTCTGTTTCATTCCAATCTGTAGGACCAAGCCATGGAGATTGCACATCACACCACTATAATTTATGCACAGTAGCTGTGGCTGGGCAGGACGCCAGTTAGAACATGTAGAGAATCTTGGCACTCTGCCTGGGCAATCAAATTTTGATATTATTGGTTAGATCAATCACAATATCACCTCTGTGCTAAAACTTGCTCTTTGGGATTTGAGTTTATCTGTTGACCTTCATCTTGCGTAGCCTATGGTAGTTCTGACCCAGCGTCTCATCTAGCTACCCATATATGAAACAGTGCTACCTTTTCCTGTTACTTGGTGACCTTGTCCTTAACCTGCGAGCATCCTCTTTCCTCTTAATGTTGATATCTTGGCTTTTGAATAGGAATATCATGAAAATGTCCTGAGGCCAGCTAAACAGCTGTCTTAGGAACAGATTTTGTAGGAAAGGGGATAAAATGGCTAACTCACCTGATTTCCTGGATGTATCTGGAAAACGTTAGTCTATGTTTTTCTCCTTGTTCCTTAAAGGAAACCCGTCACCAGGAAATTGAAGTGTAATCTGCAGGCAGCATGTTTTAGAGTAAAAGGAGCTGAGCAGATTGATATATAGTTTTATGAGGAAAGCTTCAGTATAACATATATCTTATTCATTAAAATCTCTTCTCTTTCTTTGCTATAAAGTCATGGAGGAAGTCCTACATTGACTGACAGCCTTGCATATATGACTGTGCAAACAGAGATAGCTGTCCATCACTGACAGGACCGCATCCTTGGCTTTATAACAAAGAAAGAATGGCAATTTCAATGAATCAATGACAGATTATACGGAATATTATCCCACAAAACTATACATCAATCTCCTCTCCTCGATAAGATACTGTTCCTAGAGTACATTCTCATACATTCAGCAACACCTATTTCAAATTTCAACGTCTTCTATGTCCAGATTTTTGGGTCATTCCCTAGCACACAGCTTTATGTGACAGCACACAGCTCTTTGCACACTCTCAGTGCTATGTCTGAATCGTCTTCCTTTTCCCTGACTGTCTTCCATAACAGGACTGTATCTCTGGTATGAAGAGCTATCTGTGTTTCTGCACAGTGTTGGTATTTTACTGAGAACAGGACAAAGCTACAGAGGACAAACTGTAAGAAATTTATTATGCAAACCAATCTGAAAAGTGATGTGTACTAAAGCCTTGAAACATGGCTAGGATGTAAGCCCAACTAGACAGTCTTCTGAAGACAACTGTTTCAGGGTGACTGCCCTTCATCTGTGCTTGTTTGACTGGGTGAGAGGCTTGTGACTGGGATCTGGGAAGTAATGTTTCTGTTTACTGCTTCGAGGGAATGCATTGTAGGCATAAGCAGTCCTGTAATTCTCTTCTGGTAAAAAGGTATAAAAATTAGCTCTGTTCCAAAAAATAAGGCTGTGCCTCTAGTGCCACCTGTTGAAAGGCATTGTATCATCGATCCAAACCAGCACAGACACATCTAATCTATATAGCTATCATCTTCCAATTCATAAACTGTCACATATACTGTATAGATAAGTACATTTAAATTGACTATACTCCATCTGAACTGGCAATGAAAAATTTTCATTGGACCCCAACGTGAATCCCGGGGTCAACTACTATTGTTTGGTACAAAACATCTTTTGAATTCCTGACACCAAATTGGAGATAGATCGATCGATCGATAGATAGATCGATCTATCGATCGATAGATAGATAGATAGATAGATAGATAGATAGATCGATAGATAGGTAGACAGATAGATAGAGAGATAGACAGAGATAAAGACGTGGTTTATTGTTCTCTAGAAATAGCAAACCAATGTCAAATGTTGGAAAATTGTCAAATGAAAAATTCTAATAATAAATGAATATTGAATAAATTCCGAACACACATCATTATAAGATTAAAACTGCATACAATAGACATCCATTGTGAATTTCTTTACCAATTTCCTACTTTCTTTCTTTACCAACTTCCATTTAATTAAAACTTGAATCTCACAGAAAATCTAAAAATAAAATAAAGAAAACAAATGACTAAATAATAGTAAGAGGTTACAAGTGACAAGTATGGGACACCAGTGGTGTAAACAACCAATTAAGAAGTTTCTATAATGATAGAACTGAACGGTTGAATTTCGGAATTAGTTCTACAATTGTGATTTCTGTCTAGTAAAATTCTGAAATTTAGCTTCTGGCATTAAAATTGCTGTAGTTGTGATTAGCACTTAGAAATAACGTGCTAGTCACATCTCATGGTGCTAATACTATCTTTGCCCATTTGTCAGATTTATTGCATGCACAAACAGCACCTGGCAGATCTGTGAATCTGTGACGTGAATTAAGATTTTCAAGTGTTACTTATCAATGACTCTAAGCGTGTTCTAAAATAACATACAAGAGCTGGGCTCGTGTGACTACTTATTAATTATTCATTCACTACCTAGTAGGGTACTTATGCTTACTATGCAGCAAGTGTAATGAGTAAAGATAGCTTTAACACTTTCTACCTAGTGCAGATGTCTTGTCATTCATTGTTTTATCTTGGAGATTTGGCGCCATAAGAATTACCATATGGAAAGCATGTTCACCTTTAAAATGAATGGCTACCCTTGAACACCATTTCATTATTCTATCCAGCAAATGTGACATTTATGGTTTTTGTACTTTGTTCTGCTGGTTCCTGTAAATTGCATATTTTTTTCCATACATAATAAGTGGATGGTCAGTTGTGATATAAGAATAATGACCCCTTCCCTTATTCAATGTTAGTGGAACCAAATCATTTTGAGCTGCAATACTAGACACTGCCATGGATAAGAATGGCGCTATTTCCAAAAACAAAAAGTAATTAAATTTAACTTTAAATGATTCAGATTTTTTTTTGGATTCTTCTTTACTGGTTTGTATGCATTAGATATTAACCTTATTTATCGTGAGTCATCCATTGTAGTAAGATTTCAATGAAAGGTTTGTGTGAATGATTGATTAGATGTTTACACGTTATTTTAGCTGAGAAAATGAATGACCGGCTCAATTAGTCTGGACATTAGCAGAGAATCAGATGCTGTTTCTGGCACAACGTACCATAGCTAGAAGCATTACACAAGCACTAGACACTTGGACGTTTTGTCCATATTGTATAATTGACAGGTACCAAAAATAGGAACGTTTTATCCAAAATAAATACAAATCAAGTAAAACAACCTGTGAGTCGCTGCTCTGCTGAATGCAGGACACCATTTAGAAACGTCTAATTCTCTGTCACAATTCATTACAATGATTGCTGTCTGTGTTTCTGCGTTAAAAGCTCAGCTCTGTAGGCAAGACTGTTAATATGGACTCATACTATGTGCATTAGGCAATAAAAAAGTAAACTATGATATATTTTGGGTTATAAGGCACACTTTTCACAAAGAAAAAATCTTGCTAAAAATTGTGTAAATCTTTATTGATCAAATATTGGTCATAAATGATCCCTTGACAATAGAGAAAACTCTGTGACTGTCAAATACAATTAGAGTATGCTTACCCGGTGAAAAATGAAGAAGAATTCCTCTTCATTTTCCGTCATCGGTATTTTTGCCCGCGGTCTAGACGTGTTGGGATGCTGATGCAAGGCATTGGCATTCTGTCGCGGCTTTCCACTACTGATTAGGCCCAGATGAATGGGCCTAATCAGCAGGGAGTCTCAAGTCATGAACTCCGTGTCTGAATCAGCCGCAGAATCCACAGCAAGATTGAGCAGGGCGCTTCTTATTTCCGCGTCCAGCTGTGATCTCAAACAATGGGAGGCGGATTCTGGGTAGAATCTGCCCAGGAATCGGGGGCGGAATCCGCCCCCAAATCTGCAGCGAGTTCCGCCATGTGACCATATCCTAACTTACAGCCCCTCCATTACCCTAGGCCACCTGAGAATGAACATAACCATATTTAAAAGTATAGGCAACTAAAAATGAAACATTTTGGCAAATATAAAAAAATTCTAAATTTCGGAGAGGTTTAAAGATTTTCTTTAACCATCCTAGTGGTCACAGTTTTATGTCGTGATCAGTTGCCAATGGATACAACCATGAATGCTAGAACTTTCTATGGTCTGGCACTGTCAGAAACCCAGCCAAGATCTTCTTATTGTGGTCAGGTTATTTTTACAGGCATGCCCTGTTCCTGCTTGATAATTGGTCCACAATAATGAAATCATGACTGGTGACAAACCATAAATAGTTCCTGCATCTGCAGCCATATCCATTGATCTAGATAAAGGATTGTCACCACTAAGTTGGTTAGAGAAGCTTACCATACTTGTTGGTGATTTCTAGGTAGAATCAAACAGAAATATATGAAATAAATACCATATATAGCAAAGATGATGGACTTAACATTTTCTGACTCTATAGCCAAAATTAGTCAAAAGTGGAGCTACATCCTTATAGGGTCCCCTCCTTCAAGATATGGTGTGCAGCTAGCTTTCCTAGGTACCATAGACTGCCCCTCCATCTCCATTTCTCATATTTCTATCAACTTATTTTTACTTTGACATTCTACAGACTAATTCGCTATAAAACTGAAAAGATTGAGCTGTATTATTCCCTTTGCATTAATCCTATTAAAGTCCCATTCAGTTTTGTGAGCGGAATGAGCAATATACATTACATTAATGTGGCATTATTCACAAGGCTAAACAACTCCAAATCACTTCTACATGCAGCCAGTATGATAGGAATGGCACTTCGGGGAAGATTAACAGTGATAGGCTAATTGTGCGCCTTAGTTTGATATTTCAGAAATTTATATCAAACCAAAAACTGCTGAATTTATCTAAGTTCTGTCACAGGAATAATGATTTAGATATATTGATGTCTGGAGTATGGGAAAATTTATGATTAAGCAGCCATTCTACTCAGAATGAGCAATAAAGCACCAGGAAATATACATCCGATACAGGTCGGCTTTTCAGCTCATGTAGGAGGTCATCACTCAGCTTTCCCAGAATCCTAATAGGAGATGACTTCCCATTTCCAGTGCAATATAAATTCAATCCAAATGTTTATTTTCCATTGAAATTATTTAGAAATCATTCATTTCTATGAAATTTAACGGGATATTCCAAGATTAAGATATCGATGAGCTAGGTCATCATTATCAGGTCAGTGTGACTCCCAGCAGAATACTGATCAGATGAAGAAGTTGCAGTGTTTGGACAAGCACTGCAACCTATTCCCTGCTCATGAAGTGCTGCATTGTCCATTGTACTGGCTGTGCTTGCTATTGCAGTTCGGTCCGATTCATTTCCATACAGGGCATGTGGCAAATGAATGTAATGTTACTCACTGATCCTGGATGTTGGGAAACGATCGATATCCTATGAAAGGTCATCAATATTTAAATCCCAGAAAATCCATTTAAGGCTAAGACCCCACGTTGCGGAAACGCAGCTTTTTTGTTGCAGTTTTTGTTGTTTTTTTTATCCAAAGCCAAGAATGACTACGAAAGGAATGGGAAACATATAGGAAGTTCTTATACTCAATCCACTCCTGGCTTTGG
This sequence comes from Leptodactylus fallax, assembly GCA_947044405.1. NCBI lineage: Eukaryota > Metazoa > Chordata > Amphibia > Anura > Leptodactylidae > Leptodactylus > Leptodactylus fallax. The sequence goes on along the minus strand of CAMRHE010000611.1, from coordinate 571,274 downwards.
CTCAAAAAACTGCAGCAAAATCTGCAACAAAAAAAGCTGCGTTTCCGCAACTTGGGGCTTTAGCCTAAAGGGGTTGTCTATAAAGTTACTGTATGTATTGCTTATTTGAGGACCCCAATTTTATTGTAGCCCAGAACATAACTTGTGTTTGATATATTATTTCTTTTGGGTATTAAAAACGGTCATGAAAAGATGACCCACGTTACATATAAATAAGGTAGTTCACGAAAGTTAATTTTGCTAGCAGTCCTATTATTTATCCATGGATCTTGCTAGTCCCTACACAGTTCTTAACTGAAACTGGAGTAAAACACACCAGATTCATTGTGCATGTGCTGGACCTTGGGTGCATGCACAACAAAGCCAATATGTACTTCCCCGGCCTCAATGTAAAGCTGCACAGGCATCGGAAGCATCAGAGATAAGTCCAATGAGCCACAGTGCTCCTCTTCCCCTGTCCTATAATCAGAATCACCATGCCTTGATATATACTACAAGATGTATTGTTTCAAACACTGGTGGTTATCCAATAATTTGATGGGCGACTACTGCACTCCTATGAAAAACAAAGGTAACAGAGCATTATGTACAGGTATCTATGGCAGGAAAACTAAAGATATGACATTAATGACCATGGCATGCTGCTAGATTTGTACATTTTCTATCTCTGCTGACAGAGCAACTTCAGTTAATAAGTTTACCAGAACAATGGAGTACTCCTTTAAGCCTACAATGAATACACTATTTCTGTAGTAAATGACTGAGATGAAACAGGCAGTGCTTAATTCTAAAGAGCAATGGAAAGGAACTCATTCATGGAAAGTGCAGAAATCTAAGACAAAAGGTACAGAACATTTGAGTTTTAGAAATTAACTGCACAGACTTATTGAAATGGAAACTTATTGTACATTGGAGAATTTAAGCTAGAAACCCATTATAATCTATTTGAAAGGCATGAAATGAGCTATGGAGAATTGCAGAGAGAAAACACAGTTTAGCAAAATACTATTAATCATATTCTGTATATGTGTGTTATTTAATAGCTCAGTGACTTTCAACTATCAGGGAAAATCTTGCTAGTTATGTATAAGTCACTTTTATTTTCTCATAAAAGGGTAGTCAAATATTTGGGCATTAGTTGATGTGCATAATATATTGACAGATCCTTTTGCACATTCTTCCCCAACCATGTGATTTCTGCTTGCAGCTGTATTTCTACAGGGTTTGGGATGATCTGTCCCTATAAATAAGATCTAGTGGTCCTTGGTAGTATAGTGGTTCTCGACTTAGGGATGGGATAAAGATACAGGTGGACACAGAAGAACTGGACTCACAGAGAGGCAACAAGCTTAGCAGTTACACATGTGGCAAATATCTGTAACGTCTCTGCCTGTTCGGGTCTCTGCGCCGCCCTCTGCTCGCACGCTGCGGCGAAGGAGGCATATTCAGTTTGGTTCCTTGCATAGGTTTCTTGTTGCTCAGTCTGAACACAGTCCTAGGCAATGTAATGGATTTCCATCCACACCCATGTTCTGAGCATTTCTCTCTGGACCTCATATAGTTAATCTCAGCCTTGCCTGTGTGATTGACAGCCTGTCTACCAATCCAGTCTGGGGCTTGGCCAGTCTTTCTATAAACAGGTTGTCAGCCCTCATATGGTGGCCGGTTACTGCACTGTTTTTGCCTGCTCTCTTTGTTATATCTCTTGCTGCTTTGTTACCTGATTCTCTGACCTTTGGCTTGCCTTTTGACTATTCTCTTGGATTTTGATTCTGTACTGCATTGCTCGTCTGTTACTGAACCCTTGGCTTCCTGACCTCTCTTTTTGTTGTTTGTTTTGTCTGTGTTCTGTGTGGTCACTTACTTAGTATAGGGCTCGTCTTCAGGTTGTCCTTTTACCGTTTAGGGTAACTGAGGCAATAGGAAGGGACAGTGGCTGGGGTGAGATTAGGGCTCACTTGTCTCTGTCCTTCCTCCCAGACTGCTGCAGTAGTGTACTGTAGGGTATTGCTACATCTGGCAAGAACCTAACAATATCATGATGGTTTCAACAGTCTTAAAGTTTTTTGTGGGCTAAAATATTAATAACCTATCCTAAGGATAGGTCTTCAATATCAGATCATTGGGATCTGACACCAAGTATACCCATCGATTCTCAGCAGATGATACACAGAATGGAACAGGAAGCAAATAGCACTGTTCTCTGTGCAGTGGCTGAACTGAGTCGCTTGATTCAAGTGAACAGGAGCTGATCTGCAGTACCAGGTGTGGCCACCACACAGAGAATAGAGCTGTCGGATCAATGGGGTGTCAGGTGTCAAACGCCACCAATCTGATATTGATGCCCTATCCTTAGATTAGATCACCAATACTTTTAGCCTGACCAATTCCTTCAAATGGTGCAATAAATTACCTTTATTGATTGACGAACTGATTCTTCATGAGCTGGGTTCGACCTGAATATACCAACTTGCTTGTTTTTTAACAAAACTTAACAAATATCGATTTGTTTCTGATGAGCTTACATCAACTCCGCCGCCACATGTACTGCACAGGAAAAATACAGAAGAGACACATGTCTTGTGATTCACTGTGGCATTCAGGAGCCACCTGACATCAGCTGACAGCCTCTTAGCCAGGCAGATAAGTGATAGAAATAATAGATAGGACAGAATGAGGGAGAATATCTGTGCTGCTGTTGTGAGCCTAGCAGCAACCTGCACTAATACAGACAGACAAAGGATGGTTAATCCTTTCATTGCCAATAATCTAGCTTTGTGTTTAAATATAGTTTTTACTGACAGTCAGTCCTGTTAATGAAGGGTGTTTTTTTTTGTGCTCACCCAATAAACAGTGTGAAGGAGTGTGGTAATCAGAAAAAAATATCTGTTTTTTTAAGCATTTTTTTGCTGCTCATCCAATATACACAGCCTACACCCTGTGTCTAATCTGGAAAAAATCTATTATTTAAGGGGTATTTTTGTGCTCAACCAATAAACAGTGTAATGGAATGTGCTAATCTAAAAAAAAGTTTGTTTCTTAAGCATCGTTTTTCTCACCCAATATACAATATCAAATCTTGTGCCAATCTGAAAAAAATCTCTGCTATTTAAGTGGAGTTTTTTGTTAAAAAAAAAAAAGGAATACACACAGTGTGAGAATTGTTGCCAATCACTTTTAGAATTAAGCAGTATGCAGTAAAATGACTGGAAAAAAAACAGGGCAGGGGACAGACAAAAGGAGATGGATAAGGAAACACTTGAGCAAGTACTAGCAATAAGAATGTTGGTGGCAACAGCAACACTACATCTGGTTTTGATGTAATGCTGGATGGTTGTACTTCCAGAGAATGAAGATTAAGTTTTTGATTACTTATTTTGCTCATATCAGTCACAGGAGGATATTGGATCCAAGAGTCATGCGATCTTGAGTCAGGCTTCAGTGTGTTCCTCCTCCGCCTCCATAACACATATCAAAATTTACCACAGGGCCTTTCAGGACTGTCAACCATGTCTCCTTCATCTTCTTCACTAACACAGGTCACTGGTAGTGATGTGGCACCTTCTGAGAAATCTATTTCTCCTAGTCAGTCTTCCTACTCTTTTTGATGAGCTGGATAAGAATAGTAGTATATTGTTGCACCGTGTTAGCCATAGAAAGTAGTGGAATAGTGAAGAAATCAGGTGATACCTTTTAGAGGCTAACTGAGTATATTTGATAGTAAGCTTTCAAGAGTGCTAGCTCTCTTCTTCAGACATGGTGTTACACCATTTCTGAAGAAGAGAGCTAGCACTCTTGAAGCTACTATCAAATATACTCAGTTAGCCTCTAAAAGGTATCGCCTGATTTCTTCACTCTTCCACTGGATGAGAATAGCCAGAATTGTTTGCATGTAAAGGAGGAAGACATGACTGTTCATGGTGGAGTCGGTGATAGTGGCAGGGGGTGTGGTACTACTAGTTGTACAGTAGTTGTTGTGGTAAAGGAACTAGGGGAAATCTGGAGGTATAAATTATGAGAGTATGCAGGAATTCCATGGCCAAGATGTGTTATAAAAAGTGGGGAAGATGACATTGCCGATGATGATGATTTTTTTAGAAGGATAGGAATTAGCAACTGGTTTAGGGTGACAAGGTGACATCAGATTAAGAAGGTGGTGGCAGTGGTGATTTTAACAATTTCAGCCAATGTGCAAGCCCAACATTCAAAAAGCCTGCCAATGGCAAACCTTGGGGCAGCTTGTGGGGTGGGGGCGGTGATACTGATGGTGGTACTGGCAGACACTTTTTCACTACTGCTGCTGGTGTTGGTGGCAGCAAATACATGCAGTCATCTCCCAATTTTTTTTCTAGATAGCCAAATGAAAAATCCATGGCAATGTGCAAAATCTGCAAGCAGAAAATTATCCATGACTGTGCAGGAACAAATGTAGGAACAACATCTCTGTGTACTCACATGAAAAGGCATCACCATCTTATTTGGCAAAATAGACATGGCAGTGGCACTGGAAGGGGAAGTGAGCAAGATTGTGCTACTCCTTCTCCCTGTGATCTTCCTTATAGGCAAGCCACATCTACACCTAGCACAATGTTGTCATTATTATCATCATCATCACCAACTGTCTCTCCCTCTCCTACTCCTCTTCCACCCCAACTTCAGTCATTCATAAGGGAATGTGTGTCCAGGAAACTGCAATATGCACTGTCATCCAGTGGATCTGCAACTGATATCGCACTTGGCCAAGCTGCTCTAAGTGCAGTTGCTGCCATGTCACTGCCGTACCACTGGATTCCACTGCATTTTGCTAACTGATGACATGTGCTCAACCTCGATGGAGGATACCTAACCATTATTTCTCTAGGAAAGGTATCTCTGTTTTATATCGCAATGTGTCTGAGAATATGTACCTTTCCCTAGATATGTCAGTAAGTTTGTGTAGACCAGTTCCAAAACCATGCAGGTCCAATCCACCTCCTCTGGACTGTTTCCTGCCACCATATCACCTGGGGAAAGTGTTGCTGCCTCTTCTCCTGCTATAAGGTGAAAAGCTGCCAAGCGGTTTTATAAATAATGAGCTTGGATCAGAGAACCCACACAGCAGATGTGCGCTGCTTCACTGTATCCTGCAGAAAGCATCCCACTGTATGGCTCCTCGCCAACTACAACTGGGCAGCACTGCCAGCAACAATGGCACCAATATTATTTCTGCACTGCAGTTTGGTCAAATAACACATTGTCCCTGTATAGCACATGTGCTTAATCTGGTGGTTTGCTCCATTATTAACCTGTATAGTGTGCTCCTCTTGACCAGCAAAGTCTCCATTTCAACCTTTCTTATTATGTTGCAAAAAAAAAAAGCATGGTCTGCTTTTGTGCTGCCTCATCTGTGATGTGGATCCACCATATACACCTTAAACATGCTGGAACATCTGTGTGAGCAGCAGAACAAGGTGAATAATGATTACTGCATGCAGCCGACCATAGGGACAAAGTGTTATTTCAAAATACATCATTGGAGGCTCATGAGGGAAGTGTTTCAGCTTCTCAAGCCCTTTGAAGAGGCCACCAAATTTGTCAGCAAGGACAACTGCAGCATCAGTATGTTATCCCTTTATTGTGTATCTTGCAGGAAACACACTCATGCAACGAGGGATGGAAGAGGAGTAACAGCTTCTATCTCTTAGTTAATGTCATCCACCTAGGTTGATGGAGAAAGATGAGGATTTTGGTCAGGTTCTTTATAGTGGAGGAACTGGGATTCCTACAATGGAAGAGGAGAAGGAGGTTGCAGAGGGGACCCTTGATATGTCACAGGCAAAGCCAGGGGAGGAGGCTGACCCTTATTTAATTCAAGATGACGATGATGAAGATGACCGCGCTGGACAAAAACAGCAACCATGGCAGGCCCCTGGCTCCTTGTATATGGGGACAAGCATGGCAGGATGTATGCTCTGCTGCTTACACAGAGACAAGCATGTTATTAGCATCAAAAAGAGGGGTGAGTACTGTATGGCAGAGCTCTTAAACCATTGCTATGAAACTAAAATGGGGGAATTCTTCCCTGCCTCTTAAAGGGAAAAAAGTGATCAGGGTAGGTGGTATACCCAGCTTACCGCAGTGTTTAGGGAGACCAATGCAAGTGCGTGCCTACTATCAGTCCATCTCACTCAGCCAGCACTCCATCTCCTCTGCCAGTGTCACAGCTATAAGTGTCTGGAGTAATAGCAGAAGCATCAGCACCAGTACAGATCTTGCCTGACTGACCGCTGGGTGTCAGTCAGGCAAAAAATTACTGGAAAAAATTACTTTTGTCAAAATGAATCAGGCATGGATTCATGAGGATTTTCACACACCTCCGACTGATGGAAAAATTATGAAGCTCAAAAGACAGGAATGGCGAAGCAAAAAAAAAAATCTAAATGCTCATGGCCAAATGAATCATGTTGGGACCTACCAGAAGCTGAGTTATAGCTTTTAAGTATGATGGCACCTGCATAAGTGCCCTAACCTTTTTCCTTTTAATAGTGGCTTTCTATGAGTTGTGTATTTCAAAGAAAAAGGCTGCATAGTAAAGGTCAAAATGGGCACACAATATGGTACTAGGATTTGTCACCTGGGACAGAAGAGTTTGATATTTGATTCCAATTGTTTGCCACCACAAAAGAACAATGGAGATGGGGCCAACCTGCATTTTCTGTTTTAACAAATATTTATTGTATAATGAAAGGCCACACAATTTCCAACATCAATTTCTCAAGTTGTTACCTATTCTATTTTGTAGCCTCTTATGAATTAGACCATCTAGATGTCAAGTCCTGTAAATAAGACTATTTGAACCCAAGAAGTCAGAGTATGTACTGTAATTCCATGATCTTAGAGGGAACCAAACCAGTAATAACGTTGTGAAGTGTAATTTCTGTGTTACACTAATCCTCACAGGAAAGCATTTGGACAGTTACTGAGTATCTGGATTTGTCGAGTACTAAGAAGCTTACTTGATGTTTGGCTTTGACGGAGCTTGGATACAGAATTTTGCCCTATTGTCACAAATAATACACTGAACAAACAGCCTTCAGTAACACAAGAGCCAGGTTGGTAGTTGAAATGAAGAGAATTATTTCCTTGGAGCTTTCTGTGTTCAAATCCATTTACAGTACATGACATGTCCTGATTTACAATTGAATTTCAGCATATTTCCCTAACAGTGACACTCTCGTAAAGGGAATTATGGTTCTTTTTTCAAACCGCTTATGTTGGATTGATGTAATATCATCATTTTGAATCCAATTTAATTCCCTTTTATTCTGACAGAATATATCAACATTTCTATGTATACTATAATCTACCAGCTATTATATAATCTATTTGAAAGGAGGGAATAGACGGGCTTAACTTCATAATTTATATATATTTAAATAAACATTACTTTCGTGTTTGAGACTCCATGCACACGAATGTGTACATTGTCAGTGTGCTAGCCCTGTTTTTCACGACTAGCACACTGACCCAGGGGGGGGGGGGGGAATACACAACAACAAAGGGAGGTCAGCTAGCCAAGGGGTCAGTAACAAACGAGCAAAGCAGTACAAAGTCAAAATCCAAGAGAATAGTCAAAGTCAAAGCCAGTGGTCAGAAAATCAGGTAACAAAGTAGTAAGGTATATCACAAGGAGAGCAGGCAAAGAAAGAGCAATAACCGGCGACCAAGTGAGGGCTGACAACCTGTTTATAGAAAGTCTGGGACCAGCCCCAGAGCTGATAGGTACACAGGCTGTCAATCACTCAGGCCAGGAAGAGATTAACTCTATGCAGTCCAGAGAGAAATGTTCCTAATTACACGGGTGTGGCTTTACACAGCAAGAGAACTAGGACCATGTTCAGACTGAGCATCAAGAAGCTTACACGAAGAACTAAATTGAAGACACCTCCTTCGCCACAGCGTGCGAGCAGAGGGCAGCGCCGAGACCCGAAACGGCAGAGACGTTACAAACATGACTGGCTTTCTTGGCTCTTGAAAACTGTAGTCCAGATCCCACACTGGTGGTCCTTTGGGAGTGGAAGGAGCAGTACCCCCCCCTTTATGAGGGGCCACCGGACCCTCACCAGATAAACCAGCTTTAGTAGGACCCAGTATTTTCTCTGCCTTCAATTCAGGGTCTTTTTGCACAACCACAGACACTGGTAGGCCAGGCAAACATTTTTTATTCACCTGGTGTTTCCCACCTTTTGCAGCCGAGACAGTCTCCTCAGTAACGCAATTTAAGGTGTGCAAAACAATACAGTGGGATGAGCACTGATCTCCCCATTTTACCAACTCCCTTTTACCCCAATCAAAAATAAGGTTATGGAGGTTCAACCAGGGGAGCCCCAAAATAATATCAGAAGACAGATGCTCCATAACAAAAAAGCTCATGACCTCTGAATGAGCTGAACCCACTTGCAACGTTATTAAGGGGGTCTTGAATCGGACCTTACCCCTGGCCAGTGGGGCAAAATCGGCTCCAGTAACCACCAGAGGAGTGTCAAGTGGCAAAAGCTCAATGCCTAAAGCTGAGACAAACGAGAATGTGACAAAGTTTGCCTCAGACCCAGAGTAAACTAAGGCCTGGCCAGAAACAGATCTGTCCCCAGAGGACAGAGACACAGATAACAACATCTTATTGTTATTACTGGCAAATACCTGGTTGCCCAAGTGGTTCTTCTGATTACCACTCAGGCACTGAAGTTTTTCTGATGGTCTGCGAGGTCTGATCGAGCAGTCACTGATAAAATGACCGGAAGCACCACAGTACAGGCAGAGGTTGTTCCTGAGACGATGCTCTCGTCGCGTCTTGGCATCCATAATTCCCAGTTGCATAGGTTCCTCACCAGGAGTCATGGGAGAAATAACAGGTTTCTCAGGAGAGAGTGAGGGAGAGACAGAAAACTTGGAAGAAGCAGACGCTATTCTCTCTTTAACATTTTCCCGGATCCTACGATCAATACGGACAGCCAAAGTCATGGCCTGCTCAAGAGTGGGAGGATCTGGGTGACCAACCCAGAGTTCCTTAACACGGTCACACAGGCCTTGTTTAAAGTGGGCCTTTAGAGCCAACCTGCAGTCACACTGCACTTGCGGAATTCTGCGCAATATTCCTCAGCAGAGCGTTTGCCCTGCCGCATGGTGAGGAGTTGCGATTCCACAAGACCAATGTGGTCTGGCTCAACACATATAGACCCCAAAGACAAAAAAAAATTTTTCAAAGTCAGTCCACTCCTCAGCCCCTGGAGGAAGTTTAAGGGCCCAAGCTTGTGGATCCCCCTGTAGGAGGGATATAACTACTCCCACCATTTGGGCCTGGGATGCATGTGGATTAATCCGAAAATACAGGCGACAGGATTCCCGGAAAGTCTCAAACCTTTCACGATCCCCTGAAAAACGGTCGGGGAGTAGCATCTTAACTCTAAAAGGGGCAGAAACAACTGGAGATGCTGCAGCGACATTAGTAAGGGTCTGCACCTGTTTAGCAAGCTCATTTACCAGGACTGCCAAACCTTCCAACTTGGCTGCAAGGCCCTGAATAGGATCCATGCTGACCCTATGGGAAGCAATGGCAGAATGTATGGGCCGGTTATTCTGTAAGGGAATCACTAGAGGAGCGATTCCCCAGAAGCTGCTGGAGAACTAGGGGGGAGGGGCACAACGAGACAGTGGACCCTAAGCTGAATCCCCCCACTGTCCCTGGCTAACTTGCCCGATCTGTCCTAGGTGACAGCCAGCAACCACGTCGACAGTCCCTCCTTATAATAAGTGATCACATAGAACGCAGACAAGACGCACAACAACAAAGGGAGGTCAGCTAGCCAAGGGGTCAGTAACAAACGAGCAAAGCAGTACAAAGTCAAAATCCAAGAGAATAGTCAAAGTCAAAGCCAGTGGTCAGAAAATCAGGTAACAAAGTAGTAAGGTATATCACAAGGAGAGCAGGCAAAGAAAGAGCAATAACTGGCGACCAAGTGAGGGCTGACAACCTGTTTATAGAAAGTCTGGGACCAGCCCCAGAGCTGATAGGTACACAGGCTGTCAATCACTCAGGCCAGGAAGAGATTAACTCTATGCAGTCCAGAGAGAAATGTTCCTAATTACACGGGTGTGGCTTTACACAGCAAGAGAACTAGGACCATGTTCAGACTGAGCATCAAGAAGCTTACACAAAGAACCAAATTGAAGATGCCTCCTTCGCCACAGCGTGCGAGCGGAGGGCGGCGCCGAGACCCGAAACGGCAGAGACGTTACAAACATGACTGGCTTTCTTGGCTCTTGAAAACTGTAGTCCAGATCCCACACTGGTGGTCCTTTGGGAGTGGAAGGAGCACCCAACCCTCTGACCATAATTCTCAGATATTTGTCATTAAAATGTCAAAACTGAAAATAAAATTTCAGGCGATTATTTCAGAGCTGATATTTTATTTTGTTACCAAGCTTTTTTATTTCTTTTATTGGTTCTCCAGCAATGCGCTACAAATTCCTATAGCATAAAAATGGCCATTATGTTATTTTCTTTCAGACTCAGTACAATAGCCCTCTTGACCAGTGCAATGAAGAATCAATGACATGAAGGTTAAAGTCCATTGCCTCAATTTTAAGGTAGGTCAACCTCAATGTTTTTATAATTATCACTGGGTCAGAGGAAATAAATTGGCTACGTTGTGGAAAGAAAAATACAATACCTGTTGCCGCATACTGCATGTAGAAAAACAGAATATCAAGATTTATAAGGGAAAAAGCTGATCTGTTTTGTCAATTAGAACAAAGTTAGAACAATTTATGTTAAAATAAAATATAAGTAAAAATTTTTTAAAAAAATATATGAATAAAAAACAAAGGAAAGTGATATGTGTACCATACAACTCAGACGTCATTCAGTATATATTTCTATAGCAACTTTAAGTGGACAACTTGCTACCATGCTTATCCAAAAAAAAGGACTAGGGCTAATTTTCAGTATAGGTCTTATTTTTAGGCACCGGAGCGAATCTGGTTCAGGGACAGTGGGTCTTAAACAAACTTAATGGCACTCTCTCTCTAAACACTTTGTGTGGCAGTGGGCTCATGCCCTCTCTATCTACTCTCCTTTACACTTCTTTACGCTAAGGGAGAAGTGCTGTAGTGGAGTGGCTGCGTCTGTGGGGGCGAGCAGGGGTGTCACCTGACATCTGGTCACGTAGGTAGCCAAGCCCACAGCATAGCAGTGGCCGGGAGGTGTGACCCGGGAGGCATCACTTGGAATGTGGACTTGGGAGGCAGGAGGCGGGACTCTGGAGCAGAACTTGGGAGCGGGTGAGTCAGTTATGCATTGCCGTGGCTGGAGGTAGCGGGGAACTTGTCCTGGACGGTTGGAAGCTACGGTTATGCCTCTGTAACATAACCTAGCTCTGGAGGTGCTGACTGTAACTAAGGCTTATTTTTGGAGTAGGGCTTATATTTCAAGCCTTCTTCAAAAACCCTGTAAAATCATACTTTCGGGGTAGGGCTTATTTTTATTAGATTATTTTGCAATATTAAGAACAAATTTATAACTAGAGATGGGCTAGAGATTTGTTTCATCCCAGGTTTGGACAAAGAGATCCTCCAGTTTGTTTTGGTCCGAACTTGTTCAGATAGAACTGGAAGTGAAATGATTATACTCTGGGGTCTCTTCAGACCCCAAAGTATAATAGGTGAAGGCCCAGGGGAGGTGTAAAAAATAAAAACCATTTATACTCACCCTCACGTTCTGTTACCTCATTTGGGCCTCCTCGCAGCGTCCGGCACTCTGTCTCTGCCTCCTCGATGACGTCTGGTGCTCTCTGGTAACGTCATCCGCTCGGGGTCACCACTGAGGTACGCCGAGTGTCATGACGTCATGATGCTCATGATTGATGTTTAGTTTTGTGGGAAAGGATTCAGTATAACACATAAAATATTGCATTAAAGCCCTGTTTTTTGGACACGTAGATGTCTACTGGGCATCTTCACCCCATAACTGAAGGTTTACCCTATATAATTGTTCATGCAGCGATGGTTGTAAATCACTGATTAGGACCGCCTATTGGACTCCTAAGCATATAAAGAGCACAGATTTAATTTAATAAAAAATTTTAGCTATGCCATTTCTTATTCCTTGGTGGAACTTGATGGACATATGTCTTTTCTCAACCATACTAACTATTCAACAAAACTATACAGTATCAATCAGCTCAGCTCCTTCTGCTTTATACAATGCCACTTGTAGATCAGACACTATGTTCAATATGATAGGTTATCTTTCAGTGCTGAATACCTGTTTGTAAAATATAACAATCCAAAGGTTAGTTTTAACAATTGTTAAGGATATAGCTTTGACTTGCCACCTTGTATCACATATTAGCTGAGGTTGATACCAATAATAACACACACTAGGTGCATTATATTATAGAAACAGTCACATAACACCATCAGAAGATAACTCTACAGCAAATGAGCAAAACTTCTTCAATCAAATGCAAATGAGCAGCTGGAATAATATGAGAAGTCGACAATTTGAGGCGCAGCTTTAGCAATAACAGCTGTGATTTACCTAACCTCATACAGGTCACGATTGTAGACATAAGAGTGGTTTATTTTTGTGATTATGTCTAAGTTGTTTGTTAAGCCCTTAGATTTTACCAGATTACTTCAGTACAATATCATATTCTATGTATCATGGCTTCCTTACTAACAACGGATTAGTGGCGATAAAAATATATTTAACTGTATGTGCAATCTCCCTTTAAGAAACTCTTTGTTCTCTGCATTCGAAACAGATGTTTGGATCCTAATATTTCCTGCATTGTCTTTTGTGGTTTGTTTTCCAATTGTATTTTATGTTGCAAATGCTGGTTATTTAATTGGAACTTGAGAATCAGATCCTGAGCCATAGACTGAAACTACAGAAGCCCTTTCATTGTAGGAGACCACATTGTGTAAACTTTCACAATATTAGCTGTAAGACGTCTATATAAAGTTAAAAATTTGCAGTTTTTCACCCATTGTCAACCTACATACAGTATGTAATATCTCCATAAAGTGCCATTGCCAACATAATAGTGCTGTATGCAGCACATATACCAACATATAGTGCACAAATAATATGCGATAATACAGTAACCCACATAACACTACTTTACTTTACTTTGGAATATTGGAATTCAATTCCCAATTAATACAACCATACACTTAAATGGGAGATGAACTGCAGTAGTTCATCAGGATCATTACACAGTGTACAAAGCTGTTTGCCTCTGGCTCATTACCAGTGGCGTAACTAGCAATGGCTGGGCCCCAAGGCGAACATTTGACATGCCCCCCCCGAACCGTCGCCCCCAAACACCCCCCCCTCCAACCTCCCCCCGCACAAACTGCATTCCTGCGCACCCTATTATGCACCATAGTGGCCCCTACACACAGTATTATGCCCCATAGTGGCCCCTGCCTACAGTATTATGCCCCATAGTGGCTCCTGCACACAGTATTATGGCCTATTGTGGACCACCCATGAACAATTATTATACTCTGGGGTCTTTTCAGACCCCAGAGTATAATGATCAGAGACCCAGTGGAGCATACAAATAAAAAAAAACAATGTTACTTACCTCTTCCTGGCTCCGGTGCATTCCCCACTACTTCGGCCATCTTCAATGTTGGACCAGATGTCACGTGAGCCAGGCCGGCGTCGCGATGCATAATGACGTTGGCTGACGTATGGGACATCACCAAACAGGCCTGAAGCCTGCTGGAGTGCAGGAGAGGTAAGTAATATTGTTTCTTATGTTCCCTCATCTCCTCTGGGCCTCCGATCGTTATATTCAGAGGTCTGTAAAGACCTCCGAGTATAATGATAGCAGTGTTTGTGGGGTTCGCGGTAGCGACTATCACAGGGGTCTGGGTCCCATAATGTCCCGGGCCCTGTGGCAGCCACTACCGCTGCTACTTCGGTATTTATGCCCCTGATCATTACACTGTGCAGTTTGGGTGGCCTAGGCTTCTGATATCAGCTAATCGGTGAAAGTTAAACCAAGTGTTAACCTCCCCCCCCCCCCCCCCCCCATTGATCTCAAATTGAAAACCCAAAGATAATCCACTAAAATCCAGGTAAACTCCTTATTGGATGGTTTTAATTATATATATTTTTGATGTTTTTATGCTCTTTGGGTCCATTAACAATTACAGGTATTACTTTTACTCAGCCGTGTTCATACAGTTTTTGCAACTAATTTTCTTTTGCTTCATCTATAATAAAAAAAAAAGTAAGGACCTTTAAAATAGTCTTAATTAAAATAAAAAATAAATCCTGCCATTTTGAGTATACAGCTCCTATGCAGACCTATCTGCCACTATGGTTACAGACCAGGATTGCCCTTGTAGTCCGGCGACTGTAAAACAAAGGGGATTTTTTTTCAGTGGCTCTAAAAAATTTTTAATATTTTAGAGGTATTTTAAAGCTGGAGGATCTTGGTGCTAATGCTTTTATATGAACATTCTGAGGTATAGACACATCATTTTTATTATTAATTATGGCTTTGTTGTTTCTTAATAAAAAAAAGTTACCTTTCTTTTATTTTTGGATAAGTTGTAAGGAAAAAGAAGACAAAAAATTCAAATTGGCATCTCTATTGCAAATTAAGTTTTTACTTCACTCCCTCTGTTTGCTTTCTGTAGTTTAGCAAGAAACATGGGCAGAACAAGGCTAGTTACAAATAAAGATGTAACCATTTTTGTTTGTTTTCAATCTCTTATTATTGACTCCGTTTTACAATACCAAGGTTACAGTGTATCACAAAACAAATGTATATCAGAACAACAAAATGTATAGGTACAAAGGAGAAATTACAATAGTACAAAGCCATACATTAGCTTTGGAACAAAAGCAATACAGTGAAAGGTTCTCTGGATCAAACACAGAAGGACATGGGTAGGAGAGAAAGAGGGGAGTTGGGAAGGGGGGGTGAATTAATGCCATCCCCTACTTAGTCAATGGGGGGAGCAGGATAGGTTTTTCTAGCTAGGCATCATCTTAGTGTGATGAGTTAAAGTAGAGGTATAGGCAGTGGCGTAACTAGGAATGGCTGGGCCCCAAGGCGAACATTTGACATGGGGCCCCCCCCAACCACCCCCAAGCCGCCGCCCCCAACCCCCCCCCACACACACAAACCGCATTCCTGCTCACACTATTATGCCCCATAGTGGCCCCTGCACACGGTATTATGTCCCATAGTGGCCCCTGCACACGGTATTATGCCCCATAGTGGCCCCTGCACACGGTATTATGCCCCATAGTGGCCCCTGGACACAGTATTATGCAGCATAGTGGCCCCTGCACACAATATTATGCCCCATAGTGGCCCCAGAACACAGTAGTTTGCCCCATAGTGGCCCCAGCACACAGTAGTTTGCCCCATAGTGGCCCCGACACACAGTAGTTTGCCCCATAGTGGCCCCTGCACACAGTAGTTTGCCCCATAGTGGCCCCTGCACACAGTAGTTTGCCCCATAGTGGCCCCTGCACACAGTAGTTTGCCCCATAGTGGCCCCTGCACACAGTAGTTTGCCCCATAGTGGCGCCTGCATGCAATAGTTTGCCCCATAGTAGCCCCTGCACACAGTAGTTTGCCCCATAGTAGCCCCTGCAAACAGTAATTTGCCCCATAGTGGCCCCTGCACACAGTAGTTTGCCCCATAGTAGCCCCTGCACACAGTAGTTTGCCCCATAGTGGCCCCTGCACACAGTATTATGCCCCATAGTGGACCACCCATGAACGATTATTATACTCTGGGGTCTTTTTAGACCCCAGAGTATAATGATCGGAGACCCAGGGGGAGGATAGAAACATAGAAAACACTGCAACTTACCTCTTCCTCACTCCGGTGCACTCCCGTGCACTACTTCAGCCATCTTCATCTTCAATCTCGCGCGATCCAGGCCGGCGTCGCGACGCATAATGACGCCGGCTGACGTCTGGGACGTCACCAAACAGACCCGAAGCCTGCGGAGTGGCGGAGAGGTGAGTTACAGTGTTTTTTATGTTCGCTCACCTCCCCTGGGCCCCCGATCGTTATACTCCGGGGTCTCAAAAGACCCCGGAGTATAACGATAGCAGTGATTGTGGGGTTCGCGGTAGCAACTGCCACAGGGCTCCGGGCCCCGTAATGTTCCGGGCCCTGTGGCAGTCGCTACCACTGCTACCCCGGTAGTTACGCTCCTGGGTATAGGATAGAGGGGGAAGATATGTTAGCAAAGAAGTTAAGTATAACCTTCAAGGAGTCTATAACCTTATAAAGAATCCTCTGGTCCCGTTCCCAATGGATTAATTATTCTAAAGAACAGATCTTATTGATCTTTTGTCACCATTGTGTTGCTATTTCTCTGCATTGTAGAGGGACAAGAAGTTTAGCTGCTAAGAGTAGCGTGGGCAGGTCAGATCTCTTAGTGCAATTTGGATGTGGTTTACAAATTAGAATTGTGCTTGGGGATTTAGGAACCTTACAGGAGCATATTTTTTTGATCTCCAAAATCTCCAAGGAGATTATGGGGCGGTGTAACCAGATATGTGCCCTGGTCCCACAACTACAGCAGCAATTGGGAAGGTTGGGTTCAAACAATTTAATGTTGATATCTTATGCCATCTAGATAACATTTCATGAATTTGATTCTTTAACATCTGGAAAACCCATGTGAGATTTTTATTATAGTCATGATTTCCTCTGTTGTGAACTGTTCTTGTAGCTCAGATTTCCATTTTGTCAAAAAGGGTGGGATGCAGAGGGGTTGGACTTTAATGGTAAATCGATAGGCTTCTAACAACAGATTGATTTACTTGGTAACAGGATAGGATGTCTGGTATATCTATGCCACCCAATGATGGGGGGTGGATTAGAACAATGGGGCTGATGAACTAAGACTGGCTAACTTTTAGGCTGTGCAAAGTTAGACTAGACAGTTTTAAACTCTAAAGACATACTGATAGAGAAGGTAGATTGTGAGCCCTACATGGGGCAGTGAGTGACAATGTCTGTAAAGTGCTGCGGAATATAATGGGGCTATACAAGTAAGCTAAATAAATAAATAACTTCACCAAGTGCATTTTGCATTGTCTGATGCTAATTGAAAATCTGGTGTACATTTAAACTGTTTAGTCTAACTTTACTCCACTTATTGGTTGACTTAGTTTCTAACAAAATTTTGGTGCATATATATGGTGAAATGGCTGACACGTCCAAACTTTTGGTGCAATTTCTGACTCACCATTTAGCACATTAAGCCAAATCCATCTTTTGAACTAACCCCGTCCATATGTCGTACGACGCACACAAACTATTAGAAAGAGTCTAAAACACATAGAAAATGAGGTGAAAAGATATACGCCCGCTTTTTGGCACAAATTACCCAAAGTTTCTGGTGTATATTTCTTAATTTATCTACTCCATTGTGTCTAAAGCTAGACCTGCTGGGTTACCATATGAATTTAGAAAAGAGCCTCCTTTCTTATTCGCATTGCAGCTCCATTTTCAAGAAAATCAGTATTTTGTTCTTATGCAAATTAGGTGAAAGGGACATTAAGGGCATTTCTTCTCCTGCTGGGGCATCCACTCCAGATAACTGCCTCTAATCGTGACAAAGTGGAAGAAGTCACTCAAGCAATTGGGAGAGGAGCTGACCAGTAGATAGGGGCGATTACCTAGAGCAGAAAGCAAAGCCCCAGCAGGAGAAGAAACACCCCTAAAGCCCTTTAAGGCTAATTTGCATAAGAACAAAATGCTGATTACATGAAAATCGGGGTGCAATGCAGAATAAGAAAGGCATCTATGGAAATAGTAGAAGCTGCCCTACAAGGTAAAGTCATTAGTTTGGTACATATTTTCCTGCTGACAGACTCCCTTTAAGAGGGATATTTGGTGGTGTAGGAGTGTGATGTGAGCTTCTAATGCTTGTTTTGGGAGCTCTACACCCTTAAGAAGTGTGTTGCATACATCATGGGAGAAATGGGCATAAAAGGTCAGCATCATCCTTTTCTGCTAATCTGGGTAGAGTCAAGTAACTAAAAGTGTTTAATTTTATTTTTTTTACTGTAGTTTTAGGATTAGGTGGTAAATTATATAGATTATTGTAATACTGATGGACATTTTCTGCTCTGCGGTAGGTATCTGAAGTAGTGGTGTTATTTTAGACATGTGGGTCTATTCTTTCTGCTGGTGCAGTAGGTTTTGCTGATTGTGATGCTAACTCCTCTACTAGGTTTTTGATATCCATAATAGTACCAGAGATTAAAATCTTTTGGGGGTAAAATAGGGAAATGTTTGAAATGTGTTTCTTAGAGGAGGGCTTTGATTCTGAGGCACTGCACAAGATTGAGGAGAAGAAGGCATACTTCTGTCACCGAGCTCAACAGCAACCACCTATAGAAGACAAGGTGCCAGAAGAGAGGTATTGTCTTGGACTTTGACTGGGTCACTGGCTATGACTACATTGAGGAGATAGGAGAGCACCTCAGTGTAGGGAAATCTCTATACCCACCGGCTGTGGTTACACATTCACTTTCTGTCTGGGTCATCATCTCAGGCAATGACCACATCTTTGTAGGGCTGTAGGGGACATGCAGCCACCCCTACAGCTGCACCATAGGCCCCACCAGCAGTATCACATCTGAGACAGCCTTCTACACTGCTATGGAGGAGCAGGCAAGGCTGCTGGAGTTGCCCAAGCTGCAGGAGTCATCTGAGCTGCAGAAACCAACATCCTCTTCTTCCACTCCACCATGCAAAGATGCTGCATCCAAGTTTTGTGCCCTCCAGTCCATTCCTTAGAAAAGAGCAATAAGTGCCATTTTGGATGAGGGTTTGAGGTTGACCAAGACCTTTACACTTAAACCCTGCCTTACTAGATGACAGACAGGAACATCCTGAGAGTATTCAGAACAGACAGAGACAGCTAGAAAAGTATAGGGGTTACTGGCACCATATTATTGAATACTAGGCTTTTATTGCTGGAAACATCACCTGGCTCATCCCCACAGCTGCCATTATGTTTTGCTTCTCCATCTTTTTTTGAAAGCTGTTTTGGTTGTCATTATCATCATTAAAATTTCAACCAGTTTTCACCTGCAACCTGTGTCTCCTGAATCTATTCTTGCATTTACCATCAAGAGTCATTCCAACTACCACCTGGCTCACAGACACTGAAGACTACTTAGTAAGTGCCCCATCACAGACTACTACCCCCATCCGGCCCCTGCAGGACCCGTCAGCTCTGCTCCAGTCCATGGAGCTGGAGGAGTTGATTAAGGGTTCTAGACACTGTGACAACTGCTTCTGCTACATCTCCAATTCCCATCCTCTGGATTGCCTCCAACAGTTGCTGCATAGAGATCAATCACAGTGACCTAATAAAAATCATAGTAGGTTAACATCGGGGGAGAAAAAGGGAAGGTGGTATCCTAAGGCCTATATTACTGTAAAATGTGGAAAGTAGAAAAATAAACACAGCAGCAAATGTGGAGAAGGTAGGTTTCCAACCATAAGTATATAAGTGACCAGGTTTAATGATAGACCAACCAGAACCCTATAGAATGTAATGAAATTGGCAATGAAGTCTAGCACTTAAAGTCCAGCATACAGTCAACGCAAATCATGAACAGCATCCAAATAAGTGCCTTCTATAGTAAGGTGGGCAAGTTCACATTAATGTCCGAAGAGTGGGATAACATCTAGAAAGTGAGCAGAATTGCATCAGATCCTTCTACAGGGATAATGATAGATCTATGACATCATTGAAGAGGGCCGAAAAAAGCAGTAATTTACTTCAACCCCAGCCTCTGAGTACTCACATGTGATCTTCATATTGGAGTTTCAGTCTGAAGCTTTATGGTCTTGAGTGTCTGGCACCATCTTAAGTAGCCGTGAAGGAGAAGAGGCTATCCATCTTAAGTAGCCGTGAAGGAGAAGAGGCTAGTTTCTTTTTCAGTTACAACAACAACAAAAAGGAATATTGTATATGGAAAAAAATGATAAACAACTGACACCTAAAAAGGATTTTTTTTTTCTTCTATTTTTGCTGGAAAATGCCCCATTTCTCCTGTCCTTTAGAATTATACCAGTATATTTACTGCAGTAGGTATAAATGAAAAGTCATAAGTTATTCCCGTTCTATCATTCATGGTTGAGATGAGAATACCTGCGTCTGCACATTGTGCTGGTCAGGAGTTGTGTAAACAGTTGAATGCAGTTGATGTCTGCTGTTTGCATAACTACCATAGTGGTAAATCATACAGAAGCAGCATAGCATAGCAAGTTATATTGTTTCCAAAACTGTTGAAGGCATGAAAATAGTATAACTTGCATTTTAAACAGGAAAATGGATATACAGTAAATTGATTTATTGTAATTCTGAGAGGTAACTTTGAACTTCTATGAGTAGGTGAACTAGATATATTAAAGCGTACAAGTGGAGAAGAGAATAGAGGAATGAAAGTTATTCTACCAGCTTTAATGTATAAAGTGCTTTTTCTCCATAAATCAGTAATATATTTGGAACTTTGTAATATATTATATTAGAGTAACACAGCATCTTCCTTGCCTTCCAATAGCCTGTAGTTTCCCTTTTTGTTTTCTGCAGAATCTTTATAAGTATTCAGTATAGATGGGCAGATAAGTTCGTACTGAGCCAGGTCCAACCAAATATTCCAAATCGTTCGGTTTTTTTACGAAACCGAATAAAAGGAGATTTGTCTCGAAAGGCGCATTATACTCTGGGGTCTTTTAGAGCTGCCTCACCCGAACACAAAACAAATCTTGAGAGGTTCCCCCATCTCTTTGGTCTTCAAAGATCCATATAGTGTATTACAGTGTAATAGAAGACATAAAGAAGGGTGATGCAGCTGCAGTGAGTCTATACAGTGTAAAAAGATAGGGCAAATCATGTTTCTATCTCTGCCTGTCTGCAAGACTGCAAAAAAACAAAAGAAGGGGGTGGCAGAGGTGGTATCTGATTAGCTCACAGTACACATCACTAGTGTTGAGCAAACCTGTCGAAGTTCGGGTTTGACGCGTTCCGCCGAACTTTACCCCAAAAATTTGTGACACAGAAATGGCTGTAAAACTTTTTTTTTTACTTTTTAGTGATGTCCCACTATGGGACCTGAACCAGCGATACACTGATCGCTGTTTCAGCACTATAGGCAGCAATACACGTGTATTGCAGTCTATAGAGGAAGTCAGCCTATGCGTGAAGGGGTTAAAGCTGGTTGATTGGCTTCTCAGCAGTCAATCAACCAGCTTTAGGGATGAGCTGAACCCGGACCCGAACTTCAGCGATGATGTTCGGGGTCAGGTTTGGGTACCCGAACGCATGAAGTTCGGCACGGACCTGAACTGTGCAGTTCGCTCAACACTACACATCACAGCTCTGACATCACAATTGGTGGACTCCCCCCCCCCCCACACACACACAAATACATACACATTTCTGGTATCAGTAGTTTCAATATATAATTGAGATGAAGATTAACTCATTTAAGAAACAATATTGTTTTTTAAAGTGGCTCAAATGGCCTTAGTTCTTTTTATGCTAATGGGAACATCAAATAGTCACAAATCCTATAGCCAAAATTTGTAAGGAGGCCCCCACTCCAAAATGACAACCATCGTCACTGACTAGAAATTTATAAAATAATGATTTTCAGGGCCATTGCACACTTGTGTCTATTTTTTTTCTCTTTTCTTTGGTTTTTTAGATGATTGGAATAGGATGGTGATGGTAATCAGATAATGGAGCAAACAGATGATGGGGATAGTATGATGAACAAGAAGACAATAGTTAATTTGTTTGTTAGTTAGTTAATCATTAGTTTTATCCATAAATGCTGATCCTAACACCAGACCCCACTGACCCTCATTGTCCCTAAAGATATCCCAAATGGAAACCCCAATCTGACCCTAACCTTACAACAGGAGTAACACTAGGACCCAGAGACAAGAAGACCAATCTAGTAGACCTGAGCTCAGCAAATGATCATAGTAGACGCAAGATATGGAACTAGATCAAAGAATGGCATAAAACAAAAATGCATAAAGAACACAACTAGGCTGGAACGAGAAACTGAAGCATATAAAAATTAACTATGACATGATAAAAGTTTGGTGAAATGATAGGGACCCTTTAAGTATGGCTTTGTCTCATTCAAGTTACTGCACATCAATATGACACATGGGTCTTCTTTACAGTCATTCTCCATCGTAGCTGATTGTACAGTACGCCCTAATAGAGAAAAAAAATGTAGTACACATGTCATACCAAGTTGTCTTCTCTTTTCAGCAAAATGAATATAGGGACCTATGAACAAAACAGTAGATGTTTGTAAATCTATGGATCAACATTATCAGTATACAGTACAGCTTACCATATATGTAACATATTTGCTGTTACGTGTGTGGTAAGTTTGAAGGTGCTGTCTGGGTTCGGCAAAAATTAGGCTATTAAAATTAAAAGTGGACATATTGGGGGGTACTAATAATAAGTGGGTGCTCATCAGGGGATATTAATAGTGAGTGGGACACAATGGGGTAGTATTCCTGAGCAGAGAGGCATTATGTGAACATGAGGGGACATTATTAACGAACAGGGGCACAAGAGAGAGCATTATTACTGAGGGGGAGCATAATTACTGAGTGGAAAGCAAAGATTCATTATTACGTGGTGGAGGTTCATTGGCAGTATTATTGCTGATTGGGGGAAGCAATGGGAAATTGTTATTGAGTGGCTGTGCATTAGGAGTTTTATTACTGAGTGCGTTAAAATTGGGGCATTATTATTGAATGATGGCAGTTTGGGAGTATTATTATTGGATGGTGGTGCAACTGGAGCTTTATTATTGAGTAGCAGCAAATGGGAGCATTATAAGTGAGTGGGGTTGCAACTGAGCATTAGTACTCAGTGGGGACACATTGAGGTGCTCAGGAACACTTTTACTACATGGGACATTTGAAACGGCACTTACTGTGAGGAGTCCAAAGTGGACACTATATTGTATGTGGCAACGAAAAATGGCACTTGTTGTGCAAGATTTTTAGGGGGCACAAAAGTTGGGGTAATGTCATTGTGTAGGTCTCATAAAGTGACACTCTGATGCAAAGGATAGGATGTTTGTGTAGAGAGTGAGAATAGTTGTTACAGTAGGTGTGCTAGAAGAGTGAGGAGCCAAATATACCTGTGTGTCAAATTCTGCAGAGAAAAGTCATGGTCGGCAAAAATCGCCATTAAGGTCTGTGCCAAATAAAGAAAAGACAGAAAACTCAATGACTACAATCACCGATATCACCGATAAGTCACTGGATGTAACTATATTCACTATATAGCTATTATTACTCTCTGGGATCTCCTAATGAAGAAGACGCCAGGAAACATGTGGAAGTGCGCTGGTCAAATGAGACCAAAGTTGAACTTTTTGGCCTAAACGCAAAGCGCTATGTGCGACGGAAAAGTAACACTGCTCATCATCCTGAACACACCATCCCCGCTCTGAAACATGGTGGTGGCAGCATCATGCTGGGGGGAGGCTTTTCTTCAGCAGGGACAGGGAAGCTGCTCAGAGTTGATGGAAAGATGGATGAAGCTAAATACAGGGCAATCCTGGAAGAAAACCTGTTGGAGGCTGCAAAAGACTTGAGACTTGGAAGGAGATTCACCTTCCAGCAAAACAATGACCCTAAACATACAGGCAGAGTTACAGTGGAATGGTTTAGATCAAAGAATATTCATGTGTTAGAATGGCCCAGTCAGAGTCCTGACCTAAATCCCATTGAGCATCTGTGGCAAGACATGAAAATTGCTGTTCACAGAAGCTCTCCATCCAATCTGACTGAGCTTGAGCTATTTTGCAAAGAAGAATGGGCAAAAATCTCAGGCTCTAGATGTGCAAATCTGGTAGAGACATACCCCAAAAGATTGCATCTGTAATTGCAGCGAAAGGTGGCTCTACAAAGTATTGATATAGAGGGGCTGAATACTTTTGCATGTCACACTTTTCAGATTTTTATTTGATTAAAATTTTGAAAACCATTTATCATTTTCGTTCCACTTCACAATTATCTTCTACTCTGTGTTGGTCTATCACTTAAAATCTCAATAAAATACATTTAAGTTTGTGGTTCTAAGGTGACAAAATTTGAGAGTTCAAGGGGTATGAATACTTTTGCAAACCACTGTATATAGCACTGTTCCTTATCGTTATATACATAAATGTCCTCTTTGTCATGATATACAGTGCCCTTCTTACCATTATATAGTGGCCCTGTTTAGACCCCTATTTCAGTCCTTAGAAGTGGCACATGGGAGTACATTACATCACCCATATGTACAGTATCTGCTTCAGCAATTATCCATAAATTTGGTTAAACTTTCTCAAGTTTGAAGCAAAATCAGAATATAAATATTTTATTGCACTCTGTGCTCAAAATGTCTTGGGATCTGATAATTTACACAAATGAATATGTTCAAAAACCAATTAATATCAGTTTATATTGTGTTATTTGAGTGTATTCTCTAGGAGTTAACATTGCTAATTTATTTTAATTATGTTTCTGTTTGCTTGGACGTTAAGTGATAGAATTTTACAGTGTAAAGTGCATTAACACATTTTTTTAACTAGAAAATATTGATACATTTCACAGAGAAATGTGTTTGCCCTGCTGAGATTTCTTAGTTCAGTTAACACTATAGAATGAGTGTTGTAAGCCTTCTATATATCGAACATCAAGGACACACAAACCATAGAAGCATCTTAAAGACATTATGGTGAAATTAAAGGGTACATGTACTTGTTCTGTGTCAGTGATGTGATTGCAGCCTGTCAAGGGTTTTGTTAGCTTGTAACGATATTGTATTGAATTGGTTTCTTGAAAAATTGAAGTCCTTAACCAAATTAAAGCTAAGTTAAGGGTAGACACATCTATAGCTGCATAGTGAGCCTTCAGTCTTATCTTTTTGTTTGGGATGACAGTAAAGTAGTCCTGTCTTCTTCGACATTAATAAACAAGCTGAAGGGGTCATCTTGTTTTACTCCCTTATAAAAAAACAGAGGTCAAATAAACCAGCAGCAGAATGGGACACCATGTAGGTTTTTGCTGTTGTTCCTCATCTCCTTCATGAACTCCCATGTTTAGCATAATAAAAGTCCGAAATGTGTGATTTTCAGTACATACATCATACATCGATATACAGACATGTCCTATTTTTGGCTGTTTTCACAGCTAGCAGGAACCAATACAAAGTAATCGGTCATTTTAAAAGGGGTTGTAAGGCCTTTTTTTTTTTTTTTTTTTTTTTGGCAGTGAAGCCGCCAAGCCACTAGACAATGGATGGAGCTCTCTGCTTCCGGCACCCATCTTGTGAACAATAAGAGGCTCTGTACAGATGATCAGTGCGGGGGCTGAGTGTCAGCCCCCAATCAATGATATATTTATGGCCTATCCTAAGGATAATCCATAAAAAAAATAAGCCCGGATGACCTCCTTTAACATCCATCGAAATGGATTTGTATCCTAGTGACAGCAGTTAAAAACAGATCAGTGGGTTGCGTAAAACCAACAAAGTTCATCTGGTGTTTTAATGGACAGTTAAAAAAGGTTGACAAACAGGAGTAAAAACAGACCAACGAATGGAGAAAGGGTGAAAAATATGTGTCACATGGATTTAAAATGAACATTAACAGACCATTCCATCCATTTTTTCATCGCTTTTACATTGTTCATGTGCATGTAGCCTTAGTCTTGTAAATCCCCAAGAATACCATAGAAACCATCTATCTACATATCTATCTATCTATCTATCTATCTATCTATCTATCTATCTATCTATCATCTATCCTATTTAGTCTATTACGTCCTATACTCTTCTATACTCTTTAGCAGCAATGGTAAGTCTAGTACCCAATCCTTGCGCACGTAGTGTTTGAGTTTGACAGTACTATATATTTGCTATATTGTATCATTTAACAGCTAGTGTCAATGTAAACACACGGCTTGTGTCAGCTCAGGCTTTAGCAGGCCTTTTTCAGAATTTAGCACTGTTTGTCTAAAGCTCAACACTCAATAAGGTGTTAAAGAACGATGACCCATGTTTTGCAATAACACATTCATATTTACATTGACTGGTAATGGAATCAGGATACAAGACCAGATATAGAAAATGCAAAGGATATAAGAGCAAAATCATCAAAAGCTAAAGAATTTGTAAAAACTGTATATAATTAGTCTATGTAAAATTGTTTTACTAAAGGACATATGTGTTATATTATATAGTTATAGTAATATCTATCATCATACGGACCATATGTGCAATTTTAAACATCTTTGCATTTTGGTTGAAAATATCCTGTCATGTTGTGTATTCAACTTCTACACAGACTTATGTGTCTTCATGGTTACATAAAGGGATTTGCTCTGAGCCAGATTCAACCCGAATATTCCAAATGTTTTTTTAACAAAACCAAATATTTTGGTATTTGTCCTATGAGAACTAAAATGGGCGGCATGACATGCATTGCGCAGTGAAAATACAGAGGATACACATGTGTGTGACATTCTGGCAACAACTAAAGTCACTGACATCCTCTCGGAGACCTTACAGTGCTGATGTCACAAACAGAATATAATGCTCTTTGCAACAAGGAGAAGAGCCATTTTGTGATACTCAAGCTAGGGGACAGACGTGTTGTTATCCAAAGCTATTGCTTCATTTTCTACTCGAAAACAGCATCAAAAATTACAATAGAGTTACACAATAATGGTCCATCATCAGAGGCGTAGCTAGGGTTTCACCACAGGAAGGGAAAACATGTCCAAGTGGGTCCCCAACTCAGATATACCGATATAATCACTATATGGTGACCATGCAGTGTATGGTTAAACTAGAAGTTTGTATCCACAGCTTATCACCTATTTTCCCATAGACATACCATACATATCATGTGCACTTTGTCATAATATCAACTGTGTTTGCCTTACAGTGCTAGAAATTAGCTAGATGGAGTCCTAGGAGCTCTGACTGTGTCAAATACAAGGATTTAAGACAATTTAATCACTGGTTCCTACCAAATTTAGTTGACACTAGAGGAAGGACCCGGCTTCACATGGGTATATTTCATTTTTTGTTTGTGTACTGTAGTGACCCCATAAGAATTGGCCAGTTTTGCACTTGACATCCAGTATGGCAGTTCAGTATAGGTATAGTCTATTTATGGCTGTGTTGCTATGGAAACCTGGTAAATGAAATGTGAACTTATATTGGCTGATGCACTTCATATGACTGAATATTTAAGGACCTGCGAACCGCTATTGACTCATACAGGTCATAAATAGCTTGGTTGCTATGGAAACCTGGTGTAAAGCGGTGTGTATGTCAAGACTGAACTTGCGATTTTCCATTGGTCCATAAGTGTCATGTGATCATGCGCATCTCAGTTTGGATATCAGTGAAAAACCTGCAATCGGTTGTTATGGAAAACCTGGAGTAAAACTGTGTGTATGTGACCTTGTGTAACAGTGTCATCCACAGTGCCCTGCCCCTTTAAAGCTGACCTACAGCAGTGACGAAAAATGGCTGGGTTGTTATTGAAACCTGGAATGTAGCTGTGTGCATGTGGCTGACAATGCTTTGTCAGATTGGAGATGGGCTTGGGTCTGCTGGGGAGTTTCAGTAGCTCGCTGTTGTCTGTAATATACCTTGTCAGATTGGAAACAGGCTTGGGTCTGCTGAGAGTTTTCATTAGCTCGAGCAGCAGCCATGCGTTTTGCTGCAGGGGACATGAGTAGTTTAAAAAACGTTTCAATTTATAAGAATGCTGAAATCCAGTATGGCAGTCCAGTCAGTGGCATAAATACCGGTTTAGCAGTGGTAGCAGCTGCCACAGGGCCCGGGACATTAGGGGACCCGGCGGGCCTCTGATGTTTTTTTTTTTTTTAACACCAGCAGGTAACGGGCCCTATTTACTTACCGATCCCCACTCCTGCTCACGGCCACCTGCACTTCACCTTCTGCAGAGGCGGCTGTGAGCAGGAGCGGGGATTGGTAAGTAAGGCCTGTGGGCCGTGAACCCCACAAACACTGCTATCATTATACTCTGGGGTCTTTTCAGCAGGCTTCGGGCCTCCTTGGTGGCGTCCCAGATGTCGGTGGGCCAGTCCGACGTCATTATGCGTTGCGATACATGACTGGCTCACGTGACATCTGGTCCAACATTGAAGAAGTAGCGGGAAGTGCTCATAATACTATATGAAGGAGCCACTATGATACTGCGTGCAAGGGCCACTATGGGGCCTAATAGTGTATGCAGGGGCCACTATGGGGCATAATAGTGTGTGCACAAATGCAGTTTGTGCGGGGGGGGGGCCGGCCGGGGGGGGTCCCATGTCA
Source organism: Leptodactylus fallax (assembly GCA_947044405.1). Taxonomy (NCBI): domain Eukaryota; kingdom Metazoa; phylum Chordata; class Amphibia; order Anura; family Leptodactylidae; genus Leptodactylus; species Leptodactylus fallax. The sequence goes on along the minus strand of CAMRHE010000611.1, from coordinate 542,833 downwards.
AATGTTCGCCTTGGGGCCCTGCCATTGCTAGTTACGCCACTGAGTCCAGTATAGGTACAGTCTATTTATGGCTGTGTTGCTATGGAAACCTGGTAAATTAAATGTGAACTTATATTGGCTGATACACGTGACATGACTGAATATTTAAGGTCCTGTGAACTGCTATTGACTAATACAGGTCATACATAGCTTGGTTGCTATGGAAACCTGTGTGCCTGAGGAGACTAAGCGCCTGCGAGCTTCTATTGGGTGATAAGGGACATGTGACCGTGTGTATGGCAGTTGGAATATGAGTGAAAGACTTGCAGGCTTGTATAGACTAATGCTGGTCATTTTTTGGGAATACTGTATCTCAGGAACGGTACGTCCAAGAGAGCTGAGACCCAGTCTATAATATTCCCGGACACCTGATGTACATGTGTGCCAAATTTGGTGAGGATCGGTCCAGTCGTTTGGTCGCGCATAAAGAACAGACAGACAGACAGACAGAAACTCATTTTTATATATATATACTAGAGGAAGGACCCGGCTTCGCACGGGTATATTTCATTTTTTGTTTGTGTAGTGACCCCATAAGAATTGGCCAGTTTTGCACTTGACATCCAGTATGGCAGTCTAGTATAGGTATAGTCTATTTATGGCTGTGTTGCTATGGAAACCTGGTAAATGAAATGTGAACTTATATTGGCTAATACACGTCATATGACTGAATATTTAAGAACCTGCGAACTGCTATTGACTCACGCAGATCATAAATAGCTTGGTTGCTATGGAAACCTGGTGTAAAGCTGTGTGTATGTCAAGACTGAACCTGCGATTTTCCATTGGTCCATAAGTGTCATGTGATCATGTGCATCTCAGTTTGGATATCAGTGAAAAACCTGCGATCGGTTGTTATGGAAAACCTGGAGTAAAGCTGTGTGTATGTGACCTTGTGTAACAGTGTCATCCACAGCGCCCTGCCCCTTTAAAGCTGACCTACAGCAGTGAATAAAAATGGCTGGGTTGTTATTGAAACCTGGAGTGCAGCTGTGTGCTTGTGGCTGACAATGCTTAGTCAGATTGGAGACGGGCTTGGGTCTGCTGGGGAGTTTCAGCAGCTCGTTGTTGTCTGTAACATACCTTATCAGATTAGAGACAGGCTTGGGTCTGCTGAGAGTTTTCATTAGCTCGAGCAGCAGCCATGCGTTTTGCTGCAGGGGACATGAGTAGTTTAAAAAACGTTTCAATTTATAAGAATGCTGAAATCCAGTATGGCAGTCCAGTCAGTGGCGTAAATACCGGTTTAGCAGTGGTAGCAGCTGCCACAGGGACATTAGGGGACCCGGCAGGCCTCTGATGTTTTGTTTTTTTTAACACCAGCAGGTAACGTGCCCTATTTGCTTACCGATCCCCACTCCTGCTCACGGCCACCTGCACTTCACCTTCTGCAGAGGCGGCTGTGAGCAGGAGCGGGGATTGGTAAGAAAGGCCTGTGGGCCGTGAACCCCACAAACACTGCTATCATTATACTCTGGGGTCTTTTCAGCAGGCTTCGGGCCTCCTTGGTGGCGTCCCAGATGTCGATGGGCCAGTCCGACGTCATTATGCGTTGCGATACATGACTGGCTCACGTGACATCTGGTCCAACATTGAAGAAGTAGCGGGAAGTGCTCATAATACTATATGAAGGAGCCACTATGATACTGCGTGCAAGGGCCACTATGGGGCCTAATAGTGTATGCAGAAATGCAGTTTGTGCGGGGGGGGGGGGTTGCCGGGGGGGTCCCATGTCAAATGTTCGCCTTGGGGCCCTGCCATTGCTAGTTACGCCACTGAGTCCAGTATTGGTACAGTCTATTTATGGCTGTGTTGTTATGGAAACCTGGTAAATTAAATGTGAACTTATATTGGCTGATACACGTGATATGACTGAATATTTAAGGTCCTGTGAACTGCTATTGACTAATACAGGTCATACATAGCTTGGTTGCTATGGAAACCTGTGTGCCTGAGGAGAGTAAGCGCCTGCGAGCTGTTATTGGGTGATAAGGGACATGTGACTGTGTGTATGGCAGTTGGAATATGAGTGAAAGACTTGCAGGCTTGTATAGACTAATGCTGGTCATGTTTTGGGAATACTGTACCTCAGGAACGGTACGTCCAAGAGAGCTGAGACCCAGTCTATAATATTCCCGGACACCTGATGTACATGTGTGCCAAATTTGGTGAGGATTGGTCCAGTCGTTTGGTCGCGCATAAAGGACAGACAGACAGACAGACAGGAACTCATTTTTATATATATAAGAGATAAGAGATGAAACAAATTGTTGGTCTGAACCCAAAAAAAATGAAACTTACAGTTTATCCATTTCTAGTTACAGACTACAAACATCAACCTCACTTTTTTATAATCTACCAAATGTATTCTAGTAAAAAGTAAAACTCTTAGAGCAGCTGTTGTAAAGCTACAACTTCCAACATCCTAAGAGACCAAATATGCTCTGCAAAGCCAGAGAATATTGCAGTACAATACCAGTACATGTGGATGGGGTTTTGAGATTGCCTACCACATGTACAGGATTTTTTCAGTGCAAAAAAATATGCATATTGCGTTTTTCATTCTCTTGTGGAAATGCTGTGAACTTTCCATGTGCATTTTCCTACATAATTGCTATAGATTTGCTATAGATTTGTAGCACGATATTTCTACTTCATCTAGACTAGAGATGAGCAAACCGGTTTGGATCAAACTGGATTCGATCTGAGTTTTACAAATGTTTCAGGCTCAACCCAAACCAAAACATTTGGGGTTCAACATGCACATCACCCAGACTCCAGAGTATAATAAGAGGAGGCCCACAGGAGGTGCAGCAACATAACAAACAGTTATACTCACCTCTACTGGACATCCTCAAGGCATTCAGTGGTTTCCTGTCATCCTCTGCCAGCTTCTGGTTGACAACATATACCTGTGCGTCACATGGGGCGCATCAGTGTCATGATGCTTTGACCCAGCATCATAACATCATCACGCCCCATGTTATCATTGAGGCCCAATCATAGGTATCAGCAGTGACTGTGGGGAACATGACATCAGCCACATGTCCAAAAAGGATGCCTGGGGACTATCGTATGCTCCAAGGATGCCCAGGAGAGTTGAGTAAAGATGAGTTTATACTACTAAGTATTTGTTATGTTGCCACACCTCCCTCAGGCCTTCACTTATTGTACTCTGGGGTCTGAAGAGATACAGTAGCACTTTGTCCCAAGTTTGTCCCAATTTTTTTTGCAAAGTTTTAGATCTTTTTGAAGGGGTTAAAATGTAAATAAAAGAATACCAATTTGGTATGCCTGGAATCTTACCAAACCATAGAATACAGGTGACGTGTCATTTTGGCTACAGAGTGAACACACTAAAAACGAAGCCCGTAAGAAAATCTCACAAATGCAATTTTTCTCCAATTCCACCCAATTCTGATTTTTTTTCCAGCTTCTCAGTACATTGAACAGAATAATAAAAGGTACCATTATGAAGAACAATTTATCCCGCAAACATTAAGCCCTAATATGGCTCTGTGAATGGAAAAATAAAAAAGTTATGGGGTTTGGGAGGCAGGGAGTGAAAAACGAAAATCGAAAAATGTCACCGGCGGGAAAGGGGTTAATGACCTGGGAGAGGGCTTACAAAGCAGGGTATCCATATTTTTAAGGTAATTAAAACTGATGCAGATACGTAGTAGATATTACTGGCGGATCTACGGAAGCTGGAAGCATGGGCGGACACCTGACAAATGAAGTTTAATGTAGACAAATGTAAGGTTATACATTCTGGTCAAAGAAATAAAATGTATGATTATGTACTTAATAGTAAATTCCTGGGTAAGACTGCCAATGAAAAAGACTTGGGGATTTTGGTGGACAGCAAGCTTACCTTTAGTGACCAGTGCCAGGCAGCTGCTGCCAAGGCAAATAAAATTATGGGATGCATCAAAAGAGATCTAGATTCTCATGACAAGAACATAGCTATGCCTCTATACAAATCACTGGTACAGTCACACATAGACTATTGTGTGCAATTTTGGGCCCCAGTGTACAAGAAGGACATAACAGAAATAGAGAGAGTGCAGTGCAAAATTATTAGGGGAATGGGTGGATTGGAGTACAACGATAGATTAACAAACTTGGGGTTATTCAGTTTAGAAAAAAGACGTCTACGGGAAGATCTAATAACAATGTACAAATACATAAAGGGACAGCACAAAGAACTTTCTAATGATCTTTTTACTTCTAGGCTGGTGACAATGACAAGGGGACATCCTCTACGTCTAGAGGAAAGAAAATTTCACCAGCAGCATAGACAAGGATTCTTTACTATAAGAGCAGCAAGGATATGGAATTCACTGCCCCAGGAAGAGGTGATGGTGGATGTATTATACAAGTTTAAAGAGGGCCTGGATGCCTTTCTTGAACAGAAAAATGTTATGGTTCATAGAACTTACCTCTTCTTGACGTCATCCTTGTACGAGTCTTCGTTCGGCCATTTTCCTGTGGCCTATTACATACAGCGCATGCAGTAAACTCGTGTAATAGGCCACAGGAAAATGGCCGAATGGACATGGACATGCCTCCCGATCGAAGGATGACATCAAGAAGAGGCGCCTGCTAAAGAAGAAGAGAGGTGGAGTAATAAGTTCAAAAATGCGTCTGAGGAGAGCACAGGGGACGCCCCCTGTGCAGTTTCAGCACTGGGGGAACACCCCCTGTGCATTCTGAAGACGCATTTGCATAAAGATAAAAATCAACATTTCTTCTAAACGGCGGCGAGGAGCAAAACAACAAAGGTAGGAGAAGAATAGCCTTTATAAAGGCTATTAAGACGTTGCTTCAGTTAAAAACATGTTTCCCCAATGATAGAATCCCTTTAACCCTTAGGTGCACCAGGACGTACAGTTACGTCCTGGTGCACGTAACTAAACATGGCGGCTGCTCTGTTTCAGAGCGGCTGCACTAGCTGCCAGGTCTGAGCTGTTTCATACAGCAGGGACCCAACAGCATTGCCCATGATCACGGTCATTTAACCACTCAGATGCTGTGGTCAAGTGCGACCACAGCATCTGAGTGGTTACTTTCACTTTCTGTTTGCTTCTCGGTAACGGGACGGGATCCCCGCGGCATGACCATGGCAGCCTGGAGCCTTCTGAAAGCTCCCAGCCCTGCTATTGTATTGTAACTACTGAAGCTTGCATGTAGCAGGCTTCAATAGCTACATAGCAAATCTGCCATAGACTGCAATACAGTAGTATTGCAGTCTATGGCACAGGTGATCTAAAGATCACATGTTCAAGTCCCCTAGGGGGGCTAAAAAAAAGTTAAAAATAAAAGAAAAAAACTTTCAAAAAATATAAAAAAATTAAAAAAACTTAAAAGTTTAAATCACCCCCTTTCCCTAGATCACATATAAACATAAATAAATAAAAATAAACATAAACACATTAGGTATCCCCAAGTCCAAAAATGCCCAAACTATTAAAATATAAAAACATTTGTCCCATACGGTAAACGCCGTAGCAGGAAAAAAAATCAAAATGGCTGATTTGGCGTTTTTTCGCCAAATTACATCCCTAATAAACTGGAACAAAAAGTGATCAAACATCATACATCCCCCAACATGTTATCCTGCAAAAAAAGACACTTTACACAGCTCCGTATGCTGAAATATAAAAAAGTTACAGGGGTCAGAATATGGTGATTCAAAGATTTTTATTTTTTTTTCAAAATTTTGAATTTTTGTAAAGTTATTAAAACATGAAAAAAAAACTATATATATTTGATATCACCATTATTGTACTGACCTGCAGAATAAAGCTAACATAGCATTTTTACCGCAGAGTGGAATCCTTAAAAAAAAGACATAAGAAAACGTCGGTACTGCATTTTTTTTCTCAATTCCACCACATTCTGAATTTTTTTCCCGCTTCCCGGTACATTGTACAAAATAATAAATGGTACCACTTTGAAGTACAACTTGTCACACAAAAATCAAGCTCTCATATGACTATGTAAACAGAAAAATGAGAAAGTTATGGCTTTTGGAATGTAATGTGTAAAAAACGAAAATACAAAAATGAAAAATGTCTGCGTCTCCAAAGGGTTAAGCTGTACAATATAGCATTGACCATCGACATGATGGACCCCAATCATGACTTGAGATGAGAAGCTGAAACAAGTTCAGTTTTGTCTGGAGTGTTCCTTTAAATCATTATATGATATCCTTTCCTCAGCCTAATCCCAGGCGTTGTGAGGAGACCGATCTCTACATATAATTGTATAACCAATAGAAGTTCGATACCATGTATAAACTCTTCTACGTCTTTAATCCTGAGATGCCTCTTACATTCGAAGGCTCAGTTGTCAAATCACCAGCTAACTCCGAAAATGTGAAGTATTGAAAAGTACATAACATGAAGCCTGTGATTTAAAATAGACTTGATAAATCATACAAGTAGGTTTGACAGATGAATGAGCGCTCGCTGCTTCATGATTTCTGAAACCGTTTGGCTCAGCCTTAATTTCTTTTTGCATACTAAAGCTGTTGTGCCCTGGATCTGTCAGAGAGTTGAGCAATATATTCTCTTTGCTGAGCGCTCTTACAGAAATTCAGAGCTTAGTAATATGCATATAGTAGCTGCAGGGTTTCACTTTAACATATGTCGTATTCTCAAGGAAATAAGCTTGTTATGATGGAGGAAAGGCTCGGCACATACAATTCACTCTGGTGTTTTATTGTAGGTAGAGAAAATAGTTTATTTACCTTGTTATGTTCGATATGACAATATCATATTGTTTATATGGTATATGGTACTTATAGTACTACAGGATTAAGCTACATTCAGAGGATATTTGCAGGCTATAGCTATGGAGACATAAAGTAGATCTGTGTATGAGCTGTAAACACGATAAGATACGGCAAGACTGTTTGTAAAGTGGTTTCCTTGCAATGACTAGGACCCTGGTTATATTTACGATCTAAGACAATTTAACACTATAAACCTTTAGAGCTTCCCTGTATGAAATGCACAGTCAAGAGACATTCCTGTGGATATAAAGGACAAGCTGGTTTGTTAAAATAACATAGACACGTGACAAAAGCTATAAGTGCCTAAATCACCACAGACACTGTTTAAAGTGTTTGTAGGGCTGCTTCTGCCATCAGTCCCCGAAACTGCTAATATTATACTATGGGGTCTCTTCAGCGGAGGTCCAGGGGAGGTGAAGAAACATAACAAACAGGGTTACTCATCATTCCTGGGCTCCAGTGCCAGTCTTTGGGCCTCTTACAGTCTCAAAAATGTCACAAATTACATCAGAGACCATTAAGGCCTGTGATCGGGCCTCAGTGGTCACGTCGACGTCATTATGCAACGTGACAATAGGACTCAGTCATAGGCCTCAAAGGTCTCTGATGTCATTGATGACATCTCTAAAACCAGAAGAGGTCCAAAGAATGGTATTGGAGCCCAGGGGAGGTGAAAACAACAATTTGTTATGTATAGTCACCTCTCCTGGGCCTCTGTTCATTATACTTTGAGGTCTGAAGAGACACCAGAGTATAATAATGGCTTGTGAGTGGTGAACCACCAAAAATTTCTTGTTTGGCCGAACCCAAATTTTTTGGAAAATGCCTAATGAAAACCGTAGGAGTCACTATGGGATGTTATACTGTGTGGAGTGGGCACTATGGGATACTATACTTTGTGGAGGGGCCACTGTGAGACATTATACTGTGTGGAAGGGTCACTATGGTATATTATGCTATGTGGAGGGGTAATAAGGGACATTATACTGTATGGAGGCCACTATGGAACATTATACTGTGTGAAGGGGCCACTGTGGGACATTATATTGTGTGATGGGGCTACTGTGGATACTGAGTGCACTATGGGACATTATTCTTAAAGGGATTGTCCAGGAATTGGACAAACTCCAGAAGGGCCAGGGCAAGTGTAACATTAGGAAAAAAAAAATATACTCACCTGTGTCCAGCCCATTCTATTGTGCGCCGTGCCTTGGTCCTTGGAAGCCCTCACCACTGGAGAGGGACCAGTGATGTCACTCACATACATCATGTTCTGTCTCCAGTGACTGCTGAGGCCACTGATTGGCCCAGGGCTTCCAGAGACAGAGGCAAGGCACAACCAAATGGGCTGTGGTGGTGGACACCAGAGCACCAGGGACAGGGACAGGTGAGTATTTTTTTGTTATGTTACACCTGCCTGGCGCCCCTCCAAAGTTTGTCCAATTCCTGGACAACCCCTTTAAACTGAACACTATGATAAATCTTCCCCCAACAAATTACCATGCAAATAACCATACACCATCACATGGGCGGGGGAGCATGCGCTCTGACCACCATCCCGCCATTTAAGTCTAAACATACATCAGCTGTCGACTGCATTTGCCTTAAGAAACACGCTATCCCCATTCCCAATCATTAACTCATGTGTATAGAATATACACGTTTCCATTTTTTTATCATTTATAAATTTTTTCTAATTTTTGTTTGTTTTTTTAAAGGGCACTCACTTGATAAAATCAATCTACACTAAAGATATATAACAACCTTTTCCTACAATCAGAACATGAGGGAAGATGGAAAATTCTGCTCCCTAAGTGGCACCACTGCTCTATTCCCCCTACCTACAATGTGCTACACTGACATCACTGCACTTTTCCCTGCCAGGTTACAACACTCCTATGCCGAGCTTCATATGTCATATTGTAGAAGTATTGGAAAACCTGGACACATTGTTTAACATGTAACATGCTGGAATACTGTATAACTAGCTTCATTAATACTAATTAGAGAAGCTTGTAAGGAATGATGATATACAATATAGGGATAGTACTGGGATAAGAGAGCAGCGGGAAAAGGTGTCTCTGAGAATGGAAAACCATAAATGCAAAATAATGCAACTGGGCCAAAACAAGCCAAAGGCAGAATATAGGATTAATGGCTCTGTTATGTCAACTGAGGGAGGAAAGGGACCCTGTAGTCATTATTTCAGGTGACATAAAGGCAGACGAGAAGCAGGAAAAGTTGGCAGAATGGTAGGTGCCACTTAATTTATCACTAGAAATACTTTACCCTTAGAACAATGCTCCGCTGTATAAGAATTATGTAGCAAATATATAGCAGCTTGCATCAAAAAGGCAGCAAACAATTCCTCGGTGATAGTTCAGCAGCCGGGGAAGATGTTGGAATATTACATGCTAATTGATGTGTAGAATGTAAGTGATGCAGCACAGGAAATGTCTGAATCTGAAGCTTTTAGAGGTCATTAATACTGTGCAAAGCAGAATTGAAACGGTGGAACTTAAAATAAAACTACAAGCAAAAGCGAAAAATTGTCCAAACTTAACCTATTAGTGATAAATTTTGCAGTTGTTTCTTTCTGAATTAAAAAAAGGACTGGGCACTGTTAAAAGAGCTGCCACACAGACTACAGATACCAAAATATTAGATAGAAAGCCATTAATTAAATTGTATTCTGCATTTCCCATTCAATACAAATCCTTTAATATACCATTCTATCTGCTGTCACTAGGTGGAGTTTACTGCATGCAGTCTGATACAGCTCCCATTGTAGTATATCATAAATAGGTATTTAGTAAGCGCCCCCTATTGGTGGCTGCATTATTAATAATACACCATTCTATCTGCTGACACTAGGTGGAGTTTACTGCACGTAGTCTGATACAGCTCCCATTGTAGTATATCATAAATAGGTATTTAGTAAGCGCCCCCTAGTGGTGGCTGCATTATTAATAATACACCATTCTATCTGCTGTCACTAGGTGGAGTTTACTGCACGTAGTCTGATACAGCTCCCATTGTAGTATATCATAAATAGGTATTTAGTAAGCGCCCCCTATTGGTGGCTGCATTATTAATAATACACCATTCTATCTGTAGTCACTAGGTGGAGTTTACTACACGCAGTCTGATACAGCTCCCATTGCAGTATATCATAAATAGGTATTTATTAAGTGCCCCCTAGTGGTGGCTGCATTATTAATAATACACCATTCTATCTGCTGACACTAGGTGGAGTTTACTGCACGTAGTCTGATACAGCTCCCATTGTAGTATATCATAAATAGGTATTTAGTAAGCGCCCCCTAGTGGTGGCTGCATTATTAATAATACACCATTCTATCTGCTGTCACTAGGTGGAGTTTACTGCACGTAGTCTGATACAGCTCCCATTGTAGTATATCATAAATAGGTATTTAGTAAGCGCCCCCTATTGGTGGCTGCATTATTAATAATACACCATTCTATCTGTAGTCACTAGGTGGAGTTTACTACACGCAGTCTGATACAGCTCCCATTGCAGTATATCATAAATAGGTATTTATTAAGTGCCCCCTAGTGGTGGCTGCATTATTAATAATATACCATTCTATCTGCTGTCACTAGGTGGAGTTTACTGCACGCAGTCTTATACAGCTGCCATTGTAGTATATCATAAATAGGTATTTAGTAAGCGCCCCCTAGTGGTGGCTGCATTATTAATAATACACCATTCTATCTGTAGTCACTAGGTGGAGTTTACTACACGCAGTCTGATACAGCTCCCATTGCAGTATATCATAAATAGGTATTTATTAAGTGCCCCCTAGTGGTGGCTGCATTATTAATAATACACCATTCTATCTGCTGTCACTAAGTGGAGTTTACTGCACGCAGTCTTATACAGCTCCCATTGTAGTGTATCATAAATAGGTATTTAGTAAGCGCCCCCTATTGGTGGCTGTATTATTAATAATACACCATTCTATCTGCTGTCACTAGGTGGAGTTTACTGCACGCAGTCTTATACAGCTCCCATTGTAGTATATCATAAATAGGTATTTAGTAAGCGCCCCCTAGTGGTGGCTGCATTATTAATAATATACCATTCTATCTGCTGTCACTAGGTGGAGTTTACTGCACGTAGTCTGATACAGCTCCCATTGTAGTATATCATAAATAGGTATTTAGTAAGCGCCCCCTATTGGTGGCTGCATTATTAATAATACACCATTCTATCTGCAGTCACTAGGTGGAGTTTACTGCGTGCAGTCTGATACAGCTCCCATTGTAGTATATCATAAATAGGTATTTAGTAAGCACGCCCTAGTGGTGGCTGCATTATTAATAATACACCATTCTATGTGCAGTCACTAGGTGGCGTTTACTGCATGCAGTCTTATACAGCTCCCATTGTAGTATAGCCTAGATAGGTATTTAGTAAACCCCCCCCAGTGGTGGCTGCATTTAGCCAGTTTTTTTTTTTTAAAAGAAATGTATCACCATTCTGTTTTAGTTACCTTTTTAAAGTATTTATTGAATTATATCAATTTTATTTTCAGTAATTTTCTATTTCTGATGCTACACATTGTTCACAAGAGAATAGGGGTGGAAGCCAAGGGATGGAAAAGTGTACTAAGCATAGGGAGGCAGCATGAAGTACACATCTTTACATTGCAATACAGTATATATGGATGAGCAGTATATAGAGATGTGCATATATTCCATGTCAGAGGTGTGTATTTCTCATATGATAAGACTATTATTATCAGGAACCACCTGTTTTTTCAACATATGTGGAACGCACACCCGCAGCATGACAATATACATCTCCATATTGTCAAAATATATAACTTTGTGTATTGCAATGATGCAAATGTAATACAATCAATACTTTATTCACAGTGGCGACTGAACAGATAAGGTTAATAAAACAGTCATCACAGGACAAGAAACAATAGGAAAAGGGAACACAATACTGAGTGCTTGGTCTGAACTCCAGCAAGAACTCCCAGTATGATCCAATTGGTGTCCAAAGGCTGCCACACTACCTCAAGCAGGGGTGGACCTAATCTCTCTGCTGTCTGAGGCGAACTATACAAAAACGCCCCCCCCCCCCAAAAAAAAAGATACCCAACCAGGCTTTCTTTGGTTGCATGATGGGGCCCCCTATAGAAAAATGTATGACACGCCCCCCACTTGCAGATCAAAAAATCCCCATATTTAGCCCCCACATGCACATAACCCCTATTTTTTGTCCCCCCACACTACGCAAACCACCTTTATTTGGCCCTCACTCAGTATATGACCCTCTTTTTTTGGCCCCCACGCAGTAAATGCCCCCCCCTTTTTTGGCCCCTCCCCAGTATATGACCCCATTTTTTTGCCTCCCGCAACATATGACCCCCTTTTTTAGACCCCCAAAGTATAAGGCCCCCTTTTTTTCAACCCCACAGTATGACCCTCCTTTTTGCCCTTCCCCAAGTATATCGACACCCTTTTTGCCCCCCCCCTACAATATATGACCCCCTTTTCTTGGCCCCCACACAGTATATGACTTCCTTTTTTTATGTCCCCCCCAACAGTATATGACCCCCTTTTTTATGGGCCTCCAACAGTATTTGACTCCATTTTTTAATGCCCACCCCTACCACAGTATATTACTGGGGGCAGCATTTTTTTTTCACCTGCCAGTACTTTTTACTCACCCATTCATGCTCTTGTGCAGGCTGGCTCAGCTGCCGCCTCCAGGGTGCGCTGTAGCTGATGGTGAAAAATGCCAGAATGCTGGGTGTAGCATCCTGGCATCCTTCAGCATGGTGCCGTAAGTGCAGCACCACCTAGAGGCGGCAGCAGAGGGCCGCCTGCACAGAAATGTGGATTGGTGAATCAAAAGTATTGGCCGCTATCCTTTGCAATAATACAATAAGTAGCTGATGAGTAGAAGAAGAAATGCCGCCCCCCAGTTTATTCCATGAGGCTCCGCCTGAGGCCATAGCATAAGGTTGCCTCATGGAAGGTGCGGCCCTGGCCTCAAACCCTTCTAGTTTATTATTTAAGAGGGCTATCAAGTGTTCCATGTTTTGGAACTCTTTAATTCTAACATATAGGTTAAGTAGAGTGGGGAAGACGATGGTTTCCAGAGGACTGACCCATACAGGTTGCTAAATGGTGGGCATTCCTTATAATTTATCTCCTCAAACAAGGTGCAAGTAAGACATATGTACAGTAGAAAGAGAGACCAGCATTTTAAGACACCATTCTTACCACTTTATATGTTCTGCCCTAGGGCTAGTAGCCCTTCCAAACCGAATTTTTGTGACTATATTTGATATGCGCCAACCTCATACGGTTTGACCAATGATTACTGTTGTCTTCCTGTTTCTTAAATACTTCTGTACACTAATTTTTTATTTTTTATAAGACCAACACTCTGTGCTGTTTAGTTACTTAATGTACATCTTTAGGAGTCAGAGTTTTGTTATTACTAATACCAGGGACCAAATCATCTTCTTTGTCACAGTGTTAAAATACAGGTTGTTTCAAGTCACCATAAGGGGGCGCTGATGGATTACTGTTTAGAAATAATTGGACATTTCCTAATTACAGACAGAATTTTAGTATTTGACTTTAAAATGACAAGGTGTTCTAAAGTGGAAAAACATGTTCTATATTGAGTCTATTATAAATTTGCAAAGTCCCTATCATTCAAGGTTGTTTCTATTGAGCTAGAGTGTACATTTTATCCTGAATACCATTTGTATGAAAGCAAAAAGTAAAAAGCAATTGACACATTCAAGTAATGAAGTAGAGACAAACCGAGGGGTGACTGGAACAAAAGGTGTTGATGAAATGCCATGAAGCATCCCAGCTCCGCGCTGGGGTAGGATGTACTTCTGAGGTCAAGCTTCCGTATAATTAGTCTGTGAGTTACATGTCAGACATACCATTTAAGCTCAACACTGATTAAAAAAAGAAAAAAATGCTCAAGTGTCTCCGACCTAATTACATTTTACTAGTTCTATAATTGACAGAGCACACAATATTGAGGGGACCTAAATTGCCGACATTCATTACAGTTGTTAATCAGATATTCGAGGTCTCATCATTAAAGCTTTACATTAGACGCATATAACAGATTCATCAAAGGAGTTCCAAAAGTAAGACAAAGGCAAGGAAAAAGGAAGAAAGAAGAGAGTTTATTAAGGATATAAACACATAATAGTTTAGTGAGTTGGTGGAGGTGGTGAGAGGTCCTCCTTAACAATTCTATCTACTAAAGAAGATATGGCAATGCATGCATGTGTCTCTTTCTTTCGAAAGCTAAGAGAGTTGGGGGCCTGGTTATTTCTGCAGATACACTTCATGCACAAGCACAACCTATATGTAGCTGTGAGCAGGCATCAGATGGGGTTTGGGTCCTAGAAATGGGATGAGTAGCTCCACCAACCTTAATCTGGCACGGATTCTGGTCTTGCAAAATTGACATCCCAGTTTATAAAGAGCCAGGTTCATTATTAATTTTGCAAAAATCTTTGAGCCGAGTCCGAAATTTTGTGGGTTTTCCACCCTTGAATCGCTATTATACTTTTCAGACCCCAGAGCATAATAAGCAGAGGTCCAGGGAAGTGCTCACCTTCCCTCACCTCTCCTGGGCTCCCCTTGTGGCATCTGGAACTCCAGTGCAGTCATTTTCGGTCATCTTCCGGCCTCCTGGGTGATGTCACAGGCCCGATGGGACTGCTACAGCCTGTGATTGGGCCTCAGAAGTCACATGGGGTGCATCAAAATCATAAGGCCAGAAGGGACCGGAAGGTGATCAAAGATGGTGCACCAGATGCCACAAGGGAGTGCTTATTATGTTCTAAGGTCTGAAGAGGCTATGGAGTGTAATAATAACACCATAATTTTTAGCAAAATTGGTGGGCGAACCTCCCAAATGTTCTCATGTGGATCACTCATCTCTAGTTCTTATGTTTTAGTGAGCCATGTGTGTGAAGAGATGGTCAGATTATAACACATGGCTTCATATTACTCAAGTTGTCGGTCCTTCATGTGTCTATGTACAGCCACTCAGTGGTCTTGCTGTGAATTGCAGTCTTTTAAGGATTTTGCTAGCATGTTGTGATACTGTAATGACTTGGCTTCATGTGAAATGAAATTGACGTCCTTAACCACATTCAAGCTAAGGTGGGAATGGATACACTTGTATACTGCTGGAAACAAGCACCAGACTTTTTGGATTATCGGATACAAGATAAATATATATATATGTGTGTGTGTGAATTTTTCCAACAGTGATACTGATTTACTCATAGCAAATCAAAGGTAAGACATTGGTTACACTTTATGCTTACATACAGAGGGTATTGGTCTTCCTGAGTTACCTCCTGTGCAACCTTAATAGAGATGAGTGAACCATTTCGGGGAAACCAGTTTTCATGTGAATTTTCCAGAAATTTTGTGTTCATCCAAACATGAAATTTTGGGTTTTCACCCACGAAACGTAATTGAAATTATTATACTCTGGGCCTCTTCAGACCCCAGAGTATATTAGATGGAGGCAAACAGTTGTGTTCCTCCTTGCGGCACCTGCTTCTCTCCATGGTTCCTCCTTTGGCTTTCTGGGTGAAGTCATGACATTGACGTGCCCTATGTGACCCTGAGACGCATGGGAGCAAGAGACCCCAGAATAGAATAGTTTTACTTGCGGTTCAATCTGAACAAGTTCGGACCAAAATGAACTGGAAGGTTGACTTAACCAAACTCCAAAGGAAGCAAATCTTCAGCGTTTCACCCATCTCTAAACCTTACCTTACAGGATACAATACCAGACCCAACCCAGGAACAGGTGTGGCGCTGTTTGTGAAGTCATGTTTTTCTGATACTGTAGAACTCCTTTAAGTTTACCAATGCTGTAAGATTTGACCTAAGATATAGAAACTGTAAAGACAAGGATTCATTGCATTGCAGTACGACTGTGTATCAGCAAGTGACTCAATACATTTTGATACAATTCATTTGCATTTATTATAGGTATCTGCTCCAGTCTTAAAATAGAGAAATAGTCGTGCTTGAGAAAGAATGCTAAACTTTAAGTATCATGGCTGTTTAAGTGTTTTGGTACTTAATCTTTCAACCTGAAAGGCTTTCTAACTAATGGCTGAGGGCAAAATATCAAGCAGAGGATTCCAAAAGAGATTAGCATATAATGGTACAATTTATAGATTTACTGTCTTACTTGATTCAACAACTTAATCAAGTGCAAATCAACTGATTTTGTGTCGCAGGCAATTTGTAAGCTTTCCATAGTTTCAAGTAAACTTGAAAGTCAAGCAATACAAATATGTAAGACAGTGACAGAATGTCAAGAATGGCATAAAAAAATGGTAAAGAAATACATAGATATACATGTACACAATTAATGGAACATCCCAGGAAAAATAATACATCATTGTTATCTACTGCTGCCTGTCCAATGCCGCTCCACCGTGTTGCATTGACTTTGCTATGGTGACCAATGCCATTGGCCAGATCGGTTTTGGTTGTCCTCCACTGCCTCTTGCTATCTGCTTTGTTCTGCAAGTTTCAATAAACTTAAAGTAATATAGCTAGCATTTATGCATTCTGCCTTATCCCTAAGATTCACGTATCTGTCTTGGTTCATCTTCCAATTCTGACCCAAGGCTCCTTCTTTCTACCCTGCTCATACATACAGTGCTGGCCAAAAGTATTGGCACCCCTGCAATTCTGTCAGATAATACTCAATTTCTTCCAGAAAATGATTGCAATCACAAATGCTTTGGTAATAATATCTTCATTTAATTTGTCTTCAATGGAAAACCACAAAAAGAATTGTCAAAAAGCCAAATTGGATATAATTCCACACCAAACATAAAAAAGGGGGTGGACAAAAGTATTGGCACCCTTTGAAAAATCATGTGATGCTTCTCTAATTTGTGTAATTAACAGCACCTGTTACTTACCTGTGGCACATAACAGGTGGTGGCAATAACTAAATCACACTTGCAGCCAGTTGAAATGGATTAAAGTTGACTCAACCTCTGTCCTGTGTCCTTGTGTGTACCACATTGAGCATGGAGAAAAGAAAGAAGACCAAAGAACTGTCTGAGGACTTGAGAAGCAAAATTGTGAGGAAGCATGAGCAATCTCAAGGCTACAAGTCCATCTCCAAAGACCTGAATGTTCCTGTGTCTACCGTGCGCAGTGTCATCAAGAAGTTTAAAGCCCATGGCACTGTGGCTAACCTCCCTAGATGTGGACGGAAAAGAAAAATTGACGAGAGATTTCAACGAAAGATTGTGCGGATGGTGGCTAAAGAACCTCGACTAACATCCAAACAAGTTCTAGCTGCCCTGCAGTCCGAGGGTACAACAGTGTCAACCCGTACTATCCGTCGGCGTCTGAATGAAAAGGGACTCTATGGTAGGATACCCAGGAAGATCCCACTTCTGACCCAGAGACATAAAAAAGCCAGGCTGGAGTTTGCCAAAACTTACCTGAGAAAGCCAAAAACTTTTTGGAAGAATGTTCTCTGGTCAGATGAGACATAAGTAGAGCTTTTTGGGAAAAGGCATCAACATAGAGTTTACAGGAAAAAAAAGAGGCCTTCAAAGAAAAGAACAGGGTCCCTACAGTCAAACATGGCGGAGGTTCCCTGATGTTTTGGGGTTGCTTTGCTGCCTCTGGCACTGGACTGCTTGACCGTGTGCATGGCATTATGAAGTCTGAAGACTACCAACAAATTTTGCAGCATAATGTAAGGCCCAGTGTGAGAAAGCTGGGTCTCCCTCAGAGGTCATGGGTCTTCCAGCAGGACAATGACCCAAAACACACTTCAAAAAGCACTAGAAAATGGTTTGAGAGAAAGCACTGGAGACTTCTAAAGTGGCCAGCAATGAGTCCAGACCTGAATCCCATAGAACACCTGTGGAGAGATCTCAAAATGGCAGTTTGGAGAAGGCACCCTTCAAATCTCAGGGACCTGGAGAAATTTGCCAAAGAAGAATGGTCTAAAATTCCAGCAGAGCATTGTAAGAAACTCATTGATGGTTATCGGAAGCGGTTGTTCGCAGTTATTTTGTCTAAAGGTTGTGCTACCATGTATTAGGCTGAGGGTGCCAATACTTTTGTCCGGCCCATTTTTGGAGTTTTTTGTAAAATGATCAATGATTTGACTTTTTTTTTCATTCTCTTTTGTGTTTTTTCATTGCAAGCAAAATAAATGAAGATATTATTACCAAAGCATTTGTGATTGCAATCATTTTCTGGAAGAAATTGAGTATTATCTGACAGAATTGCAGGGGTGCCAATACTTTTGGCCAGCACTGTACCTGTCATAGCTGCCACATTTTGTCACTCATATTATCAGCAGTCACTGAGAAAATGTCTAATGAGGTATATAAGGTGTGTTAAAGGGGTTATCCACTTCATACTATTGAAGGCCTATCCTTAGGATAGGCTATCAATATTAGATCTGCAAGGATTTTGACACTCAGGACCCCACAGATCAACTGTCCCAGGACAGCACAGCTCCCGTTAATGTGAAGTACCTAAAGTTGCGACCACACTGTACGGTGAGTGAGTAGTGCAATTGTGTTTTCCTGGAACTGCGAAACCGCGGTGGTCCTGGATGTCGGACCCTCCTGGCATGTAAACATTACTGGGAGACGCATTGTACAGTAACAGCTGATCTCCAAGGTTCCCGGGTATCAGTCCCATACAGATCTAATATTAGCCTGTCCTAAGGACTGATCATCAATAGTATAAAATGGATTACCCCTTTAAACATATAAATGGGGTGCACAGCATGCATGCCTCTTTGGTGTAATCTATATTGAAATTCTGGTTCATTTTCTATAGTAGATCTTCCCATGTGTAAAACCTGAGAAACAAAATAAAATTATATTTGTCACAAAAAATACTTGGAAAAATCACTTTTTAAAAATGACTTTGTAGCCATTGATGGTGGTATAATTGCCAGGAAAACAATTTTTTATTATATATGCAAACAAAATCCATCAATGACGGATTGGCCATGTATATGACCAGGAAAATTCCAGGTGGGCCGACTGGAATATGGGCTGCTGGGCATGGTAAGCTACCTGCCTGAGGCCTTTTGCCTTGACTATTGCTACAGAGTGCAGCCCGGCAACATTCCTTCAGAGCGGAGACCGCCGGGCAGCACTGAGAGTATGTGTTGGATAAGCCTCACGAGATTCATCATGCCAGGTTCGTACAGTGGTTTTGTTCGGACTGTAGAGGTCCGAAACGAAACTGCTATTATACTCCGGGGTCTCTTAAGACTTCAGAGTATAATATGCTGAGGCCCAGGGGAGGTGATGAAACATAATAAGCAGTGTTGCTCATCTTTCCTGAGCTCCGGTGCGGGTCTTCCGGCCTCTGCTGATCTTAGAGACATCATAAATGATAGATTGTTGATGCCTATGTTTGGTGTGACATTACGTCAGAGTCTTTTTGCATCATGACGCCGATGTGACTGCTGAGGCCCAGTCATAGGCCTCAGCGGTCTCTGATGTCTCTAATACCAGAAGAGGCCGGAAGACCTGCACCGGAGCCCAGGAAAGGTGAGTAACACTGTAGATTATGTTTGATCACTTCTCCTCGGCCTCCACTCATTATACTTTGGAGCCTGATGAGACCACAGAGTATAAAAATGGTTCATGGGTGGCAAACTTCTTCCAAACCCAAAATTTTTGTAACATTCATAAAGAAAACCACATTGGCCACTACAGGACCTTATAGTGTGTGGAGGGGCTACTGTGAGACATTATACTGTATGTAGAGGCCACTAAAGGGTATTATAGTGTGGGGAGGGGCCACTAAGACGTTATAATGGGGGGGGGGGCCACTATGGGAAATTATTACTATGTGATGGGGCCACTATGGGATATTATATGACGGCCAGGGTGAGACATTATACTACATATATGCACTATGGGACATTATACTTAAAGAAGTGTAACATAAAAAAAAAACATACTCACCTGTTCCCAGCATAACAGTGTCTAACTCCGCAGCCTGTTCAGTCGCACACTGTATCTTATTCCCCCATTGCTAGATTTGCATTGTATAACATTGTGGAAAAAAGTACAAAATATGCAAATAAATATAGACTTAGATATTCAATTTAACCTTTTACGAATTTTCTAGAGTGACAAACAAGTAACCAGAGTGCATAATTCCAGGGGTAGACAATTTTGCTTACAGTTGCAATTTTTGAGTCTTTCTGGAATGCATCTTCTATATTTTATAGCCTTTCTTATACATGTATTTTTTCTTTCCTAGTACATTAGGAAGAGTGAGGAAGAGTTAAGTGCAGTCTTGGGTAAGAACAGGATCTTTTGATACTCAGTTGGTCTTTAGAACTGGGAAAGTATTAATCTTCACCTGTAGTAATGACTCTCCACAGTAGGTAACATTATAGAACCATTTATCCTTTATTCTGCTGCTGGATTCCCTTGACCCAAGTGTGTTATTTGCTCTTTTTTTATTAAACCACATTTATATACTTTAAGTCTATAGAAATTGTCAAACAGAGATATTAATATTTTGTATATGCTGTAATATATACTCATTTGTAGCAACAGTCAACAATGTCTCTTAAATCAAAATTACCTGCTGATTAGTGTTTTTGTGAACTATTACCAATACTAATTCATTTTGGAAAACATAACCAAGGAACCAAAAAATAAAAAAACATATAAAATTGTACACCAAAAAAGTAAAAGTAAAATAAAAATTATTTTTCGGACCAAAATTATTTTTAATCTGAAGTGTTTTTGACACATTTTATAAATTCAGGTTATAGATATTTCCCTCCTTTCCCTTCCTCTTGGATAGACATGTCCAGATTTGTACAGTTCACAATAACCATCTTTCAAACACAACATGATTTTGTGATACTCTGTCCCAAGATGTCTATCTTATATGTGTCCATATATGGCTACCCATTGATTATGTTGTGAACTGTTGCTAGGACCAAAATTTAAGTTAAGGGTGAACACATACAATCTTGTAATCTATCAATGTAAATTAGAAATAAAACTAAGGTAAAAAGGCCTCAGCTTCCATATCGCAGGCTAAGACATCAATTTACGACCACTCCTAATGCAAAGATGAAGCCCAATGTATATATAAAGCCCCAGAGTCGATGAGACTGTTATGTTAATGGGTGCCATTTTGTTCAAAAGACTGGTATAGTTGTAAAATACTATCCAATGTTGTAACCCCTTCCCACCGGGCATTTTTCTATTTTTGTTTTTCACTCCCAGCCTTCCAAACCCTATAAGTTTGTTATTTTTTAGTTCACAGAGCTATATGAGGGCTTAATGACAAATTATACTTTGTAATGGTACCATTTTATATGAAAGAAAATGTACTGCGAAGCTGGAAATTCTGAGTGGTGTAGAATTGGAGAAAAACTGCGTTAATGTGACTTTCTTACCAGCTTTGTTTTTACGTGTTTACTGTGCAGTCAAAATTCACTGTGCAGTCTAAATGACATAACACCTATATTATATGGGTCTGTACAATTCTGGAGATACCAAATTTATATAGTCTTTTTTTTAACCCCTTAAAAAAATCCAAAACTTAAAAAAAAAAAAAAAAAATACAAAATTTTGAAGTTGCCATATTCTGACATCCATAAGTTTTTTTTATATTTCTGTGTATGGGGATGCATGTCTTTTTTTGTGGGGCAAGATGGACTAAAATATTTTGGGGAATGTCTGATGTTTTGAACACGTTTTATTCATATTTTAAGTGAAGCAAAACAGAGAAAAAATGGCAATTTGGCACTTTTGATTTTTTTTTTTCTGCTACGGCATTTGCTGTATGGGAAAAGTAGTTTTACATGTTTATAGACCAGGCATTTTTGTTTATTTATTTTTATTTCATATCTAGGGAAAGATTTGAATTTTGAGTTTTTTTATAGTTTTTTTTATATTGTTTGTTTTTGTTTATTTTTATTTCATATCTAGGGAAAGATTTGAATTTTTAGTTTTTTATAGTTTTTTTTTAATATTTTTAAAAACATTTTTTTATTTTTTTTTTAAACTATTTTATTAGCCCCTCTAGGGAGCTTGAACCTGCAATCCTTTACTTATAGGTCCCATAGACTGCAATACAACTGTATTGCAGTCTATCGGAGATTCGCTACATAGCTATTGAGGCTGGTCATAGACCAGCCTCAATAGCTATATTACTATGACAGGCCTGGGAGCCTTCATAAGGCTCCCAGCTGTCAAGAAAACAGGGTGGCTACTGTGATCTTGCCATGCAGGAGCCGACCTGCACTGTGAAAGGGGTAGTGGGCCGGTGGGGACATGCCCCGGGGGCACATTTTTGCACTTTACGGGGGGAAGGGGGGTTCCTGATTAGCAATGCCCACAATCAGAGTGAAATGATACTGTAGAATACAGCAGAGACTGGGTAGCTATGGTGGCCTCTGTGCAGCAGGCTAATTACCATCTTTAAAAACTCGACATCCTCCATAATAGAACGGTGGATGTTGGGAAGGGGTTAAGAAATTGTGCCCTCCTGTAGAGTGAAGTTTGTGTATAATCAGGGCATAACTATAAGGGTTGCAGTGGTAGCAGTCGCTACTGGAGCTGGTCTCTGGGGAGCCTCAAAGATCCCACTGCCACATAAAAAATAACATTATTCTAAATGGCATAAGGTAGGAATGGGACCGTTGCAGATTTTGCATTAGAACCCAGGAGCTTCAAATACATCTGTGTGTATAATATAAATATTTTGTTGTGTTTTACACTGTTCATTACCTAAATGTATTGGAAAGGGTTAATTGTGATGTTGATGGCTTTTCCACTTCAATTCTAACTCTGTTTTAGCTTTTTAGAAGGTCTCGGTACTGTCTAATACAATGGTGTAAGGTCACATTCCAAACTAGAGACCATCAGACATGCATAGAACACAGTATCTGAAAAATTCTATATGTAAAGCTGGGAAGGGAGAGGGGTGAGGAGTGTGACTAGAAGCTATAAATGTTCAGCATATAATATGTTAATCACCCATTTGACTCCAGACCTCTGCTTGGTTTCTTATCATCTTTGAATTGACTGTACATCTTGGGACATGCATGACATTGGGTTCCTCCAAGCTTGAGTGTAAGCTCCTTGTTTAGTATCTTTTCAGTGGCGTGTGGTATTCTTGTTCTCACTACCTTTAGAACTCACTGTAAAACACTGAATAACTTTACAATTCATTTCCTTTCCTCTTGGCTCAACATGTGCCAAGATGTTTTACAATGAGCAGCTTTATTTTAAAGAAAGCGGGATTTGTAACCTCACAGTGGTTAAGATGGAGGTTTCAGCCTGTTAAGGATTTCCCTAGTATGACTAGTATGATTTAGTATAAAATTAGGCATGGACAATTCTGTACTTTCCAAAACCTGAATCCAAATGTATAGGACATTTTTAAGATCCATATCTAATCTGCAGAGAATGCCCATAGAAACTCCTAGCTGTGCAAACAAAAAAAAAAAAAGAAAAAGTAAGGAAAAAAGCAACAAACACGTCTAGAGACATTCTAGTATGCTGACCACAAGGTTACAGCAGAAATGAGCAATATTTTGAAAGGTTTGTAATCTAAAAGTGCACATTCCTATAAAATAAAAATCTTATAAAATAAAATCTGCTAAAAATATATATCAAGCATATCTATTTTCAACGCAGCAGACGCTACTAGCGCCTCTTCCTGAACACATGTCATACAGTATTGCAGACATGCTGCCCAGTTACAGTAACAGATGGATGTATTTGTTTATGTTTGTTTTTGGAAAACTTTAGGTACATTTTACCCAACAACATGTAAAGCTTACCAACAAAGCAAAAATCACCGTCTAGGGATGGATCTGTTTACTTATCTCTAGCATCAGAAGCATTCACTGGGATTTTATGTCACTGAAAAGTAAAAGATGCTGCCAGCTGCATAAGAGCGTAATGTAAAATATGAACCAGTCACATTTATTTACAGAACATTATCCCTTTTTGTACTATACTTAAAAGGCTTCCTGTTTTTAGACCATTCTGCAAGATTCTGAGGAGATCTGAAGATATGAAAACATATATCCAGGCTCGCTATCCTGGAGTCTGGTGGCATGACTGTAGGGGGCCCAGGTAAATCTGGGGATCAAAACAGGATCTGGCCCAGCCATATCTGCCACATTAATGGCCCATTTTACCACCCAGTAGACATCCTATAGTATGTACACAGTTTCTGTTTTAGACAGATAAAAAGATTTTGATACAAAAAAAGTACATTTACCTTATACTGTAATCTTTCTGAATTTTATCTGCATAGAGTAATAAAAATTGGTGCTTAAGGTTCTACCCATTTATGGCGCATTATTAGAGCTTCCTCTGACTGGTGCCCTCCTACTCAGTTCTTTACAGTGGTGAATCTGTTCACAGCCGAGCTCAAACCTTTAGGCCTCAGGCACACTTCCATTTTACAGATAGAGGTTATGGCCCTATGTAGCGGGCCACAGCAAAAAAGAGCCCGGGAAAATCTGCGACGGAAACGCATTGTGGTTTTTCCCACAGCGCTTTTCACAGAAAATCCACAAAGTTTTCCTCTGCATACTTTCAGCTTCAATTATACCTATAAGGAAACCGACCAGCGTTTCCGTAGGTATAATTGACATGCAACGATTTCCAAAAACGCAACGGTTTTGGAAATCGCAGCATTTCCACTGCCTGTATTTTTCTGCAATGTGTGGATGGGATTATGTCACGTGGGACCTCAGCCAGAGAGTCCTGTGTAGACATAATATACTGTAGCACTGGTATAAGGCTATGGTGCTATTTTACATCATACCTCCATATACCTTTGAACAGGTAATCAATTGTTCCATGGTCCATATTTTGTCATTTTATGGCTTTCCCAAGTTTAGGGTAAATTTAAAAAAATCCCACACAGCCACTTTACATTCTGTGATTTCTTCGTTTTTTATAGGTCTTCCAATTTTTTTAATTTTACAATTTTATTGTATTATACTGTATATCTGACAGTCAGAAAATTGGCATTAATGCCTGTGTTAATAGGAAACCTATGTGAGATTTATCAAGATTGTTTTCCAACATGAAAAGAAAAATGCTATTTTTTGCACAAGGCAAATTTTGCATAAAAATGTGCAATGTTTGCTATTTTCCATTACATTTTGCAATTACAACAGGTTGCTGTACACACTGTGATTGTGCTTGACTGGTCTGAAATGAGTTCTTGTTTAGTTAGAGCCCCGATAAGGCTAGAATTTGAGTTTATGGTTTGTTTTCTGTGTGCAACCTTTAACCCAAGAAAGATGCCAATCCTGTGACATAGTCCCTCTGAAGATCTCTTAACAGTAAGCAACAGAAATGGAGATAAATTGGACCAACCCCTCTGGAAGCTGGGAGAGGTGTAAAATTAAAAAAAGCATACTGACTTGGCGCCTGCATCCTTTCTGTCTCCAGCCATGGCCTGGATGGCAGAAGTCCTACACCCACGTGATGGCTGAAACCACCACATATGTCTCAGATACCTTACTACTGACTTCTGAGGCCACTGATTGGTCTCAGTGGCCATTTGGGGTACAGGACTTCCAGCATCCAGGCAACGATGCAAGACCAAATAGACACAGGCGGTGATCAATTTACTGTGCCGGAATCAGGCTAGCTTCACATCTGTTCCTGCTGTTCCCCCCAAACAGAAACCCGAATGCAGGTGTGAACCTAGCGTAAGTGGAGCGGCACCATTTATAGGATATAAAGAGATGGAGTTGGTAAAGGTGGTAGATGTCTCTGAAAGACTTTGGTACTTCCATTTATTATTGTGTGATGGACCCAGCTTATCCAGGTTTTACATTAGTTATTCTGGTTAGCTACAGCTACAGTGTCATTTAACACCATTGAGAGCTTGAGCATCAAGCAGAAGCACATACTAAGTCACCTTCACATAATGATGTTAACAAATATTGAATTCTATCAAATATTCAGCTAAAAATATCAGATATCAATAATTAATGCTGTAATTTCCCATCCAATTTTCAGCCTCTCCAAATGCAGCAATTTATATGTTACATGCTCTTCTCCACAGCTTCTATCCAAATTTTCATTGCTAACAACCATGATCTTTGCTCTTCCGGGTGATACTACATGACTAATGAACCTCATGAGAATATCAGACGTCACCAATTGCACTGAAAAATGAGACAGTGTGATATGGAAAAACATCAGTGTGACAATTATGTATATATTTACTACACAACCTGCCAATTTATGACTTGTCTGCATTAATAGCAACTGTGTTCACATCGCTAATTGTCCCTTAGGGAATTTGTCCTACAAAGGTAAAGCAATGAACAAGGTGTTAGTGCCAAGAGGGGGAACAAATTACAATATAGTAAAAAATAAAATAAAATATAAGATATAAATGTGGAAAGGTTTTACTCACAGTTGTGATAATTAATGTAGCAGAAAAATAAAAAAGTCTTGGAGTTGAGAAATCGGCAGAAGAAAGATCCAAGTGTTGTTGACTGGCAAAAATAATCTTTCTATCTATCTATCTATCTATCTATCTATCTATCTATCTATCTATCTATCTATTTTTCTATCCTACATGGGTAAAATAATGAACAATGTGTTAGTACCAAGAGAGGAAAGAATAAATGCAAATAATTCAAAAAAATTCAAAAACAAAATAAATAAAAACAGCAAAAAACTTGGCGACTATACAGTTTGTACAGATTTCCACCTCCATTCAAGCTGGCACATACAAAATGTGGAAATCATTTACTTGCCACATTTGTGACAATTAGCAGAAGAAGAACAAAAAAAGTCTTGATGCCGAGAAATCAGTAAAAGAGAGATCCAACTGTTGATTCTGACTTGTTACCACTGGCACGCGGAAAAAAAAAAAAAAGAAAAAGAAAAAAAAAAGAAAAAGAAAAAATCTCTACGTGTAATTATGTCTTCTGAAGTGACAATTGGTTATTAGAAGTTCAGAAATAGCAATCATTGAGATAAAGCAATCACGCCTGGGTTCCTGGTTTCCTTCCTTACAGCAGCCCTTCTGTAAAACCGGAGAGATGGGAAAAAAACAGGGAAAATTGTCAGACTAACTGCAGTCATTTGTAAAGCAGCAAATTAGGAGATACATTACTCAGAATGTGTCGTTTACTGGAAGACGGCTTTCTCTTAGGACATCATTATTTTGCGCGAAAGAAAGTTAATAAATATTCGTCTGAGATGCTTATAGTCTGTCTACATATGTATCACTAGAGACAACACACGCGCCATGGTTAGCCAATTATAAATTCAACGCTCTCAGCTAATTTGTTCTTCACTATAAACTTACGGTTTAGAAACTTATTTCTGTGCCAAGATTTTTGACAAAAAGGAAATCCTATTAGGAAGGTTTTTGAGATATGTCAAAACCTCAAATAGGAAGGCCCAGACTTTAACAACAGTTTTAATTTTTATTCTTCATAGGTTCAGAAGTCAGTACTGATCAATTTCATAATACATCTTTATAGCAGTTGGAGCTCAGCTCTAAATCCTCTGCGCTGATATAGAGTTAATAATACAATTCTGGCTGCCCAGAGAGATCTTAAATGCTTAGTGCATACTGAATATACAGCACATAAATCTCAATAATAAAACAGTATGCTATAGCTCCTATACTCCCCTTAGTGGTGGCTGCAGGAAACCAGAATTTTATCCTTTAAAGGGTTGTACATGCTATTTCAGAGTAACTTTTTAATACTGCAAATATTTGCTGGTAATAGCTTTCACTGATGTTTAAAATGTATAGGTTGCTGCACATCATTTTAGTGTGGCTCTATCAGAAATGCTTGCCTATTAGAATACAGTACAGCTTCTGCTGAACATACTATACTCTTCTTTCTGCTTATAGAATCCAAACCTTGAAGGACAAATCTATTACGACCTCCTCACCAGTCTGTTCTGCAAGATAAGAATGATGATATAGGACAGAGCAGCATGGACTGGTGACTCACCAGTCCAGAGGTAAGAAGGTTGTCTGTCTGAAGTTTTTCCGTTCCCTTTCGAAGTATTTTAGCAGAAGGAAGATGAGAGTATGTCTAGCCTAAAAGATATATTTTAAATGAGAATACAGCAGAAGCTGTACTGTATTCTAATGGGCATTCATGCCAGTCAGAGCCTCACTAGGATAACATGTAGAGACATATACATTGACCTATACATTTTAAACACCAGTGGGTGCTATTGCAAGCGAGCCTATTTTTTTTTCCACTGAGAATACAGCAGAAGCTGTACTGTATTTGAATGGAAAGTTGGGGGGGACAGGACTTAAGAGTCTGTATTTTAAATAAAGTAAAAATTGTTATGAATGCCCATATAGAAATATGCTAAAAATTGAATTAGTATAGGACAGTGAACTTAAAGAGGACCTTTTATGTCCTCAGGCACATGCGGTTTTATATACTGCTAGAAAGCTGACAGTGCTCTCAATTTAGCGCACTGTTAGCTTTCCTGTTATGTGCCCTGGGACTGGAGATATCGGTGCCATTAGTTTTCTGCCCATCGTCAGAAGAGCGTTCCTAACAGTTTAGCTGGGCTGTGAGGAATGCCCACCCTGACAGTACTCGTCCATAGTCCTGTACTGTCAGAGGGGGTGTTCCTGACCGCCCAGCAATGACACTGAGCTGTGAGGAATGCCCCCCCAGTAAAAGTCTATGAACAAGTAAAATCAGGGGGGCGTTCCTCATAGCCCAGCTAGACTGTCAGAAACACTCTTTTGACGATGGGCAGAAAACTAACAGCACCGATATCTCCAGCCCCGGGGCACATAGCTGGAAACTTTCTAGCGGTATGTAAAACCGCATATGCCTGAGGACATAAAAGGTCCTCTTTAAATCTGAATGGTGTTAACATGTATGTGTGGGTATATAGTAACTACTTAAAGTTTCTTTTTTATGTTTTCATTTAAAAGCTGCAATATATTATCTTTGCTGAAAAAATTCATAATGTATGTCTATAGGAAGAGCTTAAGCTTTGAACTACTGGGCACTAAATTCAATGCTTTACTTTACACTAGCAAAGTTAAATAAGTTAAAAAGAATCTGTCACCAAATGCTGCCACCATCATGTCATTATACAGCTGGAGCTTAGAGAACCAAACTTGTCAATATAAAAACTGTCTGCGTTTGTAATGTTTACAAAATAAGATGGTAAATTACTGAAGATGTGTCTGAGATCTCCTCAGCTTAGGGTGCATTACTTCTGTGTAAAGTGTATGCGCAGTGAAGTAAAGTGTACTGCCCTAAGCTTCATCTGCGCAAAGTCACTTTAGATGAGTCTGGGACTCATTTCCACTTCCAAGTTAAATATTTGTTTTCATGGGTGTAACTACTATGGTAGCAGATATAGCAGCTGGTAAGGGGACCAACAATTAAGGAGGTTCATTTTCACTGAGACATAGGGTGAAACCAGTGAAAAGTAAGAAGGGGATGTGGAAAACTGAATGTGTCTCCATCATAATATCAGTATGTGACATTATTATAATTGCTTTCATCGTATGCTGTGTTGTCACAGTGTACATAGTGATCGCTTTGTGTGTGCATTATTCCTATACTGTGACATCTCTTTGTATTTTATCTCTTTATTGTCACATCACTATATATTTTCTCTGTACTGTGACATCACTGTGTGTATAATACTGGTATTGTGACATCACGGTGTGTATTATCCTGGTACTGTGACAATATTCTGGTATTCTGTGAAATCACTGAATGCATTAGCCCAGTACTGTGACATCACTGTGTACATTATCTCTGTACTGTGATATCACTGTGTGCATTACCCTGGTACTGTAACATCACTGTGTACATTATCCCTGTACTGTGGTATCACTGTGTGCATTACCCTGGTACTGTGACGTACTGTGATATCACTGAGTGCATTATCTCTGTACTGTGGTATCACTGTGTGCATTACCCTGGTTCTGTGACATCACTGTGTACATTATCTCTGTACTGTGGTATCACTGTGTGCATTACCCTGGTTCTGTGACATCACTGTGTACATTATCCCTGTACTGTGGTATCACTGTGTACATTATCCCTGTACTGTGACATCACTGTGTACATTATCCCTGTACTGTGGTATCACTGTGTGCATTACCCTGGTACTGTGAGATCACTGTGTGCATTATTCCAGTTCATAGGGTGATAACATCACAGGCACTAGAGTTTGTTACCCATTCAAACTGTACTCACCTTTAATAAAAGAATGCACAGAAAAAATCTATTGATGCCCAATAAGGTAATTGTAGCCAAGTGTGATGCAGCAAGTTACGCTGCCCTTGCATCTGGATGGGGAGCAAATTGGATCAAGATACACTGGAGGTGCAAAAATCCTTGTGGTGGACAGTCATGGTGGACGATGTTGAAGGTAAAAGAAATTGATTTATTCATAAAGTTTCCATGGAACATGTTTCAGGGTACGCAGATCCCTTTTTCAAACCATCAGAGAGTGTATACTTAAAACATGACATCAGACACCTATCTAAAACAAAAATGGCTCCAAGAAAACTCATCATGTGAACAGTAGGAAACTTCCCCCTATCAGAAAGGAGGGGGTATAGGTCAAACAAATTGAAATGCTGGTAAGGAAACATAAATAAATGTGCAAACAGCCTTTTGGAATTAAGAGAATTAGGGAAGATGTACCTATATGTTTACAGTGGTATTGGCTGAAGATCAGCCGTTTGGTAGAGTTCTTTGCTCCAGGGAGAGGCCGAAGGGTTTGCCAGTGCAGATCATGTGTAGCTCCACCTTGCCCCTGACCTGAGAGCCAATAATGAAGCAGAGGTGGGGTTAAAGATAGGGACCTAGAGTTAGCGACAAGCATGTGATGGTTGTCTAGATCATGTGTAGCGTCACCTCATCCTGGATCTGAAGGGCAAATCAGGATAGAGAGGTGGAGTAGTAGCTGGGCATTCTGATCCCTAGAATGGGCGGTAGACGAATAGGAAATAGGCGGGTCTGCTGGGGTCTTCGTATCCCAAAACGTGTTCCATGGAGACTTTTTAAATACATAAACTTCTTTTACGTTCAACATCATCCACCATTGCTCTGTAACTGTCCACCACAAGGGTTTTTGCACCTCCAGTGTGTTGCATTATGCCAGAACTGTGTGCATTATTTGTGCCATAAACTCACTATGTAACTTACCACCATGAGTGACCACTAGGGGGAGCTACTTGTGTATTTATTTATGCAACTTCTATGGACACATTAATTTTATTTAACCTAATCTATCTGCCTAGGCTATTTATCTGTCTGTCCATTTTGCTATCTACCAAAATTCTTCAGTTTGTAAATCCATAATAAAAAAATGGCTTTCTTATTTCCTTTATGTGTTTCCATATTTTATATGATGCCATAAACACAATCCCATCCCCTGCAGTGAAGATCACGTCACAAATACGTATAAAACATATTTATTATACAATACATTTATATATAAAGCTGGAAAGACTTTTCATACCCATTATTTATACATTACTTTATGCCTTTATTTTTTTTCATTTCTGTTTTACCATCTTTCTTTTTTTTTTTTCTTCTAACTTCAAACCTTGCATTGATGCATTGTGTGGACAAAGCAGAAAAAAAAAACTGTTCTTTTTTCCTGTCACCCATATGACATTGCTTTCAAGATGCGCTATGAATTTCTGTCTATATGGGAAACTAAATTGCCTTTAGTGCCTTTGCAACATTTGACTTTAATGCATGCTGAGGTAGTCTGGATGCCATATATTGCTTCTTATGTACCGCTGTAAATCCTGGCTCGGCTCCCGTGGCTACAGAGATGAAGTTGTGTGAAAATAGATAAAAAATGCGTATTAAAAATATATAAAAAAAGAAACAAATATGCAGTGTATGGCATCAGGATGCTCTAATCGTATAGAAAGGCAACATGGATCAGTGAAGGGGGAAGCTTCTAACATTACTGAAGATCATAAGTGATCTGTAATAACCTCCTCAAAATCCCCTCTCCAATCCCTCCCACTGTAATTCACTCTCCATCTTAAAGTTCCACTCCAACTCCTCAACGATTGACATTAAATGGGATGTCCGGTATAAAATATTTCTACTCTAAGCTAAACACTCTCACCCCGTCTACCTTCTAAATTACTTAATTTACAAAAAATGTATATTTACCCAGATCGCCGGATCCTGTCACCGCCCCAGGCACATTTTCAGATTTTACGGTGACGTTCCGTTTCCAGAAATGAAATATCACTTATAATTTTCCCCCCCACCCCATCATACTTACCTGTCTTCCTGTCCGGATCATCTAGGCACGGGAGATCACTTTCTTCCTAGAGCGCATGCCATCATTCTGGCTCTATTGTGCAGGCACCAGAAGATGTCAAGAAGAGGAGGAACCAGCCCCAATGAAGGAAGTGATGTCCTGCACCCAGTAAATCTGGACAGGAAGACAGATAAGTATGATGGGGTGGGGGGTTGAGTTAGTTAGTTGGGAAGGGCTAGTAGTGGGCGGACTAGCTAGGGAAACAAGGAGGGGGTGTGAGGGAGTGAGAGAGGGTGGGAGGTAGTGTGAGTTAGCTCTGAGTGAAGTGCAATGCATTATGGTAGTTGTAGGAAAACAGAACAGGAAGCTACCCATGTAAACAAATGCAGAAGATGCCAGGAGCTCACAGAGAAACTTAGAAATCACTCAAAACACTGCTAAAGGTATTTGGTTGCACTTATTAACCTATTAATAACACTAACCGACCTTTTTTGAAAAAAAATTTTTTGCCCGGAAAACCCCTTTTAGTCCCTCTTATTTATTTAAAAGGAATCTGTGGCCAGAACTTAGCATATCAACACTGCCCCTCACATAGGAGGTTTCCCCTTTGAATCAGTGCCTTCAATTCAGAGATATTGCTTTTTTGTGAATATGCAAATTAACTCTTTGAAGCAATGCGGACTCATGTCTCAGCAACAGTGGCACCGATTCACAAGAGGAAAACATTCTTGAACTGATCGATCAGTAGAGCAGGGTTTATATGCTAGGTTCTGTGCCAGACTCCCTTTAAACTGGGGAGTTGTGCTTTATTATTCAAACCCTAGCTACTGCAGAACCTCATTTAAAAGGGGAGGGGAAGCATTGTGTCAACCAATGACTCAAACCTAGGGACTACATATAGGGGGTGCAGAGGTAGCAGTTGCACCATAACCCCAAAGATCCCCCTGCAACGTAGGAGGACACCAGTATTATAAATAGTTCATGGTATTTGGGAACCAGGGGTTTAGCTATAGGGGATGCAGAGATAGCAATCGCTACTGGACCTTGGAGTCTGAAGATGTCCAGAGGCCTCTCTTCAATGTAAAAAGACACCATATTATAGATACATTATAGCACATTATAAGTGGGAGCCCAGTTGCATTGGGGCACAGGAGCTTCAAATTATGCCTCTGTTGGAAACCTTGTGCCAGGGAAAACTGCAGGGGTTCTTGGGTTCTTGTAGGAATTTATGGTGGCGGGTTACCATGCTGCATATCTGCCCCAAGTGAATGAATTGCTTAGAATATTCTGCAGGAAATGGGAAAGGAAAACTTTGTCAATTAAAAGAAAACTCTGCCTTCAAAGATTTTTTGTAACAGCTTTTTTAGATTATCACTGTGTATTCTGAAGCTCCTCATAATACCCCACATCTTTGAGTACTGGACTTTCTCCTGCTTCTTCTGAAGAGGGGCTTCAGCAGCTTGGTTGTGTATTATAAGGATACTTAACACCATCCCGGGGTACCGCAGCTTGAGGTTAGTTGCACTGAAGAGGAAAGCCTTCCATCTAAAGCCAAGTTTACAGAAAAAATTCTGCACTTGATTTATTATATATTTCAAAGGCATTATTTCCCCCTAGTAATGACTACTGGAAAACAAAATTTTATCATGTAACCGTATTGCTGTGCACGGGTAAATGAACAATCTCTCAGAGACAGAAAAACAGCTCTATCCACTATAAAGAATTCTGGATTTATTTTGGCTGAATGTTATCAAATTATATAGATGTATCCTTCTTTATCTTTCTTTTTGACATGACATATCCTGAATATTGTCGCCTGAGATGACCAGCTTTGAAAATAACATGATTTCAGAGCACTCTGTTGGGACTTGCTGGAACTATATATGACTATATGTGGCCACCTAGTGGCTGTGATGTGAATTTCCTGTATGTAGAGAATTTTGCTGGCATGCCCTGATAAGGTACTGAATTTGTATATTTTGAAATTGGAGTCCTTAACATACAGTAATTTGTGGAAAGGTAAGGGTTGACAGATGTGGCCTTACAGTTTTATGTTTTAAACCACTTCATTTGAGGGTGG
This sequence comes from Leptodactylus fallax, assembly GCA_947044405.1. NCBI lineage: Eukaryota > Metazoa > Chordata > Amphibia > Anura > Leptodactylidae > Leptodactylus > Leptodactylus fallax. The sequence continues at coordinate 508,578 of CAMRHE010000611.1, read as the reverse complement.
GTTCACACTTGCGGCGGCACTCCGTCCACCGCGAATCTGACCTAAATATCGGAAAACTGGATAGGCACTGGATAGGGGAAGGCTTGCGACGCATTGCTTAAAACCCCATTCACTTGAATTGGTTTTTAAAACAATGTGCGGGTGTGCGCTTACACCCTCTGCACCGCGAAGCCGTTTTTTTTCGCTGGAACTCCTGCACTGTATCAAAGCAAGAGGAATACTAAATGTTAACCAAGGTTACTAATCTATAAATCCCTAGACAGTCCCTACAATGGGGATGGAGGATACATTTTCCTATCTTCAACTAGGGCACTGACAGTCTTCCAGCAGTTCTAATATCTTTACTATATATGTCACAACATACAGTAGCTACTGTACTAACATGTAATTCCCAAACTAAACCTATTCATTTTGATCACCCCTGATGTCGTGCCACTTATTTGCCCATGCACTGCCCACTTTTGTTACAAGTAAAGACCACATCGTAAAAGTACTAAATGTTGCAAATTTTTGCACAAATGGAGACATGCACAAAAATTTGTGACTGCCATATTTGCTTTTAGAAGTTCCCCCAGCGTGTTCAGAAAATAATATGAGACCTACAGAAGAATGCTTAGGATAGTGCACAGTCACAGCACAGAAATCCTGATTATTTGCATATCAGTAAAGGAAAAAGTAACTCTTTGAAAGGAAAAGTATGAACATCATAAAACGCAGACATAAAAAAAACATGTGAAGCTAGAACATCCTTGTCAGATGTGCAGTATTACTCTGCTTTACCAAAGACAAGCTCTGTTTTCATGCACGCATGATAAATCATCTGCTACAGTGAGATATCTGCACATTCTGCCACTAACAGCAGATGCTACCCAGTAGAATCTTCAAGTGTTTCATTCCACTTTGTGTTTTACTTCGTCACGCTTTACTGTAAATAGATGCTCTTTTCTTGGTGAAAAGATAAATATAAAACTTGGATGCATTTGAAAGATTTTTCTTAATTCTTTAATTATTGGCACTTGTAACATAGATGGTGCATTAGTTGCTATGTCCATGGAAGGGGGTACAGGTAGCTCACATTGGCCCAATACCCTCTTGATATGGGAGAACTTCCCCACTTTCAATCACCAAATAAGAGATCAAGGGTGAAATTATAAAGGGTAGCAACAAAAGTGTTGCAAAAAGCGCAGGGTACTATAGAATGGGGCCCTCTAAGGGATTTTACAAGATACTGTTCATCTGTGGAAGGAATGGAAAAAAATTAAATAAGAAAGGTGTTTTTGCAACAAATGTCAATTACCATTTTTTACCTTGCAGCGAGGTATCAAAATGGAGCATTCCTAATGGTTGTGGTTCAGAACACCATGCAGTATGTATCTCACCCACCCCCCCCCGCCCCTACTCGGAGGCCACACAGTTGGTTTGAGAGTCAAGGTGCTTGCTTTAGTCTCTGATTAAAAGCTACCGTACGCTAGTGGGTTATTTTGAAATGGGTCACTAACTTTTGTCATATTTCTGTTGCGGGCCCATATTTTGAGCGGTCGAATTTGGTAGCCTATTGCCATCTTCTGTTAGACAAAAAACCTCATTTCAATCCTGAAAATACGGTCCACAGTTATAGGTATGTCAAATGAAACGGCTGTGCAACACAAATTTTCGCCTAAAAATTTAAGGAAAGGGGTGCCCAAACTTTTTTATAACTTAAACCTACACAAATTTTAAGGAAGTGAATTTATGGCTGTCAGACATTTCAGGCTGCTCATGTACTGTTTTGTGCCTATTTTTTTTTTTTTTTAAAAAAGGGCATACGCCATTAGAATGATACTACAGATAACATCGCAACCATTTTCCACAAAAGAAAAGCAAAGTGATCAGCCTTATGTAAATACCATCAAAACAGGCATAAGCACATGATAGATCATGCACAGACAACGTCAAAAGGGGCTGAATTAGAAGAAAAATGGTGCAAGAGGCTTGATAAATGCCCCCCCCCCCCATGTATCCCATAGCTGAGAAGGTTGAAAAGACCATTAATCTTGTTCTTCCCATTTGTTTGATAATTTTATTGTAACAGTCAAGATCCTGTGTCAATTTCTTCATCTATTAAATGTAAGAAAGAGCCAAGCCAACCTAAATGTGTGTTTCCTCTCTTCACAGGATTTATACCAAAAGGTCTATTTTCTTCACTAGAATCATATTATGTGATAACCATTTCTTCACTGGTTTCAAATCATGTGGTCTTCGCACTCCCACTACAAGATGCATACTATAAGGTCCTCTCACTCTCCAATATTCATATCGTGTACTGCGCTTCCACTCCACAGGACTCATACTATACGGTCCTCACTCATCATTTAACTAGTATTACATGGTCTCCTTTCTTCACAGGATACATACCATAAGGTCCCCTCTCTCCACAGGACTCATACTATACGGTCCTCATCATCATAGTAGTAGTATTTTGTGGTCTCCTTTCTTCATACCATAAGGTCAGTACTCTCCACAGGACTCATACTGTAAGGTCTACTATTTCCATAGGACAAATTTCATTTAGTTCTTTCTTTTCAGAGAACTCATATCAGGTGGTCATCTCTTCTACAGAACTCATACCAAAAGGTCCAATTTCCACAAAACTCTCTCCATGGGACTCATACCATGTGGACCTGTACCATGTGGTCTCTCTCTTCACACAACACATACTATAAAGATATATGGCAGAGTGTGATCCTCGATCTCCACTGGATTTATATTGCAGCCTTTTTCCACCAGACTCATACTATTTGGTCCTCTATTTGTACAGAACTCATATCATGAGGTCCTCTCTCTTTCCGCACGAGTCCTACCATGTGGTTTACGTTCACCACTGGATTCAAAGTTTACCACTTAAACTAAGTTTTCCAGTCTCCATACAGGGCTCATAAAATTTGGTTGTCTCTCTGCACCACACTAGTACCATGTGGTCCCTTTTCTCCAAGGGCTTGTACTTTTAGGTCTACTCTCTCATATCATGTGTTCCATTCTCACCCCACAAGATTTATATTATGCAGTCTTGTCTCTTTGCTGGAAGCATACCATGTAGTCCTTTTTCTCACTACAGGACTCAAAGTGCTGTATATGGTGCTTTCTATTATCCATACCGCATTGCTGCTGAAGCCACATCTATGGCAAGCTTCTCTTTGTTTGCTAATAATTCCCAGTGAGATTAATGTAGTTCCAATGTTTTATAAAGTAGTTTTAATCCATTTCTTCTATTTTAATGCTCGTTCTGCACTTTTGAATGATATTTGTCCTTTCTCTTTTTCGGAGGCAACATCAGCAATTGTAGAATTAGGGCGGCTGATTGTCAAGTAGTATGACAGTTCCCCTCAATTATAAACCCTATAGGCATAAACCTAATGACTGCTAATTTTCTGGCTCAGCTTTTCCTCCATATTGCTTCAGGATTCGTCTTTTTAATCACACCTCACACTTATTAAAGTCGTGCTTGACATATGTTCCCCGATGTCTTTTCTATGGACGAGGCAAATGATTATACTACATGATCCTCCATAGATAAGTCTAAATGCTTGCTTATCACAACATAAAGCTATGTTTGCCCGGCTTGTTTAATTATTTCTCATTTCCTAGGAGATATTAATCAAATGGATCTACAAATAAGGGCTTTCTTTGTTTTCCTTGGCTTCACACTTTTTACAGTAGGTAATACATGGAGTAACACGACATTTGATCATGTAAATTAATTGAATGTGCGTCTATTAGACATTCATTTATGAAAAAGTCATTTGCATCATGAATTGAGAATGAATGACAGTGGAGTCCATCATAGAGAAGTATGGAAATATGAACAGTACACTGTCACGGCCAAATGGGGATGGACAATGCAACAGTTCATCCACATGGGTCAGCTCGAAACCCGATCCAGGTAGACTTAAAGAATAACCAATGATGTCAGCATTCAAATACAAAATAAATCTTTATTGTCCCATGCGCTTTACTTGTAGAGCTTTTTTTTAAATGGATGAAGGACAAAGGCCACGGAACAATGAAGGGTTATTCTTTCTTTGAATGTTTATGACTTGTTCTTTGGTAGTGAAGTCTAGTCTACATGGAAGTGTCTATGGTATCCAGATCATTAAATCAGAGCCAGTGGCATAACTTGGAGATCCTGGGTCCTAATGCCTCCTAAATGATCATGTGTCTTTAATGATCTCCAAAGACCTCCGAAGGCTCCTGGCTAGAGCTGCAACCTCTGAACTCCCTACAGTTTCGCTCCCTTCAAAAGTTGTATAGCCGCTACCATATAAATGTAATACGTTCTGCCAAACTTGCAGCTCTTCTCTCCATCCCTTTAATATATACAGTATAATGCATATACAGTATGTCAACTGTCAACCAACACCCTGTTCAAGCAGCCATGTTCATCTACCAGGTAGTACCAGTAACAATGGACAATTAATGTTTATTCCCTGTGTGATAGACATAATTCCACACCAATGAAATAAAGGGTAGTGCAAATTATACCTGAGTTTCCTATAAATTTATCAGCAGCTTCAACACATATAACTTTAAAGGCATATTTTTTAATACCCTATGAATTATGCCCACTCCTCCATGCCACTCTAGATGACACTTTCCTTCTGCTCCTCAACAAGACCCTGCTAGCACCATATGTAACATACATAAGTGAAGTGAAAAACGTTTTCTGATTCACAAAATTATCCTTTTTTTTCTAATAGTGTAAATCGGACCTTGAAGTGACCAATTCAACACATTAATGGTGTCCTTTGTGTTGTTGATGTATAGCTACTGCTCCAAAAAGACATTGTTAAAGTCTCAAGAGATTGTGGGGCCTTAACATAGTAAATGTAGGATATTCAAAGGATATTTTACAAGGATATAGAGTCAATGAGTACTGTACAATTGTACAACATTCTGTATATTTCTTATATAAATTAGAAAGATATTGATGATAAAGCACCAGGTAAAGACATCTACTCTATGTATTATAAATGTTACTTATTTATTTTCCTTACTTATATAACACCATCATATTCGCAGTGCTTTACAGACATTGTCAGTCGATGTCCCATATAGGGCTCCCAATCTACATTCCCTATTAGTATGTCTTTGGAATATGAGAGGAAAGCAGAGTACCCAGAAGAAGCCCAAGCAAACATGGGGAGAATATACAGTGGGTATGAAAAGTATTCAGATCCCTTTATATTTTTCACTCTTCGTTTCATTGCAGCCATTTGCTAAAAGCAAAAAAGTTCATTTTATTTCTCATTAATGTACACTCAGCACCCCATCTTGACAGAAAAAAAACAGAAATGTAGATATTTTTGCAAATTTATTAAAAAAGAAAAACTGAAATATCACATGGTCATAAGTATTCAGACCCTTTGCTGTGACACTCATATTTAACTCACATGGTGTCCATTTCCTTCTGATCATCCTTGAGATGGTTCTACTCCTTCATTGGAGTCCAGCTGTGTTTAATTAAACTGATTGGACTTGATTAGGAAAGACGCACACCTGTTTATATAAGACCTCACAGCTCACAGTGCATGTCAGAGCAAATGAGAATCATGAGGTCAAAGGAACTGCCCAAGGAGCTCAGACAGAATTGTGGCAAGGCACAGATCTGGCCAAGGTTACAAAAGAATTTATCCGGCACTCAAGGTTCCTAAGAGCACAGTGGCCTCCATAATCCTTAAATGGAAGAAGTTTGGGATGACCAGAACTCTTCCTAGACACGGCCGTCCAGCCAAACTGAGCAATCGTGGGAGAAGAGCCTTGGTGAGAGAGGTAAAGAAGAACCCAAAGATCACTGTGACTGAGCTCCAGAGATGCAGTAGGGAGATGGGAGACAGTTCCACAAAGTCAACTATCACTGCAGCCCTCCACCAGTCGGGGCTTTTTGGCAGGGTGGCCTGAAGGAAGCCTCTCCTCAGTGCAAGACATATGAAAGCCCACATAGAGTTTGCCAAAAAACACATAAAGAACTCCCAGACTATGAGAAATAAGATTCTCTGGTCTGATGAGGCAAAGATTGAACTTTTTGGCGTTAATTCTAAGCGGTATGTGTGGAGAAAACCAGGCACTGCTCATCACCTGCCCAATACAATCCCAACAGTGAAACATGGTAGTGGCAGCATCATGCTATGGGGGTGTTTTTCAGCTGCAGAGACAGGACGGCTGGTTGCAATTGAAGGAAAGATGAATGCGGCCAAGTACAGCGATATCCTGGAAGAAAACCTCTTCCAGAGTGCTCTGGACCTCAGACTGGGCCGAAGGTTCACCTTCCAACAAGACAATAACCCTAAGCACACAGCTAAAATAACAAAGGAGTGGCTTCGGAACAACTCTGTGACCATTCTTGTCTGGCCCAGTCAGAGCCCTGACCTCAACCCAATTGAGCATCTCTGGAGAGACCTGAAAATGGCTGTCCACCAATGTTCACCATCCAACCTGACGGAACTGGAGAGGATCTGCAAGGAAGAATGGCAGAGGATCCCCAAATCCAGATGTGAAAAACTTGTTGCATCATTCCCAAGAAGACTCATGGCTGTACTAGCTCAAAAGGAAGGGGCTTCTACTCAATACTGAGCAAAGGGTCTGAATACTTATGACCATGTGATATTTCAGTTTTTCTTTTTTAATAAATTTGCAAAAATATCTACATTTCTGTTTTTTTCTGTCAAGATGGGGTGCTGAGTGTACATTAATGAGAAATAAAATGAACTTTTTTGCTTTTAGCAAATGGCTGTAATGAAACAAAGAGTGAAACATTTAAAGGGGTCTCAATATTTTCCGTACCCACTGTACAAACTCCTTGCAAATGTTGTCCTTACTCAGATTCAGACCTAGGATTCCAGTGCTGCAAGGCTACAGTGCTAAGCACTGAGCCACCGTTAAAAAGTAATTAATACTGACAGCTATTACAGAACTGTATGACAACCTAAAGTCAACAGATGACAATGAGATGCTACATATGTTGATGCACACGTTTAGAGCTGAATTTTAATTATGAATGAACTGGAATACGGAATATGTATAGTTAAATGGGTTCTCCCAGCTGGAACATCTCTATGCTTTCCATGGGGGAAGTATCAAATGTTAGATAGGTCGGGTTTCAAGAGCTATGAAGAATAACAATCACAAAAATGGGGGTCCCATGTCCATTATCTACAATAAGGCTGTAACGTTAAGTATGGTCACAGCATGCTACATTACAGTTTACAGGAAATGTAGAGTAAGCACACTCAACTGCATTATTTATACAATGGGGAACACAAGACTTAAACAGGTTGTCCGATCCACATAGGATAAGACGGTAAGACGGTACAACATTATACTACTAACCACATAGAATAAGTCATTAATATGTAATTGATGGTGGTCCAACACATGGCATCCCCACCAATCAGCTGATATCTGCACAGTGTACAGGACTTGAAGCAGACACTTAGTGACCATGACTTATTATTGCTGTACAGATTCCAGGGTCATATGTATAGGGAGTACAGAGGTAGCAGTCACTACCAAGCCATGGACCCAGAGGGTCTCCAAAGGTCTATCTGCCACATAAAATATACCACTATTCTAAATGGCACAAGGTAAGTAGGGGTCCCATTAAGGATTCTGCATTGGGGCCTGGGCGATTCTAGCTTCGCGTCTGCCAGCTTCTAATTACTTACTGCCTACTTCTGGTTCTGTATGCTGTATATCTACAGTATATCCCATCATGATATCATGATCACATGACGATATCTATCACATGATGTCATACTCATGATTTAACCTAACGATAGGCTATCAATATGAAGCCTTTCATTGTGAATGCAGTTCTAGCTCTTGGGTCCTCACTGTCCAAACAATAGTCACCCTTCCATTATTAAATCCAATACATTGTTGATATCAATACTACTAAATTATACTGAACTAAACCTGATTTCCTAAAATAAATTGCATTCATCTCCCTGACATTGCCTCAGCAAAAGTACACTGAGCACATTCTTTACAAATATAAATTCTGATATGAATTGAGGTAAGGACCCCCACGCACCCGCCTGTCACATAATAATCCAAGGGGGTTGTTTAGCAAGGTCCTCACAATGTAGTGATTTTTTCTTCAGAGTCAAAAATAGATTTTTAGGGAATATATATATTTTTTTTACCATGCAGACCCAAAAGTTTCCTTATTCAGTGTCAGAAAGTTTCCACCTTCATCACTATATGTTAGCTCAGCTGTCACAGTGGCTGCTTAATAAGATCTTCAGTGCAAAGATCGTCCATACAGCATCCCAGACCTCAGCATCTGAAATACTTTCAAATATTACATGGAAAGGAGGGGAATTCCAAGACTGATATTAGCACTAAAGAAACCTGGTCATATGTTAGGGCAAATAGCAATGTCAGGCTAGGTTCACACCTGCGCCTGTAGTCCGTTCGGGATTCTGTTCCCCATTCCGGTTAAAAAAGAACTTTTCTCTCCACATTTTTCTAGTGGAAATTCAGCGAAAACCTGGTGGCCCTACTATAGTCTATGAGGTCCGCGGGTTTCAGCGGGTAACCGCTTTGTAAGTGGATTAGGTTTCCATTTCTCGGGTCCCCAAGTGGAGCTGAGGAATGGAAGGCCGAACGCAGGTGTGAACTTAGCGTCAGTAAACCTCTACTTGGTTTGTTCTCATAGAGGATGGGAGACACAGGTGGACCAATTGTGATTCGGTTGTTCAAGGTCACACATAGAGTACACAAACCTAGGGATAACATGTATCATCTACAGTATGTCTTAGATTGAATTTACTTAAAGACTCAAATTTCTCATAAATACAATATTGCAATTTGCTAGAAATGCTATTGACAAATATAATATAGACATCTTGTGACAGAGTATCCTACAATTATGTTTTTGTAAAAAAAAAAAGATAAAAAAAATCCAGTCATATAGTGACATGAGTCTTGGGATATGCTGAACCAGGAGGAAAGATAAGGTGGGACAGATCTGTAGGTTGACTCCCGCAAGTCTGCTCTTTTCCCCTCCTGCCACCAAAGTGCCAACTCAGTTTTAAAGGGAACAAAAGGAACATTTAAGGCAAAGCTAGCTCCAGCAATAGCTGCAGCATTTCTCTGGTACTGGTCTTCAAATGAAACTTGGAACTGAGCTAAGGGCGTAGAATGGTTATAGAAGCTTGGCAGGGCCCAGACCACACTATTGCCCATCTCCCACAGCCATGAAGCCCCATAAAAGTTAAAATAAAATGAGCAAAATAAAAAGCACAGCTGTGAAACAAACTTTCTGGCTGGAAATATATTCTAGAACTTCCTACCTGACATTATGTTGTAAGCCAAATTCAGAACAAAGGAATATAAACTTATCCAATATAATGCTTTGGGCTCTTGTGCCAGGATCTTTCCATATCATTGCCAGGTAGCGTAACGTTGTCTATGTATTTTCATGCTAGATGTAAATATCTTTCTCAAAATGTCAACTTCCACATTCATAATTTCTGATGGTTCAGTCCGACTATGAGCATGAAAGCTGTGTCAGCACAAGTGACTTTTAAAATATGATTTTGCCAAGTCTGGCGTGCATTACTAATCTGAATTAACAAGCATTTACCTTCGGAAATCCATTGCTGGACATACATCAAGTAACCAAAATGAGAATTAAGGATATTATGTAGAGATTGAATTTTGTGGCTCTGTCTATCCAGAGAGTATTTTAAGAAAATGACAGCAACAGTATTCGCTTGGCATGATTCATGTTTGTCACCGGTGACTGGCATCGAGAGAGGACGTTATGTTCACTTCGAAATATCAAGGCAACCTTCAAAGTCTCTTGTCTAGGAATGGTTGTTGATTTTGTTATGTACTTGGACCTACCGATGTACATAGGACAGTGGGGGCAAAAGTAAAAATCAAAAAGGGTCATTTGAGGTCATGGTCCTGGAGCTAATTGTCCCTTACCTCCTGTAGTACAGTATATGGGCAAGGGTTCAGTGGTTCAGTGGTCTTGTGGGACCATAAAGAATGACACTGACACTGTCTCTCGCAATCACAAACTTTTTTCTGAGAACTTGTGGTTGAACATGGCAGCAGAAAAACAGTCACCAGCCAATACAGGAAGACAAGCTTTTACAGAGCGATACAGACTCTAAAACTCTGCAAGCTTATCTATTGCAAAGGAGCCCAATTGGTGGTGGCAGTGTTCCTGTTGTGTGCCACGTACCTGTGTACAGTATATTTTGGCCCTCCACTGCTTCAAGGGTATTGGTTACCTCTCTAAGGCCTACACAATTATGCTGAGTCTACCTTGCAGCTTGGCATTGAACAACCCAGATAGGTGTCTGTGGTAAGAGAGGGCATACCTGTCACCATTCTTCACTCCCTCGCACTCTCCAGGGGCAATCCAAACACTCCTGCATACAGTGTCTGACTGGGATGCCTAGGGCCCACCAGTGGAATTGTCTCTAGGAGCCCAGGACCCCTGTAGATCAGCTGTAGAGAGACAGCGCAGCTACAGGTAAAAAAAATGCCATACTGCTCACCCACCATACGAAGTGCACCACTGCACTACCTAAACCCACCATTACACTCTGTATGGAAATTGAGCAGCTTGGCTCCTGAAATTGTTAACATTACCTGTAGCTACACTGTCCTGGTAAAGCTGATCTGCAGCTGTCCTGGCTGTCGGACCCCTGCAGATGTAATATTGATGGCCTATCCTACGCACACGCCAACAATATTAGAAAGATGGATAAACCCTTTAAAGAGGTCATCCAGGAATTGGAGTAACCCATATGGTAGGCGGGAGGTGTAAAATGAAAAAAAAAAAAAAAAAGCATACTCACCTGTCCCCAGCACTTCTTCCTGGGAGTCCTGCACCTCATGTGACCACAGAGACTGATTAGGTACATGAGGTACAGGATTTCCAGAAATGAGGTGCCGCCATGAGACCGAACAGACACTGGTGGAGGACAACGAGGTGCTGGGGACAAGTGAGTATGCATTTTTTATTTTTACTCCTACCTGGCCGCCGCAGGGGTCTTTCCAACAAACTATTTAAAGGGGTTGTCTTGGCTTAATTTTTTATGACCATTTCACTGGTCCCCTCCATACAGTGGCCCTTCACCAGTCCCCAATACTGTAATGGGAACCAGAGATGGGACCATTATATTGTGTGGGGACATTGAAGAGGGGCTAATATCCTGTGTGGGGGATATTAAAGTGTGTGGGGCATTAGGGGGGCAGTGGAAGTGCCCAGCCCCTATACAGTGGACAGAGCTTTCTGCTTCTGGTCCTGTATTTTGTACAGGATGGGCACCTGAAGCAGCTCCATACAGCTGATCAGTCCAGGGGCTGGTTTTTGGCCCCCAACAATAAAGTATTTATGGCCTATCCCGAGGATAGACCATAACAAAAATTTAGACCAGACATCCCCTTTAATATTCTCCCCTAATGCCCCACACACTTTAATGCCCCCCCAACATGATATTAGCCCCATCACTTCCCCCACACAATATAGTGGCCCAATTACTGGTCCCCAAACAGTATGTGGGACCAGTGAAGTGGACACTGTTTAGGGGGGACCAGTGAAGTGGCCACTGTATAGGGGCGAATACAGTGGCCCCTTCACTGGTTCCCCTTGTCGCAGTATTTGGTCATTACTTAAATGTTTGTTCCCCGATCCCTCTCCTTCTTGTTCGGGGTGCGCTGTTGTGACGTCATGTGTGCCTGGAGCAGGATGAAGCGGGAGGGGCAGAAGAGTAGACAGGAAAGTCCGACCGGCAGAACTGGAGAGAACTGGTTGTATCCACTTACCGATCCACACTCCTGCTCCCTCTTCAGCCTTCAATGGGCCTTGTGCCCTGCACATCACATTGCGATGATGTAATGTGTGGCGCACAAAGGCTCCATGGAGGCTGAAGAGGGAAGAGGAGATGGTGAACAGGAGTGGGAATAGGCAAAGGACCCACGGGGGGATTCACCTTTACCCCGATGGACTAGTCCATGCCTGTCTGCATATATAGAGAGCTCTATATGCAGCAAACCATAGAAGGAATGCCAGGAGGATGAGGGTGGTAGTCAGTCATAGTTGGGCTGTAGTAGACTCAACCAACCCTCCAGTGCTTCACAGGACTCGCAGCTTGATGAGGGGTCCTGCAGTGGGGAATAAGGAGGTAGTAGTATTACTCGGGGCACTTTTCTGTAGTAAGCCTCTCTGAGCATGTTGGTGGTGGGAGTGCTGTTGACAGTGAGTGCCGGATAGAGGACTCAGGAGACAAGGTTGAATGGTGTAAAAACTCATGGTTTAGTTGAAGTAAGGGAGATAACAACAAGCAGTGATCTTCCATGTACGGGAGGCACAGTTCTTAGGAAGCATAAGGTAGGAGTTTCTACACAAAATTAAGTCCTTCACAAAAACAACATAAAATACCCGCAATGCATAGACTGTGGGATGCAGGTATCAAAAAAGGGTGTCCAACCTGACGTGAGGCTCATAGAATGGTTTGGTGCTATGAGGTCCATCCAAAATTACCCTCACAGTCTCTGTCATGGACACTGGTTCCATAACAGGTGATGCACAATGACGCATGAGCTGACTTTCCTAACAAGAAACTCCAGCTTACACCTACTGTTCTCTTATTCTTAGAAGAAAGGAGGAGAGAGGGAACCACACTAGTCCCTCCCCCACACTAGAATATTCTAAGTCGAGGGCTATACCATCAGCTTCAAATTCACTTAAAGTAGCGTGAAATAATTTTAGATTAACCAGTTCTTTCCCAGTATTCCACTGGGATGCTACATACAGTATACAGCAACTCAGAATATGCCCAGAGTGCTTAAGACAGAAACGGCTATCCCTTATATCGCCTATGCCACTAGACACATGTGTGTATATGGTGCACTTATGCCCATGCATTGTCATGCTAGTGTGAACCAATCTCCAAGTAATTCCTTGCCAATCAGTGGCGTAACTAGGAATGGCTGGGCCCCAAGGTGAACATTTGACATGGGTCCCCCCCCCCCCGAACCGCTGCCCCCAATCGCCCCCCCCGGACCGCCCCCTCCAACCCCCCCCCCCCCAAAAAAAAATGCATTCCTGCGCACACTATTATGTGCCATAGTGGCTCCTGCACACAGTATCATGCCCCATAGTGGCCCCTGCACACAGTATCATGCCCCATAGTGGCCCCTACACACACTATTATATGTCCCATTGTGGACCACCCATGAACAATTATTATACTCTGGAGTCTTTTCAGACCCCAGAGTATAATGATCGGAGACCCAGGGAAGGATACAAACATAAAAAATCAACGTTGCTTACCTGTTCCTCGCTCCGGTCCAGTCACTGCTGCTTCGGCCGCCTTCAATGCTGGACCAGGCCGGCGTCATGTGATGCGGGCAAGGCGTCGTGACGCAAAATGACGTTGGGGACGTCACCAAACAGGCCCGAAGCCTGGAGAAGCGCAGGAGAGGTAAGTACATTGTTTTTTATGTTCCCTCACCTAACCTGGGCCTCCGATTATTATACTAAGGGGTCTGAAAAGACCCCCGAGTATAATGATAGCAGACATTGTGGGGTTCGGCCCGCGGCCTCACATACCGATCCCCGCTCCTTCTCACAGCCGCCTCCGCAGAATCGGAAGCGCAGGCGGCTGTGAGCAGGACCCCGGGGAACGGTAAGTATATAGGGCCCGTTACCTGCTGGGGTTACTCCAGCAGGTAACGGCCTATTAAAAATAAAAAAAATAAAATAAAAAAGCATCGGGGGCCCGCGGGGCCCCGTAATGTCCCGGACCCTGTGGCAGCTGCTACCGCTGCTACCCCGGTAGTTACGCCCCTGTTGCCAATCATGATATTTGCGGTCAAACTTCACCAGCATCATGAAGATTTGGAATGTCTGTTGCACCAGCACACCACCATGACTTACAATAATATGCAAACACAATACGTCAACACGACTGAGGGGACATCCTTCACAATCCCCCACAATCTTGCACCCTTTTTCTTCTCATGTAGAATCATTAACCTCTGGAAATCTCCCCCTCAATTGTTTGGTAATGTCGGTGTATTTGTGGAGAGGGGAGGACCTGCAGTTTCATTCCAGTGGCAGTATAAGACTGTAGGGAGCCCCCAATTCATCCTGCAATTAGGAACCAGACCCTAATGTATCTACATATAGGAGAGGCAGCTTTCAAATAGTTACAGTGTATCACTGCAAGCAATCCTCTCAGTTAAACACAGCAAAAAATCTTTCTTCAGCCTATAATCTATGCTACAGCTATCTGGATCTGTTCTGAAAGTAGGTAATACGAATATACTATTTTCCATTCACTATTTTCCGTTACATAACGGAAACAAAGTATATTAGAAAGTTGCAGAACTTTTTATTATTATATGTAGACTAGAATTTATTTACCTAAAATTGGACAAACCCCATAAATACAGTATCAGTCCCAGTAACTCTGCTGCATTTACAATGTTTGTCATGTACAGTAATGGATACATAATCTCAAATTTAATTCAATGTCAGCTTCCTAAAATCACCATCAACCAACCAGCGAGTCCCTTTTATGCAGATCTGCCTAGAAACCTAATCCCAGGCAGCAACACAGCACTATTGGCTAAACCAAGACCTAGCAACCAAGTGACTATAACTCCAACCTCAGTGTTCCCTTTACCTAATTACTAAGAGTTCCCCTGCCCCTGTGATGTGTGCCTGCTATAATACAGCACTGCAAGAGCCGATTATACTGTATGTGCATCCTACACAGAAGAGCTGCAGACACTTTCACAGACCAGAAAGTAAAGGACAAATAAATAGTTCATAATATTCGGCATAGAACAGAGGTGATGAACCTGTAGCCCTGCAGCTATTTAGACACTACAATTCCCTGAATGCTGAGAGCAGTAATTTCACAGTAGCTGGAGGCTCCAGGGCTGCAAACCACCAACACAGACAGACAGATGTAGCAGAGCTGAGTATGTTATGTTTATTTTGTGCATAGGTGCATAGGATAATGTTACAGATTCACTAGCACATGTAAAATTACAGATAACACACTCAACTGTGCCTCCTCTACAGATGACTAAAACACTTTAGATGTATCTCAAGCAATAAGATAGTTTCCCATTGTACTGTGCACTGTCACACACAGGGAAGATCTACTCATACCATATACCTATTCATATACTCCTTCAGACACCCTGATGGATATTCTTGCAGGAGAAAAGGGACACATGTCATCAGCACAGGAACAGAAGCAGTACCCTCCTTCTGAAAGTTTTCCAATAGCTATACAGAGATGCGTTAAAAACTTTCACCAAGATTTATAATAGATGAAACATCAGACAAAATGGACCTCAAAGGGAAGAGGCTTATACAAATTTGCGCAAAAAGAGGCTCTTTTGGGTTGTTTTAGGAGTGTGCCTTAAAGTGGCATTCTCATCTTCAGGATCAAATGTAAAGTTGTAGATTTGTCTAACTGAAGTGTTTTACTCAATTCATTGCATTATTTACTTTTGCTCTATTTGTCAGATACAGCACATTATGCGTCCTCAGTGTTTACAGCTGGTTGCCTAGGCTTCAGACCACCGCCGCTATCTAGCGGCAGTGGTAGGCTTGGTGACATTACTCCTTGTTCCTGTCACCTCTGTTCTCTTCACTGAGATTGATGGTAAATGGAGTATCTGTCAGCTTTTCAAAGTGCATTTAGCTACCGACCCACAGTATGGGCTAGAGGCCTTGATCAGTCCCTCTGTTATTTGTGTATATCAATCCAGAGATAATAGTGTGTAGCTTAATCTCTGAGCACCCTGCTGGCCTAGCCTTTACATCACATTGGCTAACCAAGGAGAGAGGTAACTGGAGAGCAAGGGAAAAACATTACATGGGAAAAAACCCTAGAAATGCCCCATGATTGGGAAAATATGAAACCTGCTTCTATGTATAGTATTTGTTCCATACCTACCACCATTTATGCTGGTAAAATAGGTATGTTTAAGTCCTATCCCAAGACCACCACCCAAACCACTCTGGGTCTCCCCAAAAACTATGAAACCAAAGTTTTTCCAAGTCATACACCTTTCCGGACCTGGGCATGTCCAAAAATATTGGGATAGCTTGCTGAACAACTTAGAACTGTCCCAGCAAATTAGCAGCTATGTTATTCCCAGCACTTAAAAAACCCTAAAACAAGATAAATCCCTAGTGTTCAGTAATTCTTAATTACTGAAGTAGGAAACTTCAAGAATAGCATAGACTAGAGACTACAG
Source organism: Leptodactylus fallax (assembly GCA_947044405.1). Taxonomy (NCBI): domain Eukaryota; kingdom Metazoa; phylum Chordata; class Amphibia; order Anura; family Leptodactylidae; genus Leptodactylus; species Leptodactylus fallax. Next base: position 492,294 of record CAMRHE010000611.1, on the reverse strand, counting down.
ATTAAGTGGGTCAGTTCCAGATTTTGGTTGTTGTCCTGCTGTCCTGGGCAGCAGAAGGTATATCTTGGCTTTAACTCATCTATATGTCCTCTGGATGCAGATGGAGTTGTGTACCATAGTGAAACAGGGAACTGTCCACTCCCTGCTTCACCTTTCAGCCCTTGTATCTTCTGTCGAGGACTTGGAAGCAGTCAGGGGTGATGGTGTGGTCATATTCCTGTCAAGCTGCCAGCAGCAGAGACTGGAGTAAATTATGGGCGAACAAAGAGACGATGAGTATAATTTTTTTTTTCTTTTGCGCATTTTACTGTGGGGACCACAAGAAGGGTGCATTATAGTGTGAGAGCTGCAATGAGGGGGGTATTATAGTGTGTGTGGGTCACAATGAATAAGTATTATACTGTTTGGGACCTGAAATTAGGGATCATTATATTATGGGGGCCAAAATGAGGGACCAGTTTAGCATGTGGACCACAATGAGAAAGCATTATACTTTGTGGGAGCCACAATAAAGGGGATTATAGTAAGGAGGCAGAAACAAGGTAGCAGTTTAGTGGTGGATCACAATAAGGGAGCATTATATTGTGTTGGGGCCACAATAGGGGGATTACAGTGCATTATTTGTGTGGAGCTGCAGTGAAGAAGCATTACATTGTGTAGGGGCTGCTTGTGGGAGCATTTACTGTGTGGGGGCCACATGTTGGGATTAAGTGTGGGGGGCATTGAGGAGCATTTACTGTTTGGGGACATTTTGTATTATATTTTGGGGGCCTGTGAAGAAGCATAACCTTTAAGAAAATGGAGATCTCACTTTAAAATTTTTCTTCCCTGCTTTTTTGCCCGGAACAAACTCCCTGTTTGAAATGTCAAGTTCCCTATCTCACTTTGGACTGGCTAGGGTGGGGGCTCTGGCTACCTGCATCCCTGTTGCTTTTGGTGTTGCTTAAGAGCATCTATCTACTATTTTCCAAAAGTCTTGTGTAGCATAATGGCGTAGCTTCACATGGGTTCTGGTTTTGGTTGTCTGTCTGGTCCGCCCTCCCCTGTTCTTTTCCTGGCTGCCTCTTCCTCTTTTGTGCTCCGTCTCCTCCTACTGTTCCTGTCTGACCTCCTTGACTGTGCTCATTGCCTGGACCATGTTTTATCTGGTTAATAATGTTTTGTATATTTTCTTAATCTGCTTTTTGTCAGATTTTACTGCTATAACAACATTATTCATGAGATAGCAAATCAATCCATCATTGGTCCTATCCGCCTGTCTATTAAATACAATGACTCAGTTGGGTCGCCAATTACAGTATTTGTGGCATACGAACAACGAACATGTCAAACCAAGTTATCCAATGTTATCATAACTACCAAATGTGAGAAACTCAAATAATGATATTATAAGTAGTATATTGTTAATATTATTACCGAAATTATATTATGGGGATCATTGCATTATTATTAGTTTGCTATTACTATTATTACTATTAGTCAATATATTGTAGTTACTGTTATATGATCATTATATTAGTATTATTTTTTCTAGTATTGTAATATTGTATTATTATTATTTTGCTATTATTATACTATAGTATTAGCATATTATTATTGTAATGTATGTAATATTGCATTATTATTATAATTATTATATTTGATAATTATGAGGCTATCACTACTACTATTTAACAGAAACCTGTCAGGTGGATTTTAGGTGTTAAACCTTCAGCACCTTGCTCTAGTGTTGCACTAATAGTTTACAAACATGGTTTCCTATGCTCCTGCCACATGTGCAGTGCGCAGATGAAGCCTGAGCTAATACACGTGGCTTTATTGTACATAGCCAATAAATAAAATTCAGAAGATGCACCAAGACGACGAACATAAAATCTATCATTATATATTATGCTTACTTGTATAGCGCCATCATATTCCGCAGCGCTTTACAGATATTGTCAGTCACTGTCCCATTTAGGGCTCACAATCTACATTCCCTATCAGTAGGTCTTTGGAGTGTGGGAGGAAACCGGAGTACCCGGAGGAAACCCACGCAAACACGGGGAGAACATACAAACTCCTTGCAAGGCTGCAGTGCTAACCGCTGAGCCACAGTGCCACCCATATACCCATAAGGTGTGCTTACTATGATACCTGTATGATTTGTAACCCCCTCCAGAAAGGCAATCACACTACTATGTGTGTGACTAGTCAAGGCACCCAGCCTGCCCAAATGACTAGTTCAGGTAATTTGCATATAGAATAGAAGTAATTTTATAGCATTAACCCTTAACGGGCTTTTTACATATTACCATGTTTGTAAACTCCCTCCCCCCATAGAGGCTGTTGGTGAGGGCTTCCCACCCAAAATCCACTTCACAGGTTCCCTTTAAGGTAGGCTACCCCCGGTAACTCCAACACCGTTTCATACTCTATGCACATGCCTACGGTTCTTTGCTTTGCACTCAGACTGGCCCTATATCGGCGTGAGAGCTTGATATAGGGAAATTAGATAGTGAGTCTCACTAGGGACAAGGACCAAGGTGAAGGCATCTCTCATGCTGTGCTATGTGATATGCAGGAGTACACCATTTATGAGGCGAAGAGAGATTTTCGCCTTATTGCAGATTGCAGCAGTTTGACAGATGTATAGGGGGGGTCACATTTCACTTTTAGTCTCAGGCAGCCAAATATACTAGTAGCATCCTATGCACTATATAAATACTCCAAAATAATGATAAAAGTAATCATTCTTAATAGTATAGTGAGATAGTACATAAGGTTGGATAAAGACACAAGTCCATCAAGTTCGACTTATTTACCGTCTGAATACCTAACATAAATCTGCCATCAAGGTTGCTGTTTTAAGATTTCCCCTTTAACACTAGTGAACCAGTACAGCCAGCTCTGGTCTCAATTGGTGAAGCTGTGGGCTGTCTGTATAATGTACTGAATGCATTACTAACTGGAGGGATAGAAGAGACAAATGTCAAGAAGTCCAAGAGAGCAGGGAAAGGTGCTACTTCTGCTGGATGGGGGCATTACAAGACTACATTATTAGAGGTAGGGGATTGGCCACAGAAGTCAAGGAGGAGAGATAGGTCATAGCTGGGGGACCACAGTGTAGCAATCAGGTGAGAGCAGGGAGGTCACTGTTACTGTAGACTGGCAGACAGTGTGATCAGGTGAGGACAATGGGGGCTCACAGGCACATTAAAAAGAGCTGACAGGGTGCAAGCTCTTCACACAGTACAGTAATAAGATGCAAACATGATCCATTTTGGAGGAGAAGGGGTTAACTGTGCATGCATTGCCTGCTACAGACAGCAGAGACCAAATTGCAATTCACTGGCATAGAGATTTGTAAAGCAGAAGAGAGCACAGTGCTGGGTCCCTGCTGCTGCTACTGCTGCCGGAGATTTCTGATGTGTGTAGGGTAATAGACTGGGACCTTGCCTGGACTCTTCAACTTAGAAGCAGGGTATTTATCACTTACCTTGATAACCACTAGTACCAGCCAGCGCCTACCACTGGTAAAGCTGGCAGTGCTCGCTCTGTGTGGCTCAGTACAATGCTTTCCACCCATTCTCTCCTCTTCTTCTTGTTTGCAGCACAAAATATGAGACTCCTGTAAGGAAGTGGATGTAAGATCTGTACAGCCACCACCACCACCATCATCATCATCATCAGGACCATCTCCAGAACTTGCTGCTACTGGAACTCAGCTTGTCATCATTCTCCTGGCATCTGTGTGGCATTAGGGCTGCCTCTCTAGATGTGGACATGTGCATTTAAAGAACAAGACCTCATGAGAAGGCTTCATAGCTTATGCCTGCTGCCCAAATTTCTCCTCACCACCACCCTGCCCTTCTCTAAACAAGATTTTATCATGTCCCCATAAGCTATCTATGCAGGAATGCCCTTTATGGAAGCAGCTGCTACTTCTCTGTATACCAACAGCTAGAGCAAGCTCCTATCTAGCACATCTCCAAGGAATATCTCAGCTTTTTTGCACCTATCCTATATAGATAGATAGAGAATAGTAATTTTGTATCTTGTACGACTACATCCTATTCTGGAAGCAGCACAGATGGATAAGTGCATGAAGATCTGATCCATTTAGACGTGACCATGTGGATTAAACAGCTTTTAGGAATCAGGTAAGAGGAATCTTTGCCAGTGGATCTACATTATATTATGTAATGCAAAAAAGGGGGGGTGAAGACTTTTGCAAAAGACTGAATAATGGCTGCACGAAATTAACATTGCTCAATAGTCAACGTAGCTGCAAATACAATGTTAATAGGAGATGGTTAACCTTCTCAGTACTGAATGCAAGTTGTCTTACCCCTTCTATGGCTTGTACTGGACGTGATTTGGCTATTAAATATTATTATTACAGTAGTGTATTTGTGCCATTAGGGATGCCATAGAGAGCAGACATTGAGCTAAGTTGCCTTGACCTCTGTCTTATAGAGAACTTGGACAGAACATAATATTATTGTGAAATCATTAATATATCCTATAAGTAACGGCTTATTGTACAAACATTGATTATATACTCATATAATGCAATGTTCTGTCAAGGTCACATGAGCTATGGGGGGTATACAGAACTAGGTGTACCTGTGGCATACATGTCTGCATGTAATGTATATGGACACATCAGTAACATTTGCACAATGAGCAGATAGACTTAGATTTGTTTTGTCTTGCTTTTTGATACAGACCCATTTACTGTTTATTAAGTAGGATATTCCTAGAAGATAGCATTTGCTGTACAGCCTTGGTGAATGCATATAGTACATATACAGTATGTTTGTTTATATGGAGAAGTGCATAGGTGTTGTCATAGGCTGTGAATTGCAATTTGTCTGCAAAGTTTTAGCCTTGCCTGTGCATATGGTGCTTGGGGGAGTTGTATGATCTTGTTCATGCATTGATAATATATACATCTTCAGTATATGAACTAAATGTAATGTTTGCAATCTATCCAGTTTAATTATAGGTAACCCTATGTCTTTTTGATTTCATGTTTTCAGAGTTGAAACAAACATGCTGTTCCACCTTTCACCACTAGGGTGCGCTAGACTCCAGGAAAATATCTCTCATCACAGGATCTAAATTTCTTTTGTGTTGAGTTTTCCCAATTCTGTATATATATGTTAATTTGAAACCATTTCTGTTGTGTGCCACCTAATAGGGGAACAAATGCTCTTACAAAAAGTGCAACTGCCAAAGCAAATGCCTGTTATCCTCTAAACATCACTGGATTCAGTGAACTGAGGCAATTACAGTGGACAGGAGCAGATACATAGAAATATGGTATTCACCAAGAGAATTCAGGTACAGAGTAGTTGGATAAACCCTTCGGACATAGGTTTCCTGTTACATATGAAGTTGTATGTGCATTAATATTAAGATATTTTTTAAGAATTTTTTTTTTTTCATTTATTTATTTTTAAATCAGTTTTAAAGATTTGGAGTTATTATTCATCCAGACCGAAGCATAAGGAAAGGGGACGGAAAATAACCTGAAAGGGGTCTTTTGATACAATTGAGTTACTGACTTGTCTGTTATTTGAGGAGTCATTTTTCAATGTCTCACCCATACCAATAGATCAGTTATTAGAGGGAACTGGAGAGAGAGTTTTCTAAATCAGAACAGAGACACACATCTAGTCCACCTATCTATCTATTTATCCTCTGTCATGACTTGTATATTATTTGGCAGAATTTAAAGGGACCCTCCAATTCTACAAAGACAAAATTATTGACAACTTTTTGATAACATTATGATTTACAATAAAATGTATTGACTTGTTAACAGAACTTGGCAGGGGGTGGACTATCAAATATTCAGCATTATTAGACTTTCATAAAAAAATATATAACATTTACTCCAGATGGAGAGCCCAAAATAAAATGCTTACAAGAAGTATGCTATTGTCATATTCTTCATCTCATAGTGGCAAGTCAGATTTATGTATCTGGCCTGAGATATTCAGGATGATGCAGTATTGTAATGTCAGCAACAAGTGCCAGAGTATCGGAATACTTGGATTATTGGAGAGATTATGGGAATATATATATATATATATATATATATATATATATACAGAGAGAGAGAGAGAGCAAGAGAGATAGATGATTCCATTAATCTGGTATTACTGGGATCTGTCATATCCTGGATTACTGAACACTCAATAGTAACCTCTTCACATACTTCTACTTCTGGTTTTGTGAAATTTCACATTATTTTTTAATTCGTTGTGTTGCAAAATAGTGACAGATTATGAAGCAAACTATCTGTCCATTCATCTAGCTGTCTATCTATCTAGTCTTCCTGTCTATTTATCTACTTATCACTACTGTATATATACTGTATATACATATACTGGTTATAAATACCCACAGAGCTCTATATGTTGCAGTATTTGAGCAAAAGAGGGTAAAAATGTTGTAGTGACAGGTTCAGAGTTCATAGTAATTTAGTTAAGGGTGTGGTTATTAACACCTTTGAGTTGCCATACAGAACTCATCCGTGTAATTTTTAAAGGGGTTGTCCAGTATATAAAGCCTTTTATTCATATACTCTTTTAGGTAATTGAGGAGGGGGTTCTCTGTTCAGGATCCTGTTCAGCAGGAGAGCATTTACAAAGAATACTCAGCTGTTCTAGACGACCTGTCCTGTCCTGCATTACATGGACAATGCAATGGTTTCAGTTAGAACAATGTAATGCTTTGTTTCTCCTATGATGGCGCTGCAGGGAATTTGAAACTTACTGTGGATCTCCCCAGAGATTAAAGTTGATCACTGGGAATCCCAGCATTGGAACACTTTGTTATCAGTTTGCTCTCATGGGACTTGTCTAACAATTACAGATTGTTCAAAGTGGAGAACCCCTTTAACTACTACTGTTCCTACTGTTCATCCTTTGTGTTATATATAAAGGAATGTTAAAGTGATATTAAAAAATAGTGATGAAATATATATTATAAAAAATGTTAATTAACATATGCATTAAAGGAGACCATCACCATGGAGACAGCTACTATTTCTACCCCTCATCCCCTTTGCGTCCAGCTCACGGTACCAGTATTACAAATACAACTAACACAGTCCATCCATAACCAGCTTTGAAGACTGATAGCTACCACCATTGATAGTGGAGCAACAGAAGTCCAGGAAGGCTTCTCGAGTATTAATGGGAACCATGCTGGTCACAACATGATCATGTTGCTCAAGCATGAACCAGTGGTAGACTTATTTTTTAAATGAGTCCCTTCAACAAAGCTTCCTTTAGAGGAGATGCCAGTCTTGGTCAATCTTTTGTTACAAGGGTCTCTAGGTGGTAAGCTGTTGACAGAGTGTCCTGAAGTTAGTCCCCCAGAGGTCAGCTGTAGTCTTTGGGAGAACTTGTCAGTAAGCATTCAACTCACATGCAGCACCCCTACAGGATAAAAGGAGTATTATAAAATTCCCGCTCAAATCCTTTGCTTATCCTTCCAAGTGAGAGATGCTCTCCTCTGAGGCTAAGAGATAAGGACTCTTAAAGGTATAGCAGCCATTAGCCCAGAATGTTCTAATATAGTATTTGAGACTGAATTTTCTAAACTAGTTAACTCCTTTTTAGTTGAATGGTTTTTCGACCTGTAATCCTAGACTTTAGTATATACAAGAACAGGACAGACAATTGATATTTTACAGTATACTGGTCTTCTAACATGACTTCATTAACATGTCCAATAAACCCTGAATACACGTCTTATTAAGGTTTATCTTCCACCTTCATGCCTTCCTGGTATATGGATTAGAAGCATAAATATCATGGTCTCTAATTTAGCTTTATAATAAAAATTGATCTCTTCAGTCAATACCAGGACAACAAGGTGACCAATGATAGCCATTCCCTGAATAGAAGACCTGAAGAAGGAGGTCTACAGAGTGTAGCTCAGTATGATCTTCAACATATCTATCCATTGAATCTTATCTAATATCTGATTTTCTCCTTGAGATACATGTGTATGTAAACAGAGGATGTGTGTTATTTCCATTCTTATACAGTATGTCTGATCTGGGATGTGAAAACAGAGGATTGATGAAAAGTGGGTTCCCTACAAACAAATGGACAGTGGAGTCTACTAATGGCCATAGACATAGTCAGCAAACCCTGCCTAAAATAGCATCAGAAATGTCACATAATGCGCACATAAATATCTTCCTCTCCAAGAATCCAACTGTTTAATTTTTTTTGCTTTTCTTTTTCTTCTATTTTGTCTTCTTTCCTTATCATATAGGAAATCAAAGTCACAGCTCACCCAACTTATGTCCCCATAAGGGGACCCAATTGCAGGCGTCCTCCCTGGCAGTCGTGGCCAGGTCTTATCCAGCCCATCCAACCAGTTTTCAGCATCACTCCAACATTCCTACTGATGACCTAAAGGTTTTTGACCCTGGCCACTATTCTAACCTGGTGCTACATAAATTAACTTTTTACTTTTGTATTTGTACCTTAAAACCACAAAACAGACATGTACAAGAAATTGAAATTCCTGAGTCCCAATGCAAAATGTATAACAGGCACACCCACCTACCATATACCAAGCATAATGTTGATGTCTTCCAACTGTATGTAGCAGAGGTGTTTTTGGACCACTTTAGGTACTAATGCCCTGATGAGACTACAAACTTTCCACCCCCTAAAGGTATACCCCTGTCTCATAACAGTGAATATAGAATACATATGGGACAGTTTTCAGAAAATGCATTTCAAGAGGCTTTGCAAAGTTTGCAGATACGAACTAGCGTTGTTGCCCAAAACAACTCATCTGGTCACTGGTTTTATTTCTAGACCTAAATAGTAACAATAAAAGATAAAATGCCATTGGATGCTATTCTTTCTCTCCAATGATTGTCTACACTCGGTTTTGTAACTACGTGTTGATGTAATATGGCCCATACTGTGATACCATTTACCCGTAACAGAAGCCTATGGGCAAAGAGCACAACAAGGGGAACAACAGACATGCATATTATTATTTTATGTTTTATCACTTATTGTACTTGTTTCAAGGTTTAAAAATGGGCATAAAAGAGATTGTTTGGTGGTCTTTTTTTTTTTTTACGAAAAGAGGTCGAATGGGTTAAAACAGAATAAGCATTACTTATCTCACCATACCCCACTGCTACCTTTCTGATGCTTCCAAAGTTCCCCTACTCTCAACTTGCTGGTCCTTCTGGACGCTCAGGAATTACCACTTACCCAGGCTGAAGTACAGTGCTGGCCAAAAGTATTGGCACCCCTGCAATTCTATCAGATAATAATCAGTTTCTTCCAGAAAATGATTGCAATCACAAATGCTTTGGTAATAATATCTTCATTTATTTTGCTTGCAATGAAAAAACACAAAAGAGAATGAAAAAAAAAGTCAAATCATTGATCATTTTACACAAAACTCCAAAAATGGGCCGGACAAAAGTATTGGCACCCTCAGCCTAATACTTGGTAGCACAACCTTTAGACAAAATAACTGCGAACAACCGCTTCCGGTAACCATCAATGAGTTTCTTACAATGCTCTGCTGGAATTTTAGACCATTCTTCTTTGGCAAATTTCTCCAGGTCCCTGAGATTTGAAGGGTGCCTTCTCCAAACTGCCATTTTGAGATCTCTCCACAGGTGTTCTATGGGATTCAGGTCTGGACTCATTGCTGGCCACTTTAGAAGTCTCCAGTGCTTTCTCTCAAACCATTTTCTAGTGCTTTTTGAAGTGTGTTTTGGGTCATTGTCCTGCTGGAAGACCCATGACCTCTGAGGGAGACCCAGCTTTCTCACACTGGGCACTACATTATGCTGCAAAATTTGTTGGTAGTCTTCAGACTTCATAATGCCATGCACACGGTCAAGCAGTCCAGTGCCAGAGGCAGCAAAGCAACCCCAAAACATCAGGGAACCTCCGCCATGTTTGACTGTAGGCACCGTGTTCTTTTCTTTGAAGGCCTCTTTTTTTTTCCTGTAAACTCTATGTTGATGCCTTTTCCCAAAAAGCTCTACTTTTGTCTCATCTGACCAGAGAACATTCTTCCAAAAAGTTTTTGGCTTTCTCAGGTAAGTTTTGGCAAACTCCAGCCTGGCATTTTTATGTGTCTGGGTCAGAAGTGGGGTCTTCCTGGGTATCCTACCATAGAGTCCCTTTTCATTCAGACGCCGACGGATAGTACGGGTTGACATTGTTGTACCCTGGGACTGCAGGGCAGCTAGAACTTGTTTGGATGTTAGTCGAGGTTCTTTAGCCACCATCCACACAATCTTTCATTGAAATCTCTCGTCAATTTTTCTTTTCCGTCCACATCTAGGGAGGTTAGCCACAGTGCCATGGGCTTTAAACTTCTTGATGACACTGCGCACGGTAGACACAGGAACATTCAGGTCTTTGGAGATGGACTTGTAGCCTTGAGATTGCTCATGCTTCCTCACAATTTTGCTTCTCAAGTCCTCAGACAGTTCTTTGGTCTTCTTTCTTTTCTCCATGCTCAATGTGGTATACACAAGGACACAGGACAGAGGTTGAGTCAACTTTAATCCATTTCTACTGACTGCAAGTGTGATTTAGTTATTGCCACCACCTGTTATGTGCCACAGGTAAGTAACAGGTGCTGTTAATTACACAAATTAGAGAAGCATCACCTGATTTTTCAAAGGTTGCCAATACTTTTGTCCACCCCCTTTTTTATGTTTGGTGTGGAATTATATCCAATTTGGCTTTTTGACAATTCTTTTTGTGGTTTTCCATTGAAGACAAATTAAATGAAGATATTATTACCAAAGCATTTGTGATTGCAATCATTTTCTGGAAGAAATTGAGTATTATCTGACAGAATTGCAGGAGTGCCAATACTTTTGGCCATCACTGTAGGTAACTGTTGTGACCAATAATCGTCTAAAGGGTCATTTCCTGCCTGTTGAGAGGGACCAGGAATTAAAATGCAGCCTGGGACCTGAGAAGCGTCAGTAAAGTAGCAGCAGCAGAACAACGAGATCGGCAATGCCTGCTTTATTTTTTTAACTCATACAACCCATTTCATTATTTCTTCTGCAGGCAATCCAGTTAACATCAAGAACAGTATAGATGATTTCCACACAATATTTTGTCTGTGTATATGGTGGTCATCTCATAAGCTTTCTAAATTGGTTCCACCCTAGATGGCTAAAGCTATGGGAATTTCTCTTCCATGATGCCTGCATCCATGGGATTGCCTCTTCCCTGATACCTATAGCCATTGGATTTCATCTTTCTTGATGCCTGCAGCCATGGTATTTCTCTTCCATGATATCAGTAGGCTAGCTATGGGTAGAGATGGACAAACCTCTCACAATTTGTTTTGTTTCAGGTCGTTCGGAAACAAGATTTGTTTCAGGTCGAATAAGTCCGGTACAAATCACAGTTTAAATTGTGGAGAGCAGTGGTGGTAGCTGTGGCAACATGAGTGGCAGTACGGCCTCCCTTAAATAATGGAGATTAGATTCAGATTAGTGCAGGCTGTGAGACTATTGAGGGTGAGCAACAAAAAATGCTTAAGAAACTGGGATTATTTTCAGACTAGCAGAAAAGGTCACACTGTTTATTGGGTGAGCAAAAAAAAAAAAAACCTTAAATAACATAGATTGTTTCAGATTAGCATAGCCACAATCAGCATTTTGCTATTAGAACAGGAGTTTGTATGTATATAATGAAAAAAAAATTTAACTCTTTTCCAAATAAAACCCATAAGAAAATATTTTTCACTAACAGGACTTACTTTTCTGTAAAAACTATGTTAAACAATCTGTGGACAGATCAAACTGCTCTATTGAAAACAGATTTTGACAAAATTATATTATAGGCAATGAAAGTGTTAACTGTCCTTTGTCTGCCTGTATTACTTCTGCAGTCAGGCTCACACAGCACAGATATTCTCCCTCACTCCTATCTATGATTTCTATCACTCATCTGCCTGTAATTGATTAAATCTGACTAAATTTTGTTCTAATTCTCCTACTCCTTTGCAGCACTCAGTGCTCTGTATCAGGCAGTGATGAATAACACATCCATCCCCTACTTTCGCCATCACTGATACTCCTTGTGTTCCAGTCCTCACAACCTTATATATTGTATATGACAGAGGCTGTCAGGAGGTGCCAGAATGTCATAGTGACTGACAACACACTTGTCTCTTCTGTATTTTTACTATGCAATACATGTAGCAGGTACCATTTTAGTTTGTCCAAGACGAATCGACTTTTATTAGGTTTTGTTAAAAACTGAACAATTTTGAATATTTGGGTCGAACTGGTTCATGGAACCTGTTTGCCCATCTCTAGCCATAGGATTTCCTTTTCCTTGATGCCAGTAGCTATGGAAATTCCTCCTCCTGGATGCCTGTAACCATGGGATTTTCTCTTCCTTGTAGCCTATATCCAGGGGAATTCTTCCTCCTTTGCCTGTAATCATGGAATTTTCTCTTCCTTGATGCCTGCAGCCATGGGAATTTTCACTCCCTTATACTGACCTAATGAACTTTTGGTTATTTTTTTTCCTTATTTGTAATGAAGAAAAAAAAAACCTTGACAATTTACAATTTGTAATAACCTCATACAGAATATAAAATTAAATCAAAAAGTGTTTGCATTTTCTCAGAAACAGCACCATTCTTGTACAGAGGTAGTGTCTGGTATTGCAGCTCAGTCCCATTTACTTAAGTCTTGTAGTGTTGTTGTTTTTGAAAAAACTAAAAACTGATTCGCCCCCTATTATCTGTCCTCCAAAAAATACAATTAACTATATAATAAATTTATACGTTGTATTAAATATTTACTTTGTTACCATCATAGAAGTCTACTAAATCTATGATCTCTGGATGCTCAGATCCTGTTGTAGTCGTAATTGTAATCTTTTCAACAGAATATTCTGTGCCCTTCAATAAAGTAACAAGAGCACTTACAATTCATGGGACTCAACTGCATAAAAAAGTCCTATTTTATTTTTAATCTTCAGCATCGTCTTGTAGCGTGGTAGAATAGAAACTGCAGATTCAGCAGAAGCACCGGCTGTGATGCCTCCCACCTCGTGCTTAGACCTGACAGTATGTCATCACATGTCACTGTGTCACTAGGAGACATGCCTTAGGTCACTGCTGACTGGCACTAGACGATAAGGTAGAGACATTTATAATTGCTAAAGATGCAGGAAGGTTATATGCTATTGCTTCTGAAGACTCTGATAAGTGCTCTATTATAGCAGCCCTTTAGTCAAGTGAAGTGTTCTTTTTTTCAGGGTTGTGCTTTAATGGAAGATAGGAGATAATTCTATGACGATATCTACTAAAAAAAAAAACTTTTCTTAAAGGGATTGTACAAAATGTTCAAATTTTTACCTTTCCACAGGGGGTCTGACAACAGTAGGGGTTTTGTGGCCCCGATATGATTGGAGCAGTTGATCGATCATGTAGATCATTGCTCCATTCATCAAGGGACTGCTGAAAAGAAGCCAAACACTATCTGCGGTAATCCCATAGAATCGAATGGAGCAGTAACGAACGTGTGAGATGCCAGTCCCTTCATATGGGGCATACAGAACTATTGTTCATGATTGGTAGTGGTCCTAAAGGTTGGACACTTACAAGATATTACAGATATGTCCTCCCTTACCTTTCCTCTTGGCTTATCACGTCCAGATATGAGAGTCACATGTTAACCTTTTCATAAAACAACATGACCCTCTTGATAAGTTAATGTAAAGGAATATCCTACCTATCCTATTTGTGTCTTTATGTGACCACTGGGGGGGAAACATGTGAATGGCAGTTTTTTAGGGTTTTGTTAGTATGTTCAGATCTTGGGTTGAAGTGGTTAATAGTTAACTAAACTGAAGTTCAGTAAAGTCTGGTCACATCTTCATGCCCCTTATCAAAATATGTAAGGGAAGGCCAAAGAGAAGCCAAGAACTATTTCCAACAGTCCCAAAGTATTGAATGAAGTGATAACACAAATGTGCGAACTGACATTGCACTCATACAGAGCGCCCGAGGCTCTTGTTCTTATGCTAATAACCCTGGTGGTTGGACACTTATGACCTAACCTGAGGGACAGGGATTACTTAGAATTACTGGTATACCCCTTTAAAGGACTTTTCTGGGAGTTGAATATGTGATTGGTCTGGGTCCACTTGGGACCCCACAAATCTGCTGTTTGAAGAGACTGCAGCATCCAGGTGAGTGATGCCACCTCTTCACTGACTACCAAGCCCAATGCCATACATTTCGCAGGGGTTGTGCCTGGTAATGCAGTTCAGCCTCATTCACTTGAATAGGGCTGAGCTGCAGTGAGGCCATGCGATGCATGACTGTGATTCCAGTGGAAGTAGCACTCAACTAAGCACCACTGCCAGTTTGAACAGCTGATCTGTGAAAGTACCAGATGTCAGACCCCACCGACCAGATAACTTAGAATAGGTCATCTGTATGTACTGCTGGAAAACCCCTTTAAGAATTTTACCCTTAGGAAAAACTATAGCTAAACGTCCTCAAGCCTAGATCAAGTCTACAGTCTATCTATCTATCTATCTATCTATCTATCTATCTATCTATCTATCTATAAAACCAGTTTAATCCTTCTAGATTCATAGCAGATCTAAAGACAGTATTTTGCTTCTTACAGCAGCAATATTGTTCTTTGTGATAATTCTAAATTTACTGTTGATGTGATATAGTTACTTGTGGTCCTATGTAAGACCACAGGCTGTACATCGAGATGTATTGTTGCAAAAGACAACACTACTATATCAGTACTTATTTAATATGCTATAACCTTTATATATATTTTATTTACTTAGTGCCCTTTGGGGTGCTGATGATTTGATTTCGCTTCGGGCACTGTACTAACGTGAGAGAGTCCACTCTTCTGCAGCCAAACGCGCTCGCTGTCCTTTGTTTTATTCTTGATTATTGTGTTTGCTGTGAACTCAGCAGATCAAGTCTACAGCCTGAATAATTGAAAACCTGCAATCAATAAATCAATGAAATACATGGTTTCGTTTTACAGAAAGAGGGACTAGACCGTAATCGCCATGACCGCCGCTTGTGTCTTAGAATATAACACAACATACAATATTATTTAAAACTTCTGCAAACTTTTACCTATATTGTGCTAAAATGTAATCGCAAATTACCCCTCTTGTGATAAATCAATGTAGATATAGCAGAGCCAGATTTGTAATATAACTCAGTCCGTCTTGATATCATGATGAGTGGTTTTCTATTGGACTGGACCTATAACCACAAAACCCACTTCAAGGACAGATTCAGCTCAGCTACATTTGCACTGCACATGGAAGAATTTCCCCTTCACCTACAGAAAGCCATTACATTGTATTAAAGGGTTTGTGCTGGACTTCAAAAACATGGCTGCTTTCTTCTTCTCAGGAAGTGAAATCATGTCTGTTGGGTCACACGGCCATGCTGTAGCTCAGTCCCATTCATTATAATGGGACGGAGCTGTGGCATTGTCATGTGACCAACAGACGTGAAGTCACTTCTTTTGAAGAAGAAAACAGCCATGTTTTCGAAGTCCTGCATCACCCCTTTAAGGACATTTTCTTTTCATAGCTGAACAGCATGCGACATACCTTCATACTGTACACATACGATGAACCTCCCAATTTATGTGTGTGGGTAGCTTAAAGGGGTTGTTCGGGCCCCAAATGTATTTTTTGTGGTGACATGTACATTGTCACAGTATCCCACTAAATTGTCAGGGCTTCTTTGTTTATATCCATCAATTCCAGTGCCAGTTCCCTACTACATTTCCCATGCTTCCCAGCACTGTGCTTACTTTTTGAACTGGCACCTTTCCAAACATAGACTGATCATGGCACTGTTCTCTGCCCCATTCTCTGCCACTTCTGTAACCACTCCACCTCCCTTGGTCATATTTCCACTCTCAAATAAAAGATTATTCCTCTCCCTCTTCCGCACCGTTCAGACCACTGTGTTAAAACCTGAAAGTGCCAGGGACACCACACAAGGTCCTCTCCCATACTGCATACCCCTATAGATGACCTCAGTAGGGCACATCAATAAAGACAGATGGGTCAAACTTCCAGTCCTGTCCGGAACGTCCCTATTGAACAAGTCACATATACCGCACCCAGTCAACCGCCATTCTAAGCTGAAAGTGCCTCCCCCCCCCCCTCAGATCGCAGATGCCACACAGCTTCAGGCCTGGCAAGTACCAGCATGGGAGACTGGCTGGGAATCCCTGGTTCCGTTGACACAAAAAAAAAAAAAAAAAAAAAAAAAAAAGAAACAAAAAACAACATATATTTTCACCTGCCCTTGTAGCCTTGCAGCGCTGGAGTCCTGGGTTCGAATCCTGCCTAGGACAATATCTGCAAGGAGTTTGTATGTTCTCCCCGTGTTTGTGTGGGTTTCCTCGCACACTCCAAAGTCATACTGATAGAGAATGTAGATTGTGAGCCCTATATGGCACATTGACTGTCAATGTCTGTAAAGCGCTGCGGAATATGATGGCGCTATACAAGTGAGCATAATAATAATAATACTCCAGAAAACAGAGTGATGTGTCCTTCCATTCAAAGGTTCAGAAATGCCAGGACTCCATGAAAAAAGCGGAAGTGCCGAAATCATGTCCTGCATGCAGTATGTATATCACAGAAGAGCAGGAGAACGGAGCACGGAACATAGAACAAATCATTTAGAAAAATATTAGATATAACATGTTTCATACAGCTTTTTTACATTTTGCCCAGACAACTCCTTTAAGGATTTGATATCCCTGAAGATCCCGACCAGAAAAAGTGTAAGTATAATTAACCAGTTCACGCCTTGTAGATTTTTCCCTACCGCACACAAGTAGGATGGGTTTAGTACATGTAGATTTAACAGCTGTAACAGTCATTTTGATACGAAATGTACAGTATAGATTTATGTAATTGAGAATGGCTTCCACTGTAATTTCAGCTGATGATGGAATTCTTTGGTTTTGTTTTTTTGCTTTCGCTACTTTTTTCTGTCTTATTTTTGCAAGTCTAGTGATCTCTGAGTCATATACAGGCATTTAAGGATTCAAGGTCTTTCTTTGACAGCAAGAATAATGTTGTCTGCAGTAAAACTCCAAGGGAACCTAGACACACCCCAATAAAATCAACAGGGAACAAAGGGATTGCGTGGGATTTGGCACAGGTGTCATTATCAATGAAATTCATGATACTAGTGTGAACAGAGCCTTAGTTGGTTTTTATGGTATCATGGCAGAGCTCCCATCAGAACACTGAATAAGGCTATAAAAGTCATCATGTGTTTTTGCTATTCTGCTCACCTATCGTCTGCCAGATCCATATTTGATTTAGACTTTGTATACAATATTTTTTAATATCAGAGTCTCCCGGCATGTACTGTAAATGCAATGGATAAACATTAATATATAATACATGTAGCATATGCAACGTTTATTTACTAAGTAGGTTGCTCGCCTAGGGATAGAACAAGAAAATGCTCTCTGTGCAGCTTTGCATAATGGAAGCAGTTATGGAGGGAAAATACTTTTACAGACCATTAGGTAGATTTGATCTCGGCACTGCTTCATTCATATGACTGCAGGTGCTAGCAACATAAGATATAGAAATGTTTTGTTTTCATAATTTGATAATTAGCATGCAGTGTGTTATCTAGATAGGAAGTATAGTGGTTAAGCTACGGCAAGCAATGCGTACTTAAAGGGAATGTCCATCCTTTAACGCATTTTTTTTTATTTGTAGGTCCAACATACTTAACAGATTAACTTCATATTAAATCTTTATAGGGGATGGAGCTCATTCTCTCTAATATAGAGCTCACAATTTACTACATGGAGTTAAATGGTAAAATTTGAATTAACTTAGCCTCCACTAGAGGGAGTAGTATGCTAGACAGTATGACAGTACTTCACTTTGAATGAAAATGTTGACTTTTATCCCACCAATGGCAATGCTTTTTTATTTATTTACACTAGTTATTTTTATGATATTGCATATAATATTTATAAGCTCAGGTCCGGAACAAAAATGTGTTATTGTTGTCCTGTGGTATCTACTATGAAAAAGAAGTGGTTCTCTAACCTGAACCAATTGTAGACTAATCCTGGTTTCTAAGGAATGAGAATTAGGGCTGTAACTCCTCACAATTGTCAACCTCTGCCATTTGTACATTTTAACAGCATTTGCATTTCCCTTTCCGAATCTATCTGGACTGAGACCACCATGAAGACTTGTTCACAATATGGCTGTGCACTCAAGCTTCCCTTCATCTGCATCTCTTGTCAGTGAACCCCCCATACAGTAAATATGCCCCCTTCTGTGCCACAGCCTCCATTCACAGAATCCCTTTTTGGCTGCATGCTGAACAACTGTTACTTCTGACATTAAACGGATAATTTTCTCCTTTCTGACAGTAAAACTTTGCATATCATAAATCTTCTCCCCCTGTCTCACTCCAGTGCACCAGATGGCAGGGGTCATAAATTTACAATACACAAATTGTAATGTTATGTCCCATAATTTGGGAATTTGTGTTCAATGTTATATTGTTATTATTGCTGCCACAGGAATTTTCTTTGTTTTGTCACTTCACTTCTTTGTTGCTTTGCTCCTCTTTTATCCCTGTTCATGTTGAAGTAAGTGAGATGGTTCAGTAGAGACATACATGGTGAGACTGTATCCAGAGCCCAACAAAGGAAATCAGATTGAAGATCAGAGATTTATTCAGCCTTAGTGAAGTGAGGATGGCCTGTGGGCTTCTCTAGCTGCAACCATTGAAACCCCTATAGTTACGCTTATGGGCCCCCTAAGACTCCTGGATGGTGATATTGCCTTCAGTTAGTTTCATTACAAATTGAAATCCTTAAACAAACTGGAGATCAGTGAAGTGTAGACACATCTGCAGATCAGAACGTGATACAATATTCATTTCCATAGAATCCCATGATAAAAGACAACACATGAAGCTGCCGGGACCAAGTGGCAAATAATGGCACTAATATCTCCGGCATATGAGCACATACCTACAAAACTGACAGGGCGCTAAATTCAGCACACTGTTAGCTTTGCTGCTATATGTAACATGGCATATGTTGGAGGACATGAAAGGTCCTCTTTACAGCAACATCTATGAAAATCCAGAAGGATTGTCTGTTCAGCATCGGAAAGTTGGAGTTTTTTCAGAGGAAAGTCCACAGAACTTTAATCCCACTAAACCACTGTAGGGATGGGGACAGGATGATAAGGTTCCTTTTGCAACATACCAGATTTGCCTGGTACTGGGAGATATACATAGAAACAAGGAAATTTGTAGGAGTCTGGTAAGAGAGTAGTATCTGGTAGTCAGGAAAAAGGAAAGGGGTGGGGGAATAGGTGAATCCTTTATTTTTTAGTATTTTTTATGTTTTGTAATGTTCCACATTTATTAAAACATTCTATTTCAGAAGAAACAGTAAACCAATAGAAGGATTATAAATTCATGTCTTTCCTCTCGAAGCTCACAATGTGAGATAGAAGCCTTTGTTATATGTGGGTTCCTCCCAATATTGTGTAGCCTCTTGCAGAAAGTACAGCACTACTTACTGGCCTTGTACCATTGTAACAAGCACTAAATGTTCTGTGGATTGATTTTTAGTCTTTTCAGATAGATTTGCATTATACATTGTGCAGGCCTGCAATGTTTTATAAGTGTTCTCCTCAAGGTAACTACTGCTTGTGCGCAGATTAGCTGACTGGCATTGATAAATCCAGCATTAACTTCCTTCAGTAACTATCAGGCATCTTATTCATGGACTGTAACACTCTATGTCTTGAATGTATAATGGACCCCCTCTCCATACAGAGGCAATATTCCACGTACACCACTTGCAATACATAAGGAGCAGATCTATTTAGAAAGCATTCTTGTCTGTAGGGGGCAGTATTCTAATAGTTATATTCTTGAACATACAGTATTGGGCAGTATTTGTTATATTGCACATAGTCACAGTATTACAGTAGTTGTATTCTTGTGCATACAGATTACAGTAGAACAGTATTATACTTTAGTAGTTATATTCTTGTACATAACGGTAGTTTTATAACAGTTATATTACTTTACATACTGTAATCACAATATTATAGTATTTGAATTCTTGTGCATACAGTATAGGACAGTACTATAGTAGTTATATTCATGCACACAGGGGCAGTATTATAGTAGTTATATTCTTGCACATAGGGGACAGTATTATATTATTTATATTCTTGTACATAGGGGCAGTATTATAGTAGTTATATTCTTCTACATAGGGGACAGTATTACATTATTTATATTCTTGTACATAGGGGCAGAATTATAGTAGTTATATTCATGCACACAGGGGCAGTATTATAGTAGTTATATTCTTGCACATAGGGGACAGTATTATATTATTTATATTCTTGTACATAGGGGCAGTATTATAGTAGTTATATTCTTGTACATAGTGGTAGCTGTATAGTAGTTATATTCTTGTACATAGGTGACAGTATTATATTATTTATATTCTTGTACATTGCGGTAGTATCTTGAACATTCTTACAGATTTTTTCCTATAGTTGATATTTCAGCTAGAGGAAAAAAGAAGCATCGTAACCTATCTCTGTAATGGCACCATCTTTTACCCCCTTAAATCCAGCCCATATCAATGGAGAAGATGCCACCAGCTCATGACAGAAAGTAACATCCCCTTTTCTGTTTCCACTCACAGAATCCAGACTTTGTAAATGGTACCTGTATTCTGGATATTGTCTGGAAGAGCAGTTATGGGGAATTTGATCTCCCTCTGGCTTTTTACCCTTATTATTAGTATAGCTACTTCAATGAGTGCTTTGGTTAATAGATCCATATTAGTGAATTGGTGACCAGGTCGTGGAGATGGTAGTCCTGACTCCCACTCCTCTATTTTTCCACAGCACTCACTCTGACTCCAACTCCTGCTCCGACTATGACTCCTTCATAAATGGCTGACAACCATGGTCAAACAGAAGCTGCAAAGCTCCTCTAATTCATGAAATAAGCTACTGATTGAATTGGCAAGAAAGTAAATATGCATCAAATTATACATCACATTAATTATACAATACCAATAACAATATACTACTTAATCATGTTCTAGAGCCGGAATCTGGGTCAGTAACTTTTTTCTGGTTCCAACTCCACCAAAAACTGGCCCCAACTCCAACTCCACAGCCCTGTTGGTGAAAATGGAATCCACAAATATTCACCAATGATGACTCTCACTCGTAATCACTACCTTGCCTTCATCTTCTATTATATTGCATGGTGATGAGATAGGACAGTGCTTAGTTACATATTCCACTGTCTTACTTGTGTGCATGCAGAGGTTTTATACTGTAAATACATTTGATACATTACACATTGTCGATTCTCTGCCAAATGAAGCAGGTCCATTACAGTCCGGATGTTCCTTGCTTGTATATGGATTACTGTTTATCCCATCTGATCAGCACAATATACAGCACAGAATGCAGAGACGTGTTAACCTTGAGTATCTTCAGCTATTTTCCCTGCCTTTTGTTTTGGCAGCTCTAGCTGTTATACCTTCTCTATATGTTTGTTTAATATGAACGGCAAGTAATAGATGTTTTATAAAGACAAAAATACAAACTGACTTCGGAATGCTCCTGCTTTCCTTACCACTTAACTCCTCTTACTTGACCCCACTATGCATTGTCTTCAGTGATGACTACTTAAGGAGGTTTTCTATTAAATACATTTTTCATTTACAAAGGCAGGTAATGCTGTAAAATAATAATGTAAACAATACTTTTTAAGCCGCCTCCATTCCGATCCCTGCTTATCTCCATTTACTTTAGACATCTGGTCACATTTCTTCTAAACATGTGACTACTGTAGCCAATCACTGATCTCAGCATTGATTAACCTCAGTGTCATGTGGTTAGACGACACGTGATTGGCAGTCCAGAACTAAACAGTACTAATGGGTATCGGAGCGTTGGAGATGCCAGATCAGAATCAGCAATTGTTGAGGATTGGATACTTTATTATTTTGCAGCATTTCCTGACTTTACATAAATGTTCTATTTATTGGACAACCCCTATTCAGAATATTCTAATTGCAGAAAGTGATGTAATATCTGGTGGTAGAAACAGACAGTACACTCCTGTGCAGGAACAGTAGATGAGCCCATTGTTATTCCAATACTTATCATAGAGCAGAATCCATATGTGTCTCCACCAAGGCATTAGTAATTGTTAGCCATGAAATTCAATAGTTCAGGCTTTTATATTCATTGTAATAGATAGTAGGAAGCTGCTATAGGGTGACAATGGGCCCCCATACTTATAGGGCCCATGCTCAGCTGCACAGGTTGCGCCAATGGTATGTCTGCCCCTGGTCATATCACTAGAATCAGTAGAGGTCCTATAGTCAAGGACTCCTACAAACTGAGAATGAAGAGACCACAGCATTGGTTAGCACTGAATCCTCTTCAAACTACTTGTGGTATATACTGACTGACAAAAATATCACTGGGGCTCTAAGAATGTCCTTTTGGCCTCTTTTTTTTTTTAAACATAGGAATTTGATGTGATGTATGTTATTGAGACCCATCTGAGGTATTCGTTGGTTAATACTATACTCACACATATACCGTAATCTACGGTATATGTGTGAAATGAAGCTCATCCATTTTCTAAGATTATATAAATCTGGCTGCTTATTTCTAGAAACAGTGCCACTCTTGTCCACAGGCTGAGTGTGGTATTGCAGTTCAAATCTATTCATATGATTATTATCATTATCATCAGTTCCATCAAAATTTATTTATGCAGACAAAACCAGTTATCTGTGTATCTTAGAAAGTGGAACTGATGATGATTAGGATTGTTTTTATTATTGTTATTGATTTTTTTCAATTGTTGTTGCACTTAAATCTTCAAATCAACTCATTATTATTACTAATATTAATATGATTTTCATTAAATTTTAGCTTAGGGTATGTTCACATGTAGGGATTTGGCACTGATTTTGAAGTGGATTCCATCTCAATATCAGGGCCAAATTCCACCCTGAATGTGACTCCAAATAGGAGGCAGAGATCGAAGCAGGGCAATGAAAAAGCTCCCTGGTCGATCTTGCCACTGGTTCCATGGCTTCCACGATCTTGCCACAGAATCCACAGCTCAAGATATTCTGCTTTTAGTCCCATTTATATGGGACTAAACAACGAGTGAAAGTCATGGCAGAAAGTCGAAATTCTGCTTCGTCTTTCTGCTGCAGGGAGCTGGAGGGCCACAAAATGGAGAGGAATCTGAGGTGGAAGTCCGCTTCAGTGCCTCTTCATTTTCCACTGTCTGAATGGCCTTTAGGCAGTTACCTCCACCAGGTTACACCGAAAATTATTTTAGATTTTTAAATACAATTTTTTTTTTTAATTTTTGTTTACTAGTATACAGCATACTCAGACAAGCTTTGAGTTAAAAAAATATTTGCATGATAATTAATGCCTTTTTTGCAAAAATAAAATCTTATTGATATATTATGTAAAAATAATAAAAGGAAAATGTGGTTCACAGAGCCAGCAAATTGTATTTTAAAGATTCAGTAACTTCTGGTAACTTTCATGAATTCTCTTGATCTTCCTTTTTAATCTGTTGAATATTATGATAAATATTCATGCAGATTCAGTGTAATATCCTGTTAAATGAAGGCGTAAAAGGTGGTGTTTTTATAATAAATTTTCCCTCTGATGTAGGTCAGTGAATCAAAGAGTAGCATTTCTATGTAGTCAGTGGCATGATAACTCACTCAGGCTATACATTCTGTTAACTCTTTAAGGACCTGATTATTTTTGGTCCATTATTCCTTAATTTTTTTGTCAACATGTTATAACAGCTATAACATTTTTTTATTTTTTCATTAATAAGAGCTTATTTTGTGGAATGATTTAAAGATTTTATTGAACAATTTTTGAATACATACAGTATAATTTGTGGATATATTATTAGAAAATGTTTTATTTTGTCATAGACCACACTGCAATTTTTTGTCATTGACTTGATACAATTACAGCAGTAATACATGTTTTATTTGTTCTAGCACTACTGGATTATATTTTGTGCCACTATTTTAGGGTACACAGATATGTTCAAACTTAACAATTTGTTTAAAGGCAATGGGTCACCAGAAAATTACTTTTTTTTTTTTAATTAAGTGTTATTTTTAACATATTATAAAATGATTTTCATATTATTTATGTTGAAAAAAGATTCCTAAAAATCCTGCAGTTCTGACACTTTCCACTAGGCCATATAATATGCTGAGACTTCCTGTTTTCTGTAGATTTCTTTGCAGCAGCCCTCTCAATTCAGCACAGTTTCATGTGTACAGTATGTAGAGAAGAAATAGAATCCACCAATAAAAGATTTCTCAGCTTATCTACTCCTCTGTCTTTACAATGAACTTTGCTCAGGTCACAGGACATGCCTAGAAAACTCTCCCATACAAGTGAATAAACTCTGCTCCAGTCCATGTGTTTACAGTCCATGGTCCTTCTATAGGAAACAGGAAATCACAGAGTTTTTTAGGATTAGTGGCAAACGTTGTAGTTGTGAGATTTTAAGAATTTTTTTTAAATATAGCTATTAAATTGGAAAGTTAAGAAAAAAATCACCAAAAATTCTTTTTAACATAAAAATACGGTTTAAACAGTAGGTCATTGCCTGTTGACACGTTCCCTTTAAGAGGAAGCAGAGTATCATAGAAGCAGGGTATATTGTAGGGACTAGAGCAGGGGTCAGCAACCTTTTTAGCCTGGGGTGCTGATTTGGAAAAAAAAAGTCAAAAGATGAAGTACTCAGTGTGCCATGTAATCATTGTAAGGGTGTCGCCCTCCTACATCGGTGATTACCAACAGGGGGCCTCTACACTCTAGAAGTATTTAGAAGGATGATCCTATGCCTTTATGAAATGTTGTTTATGCAATTTTTTTGTCTTTTTGTTAAAATTATTGGGTAGGGGTACCCCACGAAATTTTTTTTTTCTAGGGAGACCCTGAGTCTGAAAAGGTTGGGAAACACTGTCCTACATAAAAGTCATATAACTCAAAAGATAACTGCAACCAGTTAGTTAGTCGATTGAGCTTACATTTCAATGTGATCCTTTAGCAAAATGATTCATGTTTGGACTGGACATGGGGCTAAGTGTAATTTGCAGTAAGCCTGCTTTGTGGGAACCGAGGATGCCCATCACACAGCCTAGTCTTTTTGTTGAAGAAATCCAAACAAATTTTTACAGTCTTATTGAAATGAATGAAGGCAAATTTAGCTGCCATATTATACTTTGCACAGCTAGTTGCCGTTGTTTGACTAGACTACAGGCCTGGACACTTAGACATTGTGCTTCATGTCCCCACCTCCTCCCAGTGCATCCCCCGTCCGACTGGATGATGGAGAGAAATTGCCACCTGGAGCAGCACTGCCATTTGTTTAAAACAGCAGAGAGAGTCCTGTGCCAGGTAGATATGCCATGGGTGCCGACTCCGGCACCAGTGCCGGGGGTTGCTGACCCCTGGACTAGAGCGTCAAGGATGGTTGGTGCATCACAGGGTGGTTGGAACTTTGGCGAGGTGTTGGCACATTGCTAGGGGGTGTATTACAGGGGGCTAGGTCTTACGAATTTAGATTTAGAAGAAGGGCTTGAAGAGTGCAGTCATATTCACTAACAGGACATTCCATCCCAGTTTCCAGATGTCTTACAGCCGTATAATCCCCTTCTGCAACAAGGGTATTTAAATCAGATGTTTATAACAAACATTTTTTCATGTTTTTTGGTTCATTTTTTAACAAGCAAACAAACATCACAGTTTTCACGCTGACTACTGGTGCAAGTAAAATTGTATGACATTTCCCGACTCTGTAACTTGCATTCACAGCTTTACTGCGGAGATCGGAAAAGGGTCAGTAGAGTTGTCTCATTATCGTGGGGTATATTATAACTGTTAAAAGCTCTTTTGTACTACTGAAGGCCTAGGCAAGGCGATATGTGAATACAAATGATTCAATAAATTAGTCTGCTTATAAAAATACAATGTACTTCTACTTATATTTGATTAAATATAGCAGTATAGTACTGTTAGTAATACTAAGGCAACTAAAATAATATTTGATATTGTACTTATACCTAATATTGTACTTATATCCAGTGGCATAACTAGGAATGGCTGGGCCCCAAGGCAAACATTTGACATGGGGCCCCTCCTGAACCTGCCGCCTCCAACCCCTCCCCTGCACAAACCGCATTCCTACACAAACTGTTATGCCCCATAGTGGCCCTTGCACACAGTATTATGCCCGATTGTGGACCACCCATGAACAATTATTATACTCTGGGGTCTTTTCAGACCCAGGAAAGGATATCAACAAAAAAAACAATGTTACTTACTTCTTCCTGGTTCCAGCTCACTCCCCGCTACTTCAGCCATTTTCTATTTTGGACCAGATCTCGTGTGAGCTAGGCCAGCATTGCGACGCACAATAATGCAGGCCCGGCCCATGTGATGTCTGGGACGTCACCAAACAGGCCCGAAGCCTGTCGGAGTGCAGAAGAAGTAAGTAACTCTGTTTTTTATGTTCCCTCACCTCCCCTGGGCCTCCGATCATTATACTCTAGGGTCTGAAAAGACCACAGAGTATAATGATAGCAGTGTTTGTGGGCTTCGCGGCCTATGGCCTCACTTACCGATCCCCTCTCCTGCTCACAGCCACCTCCGCTTCCACAGAATGAGTAGTGCAGGCAGCCATGAGCAGGAGCGGAGATTGGTAAGTAAATAGGGCCTGTTACCTGCTGGGGTTACTCCAGTAGTTACGCCCCTGCTTATATCTGATATTAACAATGCTAAGGAAATAGACACAGTGGTTATGGATTTTCTGGATACTCTTGTATAAAAAATAATGCTATAATACCAATAAAAAAAACTTTAAATATAATAAATACAGGTGAGGTTCAAGTCTTCAAATAGCTGGAGTAACTTTGTCAACATGCAGGCTTATATAGATTAAAAAAAAAACTTGTTAATTTATTTTATATAGAATGAGGAAATTCAAGAGATGGGGAAAACTTATAAGTGCAAGGAAAAAGGAGATCAATTAACCGTAACAGCCAATCAGATTCCAGCTATCATATTCCCTTGGATAATTACAGAAGCAATATGTTTAGTTACTAGTCGCCATACACTAGTCTTGATAAATATCCCATAATACAGTATGTTCTAGTGGTTATGCCCTGGATACAATGATCTGACAGTCTTTTACTTTTTTTCTCCTTTGTGTTTATTATTTTTTAAGTAAAATTGACCTATTTCATTGGGAAAACAAAAATGATCTTTTTCAGCATAATCAGTAAAACGAGGCTATTTTCACAAAGTGCTTTAAGCTATTGATGCATATTGATCCATAGGGCTCCATTAACCTGACATGTACTAAATGTGTATCCTTATGGCTTATCATAGGTCAATATATGTAACATTGTTTTTCTCTTACTGCAAGGTGGAATAGTAGATTATGCCATTCTATACAGAGACATCCAGTAAAAATAATGCATAGTATATGCTTGTTTTTTTTTTTTTTTACAAGCGGCAGTATGGCTGAAGTGTTGGTTGTGGCTGTAGTATGACCATTAAATTTGGCTGTAATATTGTCACATGAAACTCGCAAGTAAACAATGATCTAAAAAGCTCTGAACTCCATTATAATAAATAGAAATGATGATAAGAGGTTAAGGAAACTATTTATTTTAACACACTTATACCAGCTATGAATGTCAATCGGACCAAGCTTCAATACCAGTCAACACTTTTAATGCTAGCTTCACTTTTTTATTTCAATATAAAACATGTACAGGACTGGTGACATCATTGCTGATATGTTATCGATCCTGCACATGTGATTGCAAAGGCCTCACGACTTCTGGTTTGGCCCAGAAGGCAGTAGAGGAAATTGGGGACAGGTCACTGGAGCAGAATGCCAGGGGTAGCTGAGTAGAATTTCCTTTTTTAATTTGAAATTTGAAATTTCTAGTTAGCTCTGAAAATGGTTTTCTGTCATATATAGATGTATATGAAGTACATGTATTTTTTAGTTTGTTTTTATTGCTTTATTCTGAAAATTGTTTTCAAGTAACAACTGACACATTTACAATTGTTTGACATTCGATGAGATGAGTAAATTGTAACCATATGTAATCATCATGGCTGAGCTTACATGAATGACTCAGGTTAATCATATGGTTGGGAGGTATATGTATTTATACTAATTAAATATTGATTCTGTTCACTCATGTGGCATGTACACAATACCAGCCTTTTTAGCTTGTGGTGTCGTAATTATAGAGATGCAGAGAGGCAAATTTTGCCAGACTTGTCACACTTGAATACAAATCTGACTTCAGATAGACCTTAAAAGCCGTATACGTAAATCATCGTGTTGTTTATTCTTGTCAGGGACTAAAAAAATTGAAACAAAGAAAAACATACATTTTTTAAAAACAAGTTCTCCTGTTGTATGAAGATATCATACCTGCTTTGAAATTGTTAGAGACCCGAGGCCTGTAACCTTGGAGAGACATTGATCTGCATAAAAGCAGTAAGTATTAGGGCTTTAAAAAAGAAAAAAAAAATCCTGGTACAGATACTGCTTACTAAAGGCATATTGGAAACACTAAAACACCTTCTCTAGGTCTGAAAAGCCCAATGACATACACCATCTGATAGTAGGCACTATCACCCTGAGCATTTTGTGTGTTTTGTTTATACCAATCCGTTCAGCCATTCCAAAGATATAAGCTCTTTTACTGTTGATGCAGGTTAGAGTATACTAGCCAAGTGGGCGGTAACACTGCATGACATACAGCACACAGAGACCCCACCCCCAGAGAAATCACAATGTTACTGCCCACATGGCTAATTTACATATAAACTAACAAGGCCTATATCTTTCTAATGGCTGAATGGATTTTTATAAAAAAAAAAAAAACACCAAAATGCTCAGGGTGATAGTGCCTATCAGGTGATATATGCCATTGGGTTTTTCAGACCTGGTGACAGGTCCTCTTTAGTAATGTGCTGGTGGTCCAAATTCACCTGACAAGTTTCCTTAAAATTTCAGTGGTAACTGCTGTACTAAATATTACAAAGTATCCAACAGTCCAGGTTAATGGTACTGCCAAGTCACTCAGGTCATTGGCAGGGATCCTTGCAGTTGGACCTCCTTTGAACATAAATTGACCGCTTGGATAGGCTGTCAATATTACAGTCTCAAATTCCTTCAAACTGTTCATTCTTGGCAGAATTAGGTTGGGCAGCATTCTGTTAATAGTATTATTATGTGTAATTATATATATTTATGTTTTGGCACATGGATATCCATTTTATGGCATGTTGTGACAGATCTGCACCTACCATTACTTTATTAATGTTTTCTGGTTGTCTACTAAACAGTTCTAAATACAACTCATACAAAGCAGCATTATTTTTTTCAACACTGCCTTTTTTGTTGCGTATATTTTGAGCAGGGGCTACGTTACCCACCATACAATCCAAGCAATTGCTTGGGGCCCAAGAGATTAGTAGGGCCTCCTGCCCACCACAAACCCACTGGTGGCTTTTATTGGCCATTACTTATTGAATTATTTTGGTAGCAGACTATATTAATTGTCACCTCTCCTCACTTCTCCTCTTCAGCCCAACATGGTTCCATCCATGACATCCTGACACTGTAGATGGGACCCTACACTTGGTCTCACTGGAGAGTCATTTTAGTATAGGCTACCCATCTAAAGAGGTCACCTTTTGGCTAGCAGATGGGCTCATAAAATTTAACCAGAATGTTAACGAAGATCCTCATTTCCATGTATTTTACTATACAGTAGGAATCAGCAGTAATGTTCGTGCTAGTAGAATGCTGTTGCAACTTTTTGTGTTCGCATTTCTGCTGTAGCCATGGCAGCACGCACCTGCACATATAATTCATATTGTTTGGCAATACTAAAACAGCATGGGATTAAAGAAACGAGCATAAGGTTTTTTTTTTTTAATTTTATCAAATTCCCTGCTCTTTTTTTACAATTTTGTAAATGAAAAAAATTCAGTTGCCACAAAAGGTAACTTACTGTGCCCATGACTATAATTACTAGGGTGCCTACATGAGTCTTAGTTCACCCTTGGCAAAGGGGTTGTTGAAAAAGTTTTCCTGGATTAAGAAATTTTTTTTTAAAAATTGTTATTTTAGGTTTTTTATCCCACAGACAACACTAGGCTGTGGTTGAAGTTCATCCCTAGTCACCAAATAGGTAAGGGTAAAACCTTTTGTTGTATCCTGAATAACCCTTTTTTAAAATATTGAGTATGACAAGGTAGACGTCCCCTTTAATACTTCAGTTATTTGTATACAAGTCCTTTAATTATCCAATAATTCTCAGTCTGGAGTCCTTGACAATGGCTGCTTTTAATTTGCACTTGTACTGTTATATTGTGAACTATGATACGGACCCTTGGATATAATAAACTGAGAGCAGCAAAGGCTTCAAATAGAAAACCGTCCATGCAGCAAATTTATAGTACAGTAAAACAGTAATTAACCACGGCTGCCTTGTAAATCATGAAATCACTTTCAGTTTATTATTGCTGAACTGTGATAGTATAGATTATATACTTGTTCAGAATAAAACCACTGCTTTATGTCATAGAAAACACTTAGGATGGAATCATAAAATATGAAGAATACTTTCACCATTTTGCCATCAAGTTTTTTTTTGTTGCTTATAAGGACTTGAAAATAATAAAAAAAATATGCATTGGTCATCTTAACAAAAAGTCAACTGCAAATCTAGCATTTTGTGTGTAAAGCTCTTATGCAAGCCATTGCATCACCTTGGTTACAGACGGCATACAAACCCTAAGTGTAGTCTGATGCTGCAGTCAAGTGTTCATTACTTCATGTTATTTTATTTTCTTGGTAATATCCAGCTTCTGAGTTAGAGATACTCTTCACTACCACTCTAGTAATAGGTAAGGGTCATGAATAGTGGTGCAGGGACTTCCCTCTATTAAAGTTACATTACGAACACTAGCCCCTGACATAGCCCCTTTCAAAAATCCTTACCATTTTTCTGGCTATGTTTGACCCCACATGACCCTGATGTACTTTTAGCTTTTTCCTTGCAGACATGTGATCTAATACCTCTCAACCTGAAAACCACCCACAATTTAGGGATCTTCAGTAATGACCAAACTTTCAGATTGAGCAAAGTTACATTACAGATAACACTTTACACTTTGGCACAATGTTCACTTTTTCAACAAATTTCTAAGGTTTTTGTTGTCTATTGTGACAAGATATCACAATGCAGCATGCTATCGATGTAAGGATAAACTTAGGCTATGTTCACATCTGCGTTAGGTGTCCATCCAGAACAGATCTGCCAGATATCATCAGATGAAAAGTGCTGCTGACTCTTTCGTCTGACGATTTCAGTTAAAAAAAAAGGACACCCAATGGACCCCCATTATAGTAAGTGGGTTCCCTTGGAATCCATTCATGTCTGTTATTTTCAGTGTCCATTATGGTCCATTTTTCAGTTCTTCTGGTCCTCCTCCAGACCAGAAGAACACAAACCAAACAGATATAAACGTAACATTAGCTACAGTCTCTACTTGAGCCAGGAGTAGAGCTGCATGTCCACAGCATATGTGTGAACAGCGATGACCACACATACACCCAAAGACCTTAAAGTCAGGTGGCCCATACACCCCTCCATCTAGAGCCTGCATGGTTCAGTCTCTTTGACCTATAGATGTATCAAACTTTAAGTCAACATTTAATGAGTTAACTAGTTGCAGCAAACACTAGAGGCAGTCTATCACCAGAAGTCAACATATCATTCCAGCCCTGCAGATAGATAGGTTAGGGTCACCTGAAGCAAACATGGTTTTTCTCTTGTGAATTGGTGCCTCTGTTGCCGAGATATCGCTGTTTGTGTAAAAAAAAGGTGATACTTTGACAATGGAGGCACGGATCCACAAGGCAAAAACCCTATTTTATTCAGGTGACCCTAACCTATCTATCTGCAGGGCTGAGTTGATATGCTGAATTCTGGTGACAGGCTTGTTCTAACTCAACTTTTTTCAATGGCTTTTCAGTGGATTTTGTTGTGTGATATCAAACTGCAGGAAGTTATTAGGTTCAAGTTGTATGCAGGTCACATACAATATTATGGGGATAAAAGTGTAGTGGGAGGTTACTACATTAGTGTGGAAAACAGGTACAGAGGCTTGTGGGAACTGTAGTTCATAGCTCACACATCCACCAATCAGCAGCCAGACGACCAAGGGGATGAAAGGGCAAAAACATCTGGATTTGTGAGTTAGACTTTTTTATTCCATAATTATTTTATGCATACTTTATATGTTTGGAGTAAAAGTTAATTTTTGAAAAAAAGAGGTTTGAAATTGGGTTTTCTTCACCTATAGATAACCCCTTTAAGATTATCTAGCAGGTTTACTTCTGTTCTGAAAAATACCGATAGTATCACAATGAATTGTGTCAAATGACAAACTCAGCACTGCTGCATCTGTAGGTCATTAATGATTCAATAGTTTAGCAGATATAAAAGTGCACAGTATATACGTCATAAAAGTTTGGGCACCCCTATAACTTAATCATTTTTAGTTCTAAATATTTGGGTGTTTGCAACAGCCATTTCAATTTGATATACTAATAACTGATGGACACAGTAAATTTCAGGATTGAAAGAGTTAGTACTACAGAAAATGTGCATATGCTTAAACCAAAATTTGACCGTGCAAAATTTGGGACCCTTACTTTTATAGATTTGAATACTCCTACTACTTTTCTGCTTACTGAGCCATTGGTTTGTAACCTCACTGGCTTTGACTTCTGCGGGATCCAATCATGGAGGTATTTAGGTGGCCATTGCGTTGTTCTCCTTTTGATCTCCTCTGAGGTGGCTCTGGGCCCTCAAACACTCTCAATGTCTGAACAAGATTGTTCAACGGGGAGGTACAGTTGTCTCGGTTTAACCTGTCGTTTCCACTGTGGGACTAGTGGTGGGCCACGGGCGTTCTTGTTGCCCGGTGGCAGGCCAGATATCAGAAAGGCAGAGGGTGGTGAGAACAGTCGGACAATCCACAGCCACCTCCGAGCTGCAGCATCATCTTGCTGCAGTGGTGTCCTGTGCATCGGTCAACAATACAGCACACTTTGCACGGGAGCTGTTGGGAGGTGATGCGGGCCGTTTCTGGCACGCCACAAACAGAGTCGCCTGGGTTGCGCACTTTGGACAGCCAGCTTCATTTTGGAAGAAGGTCCTGTAGACTGATGAAACAAAGATTGAGTTGTTTGGTCATACAGGCGTTATGCATGGCGTCAACACAGCATTCCAAGAACACTTGCTACCCACTGTTTTGGTGGAGGTTCCATCATGCTTTGGGGCTGTGTGGCCATGCCGGCACCGGGATCTTGTTGGTTGGGGTCACATGGATTCAACTCAGTATCAGCAGTTTTTGAGAATAATGTACAAGAATCAGTGCGTTTGGTTCGCCGGGATGGATATTTCAGCAAGACAATGATCAAAATCTACTCAGGCATTCATGCAGAGGAACAATTACAATGTTCTGGATGGCCATCCCAGTCCCCAGCCTGTATCATTGACATCTGTGGGATAATTTGAAGCGGGCTGTCCATGCCTGGCGACCATCAAACTTACTGACCTGGTTGTTTTGTAAGAGGAATGGTCAAAATACCTTCATCCAGGATCCAGGGTGATTAGCTACAGGAGCGACTAGGGCTGTTATTTTTGCAAGGAGGATCTACTAAATATTATGTCACTTTTCTGTTGGGTGCCCATACTTTTGCACCGGTCATTTTGGTTTAATGCATATTGCACATTTTCTGTTAGTACAATAACCTCATTTCAATCCTGAAATATTACTGTGTCCATCAGTTATTAGATATATCAAATTGAAATGGCTGTTGCAAACACCCAAATATTTAGACTAAAATGATTAAGATTAATGGGGTGCCCAAACTTTTTCATTGCTGTCCTTTTGGCTTCCAAGCTGACTGCATAGGAACATTCATTTTGTCTAGGGATGCTGCTTAAGCTTTGACTGCGGTGTTGGCTTTAGGCAAGTACAATTTGTCTGTTTACTTTGCCGTAGACAGGGGCTTTGTTTACCGTTCTATCACTCGGTAATTTCATGTATTCAAAAGGAGCCAAGTTCCCTGCTTGTTCTCCACAAATAACATGTTAAGAGCTTCACCGAAACACCTGGGATTTCATGTTACCTGAAATATTCTCAGTATTAAAAATAAAATGGCAATATCCAAAGGAACCTGTGTGAAAAGACATTTAGTCTCTAAAACCTGCGAGACTGAGCCTTTATTTGAAAGAGCAAAATGCACTCACAATAAAAAGTCATGTTATTGTACGGAAATCCTAAAAAAATCATAATTCCAAGACTGATTTGTCCTGCCCAACAGCATGTTGATTTAATGTTCAGTCTTCAAGTGACCCTGGTATTGAAATGAGTTGTAATACCAGAAATAACCTGTGGGCAAGTGTGTTGCTGGAAAAAGCAGCCCTGTGTCTAAGTCGATCACTGTGCTTCTTTATGCCTCCATAAGAGGGGTAACCGAGGATTAATTCTGTTTTTTTTTTCTATAGGCCACTCCCCCATGAATAATTTTGACTCAATTTCTATCATCTAGCTTCTTCATTAGGGTATCAATGACCTTATATTACTTATTGTGTAAAATCTTGCTACGTTTCTGATTAAATTATATACTCTCTACCATGCTTTACATTGCATATTGGCCACAAAAGTTCACCAAGTTGTCAAGTTCCTAGACTTCCTCTAGTGGAGGGTGCAGGAAGTCAGCATGTTATCATTTATCTGTGTGTCTCTAAGTCATCGAGCTTCATTTACTAAATGAAATTAATCAGAAAAGAAGTTTGGACATTTTAATACAAATGGTGATTAAAAAGTAGAGATCATGTGCCGTCTACCATGCTTTACACTGCAGCATGGTCATATTGGCTTACCAAAAGTTCATCAAGACTTCAAATTCCTAGTGGAGGGTGCAGGAAGCCAGTATGTTATTATTTATCTGTATGTCTCCATGTAGGTAAGCTCCATTTACTAAGCTGTGTCAAGAAATTAATTGGAAAATAATTTTAGATGTGTTTAGACAAAGTCTTGCTAAAAAGTAGAGATTCACTTTAAGGATAAGTGTGTAATAGGTCTGCTACATTGTACTATTGTTCCCATTAATGGTAATAGTGAATGACCATGCATATGTAGCTACTCCCACACTTTGCAAAATAGGGGCATTTCAGCACCACCTCTGTTATACAACCAATCAGCATTGGACAGTTATACACACGTGGACAAAATTGTTGGTATCCCTCGTTTAATGAAAGAAAAACCCACAAAGCTCACAGAAATAACTTGAATCTGATAAAAGTAATTTGCCAAACTACTTGTTGACAAGCCACAAAGCTTCCAGGAGAATGTCCTATGGACAGATGGGACAAAAATTGAAATTTTTGGCAAGGCACATCAGCTCTATGTTCACAGACGGAAAAATGAAGCATATCTCGAAAAGAACTCTGTCCCTACTGTGAAACATGGAGGAGGCTCTGTTATGTTCTGGGGCTGCTTTGCTGCATCTGGCACAGTGTGTCTTGAATCTGTGCAGGGTACAATGAAATCTCAAGATTGTCAAGGGATTCCAGAGAGAAATGTGCTGCCCAGTGTCAGAAAGCTTGGTCTCATTCACAGGTCATGGGTCTTGCAACAGGATAATGACCCAAAACACACAGCTAAAAAACACCCAAGAAGGAAGGAAAACATTGGACTATTCTGAAGTGGCCTTCTATGAGCCCTGACCTAAATCCCATTGAGCATCTTTGGAAGGAGATGAAACATGCTGTCTGGAAAATGCACCCTTCAAACCCGAGACAACTGGAGCAGTTTGCTCATGAGGAGTGGCCAAAATACCTGTTGAGAGGTGCAGAAGTCTCATTGACAGTTACAGGAATCGTTTGATTGCAGTGATTGCCTCAAAAGGTTGTGCAACAAAATATTAAGTTAAGGGAACCATCATTTCTGTCCAGGCCTGTTTCATGAGTTTTCTTTTTTTTAAAATTCTGTTGAAGCATGGTTGAAAAGCAATGTCTGATTTTCATTTGTTCATTTTCATAGAATTTTTATATATTATTACTTTTGTCAGATTCAAGTTATTTCTGTGACCATTGTGGGTTTTTCTTTCATTAAACGAGGGGTACCAACAATTTTGTCCACGTGTGTATATAATATATAGTTGTATATAAAATCTGTCCCTTTTGTCTTAGATTTTACCAGAGCTTGCTTTATTTGCTAACTCCTAAAATGAAATTACAAGAATGGCTCTTTAAATGGATACATGTAATACATGTCAGTGTTATCCTTTCTATAACAAAAACCTATACAGTTTTTCAGTGTACTTTCCTTATCAGTTCCTCTCTATTGTCAAGATCTCTGCTTGCATTCGATCAATAGGACCCATCATCAAATATTCCCAGAGAATAAAAATCTGTCCTGGTCATGTAATGAACATACAGGTACACGGCTTGTTACATGGCACACTTAGGATAACTGTAATGCAACTGTACTGAGACAAACTATACACCTGTGTGTCCATGGCATGACTTGTTCCTAATGAATGACAGCAAATAGATTGTAAAGGTCATGAGGAATTGATCCAGAAAGTATAATACAAAACTGTATAGATTTTGTACAGGACTGTTTTGTAATATGGGGGTGGCGTTTATTTATGTTTGCACCATAGTGGGTGCTTTGTATGTTTTTGGGAGCAATACCAGGTGGGGTTTAACCACTCCCGGACTACCCATTGACTATATACATCAGGACGGTCTATGTTAGGGTTCTATGTGATGCGCCATGATGCGGCCCAGACCTGCGGTGTAGTTTAGGAGGCTGCATTCCTCTTGTAACTGGGACTAATGCCCCAACTACAGGGGAAATCAGCAGAAAATAAAGTTAATGTTAAAATGCCCCCAAAGGTCTAGTATGACTTTATGGAAGGAACAATGTATAAAAAAATAAAAGGATAAAAATAATACCACTCCTACGTCCTCGTAACAAGTTCTAGAGGGAAATCTATTATAAATATTTCTTTATATGAAGAATGTAAAGAATAGAAGCGATTCCCCTCCTTTATTGTCTACATTTTCTCAGATAGTCAAAAAAAGAAAAATATGCAAAAATAAAAAAAACGTAAAAATAAAGTCCTTTGTGTCACTAAAAAAGACACAGAAATTATTTGAATAACCCAAAAGAAAAAAAAAACTGTTACAGCCCTCAAAACTGCGTATATGAAAAAAACTGAAAATGTGGTTTTCAGGATAAAATGTCTTATGACTTGAGATTCTAATATGTGGAGTTTGCGCTGTATATTTTATTACAATATTTTTGTGCTCCAGTATTTTTGAGGATACGAGAATCCAAATCATTTACAGATTAAAATTATATTGTAATGCCTAAATAAACAATGTATGTAACTACTAGGATTGATTCATACATATAGCAGCATGTCTGCTTTCTGTACCAGGTCAAGAGAACATAGTAACAGAATCACAGCTTGTACATGATTGCAGGCTGTATTTAGAGATGTGGGAAGACTCTGAGTTTTCCCATCCAAGATGCAGTGAGCTACAACTGTACAAGGCAGCTGCTCACAAGTCTGGGATTGCAGTTAGATTCCCACTGAGATAAAGTGTTAATAGACACATTTCTCTTCTCATGGGGTGGAATCCTCCTATGGAGAAACTGAGCTACTGTATGAAACTATCATTGTAGGATTCAAGCAGCCGCATGTTCTGTAAATGTATAAACTCGTCATATCAATGTATGAGCTATTGAAGTAGTTTTTCTGGCTATAAATATTGATCGCTTATCTTAAGGATTGGTCATCAATATCAGATCAGTTGGAGTCTGACTCCTGGGATCCCCATTGATCAGCTGTTCTCAGCAGCTGATACACAGAATGGAGCAGGAAGCAGACAGGTCCATTCTGTGTGTGTAGTGCATGAACAAGTTACTGAAGAGCAGCTGCCATTCGCTAGTATGGAAGCTAAGCTGGGGTAACTGGGAATTCTGGGAGTCAGACCCACTTAGGGCCCAACAATCTAAATTCCCTTTGGAGTGTGGGAGAAATCCGGAGTACCTGGAGGAAGCCTATGCAAACAAGGGGATAACATACAAACTCCATGTTGTCTTCTAGCCCAAGGCTCCAGCACTGCAAGGCAACAGTGCTAACCACTGAGTCACCATGCTGCTCTCATGATTTGGGATAGGTCATAAATAGGTTTAGAAAGTAAAAAGAGCAGTGTGAAGAGAAAAAAGTCTCAAAAAGCTGATCCACAGGGGTCCTGGGTGAGGGATCAATTGAAAAGTCCAAGGAAACCCTTTTAGTAGTCTGTTTTTGTCAATTAAAAAATTAAGTGAATAAACAAAAGAGAAATGTAAATCACTTAAATCAGTATTTGGTGTGACCTTTGCCCTTTCCGTTCAAAACAGCATCAATTCTTCTAGGTACACTTGCAGACAGTTTTTGAAGGAACTCAGCAGGCAGAATGTTCCAAACATCATGGAGAACTAAGCACAGATCTTCTGTGGATGTAGGTTTGCTCAACTCTTTCTGTCTCTTCATTGATCCCACACACAGACTGGATGATGTTGAGATCAGGGTTTTGTGGGGGCCATATCATCACTTCCAGGACTCCTCCTCCAGAGAGCGGTCACACCAAATATTGATAGGATTTAGATTTCTGTTTTATTCATTCACTTAAAATTTTAATTGACAAAAATAAACTATTATCGCTTCTATTTTTGAAAGCATTCCTACTTTAAAGAATTTTTCTTAAACCTTTTACACAGTACTATATACACAGTATCTCTCTCCATAAATATATATATTTAATATGTATGTAATATATGAACAACGATTAAGTTTATAATACAATCCTTATTGAAACATTACCATAAATGCCACATTTTTTTATAAGGTCCTTGGAATGATAAGTGTAACATTATGTCATGAGTGGAGACATTCTTTATCTGTTGCTGAGTTTTCATTCTCCATTCTTCTACAGTATGTGACATTGGATGGCAATCTGCCTTTGTGTGGTGGGAGAAGATTACACTTGTCATTCACCTCTGTAAACAGATCGTGTTTATTTTCCTGCTCCCCCTGTAAAATATCCACCACTTGATCCTTTCCTGATAAAACATCTACTTGCTCATTCAGTGTTGATGCCAGGCCTTGATGGAAATCAGCAATAGCATCTGATTTTGTAGCTAGTTTAAGCAGCTGATTCATTCCCTTCGCTGCTTCCAGAATGATGTTTCGAAGGCTTATATATTTCTCACTGACACAACCTTACCCTCTTGGAGTTGCTTCTTCTTGTACTGTCTTTACTCACGTCTTTTCTTCCTGTTGAGATGACTACATCTGTTGTCATATTTCATTACATTTCGCTATCTGCCTGGTCAGTTTTTGGGCCTTATATTGATTGTTCTTTTTTCAGATGCCCTACTGATACAATAACAGTGATAGCAGCAGTCACACTTAGTTACCTATTACACTTTACCTATAGCCATACATTTTCCATATTTAACCATGCTGGTCCACATTTCTGCTTTGCTTTGCACCATATTAGCTGTCAGGGTGTGTATAATAGTGTGAATCACTATTATACTATGTAATCTATTCAGACCCCAGAGTATAATAAGTGGAAAACCAGGGGAGAAACATAAAAAAACACTTATACTGACTTTCCCTTCCCTCTCTTGGGCTTCTGGGTAATGTTTATGGCTGTTGACATAATGACACTCAGCTTTCAGCTTTAACTTATTAAAACATCTTATTAGAAGTACATGACATACTACTTACAGGTGACAAATGGTCTAAGATCTTCAGCCTATTAAACATAAGGAAAGGTATTGGTAGATCCTCATGGGTGTGCCTCTAGAACAGGTTGCCCCGCCCCTGAGAAACTAAAAGTAGTGTGCAGGACACTGGTCTCCAACCATTAGCTCTCTAGCTGTCAGGACTCTTCAGAAGCTGTCAGGGGATACTGGAAGTTTTTGCATGAATTGAATAGATTACTGTATATATTGTCAACTTGTAATATTAGAAAAAAAAAATCAGTTCCGATGTTATGCAAGTAAACAATTTCCAGTCACAAATATAACTATAGTACACTTAAAATCTATAAATCTAAAGAAAATCGACACAACCACCAGAGCAATATATCGCTAGTGAAACCAAGTATGAGTAAATGTGAAAAGATTTACTATGCTTACTACTTAGAAAACTTTCTAAATAGCTCGGGATCAGTTTCCTAATGAGCCCTTGCAGCTATAACTTTTATTGGAAGGGTCATTAAGCCTGAGAAAGATTCAACGCTGTTGTTTTTGTTGTTGCACAAAGAAATATGGCTGTTCTCTACTGAGAGATATAATGCATTATGAGGAAATGAAGAAAATCACTGAACATGTAATGTGCAACAGCAAAAAAGACAATGATCAAAGAGGCATTGGTGGCTGCCACTAAGTGACTATTCTGCCGAAATGCGCACATTTTTCTTTCTTTGCTTGTGTTTTCCGTATCTTGTCATTTACATAGAGCCACTACACACATGTATCATTTGCCAAATGAACATTCGGTGTGTTAATAGCATAGGGCACTTACGTATGCTATTTGCAGTCATTCAAATACTAAGTGATTTTGCGGCGCGATACACAAATAGCATGGACGTGCAACGTTACATCTGTAATAAGCAGCTCCATGCATATTATAATCATTCGCATAAGGCTCACTTATAACCGCCATCTCACATGCACCCAGCTGACAAGTGGATACAGTTATATCCAGTCATGACAATGCTCTGTGAGCTAAATACAGTACATCACGAGGAGCAGCAGTGACAAAAACTCTCTGGTTATTTGCAACAATGTATCAGTCTGGAGTCCAGACTCCTTAGCTCACAGAGTATTTAAAATAAAACAGAAAAACACATGAATATAAATAACTGATCACTTGCTCTTCGGAGGCTAGGTTCACACTTGCGCCGTGCTCCCTGACGTTCGTATACAACGTGGGACCCCAACAACGGAGAGCCCATCTGCTAAAACAGTGCTTACCCGCGGACCCCATAGACTATAACTGAAACCTGCGGAGAAAAAAAGTCCTCCGTGCAGGACTTTCTCTCCATCGATTTTTGGTAGAATCTGTGATGGAAGTCTCTTATGGAAACTCCAACATAGATGTGAACAAAGCCTGAGCCTCGTTAGATTCTTTTTTTGCAAATGTTTTGTGAGTTTTACCCACAAGATTCCTTTTGAACCGGAGATGCTATTATTATTCTCTGGGGTGTCTTCTGACCCCAGAATATAATAATCAGAGGCAAGAGAAGGTGCGGAATAATAAAAGACATTCACACTCACCTTATTATTATGCTTACTTTTATAGTGCCTTCATATTCCGCAGCGCTTTACAGACATTGACAGTCACTGTCTCATTTAGGGCTCACAATCTACATTCCCTATCTGTATGTCTTTGGAGTGTAGGAGGAAACCCACGCAAACTCCTTGCAAATATTGTCCTTGGCAGAATTTGAATCCAGGACTCTAGTGCTGCAAGGCTGCAGTGCTAACCACTGAGCCACCATGCTGCCCGTGCACCTTTCTTGGGCTCTGCTGCAGCGCGTCGTCTTCTTTCCCAGGCTAACCCAATCATAGGCCTCTGTGGTGACCCGGGGCCACTGTTGTCAGAGAGGAGGCCAGAAGATGCCAGGAGCGCTTGGAAAAAAAGGTCAGATGTCATGGCGGAGCTCAAGAAAGGTGAGTATGTGTGTTTTTTTTTTTATTTTGTCCTGGCCTCTGATTATTGTACTCTCTGGTGTGAAGAGAACCCTTGGTTTAATAATGACTTGAGGATGGCAAACCTGAAAGTTTTAGAAAATACATAAGGAACCCAGTTACCTTGTTCATGGTGCAGCTCTTGTCAGAACTTACCCGCCCAACCCTTTCCTCTTGATCCCAGCACCTGGCTAAACCATGTTAGGCATACAGATGTGTTCTTCCTTACCTTTCCTCTTCCTTCAGTATATCCGTCAGTTAAGTGGTGCAAGACAACCAAGAGAGGGCAGGGCTACTCACCCAACAAATGTTAAATTATTTTCATCAGAAAACCGGTGTAAATATTGGCTGAAATATATACAATCCCCTAGCTGGCAAAGATTTAAATTTCTTGCACACAAACCACATGAGATGCACCAACATTATTAAGAGGCATATGCCTCTTGACGATTTTGGCGCATCTCACTCTGACATGATTGTACTGACATTGTACTGACATACTCTTATGCCTATCTTAATAAATTGGCCCCGTGACTTGACTAAATATCAGGCAAATTGAGCAGAAAGCAATTAAATGAAGCAATGTGTTCAGGTGATGATAACTGGCATTTAATAAGCAAGCATGCAGAATATTGGTAGTCACTTTAAGTCAGGTCTCTCTTGGGGAGCTCATACGCTGTGAGTGCCAATTCCCAAACTATCAATGCAATTCAATGATAGTGAACCAGTAGACTTCTAAATCAGATGATCCACCTATTATGATACACACAGGGCTCATATATAACCCCCTGCTCCCCTGATGGATTCATACACACTACATAAGCAGTAAACTAGGATGGGCTTAGACCTTTACAGAATCAAAACAAGTGTCTATGGAGTAGACGTGTGTGCTGTAGTAAGGTCTTTGAAATGCATCCTGGCGCTTGGTATTGCTCACATCTGAAAGGTTAAAGCAAAGCTAAGAATTGAGTAAATATGTTAAAACTTTGAAAAGGGAAGAATCAAACCAAATTATTAAGCTATTCCTTTCCAATACATTCTAGAAACAGTGCCACTCTTGTGCATAGGCTGTGTCTGGTAGTGCGGATGACCCTTATTCACACATCCATATTTTACGTTCTTGTGAGATCCATGATAATCACGGATTGCATGCAAACCCATTTCTTTTAATAGGTGAATGCAGACCTCCATTAGTTTTCCACGGACAAAAAGAGTGGAGACATGCTCTATTTTGGTCCATTTTGTGGACCACAGAGCTCCAACAAAGTCTATGGATCAGTGAAAACCATGGACAGCATACGGATGCTGTCTGTTATTCATGGATGTGAATAAAGGATCAGCTACAGACGGCAGGTTGGAGTGCTATCTATGATTATCACTTCTGCAAAATGCGAACATGTGAATAAGGCTTTAAGTTACAACCTACGGAAAAGGTGACGCTGTTTCTGGAGACATAGACAAAGCAGATTGACTTTTATTTTAACCGGTTTAATACAATAACAATCATAAACCTATGACTTTGACAGAAAATCCCTTTGCTTCATTCCCATATTTCATAGTTGTCATTTCCAATCCATTACGTCTCGCGCAGCCTAACATCCCCGTCTATCTCTCATCACTGTCTGGAATGGAGGATACATTGAATCTGAATTTATGGCTCTCGTTCTATATTTTAGGATCCAGCATTGGTTGTATGAAAACCTCTAAATCTCCTCTCTCGCTTGGCAAGTAAAATCCCTGAACTGACACAAAGTCCTCT
Organism: Leptodactylus fallax; assembly: GCA_947044405.1. NCBI lineage: Eukaryota > Metazoa > Chordata > Amphibia > Anura > Leptodactylidae > Leptodactylus > Leptodactylus fallax. Next base: position 448,473 of record CAMRHE010000611.1, on the reverse strand, counting down.
TTACATATGGCGTCTCCTGCGGACAGCGCAGAATACCAGTCTCTGTTGGGCTTATGGTGCGGAGCATCTGACATTTCCTGGTGGAGACTTCTGTCCTGTCTATCTGTGAGCTTGATTAGTTTTGCATTTTTGGGAAGTAAATCTACAAGGCAGGTGCAGCTCTTAGTGAAAACAGACAAACATATACAATAAAGCTTTTGTCTCGCAGAGACAGACGTACAGTGTTCTGCGACAGTTTGATGAAATGCTCCACTGTTCTGCTCTATGCAAACGGCAGCCAGTAGTTTGTAAACCTCTTTTAAAAGGACCATGCTTCAGAACAACAAAAAATAAAATATATTTATTATTTGCCACAAAGATGACCTAGTAGCTCAATTCTTAGAAATGAAAAGGGGGGAGCAAAAACAGCACTAACCTTGTCTGTAGATCGCATCTGGTATTGCAGCGCTGCTCTTTTAAAATCATTTGGGCTGGTCGGCAATACCAGACATAGCCACTGGGCAAAAGTGGTGCTGTAAAAAAAAAAAAAAAACTTTCTACAACTCCTGTAGCTGTTTGTGTTATGTGTGGTTTTCTTCTTGTCAGTTGGTTAACCTACTTACAGTAGTATGCTATGTGCCCTCAATAATATAAGTTTGAGGCTAGCTGATGTATGGGGGCAGCCAAGTGGTTAGCACTGTTTCCTTGCAGCACTGGAGTCTTAGGGTCAAATCCAGACAAGGAGTTTGTATGTTCTTCCCATGTTTGTATGGGTTTCCTAAGACATGCTAATAAGCTATTTATATTTTGACAGTGCTGACAATATCTGTGGAATATGATGGCGCTATATAAGTAAGGAAAATAAACTGTTACACACACCCTTGTTTCATGGGTTGTCTTGGCTGAACTGAATTCACTGCAACATAGTGAAGTATCATGCTAAGATTTCCATCCATACTGTGGTTCTGCTTTCTCACACTTAAAGAAGACCTTCCACCAGCTCCATGTCTTTGTATCCTTCAGTAGGCATCCCTCCACTGGTTTGGGCACAGTTTACATTTATTCTCTAGATCCTACCATTCCTGCTAACAATCATTTCTGTAAGTTTCAGCAACCAATATGCTAATTGGGCTTTCTAGTGTCAGGTGGGCGGACCCATGCTATTGGCCTGTTCTATTCAACTCTTTAGACCCTAGAGAGTAATAAGTGGAGGTCCAGGGGAGGTGTAAAAAAATAGCCAACAGTTATATTTACTTTACTCTTCTGGCCTCTTCCGGCCTCCTGGATTATGTCTTGTGTCCTGGAGTCACCACTGAGTTCTGTGATTGGGCCTCAGTGGTCACATGGTAGCTTATTGAACACCATGATGTTGACACGCCACATGTGACTGTTGAGGCCCAATCAGAGGCGTTTGCAGTGACATATTACCACCCAGGAGACTGGAAGAGTCCAGAAGAGGAACCAGGGAGAGCACTGGACACTACGAGGAGGCCCAGAAGTGGTGAGGGAAAGTGAGTATATCTGAAGAGAGCCCAGAGTATAATAATTTCACTTCTGGTTGTATCTGAACAAGTTTGGACAGAAATGAAGCAGAGTGTTGACACATCCGAACCAGAATTAAAACGAATCTTCAGAGGTTAGCCCATCTCTACAGTAGACCTGTGGTCGGGCTGGAAGTCACATCATACTATAGATCACCATGATGCAGTGAGTTCAGATCAGCCAAGTCATGGGGGAGATCAGACAGTTATTCCCAGACCACACACTCTTGCCTGAATTGACCCTAATGCAGATAATCCCATCATTAAAGAAGAACTGATGTTGTTTTTGATAACAAGGAAATATCAGCCCTGTGACATAAACCAGAGTGGAAAACCACATATAGAATGGATAACATCAGAGCTGGCTTAATAAAGTGGGTTTTCTATTATATTATTTGGGAATTGAATTGCATAATTATGTGGAATTATATGGCAGTATTCTATGGAATCTTCAAAGATTATTCGATAATTGTTTATTACTTTTGCACTATATAGTGGTATTTTATGGAAATTTCATTGTGTAATGATGTGGGAACTATATGGCAGTATTATGTGCAATTCTTATGGGATATTTGGATACGTGTATTATTTATTTATGCACTGTGTGATGGTATTATGTGAAACTAAATGGCAATGTTATGCGTAATCTTTAATTGAGTGTTATTTGGACATTGCATATTATTTGTACACTACTTATATGATGGAGTTCTAGTGGAATTTAATGGTATTATGTAGGAACTATAAGGAAGCATTGTGATTGATTTTAAGGGGCATTCAGATATTGTACATTATTTTGGGCACTATATCGTAGCATTATCTAGAAATTATTGAGTACTATTTGAATACTTCAAAGTACAATAAGATATATTACTTATATTATTGATTCTCGCTGTGCCCCTGAACAAGTTTTGGTGTTTGTTGTTTTCAAATCTGTCCTTCCTTTCAAAAGATAAAGCCCTTGGAAAATTATAGGTGAATTAGCCCTGATTGTCCAAGTGGTTGGTAAACCTTTTGTACTTCTGTGAGACGATAAAAGGTTTTCACCCACTTGAAGAATGAGAGTTAATCCATATATAACCTTCCAGGGGCCATATCTTTTTAATGGGTGGACGGATTTTAAAATAACAAACTAAATATGTAGTTTAGCATTTTGTACTTGGTGACAGATCCTCTTTAACTGTACTCTTTGTGGTGGTACAGTGTTACATATATGTACAGTATATGGAAAATATATGGCAGTATGACAGTACAAGGTCAGCATACTGCAATGCTGGTACTATATGATCTTGGAAGTATGTAATCAGTAGCCCTGGTGGATAGGGGATAATTTCAAATAACTGGAATACCTCTTTAAGGATGAGGTCCCACATAGCAGAAACTCAACTTTTTTGTTTCAGTTTTTTTAAGCCAAAGCCAAAAATGGCTACAAAAGGAATAGAAAATATATAGGAAGTTCTTATACTTCTCCCTTCTGCTCAAGCCACACCTGGGTTTGGCTAAAAAAAAAACGCAGCAAAATCTGCAACAAAAAAAATCTGCATATCTGCAACGTGGGGCCTCAGCCTAAGGCTAGTTGCAAACGACCGTGGGTATTTTGCGGTCAGCAAACTAGTAATTAGTGTTCAGTTTTTACGGACAGAGTGTCTTCAGTGTGTATTCAGTGTGTCTTCAGTATCAGTGAAGTAGGTCCACAAAAACTGACAAAGTGTCATCAGTGTGCCATCAGTGTGTGATCCAAGTTTGCGGATTCACCATAAAAAAACACAGGAGACATCTAATTATATCCCTAGCTTGTCCGCGAAAACACTGATGACACACTGAGTACTAAGTTTTTAGTCTCCCATAGGCTTCTATGGGCGAGTCTGTTCCGCAAAAACTGAACAGAATAGGACCTGTTCTATCTGATGCGGCGCAGAATCACGGCTCGAACACTGATCAGTGAAAAACATGGTCGTGTGTATGAGCCCATACAAATGAATGGGTCAGTGTGCTGACTGTGTGCTATCCGAAAAACATGGATAGCACACAGATCTCGCCCACGTTCATTTGCAAGGGGCCTTAGGCTAAGGCCCATTTACCGAAGCACAGCCACAAAATGCTGCCTTTTTCTCTGCATTTTTTCTTGCCCTATGAAATATATAGGAAAAATGTTTGCATTCTGCAGCTAATATTAACATGCTGAGTCTTACAAAAATGTAAATTTTTTTTTGAAAATGCAGCTTCTCTGCAGCTATTTTTAATAGCAAAATCTCATTCACTTTGCTGGTACTATAGAACACAGTGTATTACCACAATATGGGGCTTTAGCCTGCATGTTAATTGTAATTGGTGGTATAGTATTCTGTATATGTATGTATATACGCGGTATATGGCAGTATTATCTTGGTACTGTATGGTTGCATCAAGTGGACTGACATTACAAAATGAGGAGGGAGACTTTTGTTTACCCAAGGCTTCATAATTTGTAAAATGAGCCTGTGCAGGGTTAAAATCACTCTCTAAGAAGAAAAAGGAGGCATTTTGTAAAGGTTCTAAGTCTAAGCAGGCGGCCAATTACAAGTAGGAGATTTAATAAAACATCTTTACTATACCAGTGATTTAGAAATGGTTACACACTGTAGTAATATACTGTATGCTCTGCAATATTGTGCTTGCTGTCACTGTAGGTAGGCCTGATCAAAACACAGGAACTGAAAGAGGCAATTAACTTAATTACAAGTGGAACGATTAATTATCATACCATGAGCGAGAGGCGAGATTGTGTTAGCCGACCGCCAGTAGCAATGATTAATTGGATCTATAACACCAATAGCAACACCTGTATTAATTACCCAATGTCCATTGCTAAGACACTGTGACAAAAAAATGACTTCTTCAGATGCAAGGAAGGTGTTTTTCAGGGCCAAGTGTTACGCAATGTGATTACATTGATTCAAGTGATCTGGCCTCTTTTGAATATTTAATATTAAGGAGATTTGTTGTAAACAGCATCAAGCCTGTTTCTTAGGTCTCTGCCGTCCAGAAAGCTCTCAATATGTCAACTTCTATTGATATTTTGAGGAACTGCAATAAGGTTATGAGAGATTTAGGCTGCAGCCCCACATTGCAGAAATGCAGGTTTTTTTGTTGCAAATTTTGCTGCGGTTGAATGGCTACAAAAGAAATGGGAAATATATAGGAAGCTCTTATACGTCTCAATCCACTCCTGGCTTTGGCTCAAAAAACTACTGCAAAATCAGCATTTCCGAAACGTGGGGCCTCAGCCATAGAGGGTTTTCCAGGCTGCCTAGGATATGCCATCAATGTCTGATCGGTAAGGGGCCAACATCCAGCTCGAGAACTGATCAGCTGTTCAAGGATGCTGTTCGGGACCTTGATGTGAATGGAAGATGAGCTGCAGTAACATCACATGGCCACTATACAATGTATGGAGCCCTCTCCTTCCTGTTCCGCACACCTCATAATACTGGTTCTGAAAGCTTATTTGTGTGGGTGCTAGGTGTCAGCTCCCCACCAATCAGATATTGATAGTTAAGAATAGACCAAATACAAAAACCCAGAAAGCCATTTTACAGTCTATTCAAGCCCAAGATTGAGACCAGAAGCCCCACAGTAAAACTTAGATTGGGCCCCACCTACCGTACACTTAGAGCTCCAACAAATGTACCACCCCATTATGAACAGATGTGATGCACTTTATGGAAAATATTATTATACCATATTTTTATAATGTTTGTAGTTATAGTTTTCACATAGGGTTACAAATCGCCTGGTTCCCTTTACACAGTAGATGACAACTCTTCAGCTACCTACAGCCACCACTGGGGGCAGGTGAGCTCTGTGCATATGGATTGATACAGCTACTATTATCCCCCAATCGTCACATGACTGAAAGAGGGACAAAATATGTGGCACACAAAATGGGCTCTGACAAAATTATGTATAATAAGGCACCTTTAATCCTGCCAAATCCCTCCCAGTCCCTTTGTTCATCCACACACTATAATGCCCTTTTATTGGTGCCTCCATGGTATAGTGCTCCTTTAGTGTCCCCATAAAGTATCATTCCCCCTTGAGACCCCACAATATAACATCCCCTTTGTGGCTCAACACAGTGTAAGGTTCTTTCATTGGCTCCACATAATATAATGTTCTCTTCTGGCCCACACACAATATAATGTTCCCTTTGGGGCTTCTATTATGTAATGTTTCCTTGTGGCCCTCACACACTATGTTCCCTTTATATCCCCTGGATAATATAATGTCTTCTTTGTGGCTCTCACATAGTCTAATGTCCCTCCTGTGACCACCCAAATAGTATAATATCTCCCTTGTGACCTACACAATATAATATCCTATGACCCACAAAACATATAATGACCCCTCCTTGAGGCACTCACAAAGTATAATGGCCCCACCTTTGGTCCTCACAAGGAAAGATTCAATAAAAACAATAGTCACTTCCCCTATGACCACAGAATGGTGAAACAAGGAGCTGACATCCACGGGACACAGAGGGTTGATAATCTGGTTGGAAATCTGCACTGCTGGTCTATTCCTGCACATGTTCTATACTGATTTTTTTTCCACATCTTGTGAATGAATTTCTTAAAAATCTCATGCTTTTTTGCTGCTATCATATAATGCCGCAAAAGAAAAAAAAATACCGATACAAAATACTGATCCATGTGAACAAGATATAAAGGTTTGTTCATGTGGCAATTTCTCAAGCCCATTTTGGAACCTAAAATGCACATATTATGTGCCGAAATAGGCTTTTTTCAGATGTCCGCATTTTGTGGAAATGTGACCTCTGCGATAATCACGGACTATATGCGGAACCTCTTTTTAATAGACTCATGCATGTTTTTCATGGATCAAAGAGCAGAGACATGCTCTATTCTGGTCCATTTTGTGGAACAAGGAGCTGCATTAAAGTCTATGGATTACATCTGTGTGCTGTCCATTTTTCAGGGATCCACAGACATTGTAAAGTATAAAAGATTTAAAAAACATGAATAACAGATCAACTATGGACTATGAGTTGTGCATTTATTTCTGCAAGCCTGCTTCAGATGAATGGGCCATGTGTGAATTCACCTTGAGAGAGAATTTGAGCCAGTACGTAAAGTATAATGACAGTAAAACTCCACATTGGTTTTTAAGTTCAGTACTTGTTGTGATTACATTTTACTTTTGCTCCATTTTATTGTATACAGCATGGTACAAAATCCTCTGTGCTGCCTGGAAACCGTCAGCAAGTTTTTGTTGACTGATTTTTATTGAATAACTGATTTCTGTCCAGTGTCTATATATACTGTCTGTAATGTTTTAGTGCTCAGACATGTACCATTGTGAGTGGGATGTGTGTCTACCTATTAAGACTGAGGCCCCATGTTGCGGAAACGCAGTTTTGTTGCTACTTTTGTTTTTTTGAGAGCCAGGAGTGGATTGAGCAGAAGGTATAATAACTTCTCATATATCTCCCAATCCTTTTGTAGCCATTCTTGGCTTTGGCTCAAAAACCTCAGCTCAAAAATCTGCAAAATAAAAAGCTGCGTTTCCACAACATGGGGCCTCAGCCTAAAGGAGTATTGTCATATTTGACATTTACGGTATATCCACAGGATTTGCCATAAATGTCTAAAGACTTACACCTCCTCCAGTCATCCTTGCACACTTGCTTGAGTGAATTCAAAATTCCTATAGAAGCAAATGGAGAAAGCTATGGATGTGCAACCACCTTTCCTATCACAGCAGATCTATCACATCTTTAAGATAAGAATCCCCACTGAATGACACATGTTCGTGTATTAATCAGATGTTATGTTAAGATATCCTTCACATTTTTCCCTGTACTGTAATGCTACCAGCCTCCGACAGTGCAGAGAATGGCAGGACATCTCCACTCATGTAAGTGAGCCGTGCCAGTCACAAAGTGGTGAAATACCCTGACATCATTTTTATAATGGTAATAAATGAAATCTTTAAAATGTATCAGTCTCAACATCCTTGATATTATGGTAAAATAGATACAAAAATAAGATCTCTCAATTTAGCTTAATCTGCATGTTGATGGTTTCCAGGCATCATATTTTTTTTTTCTTACATTACGCAAAGTAAAAAGTACAAGTAATAGCAGGAGTTAATAGTTATGGTTTGTTAGCTATTTCACATTTTCCTGGTGGAGATTCTCTATCTTTCCAAATACTTTTATATGATTACAGTATCTGATAATCCAGAATATTTGATAATCCAGAAATCCTTGTCCTCTATCTAGAAGATGCATTACGTGTAAGTATTATTCCACATTATTCTGTTGACAAACTAAATATGCAACAATAATATTTTACTCCAGTTGCTGCTTTTTCTCAGAAGTCCTCGGCTAATTCTTATTACCTGGTCCCAGTGGCTTTAGAGAATGTATATTCAGTTCACTGATCTGAAGACTTACAAGATGAATTTTAATAGAGCAAATTAGCAAATGACATCTCAAGGGCCTTTCCTCTTTTCTTCCTAAAATAGACTTCTTGAGTAAGTAGCTGATAGCATTGGATTGTCTACAGAGAAAATAAGAATATTATGTAAATGGACTCTCATAATCTTAATTTCGAGGCTTTGGTTGTTTAGACTTTTCTATTAATTAAATTGCAATATTTAATTAACATATTTCTGAACAATACAGGTTATAGACCATAAATGATATCTGTTTCTACAGATGTGTCCTTTCTTACCTTTCTTCTTAGCATGACATATCACAAGATGTGTGGTGCAAGATGACCAGCTTTGAAAAAACACATGATTTAACAATGCTCTGTCTGGAATTGTTTATGTTATATTTGTCTATATGTGGCCACCTAATGGTTATCATGTGAATTACAAGCATGTATTCAGTTCATATCCTGAAAAATTAAAATGCTTAACAAAACTTTGGGTTCTTTAAGGATGGACACATCTGTTTTTACACAGCAGTTCTGGAATGAGGCATGTGATAATTTAATAAATTGAATAAATACGGAGATTTTCCATTCAGGAGTTTGACTGAATCTAGTTTCCTTATATTATATGCATCCCAATCCCGACTGTGTTTTCAACTAGTGGTATGTCTGAAAATCATACAGGTAGAACGGCATACTTAATACCATATAACAGATGGCATTCTATTCTACTATTTCATATAATACCAAAAGAAAGTTTCTATGTTTTATAATGCCCGGAATATAGCCATTTGAAGTGAACCTCCCTCCCCCACCCTCATTTTCTCTTTATTTCACACAGTGAGAAGCAGGGGACAGCGCTCACTACAGAAGCAAGGGAAAGAGTGAAAAAAAAATCCAGGATTTCATAGAAAGGAGCCAAAACATGTTAATAAAGTATATTACAAAATTTATCAATGCCACAAAAGCTGCCAGAAAATGAAAAGTTGTCTGAAAGTTTAGTTACGCTTTAAGAGTCTATGTGAAATTCCTGCTGTGTGTAAAAAGGTTTAGCAACAGAGAGAATCCTCTTGTTACCTGAAACTTGTGGGGAACATAACAGTATTTATTCCCCTGTAGAATACATTTTACTGTACAGATGTGCCCTTCTTTATATTTCCTCTGGATTAGGCATGTCTACTGTAGGTCTTATTCACATGTCAGTATTTTGGTCAGTGATTTTCCTCACTATTTGTAAGAAAGAACCAGGAGATGAGACTACATAGAGGTGAGATAGAATGGACCTGGTCACTGCTTTTAGCCTGCTCCTTTTTCTAGCTTACAAACACTGATGCAAAACACTGATGTGTCAATACGGCCTTACAGTACATGTGTCAAAAATTATATCAATCAACTTTTTGTAATATATCAAAAAGTGATATGTTGTCAAAAAGTGATATGCTCTTTTTCTTATGTGTTTATGGTACTAATTTTGCAGCCTTTCAAGGATTTTTTCTAGCATGTCATAATTTTGAATTGGTTTCATTCTCACTTCCTGTATTCTTCATCAAACAGTCAAAGCTGTCTCCCCCCAGTTTGCTGAACAGGACACTATGAAGTATCACAATATGGACTTTGCCTTTACCATGAGACATTATTTAATATGGTTACTTGAAATCTAATATACATGCAGAACAAATAATACACCATAAATGTATATTATATTACACAGGTTTGGAGAGAAAAACAAACTTATATGCTGCAGAGAAGAGAAGAGACTCAGTGTTGTCTTTGGGTTTACATAGAGAGATAACAGACAGGGCTTTATCAGCAAACTGCAATTAGATGAGCTGACTGTCCTGCTGGCAGAGCTGTACTTAACAGAGAGAGAACTCAGCCCCCCTTCCCCCTCAGAGAGCAGAGATGTCATTTGACTTGTCTTATCACACAGGTCCAGTTCTATGGAAACGCTATGTAAACAATGGGGGGAATAATTTCACATAGCAGGAAAACAAAACAGCATTTCTAAAGCAATGTTTTTAGGAAAACTCTTCAGTTTGCATAAGCTAGCAGTATAGATAGAATCATTGAGATGGGAATACCCCTTTAACTAAATTGGAAATCAGTTAAAGGGATTATATACCTTTCTGATATTGATAGCTTATACTTAGAATAGGCCATCAATTTTACATTTGTGGAGGTCTGACTGCTGGGACCACAACAGATCAGCTGTTCCTCGACAGTCAGGCCGCTGTACAGTCATGGCCAAAAGTTTTGAGAATGACACAAATATTATATTTTCACATGATCTGCTGCCCTCTGGTTTTTATGTGCGTTTGTCAGATGTTTTTATCACATACAGAAATATAATTGAATTCATATTATGAGTAACAGAAGCTTATATTGACAGAATGAGTTAATGCAGCAAGTCAATATTTGCAGTGTTGACCCTTCTTCTTCAGGACCTCTGCAATTTTCCTTGGCATGCTCTCAATCAACTTCTGGACCAAATCCTGACTGATAGCAGTCCATTCTTGCAGAATCAATGCTTTAATTTTGTCTGAATTTGTTGGTTTTTGTTTGTCCACCCGTCTCTTGATGATTGACCACAAGTTCTCAATGGGATTAAGATCTGGGGAGTTTCCAGGCCATGGACCCAAAATCTCTATGTTTTGTTCCCTGAGCCATTTAGTTATCACCTTTGCTTTAGCGCCAAACTGCTCTTGGACGGTTGGGAGAACTTGCTCTTGGAGGACATTCTGGTACCATTCTTTATTCATGGCTGTGTTTTTAGGCAAGACTGTGAGAGAGCCGATTCCCTTGGCTGAGAAGCAACCCCACACATGAATGGTTTCAGGATGCTTTACAGTTGGCATGAGACAAGACTGGTGGTAGCGCTCACCTCTTCTTCTCCGAATAAGCTGTTTTCCAGATGTTCCAAACAATCGAAAAGGGGATTCATCAGAGAAAATGACTTTACCCCAGTCCTCAGCAGTCCACTTCCTGTACCTTTTGCAGAATATCAGTCTTTCCCTGATGTTTTTTCTGGAGAGAAGTGGCTTCTTTGCTGCCCTCCTTGAGACCAGGCCTTGCTCCAAGAGTCTCCGCCTCACAGTGCGTGCAGATGCACTCACACCTGCCTGCTGCCATTTCTCAGCAAGCTCTGCACTGCTGGTAGCCCGATCCCGCAGCTGAAACACTTTTAAGAGACGGTCCTGCCGCTTGCTGGTCTTTCTTGGGCTCCCTGGAGCCTTTTTGGCACCAATGGAACCTCTCTCCTTGAAGTTCTTGATGATGCGATAGATTGTTGACTGAGGTGCAATCTTTCTAGCTGCAATACTCTTCCCAGTTAGGCCATTTTTGTGCAGTGCAATGATGACTGCACGTGTTTCTTTAGAGATAACCATGGTTAACAGAAGAGAAACAATGATGGCAATCACCAGCCTCCTTTTAAAGTGTCCAGTGGTGTCATTCTTACTTAATCATGACAGATTGATCTCCAGCCCTGTCCTCATCAACACCCACACCTGTGTTAATGGAGCAATCACTGAAACGATGTTAGGTGGTCCTTTTAAGGCAGGGCTGCAATGATGTTGAAATGTGTTTTGGGGGATAAAGTTAATTTTCTAGGCAAATATTGACTTTGCAAGTAATTGCTGTTAAGCTGATCACTCTTTATAACATTCTGGAGTATATGCAAATTGCCATTAGAAAAACTGAAGCAGTAGACTTTGTAAAAATTAATATTTGTATCATTCTCAAAACTTTTGGCCATGACTGTACAATGTGTAGCAGTTGCTATGGGAACTGCAGAGTTGTCCTATTGAAGTCTATCGGACAGCAATACAGTACCTAGTGCGCACTGTATGGTTAGTCAAGTCCGCAGTATGGCTCCCAGCATGTAAACATTACTTGGAGCCCCACTGTCCAGTAAAAACTGATCAGACCCCTGCAGTTCTAAATTTTATGGCCTATCCAAAGGATAGGCTATCAATAGTAGAATGTGGATAACCCCTTAAGGCTAAGGCTGTGTGGCAACCTGGGCAGTGATCTAATTGTGTGACCCAAGATCTCAGTGTTGCCCTGCAGCTTCTTCATCAATGTAAGTGAATGGAGTCATATTGCGATCCCAGAAGCTGCTAAGGCTAAGACTTCTACTTGCAAAAAGATCAAACACTGCTGGATTTTGCAACTAGACGTACACATACATTGGTGAAGAAATCACAATGCAACATGGTGATCTTTGGTCGCTCATTGGGAGTTGTGGCCCAAGTCGCCTTGTAAACAGATTTGTAAAGTCACCATTTTAGTCAAAGAGTTGTCAATGTACTGCAAATGGTGTCCAACAAAACAAAAGCGATGCTCTGTGTAGCTACCCTCACCTCTAGCTAATAAATAGCAGTTACTATTAATAGTTAAATGTACTATAAAAGAGTTATTACTCCTTTACTCCTTGGTAATGATTTTGTTATGTAGATATACAAGAGTTAAAAAGTCTGTTACCAAATTTACTATCTCTTAACTTTCAGTCTGATGGCAATTGTAATCCTGTCTACAGCAAAGGATGGTCCATCATATCAGCACCAGCTCCTAAAGTTAGCTGAATGACTAAAACAGCCTGAAAATGAAGTTCCAAATATAATTAGCAGCTGCGTTTTATCGATTCACCCAAAATGCTCCATGTGAGTCTCTGCAGAGAGAAAAGGTGACATTTCCTCCCGCCGACTGTACACGAGGAAGTAACCTTTAAAAATGATTCAACATTTTACTGTTTGCTTATCTAAATGCAAATGCAGGCACTCATTCTGATCAACATGGAGACGCAGCGTTTACTGAGCCAATACACCGAATTCAATTAAGAGCATTGATTATATTAACCCATGGGGAATGGCTACTTCTTCGGCTTACTTTACCTCTTCAATGGCGCTTTGATTTTTTCTTATTTACTTCACTTCTTCAGATTATCACGTGCCCATGGGAGACATATGGATTTTGCTTGTGTGTGAAAGCCAAGCTCTTCAGGTAATGTGTGCCTATTCCAGATACCCAGCCTTCAACCTCAAAGAATACAAATCATGGAAAGAGTAAAGATATTGTCCAAGCAGCTAATTGCCTAAAAGATAAGAGTCTGGTCTAGAACTGTGCTTTCTCCCTCTATATCAAGAGGTTATAAGAGATTAGGAAAAAGTCTTCTTATTATAGGAAACAGCTCCTCTCATGCCCAAAGGCTTTGTTTCGTATTCAAGCTCAGTCTCATTACATAACGGGGCAGACAATAAGGGGCCCCTGTGCAAGAAACTTTGCTCTCTGAATTACTCTATTATTATTATTATCATTATTAACACCTGTAATGCCTCTATGATAATCGGCAAGTAATGGTGGATTCATATGGCCATAACAAGTTTGTATCATGTAGCACCATTTAAAACTACATAAATGCCTGCAAAAATGTGTAAAAATACACACAAAATAGCAAACAAGCATATATCCAGGGGCGTAAATACCAGGGTAGCAGCGGTAGTGGCTGCCACAGGGCCCCCAATGTTTTTTTTTCTATTTTTAATAGGCCGTTACCTGCTGAAGTAACCCCAGCAGGTAACGGGTCCTATTTACTTACCGATCCCCGCTCCTGCTCACGGTCGCCTGTGCTTCTCATTCTGTGGAGGCGGCTGTGAGCAGCAGCGGGATCGGTAAGTAAGGCCGCGGGCCGAACCCCACAAACACTGCTATCATTATACTCTGGGGTGTTTTCAGACCCCGGAGTATAATGATCGGAGGCCCAAGGGAGGTGATGGAACATAAAAAACAGATGTAGCTGTAAAAAAAAAGGTTTTGATTAAACTATGCCTTGTATACAGCTCCAATGAAGACTTTTGTCTCCATGGTTACAAACAGTCCATTTTCTCTCTCTTAAATTCTTGTTAAAAATTGCGTAACTGTCGAGTGTAAGTATAGAGACACAAAGCTCTACATAGGACTGATATAAGTACAATAACTGTGCAAAAGATTTAGGCAAGTGGGGCGAAAATGCAGCAAAGTAAGAATGCTTTCAGAGATAGAAGTGTTAATAGTTTATTTTTGTCTATTAAAAAAATTAAGAGAATAAACAAAAGAGAAATCGCCGCCCTTTGGAGAAGGAGTCCCAAAATGATGATATGACCCCCACAGAGCCCTGACCTCAATATCATCAAATTTGTCTGGGATTACATGAAGAGGCAGAAGGATTTGAACAAGCCTACATCCACAGAAGATCTGTGCTTAGTTCTCCAAGATGTTTAGAACAACCTCCCTGCCGAGTTCCTTCTAAAACTGTCTGCAAGTGCACTTAGAAGAACTGATGGAAGACAAAGGGCAAAGGTTACACCAAATATTGATGTAATTTAAACAAATTTTGTTCATTCACTTAATTTTCTTAATTGATAAAAATAAACTTAAGACTTCTATTTCTGAAAGCATCATTACTTCGCAGCATTTTTCCTGTCTGAAACTGTTACACAGCACTCTTTATCCCTTTCTTTGTCTTTACATGTATGTGTGTGAACAGATAGATAGATGGATAGATAGATAGATGGATAGATAGATAGATAGATAGATAGACATTAGATAGCTAGATAGATAGATAAAGAGGGATAGATAGATGGATAGATAGACATTAGATAGATAGATAGACATTAGATAGATAGATAGATGGATAGATGGATGGATGGATAGATAGATAGATAGATAGATCCATAAAACCTGAAAGCTGGTGCTCAGGAGTGAACATACTGTACCCATTTAGTCATGGTGATAGATTGTGAGAAATATTTCATATAAAAGTATTTAGATAGGATACTGATGCCATAATATATATAACATTTATAATGGGTGCCTGGCATTGGGTTTTGCTCTGGTAGTGCAGTTTAGGTTCCCATTATCCCCTCGGCATTTCCTCACAGAGCTCTTACCTTTACGCTGCGACTCTCTTACTTCATGACTATCCTGTAGCTTTCTATTTGAAGTGGCGTTTTTCACTAAATCTGTTTTCATATAGAAGTCATAAATGTGTTTATGTTCACTTAGCAAGATGGCTCCTCATTAATGCTTGAGAATGCCTCCTGGCAGCCTCCTTAATTGTAGTGCATTTATCTGCTTCCCTTCAGCCTTTTATCATGTTTAATACAACATCTTCAAGATTCCTTGTATTAGCTTTTTTTTGTTTTTATTCTAGTAGTGTCTGCTATATAAAATGTATTTATGATTGTGTGAACTACTTCAGGTTTTATAACAGTTAAGCTGGTCATATGAAGAGATGTACAGCATAACCTCCAATATATGAAAATACAGGTTATATACTATACTTACATACTGCCTCTACCAATGAGCATGCTGTGTAGAGTTTCTACAATATTGTTTTTGTGCTACCTCTGAAAATTCCTAAAATGTAGACATGGAAACCCTTATATTAGTTTTCTCACTGCCAAAAAGTATGCCCACAAGTGTGACCCCTCCACAGATATGTCCTCATAAGTGCACTTAGCCAGAAGAATCCCCTTTCAGTATCAGCCAAAACTTGCTGAATTGCGTCATGAACGCAACCTCAGTCAAGGTAGGATTTATGTAAATATCCCTCAAAGTGGTGGGCTTGCCATACCATGGCACCACCATAGTGTGCCCCATTTTTAGCATCACGCCAAAGTATTTGTTGATAGTGACAGGAATACCCCATAAGTTCCGCAGGTGATCCTCTAGCAGGTTGTTTACCCTATTAAAGGAGTTTTCTTTGGCTCCAAAATTTTTTGGATCTAAAATTGACAAATAAACTTTGTAATATATCTTTTCTTCGTCTGTCTGACATTCTCCTTCATACCCCACCTCTCCTTGCTCCTTATGATTTGCATAATCTATAGTCACATCACATGACCATGGTGGCCAAGCGCTATATAAAATGGGGAAGTCATAATGAATAAAATAACACTACAAAAATGATATGTGACTTTAATATATACTTTATATGCATCAGAGGTATAACTGGAACCTTATGATTCCCAATATAAAATCTGCAGGAGGGCCCGTCACATACTATGGGCTATTTATCATACTGGTTTCTTCTTATGTGGCACAGGGACCACTAGGTCCATTCAGGAACCCGACCCTATGTTTACTCAGTTTTATTATGATGAATGAATTAACCCCCTCACACACTTACCCCGACCATATATAGTGTATACTGTAGCTGACTTGGTGACTTTGATATCTAATATTACATACAAATTCTTGCTGTTTATTGCTCTTGTATTCAGCGCATGACTCGTAGACTGTATATTATCTGACATGTGTCTGTCATCTTTTCACTACCTCTGACATCTTTGCTGAGATTTACATTTTAGAGGTCATCTTCCAGACTACAGTTTCAATCATGTTAGTTTTAGGACCTTGTCTTACAATGTATTAAGAGACGTTTATCTGAATGACTATGTTGCAAATGACAGTTTTCCCTCTTTAAATGTGTATAATACTCTAGTTGGGGTGTAATACCAGAAACAACCTATAAACAAGAGTGGTGCTGTTTCTGGGAAAAAGCAAAAGTTTCAAGTTAATGGCCTTGTCAGGAAAAGTGTAAGTGAAATAACTAAGTAAGTTTAGGAAGGTCATAAAAAGTTCAGTTTTGTCCTGTGGTGACTTGGAATTGCATGCTTATACTACTTAGTGGCAATGAGCCAATGTTTAAAGGTTAAAGATATTAAAGTCTACCCCGAGGGGAAGAAGTGACTTCAGAGGAGAGGTACTCAGGAAACCCAGAAAGAGCAGCATAAAATTAGATGACCGCATTAGACAACTCCTGGTAAAGATTTTAGGGTTATAAAGGAGGACAGTAAAAGACTATGGAATTATGGGTCTACCTTCAGTTATCCCCTCCTGTATAATCACATACAACTCATGCATGTTGTGGGAAGGGACCCTTGTCTGCATCTCTATATGTATGTGCAAAACATAATGTTACGTGAATGAGACACAGAATTGTTGCCTGCAAAGGCTTAACTATAGGAGGTAGCAGTTGCTACTGGACCCTGGACCCTGAGGGGGGCCCAAAAGGTCTCTCAGCCACATACAATATATCACTATTGTGAATGACACATGGTAGGTAGGGGCCCCATAACAGACTTTGTATTGGGGTCCAGGAGCTTGAATTACCTCTTTGGGTGCCTGCACCAACAACCACTGGAGGATGGCTGCTATTGACATCCATGCTTTCTGACTATTGGCTGAGATATGAGAAAAATCTAACCCAACCATTCAATCCCTTAAACAGCCCAGTCAATGCTGATCACAGCGTGGACAAAGAGAGGGACTCCTATGTCCTAGATGCTACATTTACTGATAGGAACTTTATTCCCTTTGCAGCCAACTACCTGAAAACCATGGCTAAGTTACTTTTGACAGACTTATTATTCTTAAGTATTTATACTTAGTATTTTGTGTATGTGATATTGTCTTATCTGTATATTTGGATGTCTATGTGTTAATACACTATACTTCAGGATGTAACATAAACTAGTCATAAATAAAATAGATATAAAGCATCTGTCAACAGGAAATAACCTACATGCTGACAATTTCCGTGCAACAGATTATTTTTCTACAATACAGAATAAAATGAAACTGCTATATACATGTATATGCATATATATGTGCTATATGTGTATATATATATATATATATATATATATATATATATATATATACACACACACACACAACCCTTTGCTAATGGCTGATAACAGAGAACAACAGTGAGTGAGTGCTGAAATCCTCTGATAATAATATAATAATATATGTCAGTGAGGCTAAGAACAAATGACCTGTAAGCTTTTATGGGTCATGTGATGTGACATGGAGTGATATGTGAAAGCCAGAATATATTTGCTTTTGTACAGAGATATTGTCAACATTGTCCAAAGTAGGGCACACAATCTAAATTCCCTATCAGTATGTCTTTGGAGTGTGGGAGATAACCGGAGTACCTGAAGGAAACACAGGGAGAACATATAAACTTCTTGCAGATGTTGTCCTATCACTCCAACCTGCAAGGCATCAGTGCTAACCACTGAGCCACCATGTTGCGATGTATATATATATATTTTATATATATATATATATATATATATATATATATATACTAGATGAGAAGATATAGAAGAAATTAAAACACTGGTGCTGCAGAATGTGTTGGTGCTTTTGCTATATAAGCAACCATAAAACCATCAATGTATTGCAAAAGTCGGATATACCATATGTGTTTTGTTATGTACAGGTATGTGACCTTTAAGGTCCCTCAGGTATTCAATCTGATAACTCGATGCACTGTCAAAGTGATTAGGAACTGTTTACTTAAAGGCGTTATCAAAGCAAAAATGGACAATTTTTTTTTTTTAAATCGGCCGGAGGGGGTGAAAAAAAAAAAGATACTTACCTTTCCCCAGTCTGGTCCTCCCAGTCTGTTGTTGTCTACTGGTTTAAGTCCCCACCGCACATGACCGCTGAGGCAAAACAGCGGAAGGGATCCAGTACGTCACAGCCTGCGAGCAGTTTTACTTTGAGAAGACACCAGAGCAGCAGGACCGGACCGTGCTGGGAGGACACCGGAGCACCAGGAACAGATGAGGATGATTTTTTTAAATTTTTTTCACCTCCCCGGCCTATTTTTAAAATAACAGTTTTGTCCAGACAACCTCTTTAATGTATTACAAGTCATATTAACCTTGGCTATTATATATATATATATATATATATATATATATATATATATATATATATATATCTATGGTGTACTTAAAGTGTATTGCCTTTTAAATAAAAGGAAGCCTTAGTTTAAAAAAAAAAAAAAACTTTGTAGCAAGTCTACAAACGTTCTCCAAAGTATATCGATCAGTGTCCGATCAATAGTTCACTTAATTCAGGATCATTTACCAGCCGCTATATTTCCTCCTTATCCACCTACTAGGTAAAGCACAGCTAAGTGCTAGAGGATAAATGATGTGCACACACAGCTAGGCAAAAAATGCTCATTTTAAACATTGTCTATTGGTGCAGGTTACAAGGTTCAGCCTAATAAACAATGTGTAAAATGTGGAGGAGAGGAATGTGTGTGGGATGTAGTAGAGTCTATGCATCTAGGATATACATGTTACAGAGCAGAATATATATATATAAGATACAGATAAAAAGAGCTTAATATATCTAGGATATAGATGTAGCAAAAAAAAAGTGTTCAGTATGTAAAGTAGGATATAGATGAAACCGAGCTGACTATATCTAGGATATAGATATAGCACACAATAGTGTACAGTACGTAAGGTAGGATATAGATGAAGCAGTGCTGATTTTGTCTAAGATATATGCAGCATAGATAAACATATCTCCCTCAGCATAGTATACAGTATGTAGGATATACAGTAAGTGCAGCAAAGCTGAATGTATGGAGGGTGTGGATAAAGCAAAGATGAAATTATCTCATAGTAGATATTTCATACATTAATACACAGTATCTAGGAAGCACATGAAGCAAAGCTAAATGTATCAAGGTATAGAAGACACAGAGATGAATGCAGGTGGGACTATCATGTAACAGAGCAGTGTGCTATATCAGTTTATCAAGCATATACATAGATGTAGCAGAGCTGTAGGGAAAAAATAATAGGGAGTAGGGAGTCTGTCACCAGAACCAGCATATCAACCTAGCCCATTAGATAGATAGGATAAATTCAATGAATCAGACAATGTTTCCGTCTTATGAATCCGTGCCTCCTTTGCCAAGATGTTCGCTGCTTTTGCCAATATGTACATTATTTCTTTAGAGCAATGGGAGTTTTACCCAGAGGTAACTTCAAGCTCCAATGCTAAATCTGTCCTTAAAATTGGTGGCATATCATATGTAACAGAGGGTCCTTTTGGGCCCCCTAAGAGTCCAGGGCCCAGTAGTGGTTGCTACTTCTGCACTCCCTATAGCTAAGCCCCTGATTTTACAATTGCTCCAAAGATGTCTCGGCATGTGTGCAGGGGTGTAAATACCGGAGTAGTAGCGGCAGCCACAGGGTCCGGGACATTAGGGGGCCCGACGGGCCCCTGATGTTTTTTTTTAATAGACCGTTACCTGTTGGAGTAACCCCAGCAGGCAACGGGCCCTATTTATTTACCGATCCCTGCTCCTGATCATGGCTGCCTGCGCTTCCCATTCTGTGGAAGCGGAGGTGGCTGTAAGCAGGAGCAGGGATTGGTAAGTAAGGCTACGGACCGCGAACACCTCTGTTATCATTATACTCCGGGGTCTTTCCAGACCCCGGAGTATAATGATCGGAGGCCCTGGGGAGGTGACAGAACATAAAATACACTGTTACTTACCTCTCCTGTGCTCTGCCAGGCTTCGGGCCTGTTTGGTGACGTCCCAGACATCAGCCGACATCATTATGTGTCGCGACGCCGGCCTGGCTCACATGACGCCGGCCTGGTCCAACATTGAAGAAGGCCGAAGTAGCCAGGGAGTGGTAAATAACACAGTTTTTTTATGCTTGTATCCTCCCCTGGGTCTCCGATCATTATACTCTGGGGTCTGAAAAGACCCCAGAGTATAATAATTATTCATGGGTGGTCCACAATGGGGCATAATACTGTGTGAAAGGGCCACTATGGGGCATAATACTGTGTGCAGGGGCCACTATGGGGCATAATAGTGTGTGCAGGGGCCACTATGGGGCATAATACTGTGCGCAGGGGCCACTATGGGGCATAATACAGTGTGCAGGGGTCGCTATGGGACAAATAGTGTGTGTAGGGGCCACTATGGGACATAACAGTGTGTGCAGGGGTCACTATGGGGCACAATACTGTGTACAGGGGCCACTATGGCGCATAATAGTGTGCACAGGAATGCGGTTTGTGCCGGGGGCGGTTGGAGGGGCGGTCCGGGGGGGGGGGGGGGGGTGGGGGTGGCGGTTCAGGGGGGGCATGTCAAATGTTCGCCTTGGGGCCCAACCATTCCTAGTTACGCCACTCCATGTGTGGGTTGATATGCAGGGTTCTAGTGACAGACTCCCTTTAAAAGTATCAAAAGCCAGGCATTCAGTAAGGCATACAGATAGAGGTTGACTTTTGAGTGAACCCATGTACTATCAACCTCCATTAAATTAGAACAGTAAATTATAATAGCTCTGTTAAGATAATCGGTCTCCAATGTGTGGCTACTGTGAAACTATAACGTCAGTGGTCAGGGTTATAGACAGTGCTTTGAGAAGATCATTACATACTG
The DNA here is from genome assembly GCA_947044405.1 of Leptodactylus fallax. Classification (NCBI taxonomy): domain Eukaryota; kingdom Metazoa; phylum Chordata; class Amphibia; order Anura; family Leptodactylidae; genus Leptodactylus; species Leptodactylus fallax. Next base: position 427,252 of record CAMRHE010000611.1, on the reverse strand, counting down.
TACAGGTGTGTCTATACTTACCTTAGCTTGAATTTCTCATGAAACCAGTTTAATACAATGCTAAATATCAGCAAACCCATGATAGCCTGCAGTTCACAATACAACCACTGGGTGGCTACACAGACAAATATCACATATACATCTTGTGACAGAATAGTTATTTCAGTACACTCATATCAGGACATGTAAAGCCAAGAGGAAAGGTAATGGAAGACACATATGTACATTGTATGATATCAGCAGTCTCTGATCATGCAGGCAATTAATTGCTACAGATTAGCGCGTTGCTGTGATTAAATGTATGTAGGAGGAGAAGCGGCAGCTTAACTTTGCTTTCATGTGTATCTCTTTTTGCAAGAAATTCAGCTCCAAAAAATCCCACGCTCCCTGTTCCTAAGCATGAATCTGGCATTGAGCATTTGCTACCTACAGGACAACAGAAGCCTGCTTTAAAAAGCAACAATTAGTCAGGATGAAAGTCGCAGCTTCGTTCTGTTTAATTCTCTCTTATGTCAGCTGATAGAGCAAGTTGCCTTTACATATAAACAGTGATGCCCTGATTTTCCGTGCCAATCACAGTGGGCACTGAGCAAATGTACACTTAGGCTACCTACCGCTCACCCACAGGTTACAGCATACCCCACCAGCAAGAGGCGCTGTGTCCTACATGTTAAATTGAGACTACAGTGAAGCTACATTAGCATTTGTGGAACAGCAAATGGGTCGTGATAACATCTCACTGAATACAAACAAAACCAAGATGAAGCCTGGCAGGGAGTGTTACATCGTATAACATGTAGCAGATTTAGAAGACATTTGGCTTGAAGTGTGTTCAATTCCACAGCACCTTCTCTGCAGTTCAATGGAGCAGTGATTTCCCTTCTGTAACACTCAGTGCACACAGGAATGTACATTGTATAATGATATGAAAAGAAGGTGCCCCCCTTTTATTGTATATGAACGCTTATGTCACCCTGATTGAAAGTCACTGACCCCTAAAACTAAAACCCTGTTTTCGCCAACCTTTTATTGTGAATTTCTAAGTAAACAGTCGGTACAGCAGAGCTGAGTTTGCTATTTGGATTTTCCTCTACTGTCAGTAAGGTTTTTACTCATTGATGTGCATACATTATAGAATGGATCTTCAATAAAGCCTTGGATTTCACAAGCTTGGTCTGACTGCTGGAATACCACTGCAACAAACTGGGATCCCTAAAGCTAAAAGTCTGGTTTCTCCAACCTTTTATTGTGACGTTCAGAAGAATAGGCGCAGTAGGGCTGAGTTTGCTACTTGGATTTTCTTTTGTGCATAGTTGTGGCTTACTGAAGTGAAGGCAATTTAAAGAAAAAAAAATGTGTACAAAATTCTGCATTGATTCATTTTACTGTCTATCTATCTATCTATCTATCTATCTATCTATCTATCTCCTATATGTACAGTGTAGTGCAAAAGTTTTGGAAAAATGCTGAAAATTAAGAACGCTTAAAATATAGAAATGTTAATAGTTTGTTTGACAGTTAACAAAATTAAGTGAATGAAGAAAAGAGAAATCTAAATCCCATCAATATGTGGTGTAACCTTTGCCCTTTGCCTTCCATCAATTCTTCTAGGTACATTTGCAGACAGTTTTTGAAGGAACTCGACCGGAGATTGTTCCAAATATCTTGGAGAACTAAGCACAGATCTTCTGTGGATGTAGTCTTGCTCAAGTCCTTCTGTCTCTTCATTGATCCCAGACAGACTGGATGATGATAAGATCAGGGCTCTGTGGTGACCATATCATCACTTCCAAGACTCCTCCTACAAAGGGTGGTCACACCAAATATTGATGTGATTTAGATTTCTCTTTTCTTCATTCACTTCATTTTGTTAATTTACAAAAATAAACTATTAACACTTCTATTTTTAGAAGCACTCCTAAGCTCCCTCTAGTGGTAGCTGTAGGCAGACAGAATTTTAACATGCTTTGTGGACCCTTTGCTGTGGTAACTGACTCTACAAAGAAGGTTCATTGGATCGTTACTGATTGTACAGTGAGAGCCTATCCTAAGGAAAACCCCTTCAGGCTAAAGCCAAATGTAGAAAGCCGCAGCCAAAAAGCGCTGCAGGAAAAAACACGGCAGAAATGCATTGCAGTTTTTCCTGCAGCACTTTTCACAAAAGGTCTGCAGAGTTTTCCTCTGCAAACTTTCTGCTTGAATTATACCTATATGGAAAACGCCCGCGTTTCCTTAGGTATAATTGACATGCTTCGATTTCCAAAAACGCGACGGTTTTTTAAATCCCAGCATGTCCACTGCAGATATTTTTCTGCAATGTGTGGATGGGATTATCCACTTTGCAGATACTGAAAAATGCTGAAGTTTTTATGGTGGTGTTTCCTCCGCGTCAAAATCGCTGTGTTTACGCTACAGGGGGCCCCAGACTTAATGTATAAGGCAAGTTTACCTACGGTTTAATGGAAATCCACAGATACCATAACACTGAGATTGCTGAATGACAAATTCAGCCCTGCTATAACAGTTGTTTGCAAAAAAGCAAACAAACATATAGAGCTGCAAACAGTAAAGCATAAAGGACCCAGAGCTAATAATGTAATTCTAAATTTCAGTTTCCAAGGGTTTCACTATTGAAAGGCTGCAATTGAGAAATTGATGCTAAGTAAGCAAATGGGATCCAGTGCGGAAGCTTTAAAGCACCCATATGTTACACAGTTGACATTTTATCCATGGACCAGTACTTTGCTCTGTCTGCCGCTTGAGTTAGGTCCCCCAGGTGTCTCGGCTGAAGGCATTAGTAAACAAAGTTAAGCTGTTGTTGGAGGGGATATTGAAAACATGGCCTAGTTTCCACTTCAGCGCGGGAATTTTTCTTCCTACAGTAAATCAGAGCATTTAGCAAGTCATGAAGTTTTACGGCTCCCTGAAGGGAAGAATTTACTTTTACCCAATTATGAAATGCACCACAAGTCGGCACATCCTTCCCCCAGCAATATGTGCAGCCCCCGAGGTATATAAAATAATAAGTGGTGAATGCAGAAGAGGAGACTGGAGTGTAATTGCCCCCCTAACATGTTCACTTACTATGAAGTGAGGCAAGAGCTCAGGTTCCAGTGCTAATGTACAACCACATTTACTGTAGGGTATCAATTCATTCTGGCGGTCTAATTTAATCTAATTTTCCGTTATCTATCAACATATCTACAGTATATCATTTCTATCGATCTATCAATCAATCAATCAATCTAATATGTTATCTATTGTCTATCTATTATCTATCTATCTATATATCAATCATGTATCTGTCTAACATCTATACTATCTATCTATCTATATATCAATCATGTATCTGTCTAACATCTATGCTATCTATCTACAGTATCTATCTATCTGTCAATAATGTATCTGTCTAACATCTATACTATCTATCTATATATATATATCAATCATGTATCTGTCTAAAATCTATGCTATCTATCTACAGTATCTATCTATCTATCTATCTGTCAATAATGTATCTGTCTAACATCTATACTATCTATCTATATATCAATCATGTATCTGTCTAACATCTATGCTATCTATCTACAGTATCTATCTATCTATCTATCTATCTATCTATCTATCTATCTACTGTCAATAATGTATCTGTCTATCATCTATACTATCTATCTACAGTATCTATCTATCTATCTATCTATCTATCTATCTATCTATCAAAAAGAAATACGCCAGTCGTAATAAAGGTCCTGACTGGTGTGAAGACTCTGGTTTCTTAACAAATCAGGTGCATGCCCATGTACTAGAATGGAAATCTACACAAGTCAGGAACTGGTATAGATTTTCTGTATAGCTCACACCAGTTTTCTGGGATGAGTTGTAATAAATATGTAAGGCCAGGCATCCGCACCGTATCTTTGGTGCAAAAAAAAGCTGCATGTCAAAGATACATTAGTATTAGTATTGCAATGAGAATAAGGACTTCTCATTACTGTAAGAAACCTGTCATGATGACTGTAAGAAGGACTGTTATAATGACTTTAAATAGGACCGTTATGATGACTGTAAGATGGATGTCATACAGGACTTTGAATATACTGTAAGTAAAAATCTGAATTCTCTGCTACTGCTTTAGCCTAATATTTAATTCAGGTACTGGATGTTAAAAAGGTTTTCGCTCATGTTGTGATTCCATATTTTATATTCTTACAGTGGTCCTTAGGTAAAGAGTTCTATGAAATCCGGATTGGGTTCTGCATAGCCAGGGCTCTCGCTATCTCCCACAGCAATCACTTGGATATTTAAGGATTTTATTAACTAATGTATAATATGAACCTCCATTTTCCTTAGAAGGGCAATGTGCCATACAGAAAAGTAGGATTAATAGCGGATAATTAGCATAAATTGATGCTCATTACCATAATTGTTAAAAAACAACATTTCCATAATTGGAACCTGTGATAAGTGTAAAGGTAAAAAGCTGAGAACCGATCCCTCTAATTCGCCTGAGACCATTACTACACCTAGAAAACAAGTATTTATTGGTCCGCGCCTTCGTCAGTAAATTCTCACAGTTGACATCACTTATTTTGTAGATTTGTAGATCTCTCGCAATTGCTTTTGGCTGTAATTATAAAGAAGAAGCCGTGAACAAATGATTAATATTCAGGAAGTTCTAGTAAATATTTAATGGAAAGACACAAATAATAAGACAAACAGAGAGTATATAAAAGGGGAAGTGGCAGCCGGATTATCAACTGCAGGTCTGACTATAAGTGATCATGTTAGGAGAGAAAGTGCTATAAAGTAGTAATAATAATAATAATAATAATAATAATAATAATAAAATGTAGATTTTACTTCTGCATCTGATATTATAGAACTGAAATAATATGCCGAGAAGAGATAAGCTAGGTTTTGTTCACACTACAAACAATCGGTCCTAAAAGTACTTCATTTAATAGACCCAGTCAGTTTTAATAAAAAGCAGAATGTTATACACAATGAAAGTGATCATTCAGCCATATAAATATATATATATATATATATATACATACACACACACATATATCCCAAATATTCCCAATTGTTCGTTTTTTTATTAAACCGAATAAACGATGATTGGTCTCAGACGAACAAAAATGGCCACCACGTTATACTCTGGGGCCTCTTCAGACCCCAGACTATAATAAGTGGAGGCCCAGGATAGGTGAAAAAAATACACTCATACCTTCCATTACCTCTCATGCGCCTCCTCTCAGCGTCTGGCGCTCTTCAGTGATGTCAATCGGCCTGGGTTCAGCTCTGTAATTGGGCCTCAGCCGTAACCTGGGCATGCCGAGTGTCATGATGTCATGGCGCTCAGCATGCCCATGTGATCGGTGGTGGTCCAATCACAAGCCTCAGCAATGAACCTGGGATGATGACATCATAGAAGAGCGCCAGACACTGTGAGGAGGCCCATGGGAGGTATTTTTTTCACATCTCCTAGGCCTCCACCTATTATACTATGGGGTCTTTGGGGTCACTTTGACATAACTTTGACTGTGTTTGCCTTAGAGAGCTAGAAATTGGATAGATAGGTTCCATGGAGCCCTAAGAGTAAACACATATTAAGCCAATTAACTGAACTTGTTCATCACGAAATGAATCGGGAATCCGAGCCACTGAACCCGATCACGAAACGAATCTTGAGAGGTTCGTCCATCTCTAGTTACACTTAATTTCTGAAGCAACCTCATAAATTAGCCTATGGAAGGCCATAAAGGAATAAACTATTGTAGTTATGGGGTTCATGACCAGGAAACTCCTGTAGCCAATCCTCAAAAAGCAGATGGAAAAACAAAAACATAGAAATTGTGATGAACTCCAGGCACTGATTAAGCAATAATGGGTTACCATCTGTCAGTTTTTGCCCAGAATTTGATATCCAGGATGTCAGGGTGAATTTCAGAAGTCTTGAATAAGGTTAAAACTATAAATATTAATTTGTTGCATAAAGTTGATACATTTGTCAATAAAGGTTTAACTCTATGTCAGTATAATATAGAAACATCTGGATAAAACATCTAAAAACACTTTGTGAAAGCCACAATTTGTGTCAGTCTCAACACTTTTGGCCAGGACATAGATGCTAATGGACATATTACTTTTGTTTCTGTTCCGTCAGCTGGGAGTGAGAATATTTTCTGCTTCCTCGCAGACTTTTACAATGATTTCATGATTGCATGAATGGTTTGTGGAGAAAGTTCAGATTGATTTTGCTGGTACCTGCACTGAGGGAATTAGTTACTTAATCGATTTGATTATTATTTACATGGTTAAAGTCATTCAGAGCAGTCATTGCAGAAGGAAAGTGCAGAAAATCTGTATCCTGTATTGAATGAGCATATAGCAATAAGACACTACTTTAGATAGTAAGGTAGTACTACTGCATTATAGTATACAGTATATACTTGGATAAAGCTCCAGGAGATCTTTGACAAAACCAAACTGGTATGACTAAACCTTCAAAGAGACCCAAAGAGATTAGAGGGTGATTCAGTTTCTGACTCATTGACTCCTATAGTCTTTTACTAGGGCAAGTTATAAAGAGAACCGTCATATAACCGTTATAAAGAGACACATCAATATCTGATATTCTCGCAGGTTTTTAGCTCGTGGTTGTCACATATGTAAGGAAAATTTCCTAATGTGTGCCAGAGAGAAATCTCCAAAATTGCTTATTTCCTAAGTATGATAGATACATTTGAAACTTTGTAAATTACAGCATTTAAAAAAAAAATGTATTTTTAAAAGACCAGTTCAACAGCTCCCCTCTCTTTCTCCATAAACATTCCTAGTAAGTTTTGTCTATTTAATATTATTCTTCTGTCTGTACTGACAAGGAGTGCACTAGAGAAGAAGTTAGTGAGGACATCTATTGCTTTTACAAGACCTACCCAGCACTGCAAGAAAGATAGGGTTAAAATAGTAATTTCTGAAATTAATTCTCACTGTTTAGCATGAGGCCTGGTGTTCTGCTGTCTCTTCTTAGACCTGTGTATTTTGTTGTTGCCACAATATGCTTCCTGTGGATGATGTAAGACTTTTAAGACCAACCATTTGTACCCCTCTGTAGGCTGCATATGACATGTGACATGCATGTTGCTGCACAGGGCGCAGACTGCAGACTCTCCAGTGCTCCAGAATCCTGGACCTTCAATGTGAAAAAAAACTACACAATTAAAACTGCGCTAAGGCTGCTCACCAATCCATGGAATGCAGCTGGATGACACTCAAAGTGATATCCGAGTATCATCCAAGTGCATTCGGTTATGCAATTACCTCTTTGGTGGCTTAGATCCATTCTGTTCCAATGAAACAGCAGAATAGGACCTGATCTATTTTCATAAGAACATAACGGAATCAAGAGAATGCCAAGAGTGTGCAACGCAGTAATCAAAGCAAAAGGTGGCTACTTTGAAGAACCTAGAATATAAGACATATTTTCAGTTGTTTCACACTTTCTTGTTAAGTATATAATTCCACATGTGTTAATTCATAGTTTTGATGCCTTCAGTGTGAATCTACAATTTTTATAGTCATGAAAATACAGAAAACTCTTGGGATGAGAAGGTGTGTCCAAACTTTTGGTCTGTACTGTATGTGTATATATACAGTATCTGTAAATATATATATATATATATATATATATATATATATATATATATATATATATATATATATATAAAATCTATAGCTGTATCTGACCAGTTGTATCTGGCCATACCTTCCTTTGTGATGTCTGGTCAAGGTATCAAGGGACATGTAGTTACCAGAGCTACTGCACGCACACATAGATTTCAACAATCATGATGACAGAAAAAAGCTGGATTATTCTCTTATTTACAGCCAGCTTAGGCAACACTACATAATTGACAAAGATGAAAAATGGAAGGTTACTCTGTAAAGCGGCAGAGCTCCTTACAGTGACTAATGAGGTTCAGTCTATAATATTGTATTAGTCTTCTCTGATGATAATAATATCCCCCATAGTGTTATTCCGGTTACTTCGCGAGTCCTGATCTTCACTACTCTGCCATAGGGAAACAGATAAAGAAGAACAAATGGACCACATGTATTTTATCTGCTATTGAATAGCTTGCTTTATCCGACATCAATATTGTAGTATTATAGTGAGTCTTTCCCATAAGGCTATTTTATCTCCTATTCCCCATGATCTGAATACAATGCAGGTCTACTAATGGCCATCGTACAATCGAGCAGAATATCGTGTCATGTCATCATGTCATTTATAGGTAACTGTTTGATGGTATTAGGAAAAAAAAGGCTTTCATCTTAATTGAGAAAATAGGGGATGTCTAAATAGACTTATATATGGGTTACATAGTTTCAGTGGTATAAATGATACATTACCAGATGGGCCCTATTGCTTCAAATTTGTATTTGAAAGGTTTATATAGACTACATAATGAAAAGCTAAAACATTAGGATACTGTAAAAAAATCACATACCAATAAGATCACCAATAAGATAAGATAGTATATTATTATTATCAGTAGTAGTATTAGGTTGCATAAAATGGTGGTCCCATTAGTAACACCCCTTTCTTGTGGCAGCTCCCCCAAAATATACTACCATTTTTGGTGGTACAGTACCACATTTCTTTGGTCTATGCTCTCAAATTGTTTTCCAACTTAGTTGAATCTGAGAAATTGATACGCATGTGGCGTGCATACATGAGTGCCCCTCAGATATAGAGAAGCACAGAAGGTAAGCATTGGCGTTTATCAGGGCTTTGTAAGGGGGCATTACTGGCAATATGTGGTACATCTCTGGCGCTGTGTGGGGGGATTTCTGGCAACTAGCACAAGTGGCACCTCTTCAGAGAAGCATCTGAGGCTCAGTAGCCATTAATAGAGGTATCTGAGAATGGCAGAAACTGTTTGAGGACCCTCAGCAGGGTCATTTTGACACATTGGTGGGCCCAGTGCAAAAGTTTCATAAATGAGCCCTCCCAATCACCACCTCTTAGAGATACCTGACCAAATTATAATTCCCCGCCAATGGCTCCCACATGGTATAATGCTCCTTAGTGGTAGTATACAATATAATGCCCATCAAGGGCCATTACGCTATCAAATACCCCTGCAGAGGCATCAGACATTAACAGATTCCCCCCAATGGACCCTCATACATTAACCTGTCCCACTCCGGTGGCCCCTGAGCCCTCCACTTTGCCCCTACAGTATAATGTCCCCTTTCCAGGTTGCCCCCACAGTATAATATCCCCTTTCTAGGTTGCCCCCACAGTATAATGTCACCTTTCCAGGTTGCCCCCACCATATATTGTCCCCTTTCCAGGTTATCCCAACAGTATAATGTCCCCTTTCCTTAGTATCAATCAAAAAAAAGCACCTAAAACTGACCGTGCCCCTGTTGTCTTCTGCCAGCAGCTTCAGGGAGCAATGGGTGCGATGTAAGTGACGTCACTACATCGCGCCTCCTGCTCCTGAACAGTAGACTGAAAGCAGAGAGAGCAGAGCGGCTGTATGCTGATGCAGGGAGTAGACAGTTCCCTGCATCACCATTGTGCTCCACTCATCTGTGCCCAGAGGATGCAGATGAGTTGAAGTTGTGACATAATGGGGCGGCCCAGAATAGCAGGACAGCACTCTAAATGCAGGAGTGTTTTGCTGTCCCAAGGGGACTCCTGTTACCATGAGACCCGGTGCAAGTGCACCCTTGGCCCTATAGTTAAAGTGGCCCTGACCCTGGTAGCCCCTGCCAGTATTTGCTTAATTTGCTGCAGTAGTGCTTAGTGGTAATGTTTGCATGTACAGACCATTATGGCCAGTGATTGGTTAAAGTGGTCACATGGCTGTACATGACACCATCACTGCAGGACAAGTAAACAAAGACTGAAGAGGACCACTGCAGCACTGGTGCCAGAGTGGCAGAGGATTTATCGGGTATTTGCTTATTTTTTATGTTAGTACATTTCCCACTGAATAATTTTTTTAAACTCCTGGAAATCCCCTTTAATAACAATTCCTGTAGAATACTTGTAAGATTTATAGAGAACAAAAAATTCAATATTTATTATCTTACTTAATCACGCCAGCTCTGTATACTTCCCCTGCACTGTCAATTTCTCTGTAAGCCTTGGCAGTCAGCCTTAACAACCATTTCCATGGAGCTGTTTGAGACTCGATGTACCTTACTGTATTATTACTATTATTGTTGCACATATAGTACAGTACAATTAATAGGTTTCCTCAGATAAAACAGGATGAAGCCATAGGAATGTTCTAGACTGTTAGTCTCAAGGTTGTCACAAACACACACACACATTGCTTGGCCATCAGATGGACCCATGTTGTCAGGGAAGTGCTGTCAGTGACTCTTGGCCCAATTGTCTATCCCTTGTTTGTGAACAATTAAGTTCTTTCTTCTGAAAAGGGAAGTCTGCACAATTTCTGAAAATCCTGGATAAGCAGCATCAAAAACACTGGAGCCAACCTTGCCCCTTCTCTTCAGGAGTCCTGTAGTAACTATAGTCTCTTAATAGGTAAAGCATGGGCATAACTGCCAGGGTAGCAGACATAATCACTACTATGCGGCCCCGCAATTAAGGGGACCCATGTGACCTAGTGTGCAGTTAGTGATATCCATAGATAAAATGTAATAATGTAAAACCAAATGCACATCCACTGCTCTACTGGGACATCTTAATACATTTGACATTATTATAATTGCTTTTTTGTATGCTGTGATGTCACAGTGTACAAAATTATCTTATTAGGTGGGCATTATCCCTGTGCTATGATGTCATAGCAGAATTATCCATGTGCTGTGACATTATTATCATTATTATCTCTGTGCACTTTGTGATTTATTCATGTACTGTGATATCATTGTGTTTATTATCCTCATAGTGTGACATCACTGTGTGGGTTATACCTGCACTGTGACATCACTGTGTGCATAATCACTGTATTGTGACATCACAGTGTGCATTATCTTCACTGTAAAATAAATATGTGTGTTATACCGATATGTAAAGGAGACCAGAAGACAGAAGAAGCATTTGTCAGGTTTTGAAATTTCCGCTTAAGTTGGTCATAGTAGGGGGCCCATGGTTATTTGTTACATTCCTAATTCTTTTTCTACCAAGAAGGAGATATTGCCTTTTTCTGAAAGGCATTCTAGATAATGAAAAGCCCTATGAGCAAAAGAACAAACTTGTACTTTGTGTTTAGTGATCACTAGTATGATGAGAGTGTCCTCATCTTCAGAGACAGAGAAAGACAAAGGCTTGGCTACATGCAAGCTATTGACTGGTTGTAATTTCTGGTTCTTATGAATATGCTGAGAATTCTCACTAGAAGAGGGAGAGAAAGAGCTTCTTCAATTACAATGTAAATGCAGGTCAACTGATATCACTAGTTTTATAATCATCTTTATACTTAAGAGAAAGCCTGAAGATTTTGAAAGGTGTGGCAAGTAGTACCATAAATTTTATGGGGGTGAAAATTAGATACATGTGTCTAAAAATAAATTTGGTGCATCTTTAGACTGCCCTGTCTATGCCGTGTAAATATTAAAGAAAATGAGTAAATGTGTTTATTCTGGTGGGGTCCTAAACAAAGATCATCTTGAAATAGCTTTGGCAAATCAGACTACCCATAACGTCCCCATTATCATCAATAACATATAATATAAGGTATAGAATCTAACAACTTCTGGTCTGTTCCAAGATCAACATCCGATGGACCTTAAAAAGGTTGTCCAGGATAAATAATTTTTTAGGGCGGGAGAGGTGAAAAAAATAAAAAAAATAAAACAAACTCACCTGTCTCCGGTGCTCCAGTGTCTCTAAGCAGAGTCCAATCTTGCTGCTCCGATGTCTTGCTGCGGAAGTCCTCGCCGGCTGTGACATCCCAGGTCCCTTTCCTTAGGATACTGATTGGCCTCAGCCATCATGTGCGGCGTGGACTTCTGCCGGAAGACAACATCGGAGCAGCAGGACTGGACCATACTGGGAGGACACCGGAGCACCGGGAGCAGGTATGTTTTTTTTTTTTTTTTTTTCACCTCCCCCGGCCTAATTTTAAAAACATTTTTTATCCTGGACAAGCCCTTTAAATCTGTTTGCCATGTTGTGGCAAGACCTTCTTATTGTGTTAGAACCTGGTCAAATGTGGATCCTTTTGTCCTCTGGAGGGAGAACTCAATCATCCATTTATGGTTCTGGTATATTTCCATTAATGCAATGCTGTCTTGTCTGTTTTTCTATACTAACTTGCTAGAATAATCTGCCTTCACTGTCACCCAGTAGCATGTCTTTACTCTCTACAGGACATGGAAATCACCATGAACTTCAACTTAATTCTAAGCTGTGCCACCATGCTACATCCATGTTCTACATTTCTTTGTAAGTCTTGTCCATCTTTCATCTATGTTTTTGTAATAACATGTATTTAAAGGACCACTAAACACAGAGAAAGCAAACATATACACAGATGTAGCAGTGCTAAACCAAACTTCTGAATAGTCATTGGAAGAGTATTTTTCAATGACTTTGCATTGGTTATTGTTCTCCTCTGTGATAAGATATCATGTTGCAGCAGTTTAACCAATTGCATTGGGTTAATTCTGCTTTATCTCTCTATATATCATCTCCATATATTCCTCCCTTCATCTCCATTTTCCCTTGTTACTAGATACTTGCATATTACATACTGTATATATTACAATTAAAAATTTAGAGTTATATAAAGAAATTTCTATGTGTCTCAGGAGATTAGCTACAGGCTAAGTACTAGATTTCTGGAGATGGGATGTTGATCCAGGGATTTATTCTGATTGATATATTTGGAATTGGGAAGGAATTATTTCCTTAAAGGGAATCTGTCAGGGCAATTCGGGACACTAAACCACCCACACGTCCATATGGACCTGGTGTTTAGTGTCCTAAATCACCCTGTTATAATGCAATCCATGGCCACATTAAAAATAAAAAGCTTTATACTCACCCTGCCGCTGTACTCTCCGCGCCTGCGCAGTTCTTCAATGAAGCCAGAGGAGTACTCCTCGGCTTCAGTGCCCATGTCCCGCAATTACGCAGAGAAGCCAGGGTGTCCATCTTTGGCTTCACTGAAGAACAGCGCAGGCGCCGGGAGGTGTGACTCATGAATAAGCCGGACCAATCTCACCAAACAGCATCAATCGGACTCTTATCTAGTTAAGTATAAGGGTTTTTTTTTATTTTTAATGCGCCTGCGGATTGCATTACAACAGGGCGATCTGGGACACTAAACCCCAGGTCTATAAAGACCTGTGAGTGGTTTAGTGTTCCAGATTGACCTGACAGATTCCCTTTAATATTTGATAATTGGTATCTGCACCATAGAGATTTTCCCTTTCTCTGGATCAACAACTTTATAGGGCTGCGATTTTTCTTTTCAAACATATTGAATATGTAACAACAGTATATAATGTTCTGCTTTGCCCTATCTGCTGTAGGACAAAAAGGCTGTTAGGCACTGCCCCCTTGCGAAGCCAAGAGAGCTAAAGGCACATTTATTTTTTGCAGGATTTCAACAAGACAGTGTGTGTCATGTAGAAAATGCTGCAGACTGACAAACAGTGGAGGCAACTGTATATTTTGTTCACTTTTATCATCCATTTCTAGGTTTAGTGTTCCTTTAAGTTTTTTGAGTTTTATATTAATCAGTTGAAAATGTAACAATACTTGTGCTATTTTTATTGTGTCACATTATCATTGACGCTCTCATAATCCATTGTTACCTTTTGTACATTTACATCATTCATTGCTACATTCACTTTATGGTAAGATTACTGTACTTAAAGTATTTAATGGGCACCTGAAATTATAAAACAACTTTTTATAAATCTATATTACAGGAAAATGTATGAAACTTTGTAATATATATTATTTAAAGAGGACCTTTCATGTCCTCCTGTATATGCAGCTTTATATATGGCTTTCCTGTTATGTGTCCCGGGGCTGGAGATATTGGTGCCGTTAATTTACCGATCTCTGCCCACTGTCAGAAGGGCACTCCTGACAGTCTAGCTGGGCTGTTAGGAAGGCCCCCCTAACAGTACTCGTCCATAGCCCTATACTGGGGGGGCGTTCCCCACAGCTCAGCGTCATTGCTGGGCGGTAAAGAATGCCCCCCTGACAGTACAGGGCTATGGACGAGTAATGTCAGGGGGGGCCTTCCTAACAGCCCAGCTAGACTGTCAGGAGTGCCCTTCTGACTAACGGCACCGATATCTCCAGCCCCGGGACACATAACGGGAAAGCCGACAGTGCTGAATTCAGCGCACTGTTGGCTTTCTAGCGGTATATAAAACCGCATGTGCATGAGGACATGAAAGGTCCTCTTGAAGATATAAGTTTCCTTCTCCATTTATCAAACAGAGTTACTTTTTTGTTTTAGTCTATGGAGAGGGGAGGGGGAAGAGGCGGCTGTTGGAAAACACACCAAGATAACTGCTGCTGCTACACTCTATTATTCTGTGAGCCAAGCATTCATTTAACACTGCTATGCCTCAAGATAACAGGCTACCAGTGCACATGATAAGGCAATAAATCAATTAACATCCTTCTCCCTCTTCCCTGGAGATACTAGTAGTATAATGTTGTACCGTGTTAGCCATAGAAAGTAGTGGAAGAGTGAAGAAATCAGGCAATACCTTTTAGAGGCTGAGTATATTTGATAAGTAAGCTTTCGGAAGTCTAGCTCCCTTCGTCAGACATGGTTGTCTGATGAAGGGAGCTAGACTTCCGAAAGCTTACTTATCAAATATACTCAGTTAGCCTCTAAAAGGTATGAGCTGGAGATGGACATCATGGACTATGTTAACAAACAGACTGATAAGGAAGAGGAGAACAATCTAATAAGTGGAGAAGGAAACAGAATTCTTTAATAAGATACATTACAAAGTTTCTTATATTTACCTGTACTATTAATTTAGGAAAAGATGTCTTATAATTGAAGGTACAATTTAATAATCTATCTATCCATCTATCTAGCTATCTATCTGTCTTTGTAATCTATCTCTCATATTTATCTAATCTATCTCTCATACCTATTTAGTTTTTATTTTATAGTTGTCCAGATGTTCAGATTTCCTCCCCAGATTGCTAAACATTACATGACATGTTAGAATATGTAACTACTGTTGATATTATCTTTGTGACAATATCCTTTGTTCAATGTAGCCTAGAACACTTTGGAAAAGAACTGAGTATGCTTATATTGCAAGTACAAACCTTTGAAAGCTTTAAAATTATGCACATTTCTGAATTTCTCCTCCTTTCCACTTTTGACAGGTAGAGGGAATAAAGCAAAGAATTTACAGAAGAAATCATTGATCTCTATGGAAATTCCCCAGTGAAGTGCACAGGTTTTCCCAAAGTATAGTAGATGACAGAGCACGCTCTAGTTGTATTCTCCCCTACCATTTCCATCATGTACTTGCTTTGTTGTCTGTGTCTTCAACACTAAATTTCTCCATAGAGAGCAATGATATGACGTGAGTTTCCACTGCTGCATCTGTAAACACTGCAATGGATTCTCAAGATCGTAATGGGCACATCCAAAGCTAGAGATGAATAGATAAAGTGAGATGAGCATGCTGTATGCAGCTCTGTCTTCAGAGCTATGGGCAGCTGTGTAGCCAAAGCCTACTCATTCTTGAGTTGTGGTCCCTGTGAACTGCTGTCAGTGACTAAATATACATGATATGACATGATTATTATACGTCTGTAACCCCTTTAACATTAGCCCAGAAAAACTATGTACTATGCATTTTATTGCTTAATGAAATATAAGTAATTAACTAATTTTGCAAATAGTTTTGATAAAAAAAAAATATTCTTACTATTTTCCTTCTACAGCTCCAAAGCAGATCTGTGCCTCCATGGTTACAGACTACAAACAAGGCCTGCAGGGCAGATTTATTGAAATGGTCTAAAAACAAAACTGTCCTCATAGTCACACCAAAGCTTTCATTGTGTTTCTGCTCCTGAAAGAAGACAGCTGCATTGTAATTGGTTGCTATGGTCAACTAAGACAGTTTTGCTTTAAGACCATTTACTATATCTGCTCCAGTGTGTAGTCTGACCCTGTAGTCCAGGGGTAGGCAACCTTCGGCACTCCAGCTTTTGTAAATCCACAACTCCCAGCATGCATACTGGCTCTACTGTTCTTGGAGCTCCCATGGACGTGAATGGAGCATGTTGGGAGTTGTAGTTTCACAGCAGCTGGAGTGCCAAAGGTTGCTGACCCCTGCTGTAGTCATTCATTACACCGCTCTCTAAGTTCCTTAAAGGGAGTCTGTGAGGAGTAAACTAGTTATAAAGCTAACCACAGTACCTTGTAGAGGTGAATCTACAGTTTCCAAATATGCCTCTGCTATTCAGCTTTGGAGCCCCATTTTTATGTAAATCACAATTTTATTAATATACAAATGAGGTCAAAAGTGCTTTGCCTGAGCATCTCAAAAGAGCAAAGCCCAAGAAAGTTAAGAAATGCCATATAGCACTTTCGTTCATTTGCATATGAATAAAATGGAGTTTTACATGAAAATGGGGCTATTGCTGTAGAACATTATAATACAAAGTCCGACTGCTGCAAACTTCATAAAACACCTCAGCTCCTGCAGAACATTATAATACACACCTCAGCTGCTGCAGAGCATTATAATACACACCTCAGCTGCTGCAGAACATCATAATAAACACCTCAGCTCCTGCAGAACATTATAATACACACCTCAGCTGCTGCAGAGCATTATAATACACACCTCAGCTGCTGCAGAGCATTATAATACACACCTCAGCTGCTGCAGAACATTATAATACACACCTTAGCTGCTGCAGAGCATTATAATACACACCTCAGCTGCTGCAGAGCTTTATAATACACACCTCAGCTGCTGCAGAACATTATAATACACACCTCAGCTGCTGCAGAGCATTATAATACACACCTCAGCTGCTGCAGAACTTTATAATACACACCTCAGCTGCTGCAGAACATTATAATACACACCTCAGCTGCTGCAGAACATTATAATACACACCTCAGCTGCTGCAGAACATTATAACACACACCTCAGCTGCTGCAGAACATTATAATACACACCTCAGCTGCTGCAGAGCATTATAATACACACCTCAGCTGCTGCAGAACATTATAATACACACCTCAGCTGCTGCAGAACATTATAATACACACCTCAGCTGCTGAGGAGCATTATAATACACACCTCAGCTGCTGCAGAACATTATAATATACACCTCAGCTGCTGCAGAACATTATAATACACACCTCAGCTGCTGCAGAACATTATAATACACACCTCAGCTGCTGCAAAGCATTATAATACACACCTCAGTTGCTGCAGAACATCATAGCACACACCTCAGCTGTTGCAGAACATCATAACATACACCTCAGCTGCTGCAGAACATTATAACATACACCTCAGCTGCTGCAGAACATTATAATACACACCTCAGCTGCTGCAGAACATTATAATACACACCTCAGCTGCTGCAAAGCATTATAATACACACCTCAGTTGCTGCAGAACATCATAGCACACACCTCAGCTGCTGCAGAACATCATAACATACACCTCAGCTGCTGCAGAACATTATAACACAAACTCCAACTGCTGCAAAACTTCATTATACGCAACTCAGCTGCTGTAAAACATTGTAATACCCTCCTCAGATTAAGCAGACCCTCACAGTACACACTTAAGTGGCTGCACATTGTAATGAGACTCCACCGAAAGATTCCACTTAAAATCAGAGGAGAGAAAAGTCCTGTAAGGAGGACTTTTCTCTCTGCTGGTTTCAGTATAAAATCGGCTGAAATCGGGTGAACCCCATTATAGTCTATGGGGTCCAGGGGTTTCCGCATGTAACCACTTTTTAACTGGACAGGGTTTCCGTCTTTAAGCTCCCCATGCGGTCCCGAAGGACGGAGACTCGAACACTTGTGTGAACCTAGCGTTACTCTTCAAAAAAGAGGTTCTGCAGCATCTGAGGTTTTTTTGGATCAAAATGTAACTTTTGCTATAAGTTATAAGTAATATAGGAGTCACAGTTCTGTGACTTGTATGCATGTGCTTTCATAGGCTGAATGACTTGTAATAGTCTTATAATTTACAGGTGTGGGGATATTATTCTGTATGCTATATATCGCTGTGTTTCATCATTACCATTGGTTGATGATGAGGCTACTCAGAAGATCTACATTCTTTGGATGTTTCAGCTGTTGGTTTACGGAATATGCTGTTAGCATAAAACTGACTTTCTAAAGGTCAGTCTCTTCTATGTCATCTGAAATTTGTTATGCTTTGCTTATTCCTGTTAGTTATTTTTATTCCATATAGGATGCCATGTTAAAACAGATAAATAGTCGGGATCGTGTGAAAGACTTTTTTGTCTTCAGTTCAATAAATGGATATTCTGTACAAGACTGGGGCTTTATCACCACTATCGATATACTATAAAGTAGCATTACATCCAGAGTAACCTGAACGCAAAATCTATACCTACTGTTTTCCATATATAATATTACTTATTTCTTCTTACATAGCAGAGGAGCCTTTGGTTTCCTTCAGACACCAGGGCTTTAGAGTGACTGCTACTGTATCTCTGCACTCTCTTTAGGTACTCTCTTGACCACATCCATCTGTTTTGCCACTGACACGTCTTGGGATGCAGAAAGTCACCATCTAAAATTGGCTAGATGGCCGTCTTACTCTTGCAGTAGTGTGTAGACAGGAGCAAAGTTTTAGCAGGTAGAGGAGTTGCATTCATCTTCACCTATCCCTAGATTTATAGAAGACCTGTGACCAGGTCTGAAATGACCACATCTGAAAGGCGCTGTCATCCTGAGTATTTTAATGTTTACCTTATCCAAATCCATTCAGTCATTCCAAAGATATCAGCCCTTTTAGTGTTACTACAAAGTGGGGTACAATAGCGGGAACAGTGCATGATATACAGCACAGAGACTGTGCCCGTACTTGGATTGTAGACCCTAATTTGCACCAACACTAACATGGCTTATATCTTTAGAATGCCTGAACAGATTTGGATAAACAACACACCAAAATGTTGGGTGACATCGCCTATCAGATGATGTAGGTCATTGGGCTTCTCAGACCTTTTGACAGGTCCTAACAATGACTTAAGTGGATGGAATGCCATCAGAGAAATATTGTTGCTTTCTTCCACAGATAGCACCGCTCTTGTCTAAGCTGCAGTACCTGGAACAGCCCATGGATAAGATTGATGCTATTTCTGACAGAATGCAAAGTTTTTTCCCTAATTTTATACAACCCTTTTACTAAAGAACTAGTGAGCATACACTGATATCAGTACCAGACAAAACTAAACAGATGTCAGTGTGCGCTCAATTTAGGGGCTTATTTGGGCAAGCATGCTCTTTGCCGGTCATGCCAAGGACTGTTACCTAAGAGCCGCTATGCACCTGTAGGCAGACCTGCATGCTCTCTCTATTAATCACAATGCATTGAGTTTGCTTAGTTTTACCTATGGATATTATCGTGTAGATAAATGTACAGAGGTACAAATGTAGCAAATTTTAACTTGAACATGATAAATTGTTGCAGTGATAACTTACATTAAAACACTTGAGTTAAACTTTGATACATCTACATATTAAATAAAAGTGCATGCACTATGGGTCTAATGTGTGACTTTAGGTCTCTGCCCTGTGAGTAGAGAGAGAAAGAAGCTGCAGACGCATCCCCTTCCTCACCCTCCTACCTGTCTTCTATTTCCATTACTAAGATTTAAGATTAATGAAAAGGTTGAAGAGCTGAAGCCATGAATTAAAAAGCTTGTCAGGTGGATGACATCATCAGCTGGAAAAACATACCATATGTATACAAGACATTGGGGTGTCATGACTGCAGCATGAATCAATACTGTACTTCCTGAATGGATGAGCATTGGTTGGAGAAACCAAGGATAAATATTCATTGCATAATAAATGTTCTATAATCTTATGTGTTGTATATAGGATAGGAAAACCATGTAACATAATGTATTTATACACATTTGGTGCATTATCAATCAGATCAGTATGACATTATAAAAAAAAGGTTATGCCAGTTTTTTCTCCCAAAAACATTACTATCACTGTGTATGGTATTGCAGTTGACATCCTTGAATTCACCACCGAGTTTCAGCCGAGTAGCTCAGTCCATGTGTTGGTCTAATTTACTAGCCTGCATCTTTTTGTCGGTAGAGGAACTCCTAGCAATACAGGTATCTATGCTGCCCCCCAGCGTCATACTGCCCCCTACTATAATTGGTATGGGATAGTATGTCGCTGGGAGGCAGGGAGCCCTAGCAGCATTGATAACTGTATTGCTAGGTGCCCCTCTCCGGGCATAAGGTGCAGTCCGATAAATCCAGCCAATACACGGCTGAAATTCGGTCATGTGAATGCAGGATGAGGCTAATGTCAACTACGAAGATAGTACTGTTTGGGGGCCACTGTGCAGCGCATTGTACTGTCTGGGGGCCACTGTGGAGCGCATTCTACTGTGTGGGGTCCCTTCACTATTTATATCACACAGTATCTGTTTTATAGCAGACATGTGATATTGTTACAGGCTGTAGTAACATTGCACGGTCACTATAAAATAGATCCTGGTTAATTTAAGGTTAAATTGCCATGTTGGCACTTTGCGATAATTTAGTATGTTTTGGGTTGCACTTTGGCACTCGGTCTCTAAAAGGTTCGCTATCACTGCTCTAGAGCCATCTGTTGGAAAATACCTTTAGATCAATGTCTGTTTTGGCTTTCATCCAAGTCATGTGTTGACCTGTATAAATGGTTGGGCATTGACTTCCAGGATTGCTACCTTTCAACAGAGCTGATTTGCATATATTATGCATATATGTTAATTTATGTTTCCACTGATTAGCTGTGAACAAGTATCCTAATGAGCTAAACAAAATGGTTACATGATGACTGCTTATTGACAGTTGTTTTATGTACACATTTTCCTACACGATGCCCAAAAAAGAAAAACTGGTATATTTATGCTTTAAAAATTGACCTCAATATATTTAATGATTAGTGAAGCGGGATAATTGTTCGCAGACAGTAAAAGACACTGAGTCAGAGGAGAAACAGAGCAGAGATAATGGGAGATGAGCAACCTTATTGAGTCGTAACAATCCAGAGCTGCTGCCTGTGACTTCAGTGACTCACCACCAGGACTGAATGAGTCTGCTGTCAGTAACTATTACTCCGAACACTGATTCATATAATCTGTGGGAACGCTGCAACGGATTGGTTTATGGTTGGACCACCTCCAAAACAAATGTTCCACCAACTGCCTATACAGATGTGTCCTTCCTTATCTTTTCTCTAAGCCAAGTATATCCCGGGATGTATGGCACAAGATGACTAACAAAAACATTAAAAAATTTCACAGCATTCTATCATAAAATGTATATCCTATATGGGTGTATGTGTGGCCACCTAGTGGTTGTGTTGTGGATTACTACCTGTCAAGATACCCTATGTTGAGAGTAAAGGGC
Source organism: Leptodactylus fallax (assembly GCA_947044405.1). Classification (NCBI taxonomy): domain Eukaryota; kingdom Metazoa; phylum Chordata; class Amphibia; order Anura; family Leptodactylidae; genus Leptodactylus; species Leptodactylus fallax. The sequence continues at coordinate 405,609 of CAMRHE010000611.1, read as the reverse complement.
CCATACACTGTTCTTGCACAGGGCCCCTCTGCTCCCTGCAAAAAGGGAACTTCTACATTGTCATATTTATGGTTAATTCCCCACATTGCGGAAAAGCTGCTTTTTTTTGTTGCAGATTTTGCTTAGGCTCTTTGAACCAAATCCGGGAGTGGATGAGCAGAAGGGAGAAGTATAACAGCATCCTTTATATTTCTCATTCCTTTTGTAGACACTCCAGGCTCAAAAAACACAGCAAAATCTGCAACAAAAAAAGCAGAATTTCTGCAAAATGGGAATTTAGCCTTAGATTGGTTTGCCCCATGCTGAGCATCTCTTATTACTCCTGAACCACCACTAAACTTAAATTACATTAAAATACTTAAAGGCAATGTGTCATCAGAAAATGACTTACTATTTTAATCAAGTTTTATTTTAAACACATTTTAAAGAATTTTTGGTGAGGTTTTTAAAATTTTTCCATATTATTATCTATATAAAAAAATTCCTAAAAATCCTGTACTTCTGAGGCTGTGCATATAATATGCTGAGACTTCCTGTTTTCTGTAGGAGATTTCTTTGCAGCAGCCGCCCAGGTCACATGTGTAGAAAACTCTCCCATACAAGTGAATAGCGTTTGTCTATGGCCCATGGTCCATCTCTAGGAAACAGGAGGTCACAGAGTGTTTTAGAAGAAGTGGCAAAGGTTGGAATTGCAAGATTTTTAGGATTTTTTTTTTTAAATATAGCTATTAAATTGGAAAAATTAAAAAAATATCATCAACAATATGTATAACATAAAAACATGATTTACATAATAGGTCATTTCCTGGTGACACATTCCTTTTAAATTCTTGCAGAGTAAGCAAAAAACATTTTATTATATATAATATTTTATTTATAAGGAAAAGATCCTTTAGGAATATGTATAACCTTATTCAGCCTAAAAAAAATTAGTAATAATAATAATAATAATAATAATAATAATAATAATAATAATAATTATAATTTTTATATATAAACAATTGAATAAAAATGAAATTTTATTTTGTAGCAATAAAATATTATTATGTAAGCAGTTTTTGACAGATTTGACCAACTCAAATCCTTAATTTTAAAAGCTATAGTAGCAGAAAAAAAAATCTGAAAATCAGATAAAAAATGGAGTAAACCAATCACTTCTATTTTATGAATAAAACACAAATTAGTGTCCAAAGGTTGAGCCAAAAAGTTTATTATTTTGTGATGAATTTCATTGGTGTTGCTTACACTTATAAAATGTCTAAAAGTTATATCACCATGATTATTGTTTCTGCCAAAAAATGTTGAAGTACTCTTTAAAATTTAATTGGCGAATCATCATTGCAATATTGAATGTAATTACCGCTCTAGATCTCCAACATGAGCAGGCATTTTTAATGAGCATTATTTTAATGCTTATGCTGTCAGTACAGATGGAGAAGTATTGTATTGAGGCTTGGGGCATGTTTTGGCACCTTACACAGAATTGAGAACATGCCATATTATGGGAGAAGCGTGACTCACCCCACTACGTAATTAAAAATCCTTTCACACATCCTTGAACTGAAATAATATGTATCTATTTTCTGTCTATAAGTCTATCTATCTATGTAGCTATCATCTGTTTATCTACAAATATGTCCACTCTTGCCTTAGGCCCGGTTCAAATCTGTGTTCGGGCTATTCCGTTCCACTCTCCGCATGAAAAATGCGGAGAGAAAAGTCCTGCAAGCAACACTTTTCTCTCCGCATTTTTCGTGCGGAAACCACACAGACCCCATTATAGTCTTTTTTATGCGGATTAGGTTTCCATGCAGGGGGTCCCCAAGCGGACTCCCCGAACGGAAACCCATGTGCAGATGTGAACCGGGCCTTACCTATGTATTTGATGAAGGACTTCAGTTGCTCATGAAAGAAATTTAATATTGTACAATATTTAACATACTAGGAAGATCCTTAACAGACTGCAGTACAAAACACGACCACTGGGTGGCCAAAAATAGAGACATGTAGGATAGATATCCTGTGACAGAGCTTTGTGAAATCATGTTTCTATTAAAAAAGCTGATCATCATCACACATCACACATCTCAAGATATATTGAGCCAAAATAAAAGGTGAGGAAGGACACACACTTATGTAATCTTCTTGCTCTTCAATAGCATATAAAGAACCCTTATATGACTCAGTGACAGAGCCTCAGTAGGTATAAGCCAGAAAATACATTAGCTCAGTCCCTTATATGCAGTTTAATAAACAATAGGAAGCTACTTTTTGGTGGTAGTGGGCCCCCCCAACTTACTGGCCTACTGTGCAGTTGTACAGGTTGAGCATATGGTTTGCCTGCCCATCACTGACTCTCTATGCCTTTGTATGCCCTACTGATATTTTACAAGTTAAAAGAATTTTTCTTCTTTTTTCTGTTTCTAATGACTCTCTTAGAATCTGTTAGTAACAAGCTTTCACATCCGCAAGTAACAAAATTCCTGAGAGTAACACCTTTATTCTTCTAGTAGGATATTATTCAGTGATAAACACACTTTGCTAGTCCTGAGCAGCTGGCTTCTTACAAATATCCTAATGTAAGGTGCATGGAAGCTTAGCACTCTATGTGCCAGCAGAATGCAGGATAATCCAGTAATTGCTCATTTGCATAGATTATAATATGACTCATGGTACTATTGTTGTATGTGAGCGGAAGATGCTTTTGTAGTAGAGAATGACAGCATTTCAGCTGAAGGTAATGCTATATAAAGGTGACATTCAAAAGCTTGTCAGTTTTGAGGGCATTTATTTAAAAGAGTGTCTACTTTTTAACACTATGTCAATTTTAGGTTCATCATTCTGTGTTGACTGATTTCTTAATATGTTTCTATGTTTTTCTTATGTAGAACACCACATCACTTGTACAGATATAGTATAAATTACAAAATTCTGACTTTTTGTAGCTACCACTAGAGGGAGTCCAGGAGCGCACTGCATTCAACAGTATTCTGTAAACTCCAAAGCTCCCTCTAGTGGTGGTTGAAGGAAGTCATAATTTTATCATCTAATTATTTTTACCAGTAGGTTCAAAATTCTCTGCTGAATAAATAGCTTTACAGGGACAAAATTCTATGTCAGAGAAATGACATGGAACAAATTGATTGGCTATTGTGGCTATATCACATCAAAAGAAATAAGCACTATTATTGACATTAGTATGATAAAGTACTTTTTATGGGGTAATGTAGATAGTATTGTTATGGATCACAGTGACTAACTACAGAAGAACTTGTTATGGGTATACTCTGGTTTACTTTAATATAGGGGCAGTGTTGATGCCATTTTTATGGGGATTCTGACTGACTACTTGATGGGTTAATGTGCATGGTAATATGTACATGGTGTTGTTATAGGTCACTGTGGCTGGCTGTGTTATGAGGACACTGTAAGAGACATTGCTGGTGGCCACTGAAAGAGGCATGGTGGAATACAATGTCTAGCTTGTTTGTGTGGCATTGCAGATTGCTTTATTATGGGAATTGTGTGTCTCTTCCTGTTTTATGGCACTCTAAGAAACTCAAGGCTCTGTCTCAGGGGTACTCAACTGGTGCCCCCTCCCCCATTCATAGTGACAGCAGTCAGGACCCAAATGCTGTCTCTTTTGCACAGACATAGCTCAGTAGCAGAGATGGGCAGTCATCTCTGCCTCCTACAGAGCAGTGGCATGAGCATGGTTATGCTGTTGTGTAGGCTGTAGGGATGACTTCCAATCCCTACTAATCTGTGACTGTGTTATGTCAGTGCAAAAGGGACAGCGTTGAGGAAATTAGTTTTTCTCCCAACCTCTGTCAGTGTCATTATGGAGCAAGGAGTGAGTTAGTGACCCCTTACACATCAGTACATGGTTTTACAAAGGGAGCACTGTACTATGTGGAGACACTATAGGAGCATTATATAGTGTGGGGTAATACACTGTAGGGAGTACAAATGTAGTATTATACTATGAGTGGGCACCAATTGATCTTTATACCATGTAGAGACCACTAAGGTGTCATTATACTGTGTGGGGTCATTATGGGGCAGTATACTATGTGGGTGCTCCAATCAGACACTATACTATATCGAGGTCACTAAGGGGGCATTATACTGTGTGGGGGTGCTTGGGGGGTGTTATAGTGAGTGGGAACACTAAGTAGGCTCCATCACTTTATGTTACACAGAGGAGGGTACTATTAATATATGGGGCAAAGAGGGAATGGATAGGACTGGGCAGTGTTAGAGGTGTTTCATAACATATGTAAATACTTTCACCTGATGGCAGACTCCGGTCAGTGGACTTTTAGTAAAAGTAGTTGAATACCCCTGTTCTGTCTGATACGTGCTGCGTTAGGTGGCTCTGCGATGGGGTATCCAGCCCTCTCTAGTATGAATCACTGTTATTGCTGATATTATTGGGGACCGTAGTAATAGTTTCTATGTATCATTATCATATTTAGCATGTGCATCAGAACATTTCTACTGTTATAGGAAACCAAGATTGTCATCATACTGCATGCACATAATCTGCATGAAGATAATACAATCCTATTAATATTGGATCCAGTAATATTGATGCTTGTGATATTTAGATGCACGCCACACAATCTAATAGCGACATGCGTTCAGTTTGCATTTATGATATCTTCTTCTTTGCTGTGTATTTAAGCTCGGAATCAGCATGAGATTGCATGACAAGTCATTTTTCAGTAGCCCCCAGTGAGCGGCAGAGGAAATGACACTTTCAACAGAAAATCGACTGCTGTTTAATTAGATGAAATCAGCTGCCGCTCAGCGACTCCGCAGCAGTGTTAAATGTGCTCGGTAGCATCATAATACTGGAGCACAATGTATAGAAACATAATGTAACTGTGGAGCAAAAATAATTCTGCAGCTTTGTCCTGGACAATTAGAATTTGTTAGTGAAATGTAAGACACGGTTTCCTGCTGCTAAGCGGTTACCTTGCTCGATCTTGGATAGGAATATAATGTGTTCTTACTGTATTTTCTCATAGAAATATAGTCGTTAAATGTAAAAGCTTATCTCAAGCTACAGATTATAAATGGTTGTGCGGTTTAGAAGGCCCATTTTTAAAAATCCTTATTAAGGAATTCTAAGAGGAATTGTTGGGGAACATCTTTTATCCAAAGTGGAAAACTGTCTAAAAGAACACCTCAGTCTCTTGAATATTCAGCTTGTCTGTGTACTACAGGAAAGCACATTGATTTTTATGAGAGCTGTGTAATGCTTCGATTCCTCTGCGGTGGCATTGCAGGGGTATTTAAAGGCAGTCTGTCACCAGAGCCCAGCAGATCAGCCCAGAGCAATAGGTTAGGGTCATCGGAATCAGTGTTTTCCCCTTGTGAATTGGTGCTTCGGTTTCCAAGATATCACCTTATTTGTCAATATGCAAATGAACTCTTTGGAGCAATGAGGGTGTCACCATTGCTCCAAAGAGATAAGCAGTTGTTTCAGTGAGCGTATTTGCATATTCACAAAAAACTGTGATATCTCGGCAACAGAGGTACTGATTCACAAAGGGAAATACATTGTTTGATTCAGGCGACCCTAACCTATCTATCTGTGGGGCTGGGCTGATATGCTGGGTTCTGGTGACAGTCTCCCTTTAAAGCATTTCCTCATAAATCAATAGTGCAAGTGAAGGGAACAAGCAATATACTTCACTAAAGAAAAGTACCTGAATTTTTAACTATTACTCCTCTCTCCTGTACTCTGTACACAAACAGTGCAACTTTACAATGAAGTCTATGGAGAGAGGAGGTGGAGGAGGCAGAAGGAGAGAGACAATGATATGATTACACCTACAGCATTCATTTCTGTTAAGAGAAAGCTGGATAGTAATTCCTAATACGCCAACTGTGTAGTGAAAGAATACTGTATCTCTATAGCTTAGATGTCTCTCTCCTCTTCACCCCCCCTCTCTATACACTTCTATTGTACAGTTTTGACCAGTGTCAGGAGGCAAATAAGTGAAGAAAAAGGCAATTTTCTTTAATAAACTATATTAAAAAGTTTGTTTTCTTCACCTGTAGTATATATTTAAGGAAAAAAATAAGGGTTTAGTTAGGCTTTAAAGCTTGCTGCCAAGTTCTCCCACAGATTACAATTGATTGCTCGAGGAACAAACAGCAGGGCCATCAGAGATTTATGTGGCACAACATGGATAACTTCCTTAAAAGTGAATGCAGGGTGGAAGGGATCCTGGCATTGAATTACTTCTTCTGCTTGCTGTGGAACTGTCATAACAGCTACTTGTAATTACAAAAAAGACATCATAAAAAACATACAGATAGATACTATGCATATCAAAACTAGCTTTAGAAACCCATAAGCAGCTAGTTCCCTGCCTTATCCCACTCGATATGTGTTTACTGCTGCAGGCAGTCACTGGACATAGGGTTCTCTTGCTATATACCAACTAAGATCAGTGAATGAGAGCCAGGTAAAGAGAGACCATCACAGAAGAGAGGATATAAAAGGATAAATAATGCTGCTTTTATTATTTATCACATTTCTCCCCCTTGGGCAATTTTTTTCAAATTGGAAAATCCCTTTAAAGGTAACCTGTCACATTAAAAATGCATGTAGCAAGTTATAGAACAATGGAAGCTGAACACATTGATGTAGGATTTGTATGAAAGATTCAGTGTATCTTGAATTGTATTTTTAAATATATACAGTCATATGAAAAAGTTTGGGCACCCCTATTAATCTTAATCATTTTTAGTTCTAAATATTTGGGTGTTTGCAACAGCCATTTCAATTTGATATATCTAATAACTGATGGACACAGTAATATTTCAGGATTGAAATGAGGTTTATTGTACTAACAGAAAATGTGCAATATGCATTAAACCAAAATTTGACCGGTGCAAAAATTTGGGTACCCTTATCATTTTATTGATTTGAATACTCCTAACTACTTTTTACTGACTTACTGAAGCACAAAATTGGTTTTGTAACCTCACTGAGCTTTGAACTTCATAGCCAGGTGTATCCAATCATGAGAAAAGGTATTTAAGGTGGCCAATTGCAAGTTGTTCTTCTATTTGAATCTCCTCTGAAGAGTGGCATCATGGGCTCCTCAAAACAACTCTCAAATGATCTGAAAACAAAGATTGTTCAACATAGTTGTTCAGGGGAAGGATACAAAAAGTTGTCTCAGAGATTTAACCTGTCAGTTTCCACTGTGAGGAACATAGTAAGGAAATGGAAGACCACAGGGACAGTTCTTGTTAAGCCCAGAAGTGGCAGGCCTAGAAAAATATCAGAAAGGCAGAGAAGAAGAATGGTGAGAACAGTCAAGGACAATCCACAGACCACCTCCAAAGAGCTGCAGCATCATCTTGCTGCAGATGGTGTCACTGTGCATCGGTCAACAATACAGCACACTTTGCACAAGGAGAAGCTGTATGGGAGAGTGATGCGAAAGAAGCCGTTTCTGAAAGCACGCCACAAACAGAGTCGCCTGAGGTATGCAAAAGCACATTTGGACAAACCAGCTTCATTTTGGAAGAAGGTCCTGTGGACTGATGAAACAAAGATTGAGTTGTTTGGTCATACAAAAAGGCGTTATGCATGGCGTCAAAAAAACACAGCATTCCAAGAAAAACACTTGCTACCCACTGTAAAATTTGGTGGAGGTTCCATCATGCTTTGGGGCTGTGTGGCCAATGCCGGCACCAGGAATCTTGTTAAAGTTGAGGGTCGCATGGATTCAACTCAGTATCAGCAGATTCTTGAGAATAATGTGCAAGAATCAGTGACGAATTTGAAGTTACGCCGGGGATGGATATTTCAGCAAGACAATGATCCAAAACACAGCTCCAAATCTACTCAGGCATTCATGCAGAGGAACAATTACAATGTTCTGGAATGGCCATCCCAGTCCCCAGACCTGAATATCATTGAACATCTGTGGGATAATTTGAAGCGGGCTGTCCATGCTCGGCGACCATCAAACTTAACTGAACTGGAATTGTTTTGTAAAGAGGAATGGTCAAAAATACCTTCATCCAGGATCCAGGAACTGATTAAAAGCTACAGGAAGCGACTAGAGGCTGTTATTTTTGCAAAAGTAGGATCTACTAAATATTAATGTCACTTTTCTGTTGAGGTGCCCATACTTTTGCACCGGTCAAATTTTGGTTTAATGCATATTGCACATTTTCTGTTAGTACAATAAACCTCATTTCAATCCTGAAATATTACTGTGTCCATCAGTTATATAGATATACAAATTGAAATGGCTGTTGCAAACACCCAAATATTTAGAACTAAAAATGATTAAGATTAATAGGGGTGCCCAAACTTTTTCATATGACTGTATATATATATATATATATATATATATATATATATATATCATTTTTCTCTCAATACTTTGAGTGATCTAGTCATGGAGGTGATATATACAGTCATACATGGAGGATTGTCAATCATTGATAACACTGTCCCATGACACCATGTCTGAAGAAGAGAGCTAGCACTCTTGAAAGCTTACTGTTAAATATACTCAGTTAGCCTCTAAAAGGTATCGCCTGATTTCTTCACTCTTCCACTACTTTCTATGGCTAACACTAGATGCTTCTAATTATAGAAAGAGCAAATATATCAAAAAATAAAAACAATTCTATGGATCTTTTTTTTCCAGATCAATCTATTTAGTTCCTCCTGCTTTATAATCTTCCAGCAGATTAGACTACACTTTTCATATGACAGGTTCCCTTTAAGTGAGAAAGCAGAGTTCTCCTTTATAGATATATTCTGAATGTAATCAGTTGTTGTAGTGCGGCTTATCCAGAGATTTGCTATGGGGTATTATGATTTCCATTAATGTTGCTGCTTTTCCATTAATGTTTCTGCTGAGGAGAGCTTTGGCTGAGCCAGGAAAAGTTTAGTATAGGATTTTCACATTCAACTTATTTGCTTGTGCTCAGTAAGCACAACTTTAAGAAAACCTCTTAAACTTGTCTATCTCTCTTGAAGAAAGTGGTCCCTAAGGAATAAACGATTCTTCCTGACAGTGTTATTACACCTTGTACTGATGAAGGAGCTGCTTCAGCCCAGAAATTCATTGCTGTATTTAATTGTAAAGCTTCAAGTCTCAGACTCTGTCTATATGGATAGGATATATTTAAGGAATTGTACAGGATAAGAAAAATACGACTGTTTTCTACTTAAACAGAACCACACCTGTCCACCAGTCACTTTAAATGCAATGGAGCTTACATGCAATACAATCCATGGACAGGTATGGTGCTGAAAAGTGCAAATTAGGCTAAAGTGCAATGGGCTCCAAGGGTTTCAGCCAGGAAACACCAGAAATTCAACAAGCTCCAATTACCCTATGGCTGTAGGGTAATTGGAAACTGTCAATTAAATGTACAGGGGTGGCAATTCATGCCTGGAGATGGAGCCCTTGCAGACTGTAGCACATCCCCATTGTACTGGAGCCTCATTTACATATTTTTAAAATTGGCTTTATCATGGAAATGGTGTATCTATCTAAAAGTATGATGGTGCTCAGTATAATGTTCCATACAATGCACTGTAACTAGTTCAATATTGAGTTTCCTGGTGACAGACTCCATTTTGGGATTGTTCAAATGTACAAAATTGAAGAGGAATTTGAGGCACCATCTGCTTCAATTGCTCTTCATTTTCCAGACCTTCATCTTCCGCAGATCTGCTTAGGGATTCCTTCCTGGCTTTCCAATGCTGATTAGGATCAGATGAATGGGCCTGACCAGTGGGCTGTCTCGCACTGCAGTCTCTGCAGCTGAATCTGTGGCAAGATCAAGCATGACTCCTGCTCGGATCTCTGCCTCCCATTGAAAACAATGGGAGGCTAAATAAAGTTGGAATCTGCTGTTGAGTTTGAGGCAGAATCTGCCATGTGCCATGCGAGTATAACCTTAAGATGGATTTTCTTGTCTAAGAAGAGTCTTTAACATACCTGACAATGATATTAAATATTGTAACACACAATATACACAATGTGCAGTGGATACACATAAAGTTGATACGAAATGTCCGTGAAGTGAAACTGTTAATACAGAATTGGAAAATATGGGAATTTCAGCCAATATACAGAATCATAGACATGAATCTCTGCTTTGTCCAATGCTAAAAACTAGGGTCTGTGCCAGAAACATGAATTTCTTGGAACAGGATTTAAAAAGTGAGACCCAGAGAGGTTTGGCTATTACTGACTGTTCTTGTGGATATAAATCATATATTTTAATTATTTACAGTGTTTATCTGGAGAAGACAAGCCTAATCTTATCTATCTGTCTGTCTATCTTCAGTTGCAGCAAAGCCTACCTCATATAAACAAGAACACATGATAAATTACAGTGTCATTAGAAAAAAATAAGAAAAATTAGATACACCCTTACTGCTTCCATAGAAATTAAGAGGATAAGTAGCAGGTTTTTGTAAATCGCAGCTTGTCAATTATACCTATGGAAACACTGGCATTTTCTGTGTAGGTATAATAGAAGCAGAAAGTCCGCAGAGGAAAACTCTGCAGACTTTCTGTAAAAAGCGCTGCAGAAAAAAAGCAGTGCTTTTCGGCAGGACTTTTTGGCTGTGGCTTGCTACGTAGGGTCTTAGCCTAAAAAGAACATGGCAGCACAACTTAAGTTTGCAAAATTGCATCTGAACAATCCATACGACATGAGGTGTACTTAGTTTTTCACATGTGACTTTTCCATTTTGGCTTAATTTTTTTGACTAAATAAATAGTGGAATCTGTTGTATGTTGTTCATCTGAGATTAGATTTATCTAATTTTAAGACCTTATAAGGACCGGATGTTTTTATTTTGCCCTGATATGTAAAACCATAGAATTCAAAGACGGTATACTTTGTTTTTTACACGACTGTATCTTCATGTGTTATGTGGTAGTCCTATTAGGACAATTTGTTCACTATATAGTAATGAAGCTTAGGACTTATAAAGAGGTGTGGAGAGCTGCTGTAAATACAGATGAGTCCACCATTACCGGAACTGGAATTTGCCAATTTCTCATAAAACCAATTAACACCATCTCATGACATGCCAGTAAAACCCTTGAGGGGCTGCAGTTTACAACCCTGACACCATGTGATAGAGTATCATGAAATCATGTTTCTTTTTAAGTCAGTCATCTCATGCCACAGATCTCGAAATATGTTCCACCAAGAGGATAGGTAAGGAAGGGTACATCTGCAATCTCCTTTTAGAACATGGTCCTGCGCATGGCTACCCAAGTATTCTACCAGTAGTTAGCTCAAGAGAAATATAGTATTACATACCAGACATTCATCTGAATGGGTGACTCAAATCAATTCAACAAATGGATAAATCCCATCAACCACAGTGAGAATCGTTCTAATGCTTATTTGCCCTAATATAACATAACATGGGCGCTTGTGTTAATGAGACCACCCCTTTGACATTGATTAACCCAAAATATTTAATAATGTGTCACCCACCAGGACTTCTTAATGGAAAGTGCCACAAAGCTGATTGAATACCATTGCTGCACTAATAGATGGACTCTAAAAAAATAGTACCTAAATGAAAAGTCACCTTGAAGGAATGCGATCGTATCCGTGAAGTTAGAAATTTTCTTTTTCTAACCTTATCATTTCACGCACCTCAAGAATGGAACTCTTAATGCTCTTCGGCTTCCTTTTGTAGACAAAGTGTTAAAATTGTATTTGTGAATATTTCACGTCTTGACTGTAGATGAGAGAACAGAGACAATAAATGGAATCTGCTGCTTTGAAAAATAAAACTATAACATGCCTCAGCATGACGAGCAGATCAAAGACAATGGAGAAACCCCGAAAAAAGCTTCTAAGCACAATATTGTTCTAGGACAATACATAGAGAAGAGCTTCTCCTCCGCTGCTATGTGAGGTTTATGCCGCCTCTTAGGCATCATTTCAGATATAGATCATTACTTGTAATTATGAACATTCATAAGTTCTACTTAATCTTCTTGCTTAGCACATACTTTATTGCATTCAATTCTGTACTTTAAATTTAATGGTGTTTACCAGACGACTCCACCCATTTGGTTGCTCCTTCTTGCATGGCACAACCAACCATTGGGACAAAAGACCAAGTAACTGGCTGACAATATTTAAATTAAAAATCTATGGGATGGTAAAAATCTATGGGACAGTAATAATTGTCCAATCTGCACAACCCTGACCTTATATATGTCAGAGAAAGAGGTGCACACCTAGGGACTATACTCAGGAAGCCAGAGCAGGGAACATCTCCAAAGAGTGGCTTCTGCTCAGGTGAACTGAACATGACATGTCAAGAATCTACATAACTAATCATATGCTAAATAGCTGCAAGTCAAATTTATTTATGAGCTAGCCAAGATGGTTGTCTATAAAATGATGGTAGTCTGATGTTCAAAGCTGTAGTGGATGGTGAGATATGGAGCCTGAAAGTCAAACATTCTAAACATTGTTACCCTTTTGCCCGTCAGTGTATTACAGGGTCTTACATTCATCTGTGAGTAAGAATCATGTAATACTACTGTAATATTTCCCTTGTAGTACCCTCTTCATGGAATTTCTCTTCTAAATAGTACCTGATTTTCTGGGGCATAACAAGTAGCCACAGGGTCATGTAGCAAAAACTGTAATGTTGCTCCTCTCTAGTATGACCACTCTCAGCAAGTTTATAACATGTAAATTGTGTGCTTATATTTTGTTTTTTCTTATGCTGAGGGATAACACAAACAGTGATGTCACAGTACAGAAATAATGCACACAGTAATGTCACAGTACAGGGATAATACACACAGTGACGTCACAGTACAGGAATAATATACACAGTGATGTCACAGTATGTACACAGTGTTGTCACAGTAGAGATATAATGCACACAGTGATGTCATTCTAAAAGGATAATGCACACAGTGATGTCATAGTACAGGGATAATACACACAGTGATGTCACAGTATACACACAGTGTTGTCACAGTATAGATATAATGCACACAGTGATGTCACTCTAAAAGGATAATGCACACAGTGATGTCATAGTACAGGGATAATGTACTCAGTGATGTCACAAAATAGGCCCAGTGACATTACATCACAGGAATAATACAAAAAGTGATATAATAGTATAGCGATAATAGATACTGTGATAACATAACACAAATATAACACAAAAAACGTTACTATCCATACTAACCATCTGCTTCTAACTTTGTACACTGTACTAGTGCAAGCAGCTACAACTTTGGATATGTGCCAAATGTTGGTTTTTCACCATTCACACATTGATGAGATCATCAATATCTACATCCTGGAAAATCCCTTTAGAATGAGACTACATTCAATTTTCACACCTCCTATTATTGCCCTTCGTCAATATTAACTGCACATCATATAGCATTTCAGTGGAAATTGGTCACCTTTGTTGTTGGACCCCACAGCAGCTGCTATGCCTACTACCCCTGTCGTCACAAACACATCTCTGGTACAGAAAGTGTACAAGACTTTGTATACTCACTACTGAGTACCACATGCAGTATCTTCAGGGGATATACTGTACCTATAAACTGCATTAATATTTTTATTCTGTGAATATATTTCATATTCTGTTGCAATAAGGCAAATTCTATAGTTGTAAACTGGTACCTGACATATAGTAAATGTCTACCTTTTTAACGTATATTGTTTTTGGATCAAAAATTTTGTATTGATTAATTTCTTAAAGGAACCAAACTATTGATGACCTTTCCTTAGGTTAAGTAATCAATATTAGATCCATGGGGAGCAGATACCCTGGACCCTTACGGATCAGCTAATTGAAGTGGCAGCAGCACTCCAGTGAGCAACGCTTCTGCTTCACAGGCCATGTGATGTCACAATCATACTGTAGTTTTATGGTGGCACTCTATTTTGAGGTGCTCAGTGGAACAGGTTCTCTAACCCGTCAATCAGAATAGTAGAAAATCCACAGCATATATATAGTTTGTTCTTTACTATATATTCTTTGAATAAATCACAGTGAAAGTGATATCAGTAAAGTGATTCTAATTTCCTGAACAGTGTATACCCTGGTTTTCTACTATTTCAGTCATACTATATGTCACATGGCCTATTCTTAGCTTGGTACCCTACAAGAGAATAGAAATGAACGGCAATATCAAGCACAGGCGCTATACACTGTAAGATACTGTCCTTAATAAGCATTGACAAGTCTACTGCACTTGTCTGAATGCTGCAGTCTCTTTAGATTATCGGTAGGTGTGCTGGGTGCCAGATAGGTCATCAATACATTAGTCTTTGGAAGCACCTTTAAGGAGGCCAGTGCTTCACTTTTCAGATATGGAGCTCTAAATCCCCTTCATAGACATAAATGATATAATTCACCACTAGGGGAGGCTTAGATGCTTACTGCATAGTTTCATTATTAAGATCAATGTATGAACAGTTTCCAGTAGTTGCCTAAGGACCCCCACTCATCATAAAATTACATTGTGTGCTAGTCATAAGAAAAATGAAACCAAGTTCAAAAGGAACCTGTCACATGGAAAATGCTGTTCAATCCGTAAGCAGCATGTTATAGAGCAGAAGGAGTTGAACAGATTGATATATAGCTATGCGGGAATCAGATTCAGATTCAGTATATAGCTGTCTCTGTATGCATGTAGAGGGGAAAGTCCTAGAAGGGAGGCTGTCAGTCATTGATAGGACCGCCTCCTTGACTTCTCAGCATAGAAAGAGCAGAGATTTCAATGGATAAATTACAAGTTATAGCAAATCTTTTCCCACAAACCTATATGTCAATCTGCTCAGCTCATCTCGCTCTATAACATACTGCCTGCAGATTATATTGTATTTTTTATGTGACAGTTTCCCTTTAAGTCATTAGCTTGATAATAGCTATAAAGGAATACATTGCCTAGTCATAGTCATGATCATCATAATAAACCCATCCTAAGTTAAGTTCATGGCACTTGTCAGTGTTAAGGAGGTTATATTGCACTTATTCTGTTAGTTAGCAAAAGTTCTGGCATATGAATATATTTTCTCAAGTATTTTTTAGAAAATGTTCTTTCCCTCCCTTGTGTAATGTATCACAACATGATACTACATAGTTTTCATTAAATAGCATGAAACATTTAGAAGATGTTGTGTTCTACAGGGATGTGTTCAATTGCTAATGATATATTAATAAAGAAAGCCAAAATGAAACTTTTTGATAGTCTTCCTAATATGTCTTAAATATCTATCTGCAGATCAGGCCCTCCGATAGGAAGCCATGCTTGGATATTGATAGCCATTTTTCAACTAGCCATGGATTTCATTATTTGCGAATCAGGACCACCAAGTACTGCATACAAATACCTACAAAGACCATCACTAGAACATAGGATACATCATACAGCGTTATGGAACCCAAAGGGGAGGCAGAAGCCAAGAAGTCGGAAATATTTCCAGAGTCCGTTTACAAATTTTGAACAGATCTATCTTAAAGACAATGTGGACCACAGGTTTTCTAGATTGGTGCCATTACAGGACTCTTTCAGAGCAAAAACACTTTCTTCAATGCATGGGGTAAGAGACACACTTAAAATTACTCATTTGAAAAGGGATAAAAGACAAGTCCAAAGGAGAAGTTGGAATATTAGACCATTTTTGGACAGTGAAAGTCAACCAACCACAGTATCAGAATTTATTTTATGGGGTCCAACTGGAGATGATGACTATGTGGAATCCAGCACAATCCCTGGGATTTATGAGACCACAAGAACCTCTACGACACAAGGAAGGACAACATTGTTGGGAACTACTACGTCCACCACAACTTCCACAACAACACAGAGTAAAGAGATGACTTCTCAAAACCCAGGGGTGCATAGAGGTAAAAAGCCCCCGGGGAGGATTAGCACAACAGAACCTTTTCCAGGTAATGGAAAAGCTGCAAGACCGAAGATACCTAATGAAACCTCAGGTATGTTTTATAAAGATTATAGACAATGAAATAATTAACTTGTACATATTATACAAATTAAAGCTAGAATTTTTGGTGTAAAGTTGATTCATAGCAGGTTCACAAACTCACATTAGACATAGTTTCATAAATTATATTGAAAAATAATGTTGACTATATTGAAATTTTACATTGATGGTCTAACCTCAGGATAGGTCATCAATATTTGATAACAAAGGGTCACAACTCTGGAACCACTACCAATCTGAATGAATGGGCAGCTGTACTACCTAAGAAACCAGGATACAGATTCATGTGCTCTGTGGGGTACAGTATTGCAGCAAAGCCCTTTTTACTTGAAAATATCCATTTACATACAGATGTAGCATGCACGCAAATTGAGTAGGTCTGAGTAACGGTGTGCTACTGTATTTGTATAGCACGCCATTCTAGTAGAAAGTATATTACAACAGTAGACCATGTACATATGAAATATATCTTGACCAAGATGACGTCCGAATGAAATAGGTTGGGTTAACACCAGCACTTGAACTCCGTTCGGGGTTTCCGTTCCCGAACTTAAAAAATGCGGAGAGAAAAGTCTCTCTGCATTTTTCAGCATTTTCGGGCGGAAACCCACAGACTCCATAGACTATAATGGGGTCCGCCGGGTTTCCGCCCGAAAAATGCAGAGAGACTTTGCAGGTAACCACTTTTTAAGTGGGTGGGCAGGTAACCACTTTTTAAGTGGGTGAGCTTTCCGTTTTTTGGGTCCCCAAGCGGAACCGAAGAATGGAAAGCCGAACGCTAGTGTGAACTGAGCGACAAGCTAAAACTCAATCCATTTAGAGCAAGAGATATTGGATTTGGACAGTTCATCTTTAAAGGGGGTGTCTGGGAAGTTCTGGCCAAGTCACAACCCCCAGGTCGTGTGATACAATGTATGGTTCAACCCCAAGGTAACTCCGCCCCCTCCTTCTACATCGATTGATTACCTGTGAGATCGAGGAAGGAGAAGGGGGTGGAACGACCCGAGGGGCAGAATGCTGCTTTGCATTACATGACCTGAGGGTCGTGACATGGCCAGAATGCCTGGGTCCATCATCAGCTATCCCCAGACCAGGTAAGTAAATTACAACTCCCTGGACAACCCTTTTAAGACAACATTGCTGTTATTGATCAAGAGTACCTGTTACATTAAGCAGTTATTGAGGCGTTGTCCATATTGTGTGTTGCAATTGTCAAAATAGTTGCTGGTGTTACATATTTCATTACAGGACAAGATTAGACATATCTAGAGGTATACGTGTCTAAAGTCATTATTTTTTTTTTTATTATCATTGCAATTTGTTTGGCCTTATGTCCCTAATTTTAGGAGGGGGATAAAATAAACATATAAACTGACCCCTTGTGTTGTTTTTTCAAATGTTTCCATATTAGATTCCGGTTTATGTATATTGATCAATACACCATAGTAAACTCCCTTTAAAGTGGTACTTCATCTTCCATGAAGGGAATGCCACTCACCACAGAATGTCCAAACCTACTTAACCACTGCTCAGTGGAAGCCCCTTTACTATTTATTTTTTAATTTTCAATGGAAATTGACATAAGAATCTTTTAGCAGCCCATATCTACAGGAGGAATATATACTGTAGTCTCATATACTGTATAGTTTTAGGGGAATAGATTCAGGATATCTTCTAACTTATTGAGTGAAATCTTTGCTTTTGAAATCTGTATAATAGAGGTCTATGGAGAGGTGAGAAGGGAGAGGAATGCACTTCAAAACAGAGAGACATCTGAACTATAGAGAGACAGTTTTCTTTCACAACACAGCTGGGTTATTACTATGGATATTACTATCCAGCCTTCTCCTGTCAGAAAGTTGACTCATTTAATGCTGTAGATTAATTCATATCTCTGTGTTCCTCCAAGACTTCATTGTAAACTGACACTGCTTGTGTATGGAGTACGATTACAATTGCTCCTTTAAGAAGTAAAGACGGATTTAACACAGACACAAGCATTTTTCTTTAGTGGAATATATTATATTGCAAAGTTTGCTCCCTTCAGCTATACCATGAATTAACACTTTAAGGGGGTTTTCCTGTTAACATACTCTTATATACATCTGTAGACAATGAAAACGTAAGCATTTTTACAAATATAAATAATTATAAATTTTGCAGAGAGTTTCTCCCTATCTTAGAGGTGACAGGAACTTTTTATGGTCTGGCACTTGTCCTAAACTCATGCCCTAAGCCATGATTTTCTTATTGTGGCCAGGTTATCTTCTCGTGCAGGTACACAGAAAGAGACAAGGACAGTGCATGCACGAGAAGATAACCCGGCCACAATAATGACAACATGGCTGGGTTTCTGACAAGTTCCAGACCATAGAAACTTCCTGCATTCATGGTTGCATATATTATCAGTAGAAAAAGGACCACTAAGATGGTTAGAGAAAGTCTTTAAAGCGCACCTGTTGTTCCATTAGATTTTTCAGGATAGGTGTGTACATGACGCGTAACACTATGTCTGGTCATTATAGGACTTACATTCAGCAGTTTATATTCTGCAGTTTTTAGCTGTTTTAGCACGCTCTTCACTCGATAGTGCACACAGGAATTTGTTTTATAACTGTCTCTTTCTTACTCAGAAACAGCCCCAGGATTATGCAGGACATGTATACAGAAATACTGTCCTGTTCCAACATGTTTGCTTTGGCTGTAAGGAAACTGTAGGGTCATATTAACAGCTGTCTTTCTTGTGTTACTTTTCTCTTGTCCTGCTCACTCTTCCCCCTCCCTTCTCCATAGACTTGCATAGACATGAGGGATTTTTACAGTGAAAGTTTTATTAGCAGAGAGGATTGGATGCAGGGAAACAGCCTGGCAAGAAGAGAAAGAGGTATTTCTGTCTAATAAGGGTATGTTGAATTTGACAAACTTCAAAGTTTGTTGAATTAACAGTGCCTATATAGAACTCATCTACAAATTTAAATATGTTAATGAAAAACCCCTTAAGAGTCTAGTGGGCGGTTCTGATTACTGACTGACAGCAGTCTATGTATTCGTGCTCATACAGAGTAGGTTGCCAATCAGTGAGCGATTATACTGAATATTTGTGCACAAAATACTGTATGTATTTATGTATTCAGCTCCTTCTGGCCTATAACATGATGCTTGTAAATCCCAATAAAGATAAAATATGAAAATAATGGTAACGGAATTTAATTCCCCCTTCTAGGAATGAGCCTTATTCTGCTTATGTAGCAGAGCTGTTTGATTCCTTTACACCCATCTTCAGATATTTTTGAGTTTTCCATATATTTTATGATTTTGCTTGGCTTCAAAGGGAATATGTGAGCAAAAATAGTACACTATCTGAGGTCATCCTTTAATAGCTGAGGGGTGCTGCACAACTCCTGTCTCCACTATTGCTCTATAGGGCAATAGCTATCAGTTGCAGGGAGGGAAGAGTTAGGGATCTGTTTAATGAAAACATGAACCTCCTGCTCCTGGGCTCTGCACAGAGTATAGCTGGAGATGAGGTTGAAAATAAGAATAAGAAACACTTACCTGCACTCAGCTTTTGTAGAGCCAACAGTTTCTCTTAAAGGCTTTTTCTTCCCTTAAGCGCTCACATACTGTAGTCTTGAGACATAATATAGCATAGGTCAAGGTCCATAAATAGTTGAATGGACTATTTCTGCACTATAATGCATTATCTGTAATATATAGTTCCAAGTATAGGCATCTATTTCAGACTTGCTGTGCAAAAGACATGCATTAGGCATAATAACATAGCATTAAATTTGGTGGTGCTACCTTAGAAATTCAAAGGCACAAAGTCTTCAGCTAAGGTTAAATGGATCTTTCTAGTAGCAGGTGCATCGCTATAGAAGGTGCAGAGGTAGGTACTGGGCCCTGGAGCTTGGGGGACTCCAAGGCTGTACGACATAAGAAAATACTACATTATT
Organism: Leptodactylus fallax; assembly: GCA_947044405.1. NCBI lineage: Eukaryota > Metazoa > Chordata > Amphibia > Anura > Leptodactylidae > Leptodactylus > Leptodactylus fallax. The sequence continues at coordinate 385,621 of CAMRHE010000611.1, read as the reverse complement.
GAAAGCACATGCTAAGGCCCCATTACAGATTTTGCCTAGGAGCCCAGTAGCTTCATCTTACATCTTTGTTTAGGAGTCTGAAGTGTTTTTGAGGATCCTTCGGAGTTTGCTGTATTCCTACAAGAAAAAGTTGTGACATATTATAAGCACTCTGTAATTAAAGCAGTTATATGGTCACTAACTTTTCACAAAACTTATGATCAATTCATAGAATACTCTGTCTTGAACATAATTGCATATCATTTTCATAAAAAAATCAGATGTTTTTCACCCTAAAAACTGTTTTAAAAGTCCTGCCACTAGGGGGCTCCTATCTTTTAATCTGTTTTCCACTAGCTGTTTCTAATAAAAAAAAAAAAACATTCTCGGCTGCTGAGACAGGAATATAAGAAATAGGTGGGCGGGTCCAGCAGCTCCTTCACAGGCACTATCTCTGCAAAAGAACTTATCTTCTCTCAGCTCCATGCATTATGAGAGGTATTTTTATAAGTGCAGATATCTGTATCGATGATAACAGGAGGAAGAGGGAAAATACATGAAGATTAGTTAACTCTTCCGACTGATAGTGAGAAGAGAGAGGTGCTTGTGAAAGGATTAGCTTGTGTAGGACCACAGGCATTATTTAAAACATAAAGGACATTGTATATATAAGATCTGCCCAGATAGTGCCATAACTAACATGAAAATATAAAATACATATTGGATGAGGCTTTGTGCAAACTCCTGAGCCTCATGGGAAATGTTGCTCAGTAAGCTACTGCCAGAGGTGCACACTATGTACCCACCACATTCTTCTGAGTGAACTGTAGATAAGGTGCAAGCAAAACGTGGCTATTATCCCGAGAAAAAAGAATAAATGAACACTTTGGAAGGGACAGATATCAACTGAGCGATGTCCCCAGGAAGACTATACATGACACGTTCCATTACAGCCTCCCTTTAATCACCCCTACAGTTTTGGACCAGCAGGACTCGGGGCTTGAGCTAAGTGCATGACTGTTCACTCCGAGTAGAGCACATTCATTGACACTGTAACTTTAAACGGCTCTAACCTCGGAGCTGTGGGGGATAAGCTGCGATCTTGGTCTTGTTTTAAAGGGAGTCTATCATTAGAGAATCACCTTTTGACTAATGGCACATTGGAATAGCCTTTAAAAAGGCTATTCTACTCCTACCTTCCATTCTCCTCTTCTTCCCGCTGTTTCTGTAAAAATCCGTTTATTACGATATGCAATTACGCTCACGGAGCAACCCCATGTCGTAACCTGTCAACGCCCCTTAGTTAATTCTGTTCACGCCCCTCTTCATGTTTTCCTGATCTTCTACCTTGCGTAGGCATCCGACACTGCGCTATATGCCGACTGCGCATGCTCCGCTGCCATTTTGTGTTGGCCTGTTACACACTCGTAACTTCCTTTAAAGCCAAGCAACCAAATTATGTCTGTAGCCCCCATAGATTTAGAGATATCACTGTTAAAGCAGAGGTGCATATACTTGCACTGTCGGTTTAATCAGTGTGCAGGAGAATACGAACAACTCACAGTGCAGGGAGAGGAGAAAATTATTTTATTATTCTCCCATCTCTGTCACTTCAGATAACCAGGGGAGAGGACACCATGAACTTTTCTACATGATATCACCCGCCCCCATTATCAATCAGAAGCATACTTGTCATTTAACCCCTTATTTGCTGCAGTCAATGCTGACAACAGCACCTAAGTTAATGAAAAAAATAATTTAAAAAAAAACACAATTGGTATGACCACATCACCACACCTCTCAAAAACAAAAAGTAAGGTCTCATAAAGCTACAATGAAATAAAATGTAAAAAGTTATGAAAGCTAGAATGCAGAGAGGGATAAAATGTTACTAGATTAAAGCTAAAAAGTGTTAGATCGCTAACTGGTTAAAATGCACATAAGGCACCATGTTATGTGCTAGTAATATTAATTTCAGGCATGAATTCACAATCTGCAATAAAAAAAGTGACAATTTTGGTAGGGTTTTTGCAATTTTAATGTGACTGTTAGGGGATTAAAGAGTAACTAAATAAACTTTTTTTTTTTTTTAATTATAGTTTATTAGAGGAAAGTGCATGTTTCTTAACATATTTGCCTCCTTCTTTCACTGATCAAAATTGTACAATAGCTGTCTATGGAGGTGGAGGGGGAGGAAGTGGAGAGCTCCTCAAAGCAGAGAGACAGCTGCACTATAGAGAGACCGATTTTCTTTCACAACACATCATATTTATCAGGAATTACTATCCACCCTTCTGAAGGAAATGAATCATTTAATTCCTTAGATTGCTCATATCTCTACCTCTCCCCTTCTCCATAGATGTAATTGTAAATTAATCTGCTTGTGTACTGAGTACAGACCAGAATCACTCAGATAAGAAATAAAGATAGGAGTGAAGACACAGGTACTTTTCTTTAGTGAAGTGTATTGCAAATTTTGTTAGGCTAGGTTCACATCTGCATTCCGCTTGGGGACCCCCGAACGGTAAACTAATCCATATAAAAAAGTGGTTACCTTGGGAAACCCGCAGACCCCATAGACTATAAAAGTCCTGCTTGCAACACTTTTTTTTCTCCGCATTTTTCATGCGGAGAGGGGAACAGAATCCCCGAACGTAATGCAAGCGCAGATGTGAACCCAGCCTTACATATACTTGCACAATTGATTTATGGAAAAAAGAAATAAAAGTTTACTTAAAGGGGTATTCCCACGAACATAACTATTTTTAAATTTGTAAATAATTAAAAGTTAAACATTTTTGCGAATGTAAGTAACTAAACATTTTGCAAAGTTTTAAAGATTTTTCTCTAAATATCTTGTGGTTACAAATTGTTGTCTTGATTGGTTGCCAGTGGATACGACCATGAATGCAGGACCTTTATAAAGTCAGAAAATCAGCCATGATTTGCCTTATTGTGGCCGGAATATCTTCTGATACATGTAGTGTCCCTGCCTGATAACCCAACTACAGTAAGAAAATCATGACTGGGTTCCTGATAAGTCCCAGACCATAGAAAATTTATACACTTGTGGTCGTATCCATTGGCAACCCATCAAGACAACAGACTCTCACCACTAAGAAAGTTAGAGAAAATCTTTAAAACGCTGCAGAATTTTTAACTACTTATATTCTCAAAAATGCTTAATGTTTCATTATCTACAAATGTAGATATGATTATGTTCATGGGAATATCACTTTAAATTTTAAAGTCTCCGTAATCTGAACATGTTTTAGCTGTATCTAAAAGAGGATTTGTGAAGTAATTACTTGTATGCCCCTTAATATAACAATTCCAGCGCTTCTTTACTTGTAATTCTGTTGTGTTCCTTGAAGTATATGAATAGATTAACAGTTGGGTGTTACTACTTGAGGGGTTGATCCTGTATACTGTTACATAGTCCAATCAATACTGATAGTACTAGACAGTGCTGAGATACACCCTTTTGACATACATTTCTAGAAAGAATAACAGAGGAACAGCAAAATAGGTATTGCTGTCACATCCTCTTTAACCCTTATGTAACGCAAACATTTTTCATTTTTGTGTTTTTGTTTTTTACTCCCTGCATTCCAAAAGCCATATCTTTCTCATTTTTCCTTTTACATACTCAAGTGAGGGCTTAATATTTGCATGACAAGTTGTACTTCAAAATGGTACTATGTATTATTCTGTACAATATACTGGGAAGCAGGAAAAAATTCAGAATGAGGTGGAATTGAAAAAAAAATGCAGCACCCCCATATTCTTATGGTTTTATTTTTACGGCTTCCACTGTGTGCGGTAAAAATGCTATGTTAGCTTTATTCTCCAGGTTGATATGATCATAGTGATTCCAAATTTATACAGTTTTTCATGTTCTAATAACTTTACGAAAATTCTAAATTTTGAAGAAAAAAAAATCTTTGAAGCACCATACTCTGACACCTGTAACTGTGTAAGGTGACTTTTTTGCGGGATAATATGTAGTTTTTATTGATACCATGTTGGTGAATGTATGGTGTTTTAATCAATTTTTAGTCCATTTTTTTGGGGAGGAAAAGCGACAAAAAAAATGCCAATTCAGCCATTTTGATTTTTTTTTTCTGCTACGGCGTTTACCGTATGGGACAAGTGTTGTTATATGTTAATAGTTTGGGCATTTTCGGACTTAGGGATGCCTAATGTGTTTATGCTTATTTTTATTTATTTAGATTTATATGTGATCTAGGGAAAGGGGGGTGATTTAACCTTTTAGTTTTTTTGTATTTTATTTTTTAATTTTTAAAAACTTGTTTATTTTTTTACTTTTTTGGCCACCTCCCCCAGGGAGCTTGAACATGTGATCTTCAGATTGCTTGGGCCATAGATTGCAATACTACTGTATTGCCATTTATGTCAGATTCAATATGTAACCAATCCTCATATAGAAAGCAAAAGGAACCACTTAGATGCTGTGGTCGCAGTTGACCGCAGCATCTGAGTGGTTAAATGCCTGTGATCAGAGTCATCTCTGATGTCAGGCAATGCTGTCAGGTCCCTGCTGTTTGAAACAGCACAGACCTGGCAGCTAGTGCGTCTGAGCGGACGCCATAGTTAGTCACGTGCACAAGGACATGCATGCACATCCTGGTGCGCGTAGGGTTAATGAATACAGCTGAACTCTTAATTATGCATTAGCTAGTAGTGCGTAACATTTTATACTAAAATGCTAAAAGGGTTTCTCCCATTTTAGCAAAATATGGGCTACACAGGAAAAACTGGACATAAGTCCCAACCACCAGGGATGAGCAAAAAGTGCTCATCTATGTTGTTTCCATAACTTCAGTAGAAGTAAATGGGAGCTACAGAAACAACATAGCACATGTAGCTACGTAGTTTCCATAACTGTGGCGCTATGGAGCAGCAGCACTGCTTACTTGTTTGCGCAAGCCCTGCCCTGGTGGTCTTGGTTTATGGCCAGTTATTACCATCTCTGCTATGATTTGCCACAATAGGAATAACCCTTTATACTTTTGCAACCATTTAGTACATCTAGAGTAAAAAAAAATAAAAAAATGAAGCAACTTTGCAAAAACCTGTCATATTGTTTTGAGTATACAGCTCCTATGCGAACCTATGTCTGTCCATGGTTACAGATTACAAACAAACCACATGTAGCCTGATCCCGCAGTCATACTCCTTTTCACCAGTCCCCAAACAAATATTCAGTAGATCAGCTTAAATAGAATATGACTAAAGAATCTGACACAACTCTGCATGTTTGCTGGAGACACAAAATATGTTTTGATATTATCACCTTAGCTGGGAACCATAACATCTTCTTACATGTTCTTTTCTATCTGCTACACATGATATCGAAATACTGGCTGATACATCTCAAACATTTCATTGTAGAACAATATTGTTGCTTTAGGCTGTGTTCTATCTAATCCTTCATGTTCTTCTTGTTTACTTAGTTACTTCAGTTGATCTAGTAAAATATACAGAAAATCCAATCTAGATAATGCATTATGGGTCTGCAGAAAAGATATTTGGGCTATGTTTTAAGCTCCAATGCTTTGAAGCATATCAAAGAAATGCTAATCCACATTAAACATAATTTAAGAGATTTATTAATGATGCGCTTCCTTATGTAATTCTGAAATGTAAGCTCAATAAAACTTCTTCAAAGAGTCCACTGGATCATTTTGCATATATCTACACACAGAACTTGACCAAAGATTCACTAGATGGCAGTAAATGGATGTGTGTAATTTATGTAAAAAATTGGCTGTGGTTAATAATTTGTAAATTGTTATTTAAGTATTGAAAATAACAAAGCCTATTATATTGTTTACTAAAATTCAGACTATCTGTATGGCCATTTATGGATATGACGCTATGGCATATATACTATACAGACAGACTATACAGCTGCAATGGAGATCTTAAAGAGAAGAATTCCAGTCCTGTTGTCCTCATTATTATTGGTCTCCTTAGTAACAGACTACAAACTCCCCCTGGTGTGTAGTCTGATACTACAGTCACCTATTACTTTCTTCCATATGCCTCTTCTTTTACTGCCTGTAGAATTTGAGGAAGAGGGAACAAAGTAATATGGCTACAGGATGAAACTCAGGATTTGTTTGTAGCCTCAACACTTGTATCTGCCTACCAGCTGAATATACAAAACAGGATTTCTAAAACAAGACTATTTATATAGTTCTCCACTTCACTATTTTGACGCACTGGAGTTATTACAAACAATTATTCTAAAGGTAGATGTACCCTTCAAAGGGATTGCATAATGATTACAGATAAGCAAATCGATTAGACACAAAGCAAATTTGATCCAAATTTGCCAAAAATTTCAGATTCCATTGTGAATGTGAAATTTTACAAATAAATCTGTAAGAGAATTGCTAGTTGTGCAATTCCCTAGTGCTGCTGCTGAAACAAGGGAAGAAGGGAAAGACAGAGACAGTGAGCCCTAAACTCAACCCAGCCCCTGTCCCTACCTAATTGCCAGAAATGTCCTAATGACAGGGGCAACTGGGCGGCAATCCCTTCTCTGAATAAGTGTTACACAGAGCAAGACAACACAAACAACACAGAAGCAGAGATCAGGAATAAGAATACAGGCAACAAAACCTCAAGAGAAGCTCTTAGCAAGGACAAAGTCTCAATAGCCAGCAAAGTATCAATAGCCAGCAAACATGTGTGAGCAGATGACCTGTTTAAAGGGAGTCCAGAATCTGTCCCAGACCTGATTGGTAGACAGGCTGTCAATCACACAGGCAAGGCTAAGATTAACTGTTTGAGGAGCGGATGGGAACAAAGGTGCAGGAGATGGGTGTGGCGGAAATTCAGTCACAGAGAAGAGGTAATAGAGCAGTGTTCAGACAGAGCAACAAAAACTGTAAGAAAGGAATCAAAACTGAGCATGCCTCCTGTGCCGCAGAGTGCAAATGGAGGGTGGTGCAGAGACCTGAACAGGCAGAGACGTTAGAAAATCACTCAAAATGGCCATGTTACTCTTAGTCATTGACAGCAGTGACCAAGAGTATCATATCTAAACCAACCAAGCAGTCTACCTAGGTCAATGACTAATAACTGAGCGTAACCTCACTGGCCACATCTAAACTAACCAATGACAACTGTCGAACTGTGTTGATTACAGCTGTCATGTGCTCCAGGAGGTTACTCTGGGTTACTCTAAAATTAGGTTAATGACCTAGATTCAATGACCTAAAGTAACCTCCTGGACTTCTTCTAAACCAGTCAATGATAGGTGTAAGCTGTGTATTAGGGAGAACTGAGCTACTGAGCATGTGAGACCACCAGCAATGAACACATTAGATAGACATTCTGAGAGGGAATGAAAAGAACATAATGTAACTTAATAATTGTTTGTGGAAAAACTCCATTGAGATTTTTTGGGCTCTGCCATGACAGTTATGGAATAAACCTGAAAAAAATGAAGCAAATACAGTGAATAAAACTTACATTCAGTTAGTGAACAAAATAAAATAAATGTTATAAGAATCTGCTTATCTCTTATTTATATAAAAATGAGTTCCTGTCTGTCTGTTCTTTATGCGCGACCAAACGACTGCACCGATCCTCACCAAATTTGGCACACATGTACATCAGGTGTCCGGGAATATTATAGACTGGGTCTCAGCTCTCTTGGACGTACCGTTCCTGAGGTACAGTATTCCCAAAAAATGACCAGCATTAGTCTATACAAGCCTGCAAGTCTTTCACTCATATTCCAACTGCCATACACACGGTCACATGTCCCTTATCAGCCAATAACAGCTCGCAGGCGCTTACTCTCCTCAGGCACACAGGTTTCCATAGCAACCAAGCTATGTATGACCTGTATTAGTGAATAGCAGTTCACAGGACCTTAAATATTCAGTCATATCACGTGTATCAGCCAATATAAGTTCACGTTTAATTTACCAGGTTTCCATAACAACACAGCCATAAATAGACTGTACCTATACTGGACTCAGTGGCATAACTAGCAATGGCAGGGCCCCAAGGCGAACATTTGACATGGGACCCCCCCCCCCGCACAAACTGCATTCCTGCACACACTATTATGCCCCATACTCTCCTCAGGCACACAGGTTTCCATAGCAACCAAGCTATGTATGACCTGTATTAGGGTGGGTTCACACCTGCGCTTCAGTCCGTCCGTTGCCAATCCGAGAGAAAATCTCGGCGAACGGGATTGGCATCGGATACAGACAGGTCAGCGACGCATTGGTTAAAAACCCATTCATTTGAATGGGTTTTTAAAGCAATGCGAGGGTGTCCGATTGCACCCTCTGCGCTGCAAAACCGTTTTTTTTCCTCGGATATGAAGTCCTGCATGTCCGACTTTGTTTCCGACCAAAAAAAAGGATTCGCAGCGTAGAGGGTGCAATCGGACACCCTCGCATTGCTTTAAAAACCCATTCAAATGAATGGGTTTTTAACCAATGCGTCGCTGACCTGTCTGTATCCGATGCCAATCCCGTTCGCCGAGATTTTCACTCGGATTGGCAACGGACGGACTGAAGCGCAGGTGTGAACCCACCCTTAGTGAATAGCAGTTCACAGGACCTTAAATATTCAGTCATATCACGTGTATCAGCCAATATAAGTTCACATTTAATTTGCCAGGTTTCCATAACAACACAGCCATAAATAGACTGTACCTATACTGGACTCAGTGGCGTAACTAGCAATGGCAGGGCCCCAAGACGAACATTTGACATGGGACCCCCCCCCCGGCAACCCCCCCACGCACACAAACTGCATTTCTGCACACACTATTATGCCCCATAGTGGCCCCTGCATACACTATTAGGCCCCATAGTGGCCCCTGCACACAGTATCATAGTGGCTCCTTCATATAGTATTATGCGCACTTCCCGCTACTTCTTCAATGTTGGACCAGATGTCACGTGAGCCAGGCATGTATCGCAACGCATAATGACGTCGGACTGGCCCACCGACATCTGGGACGCCACCAAGGAGGCCCGAAGCCTGCTGAAAAGACCCCAGAGTATAATGATAGCAGTGTTTGTGGGGTTCACAGCCCACAGGCCTTACTTACCAATCCCCGCTCCTGCTCACAGCCGCCTCTGCAGAAGGTGAAGTGCAGGCGGCCATGAGCAGGAGTGGGGATCGTTAAGTAAATAGGGCCCGTTACCTGCTGGTGTTAAAAAAAAACAAAAAAAAACATCAGAGGCCTGCCGGGTCCCCTAATGTCCCAAGCCCTGTGGCAGCTGCTACCACTGCTAAACCGGTATTTACGCCACTGACTGGACTGCCATACTGGATTTCAGCATTCTTATAAATTGAAACGTTTTTAAACTACTCATGTCCCCTGCAGCAAAACGCATGGCTGCTGCTCCAGCTAATGAAAACTCTCAGCAGACCCAAGCCTGTCTCCAATCTGATAAGGTATGTTACAGACAACAGCGAGCTGCTGAAACTCCCCCAGCAGACCCAAGCCCGTCTCCAATCTGACAAAGCATTGTCAGCCACATGCACACAGCTGCACTCCAGGTTTCAATAACAACCCAGCCATTTTTCTTCACTGCTGTAGGTCAGCTTTAAAGGGGCAGTGCGCTGTGGATGACACTGTTACACAAGGTCACATACACACAGCTTTACTCCAGGTTTTCCATAACAACCGATGGCAGGTTTTTCACTGATATCCAAACTGAGATGCACATGATCACATGACACTTATGGACCAATGCAAAATCGCAGGTTCAGTCTTGACATGCACACAGCTTTACACCAGGTTTCCATAGCAACCAAGTTATTTATGTCCTGCATGAGTCAATAGCAGTTCGCAGGTCCTTAAATATTCAGTCATATCACGTGCATCAGCCAATATAAGTTCACATTTCATTTACCAGGTTTCCATAGCAACACAGCCATAAATAGACTATACCTATAATGGACTGCCATACTGGATGTCAAGTGCAAAACTGGCCAATTCTTATGGGGTCACTACACAAACAAAAAATGAAATATACCCGTGCGAAGCCGGGTCCTTCCTCTAGTGACCAATAAAAATCTAAAATTAGTTGGAAAATTTTTTGCCCAAGAGAATGGTGTAAATTGTTCACAATTGTCCCTTCCATATCATAGCCCCTGATATCAGCACTGACCAGCAGTACAGGTGGTGACAGTTGTACAGTTCATTGCATTTCAGCCTTTGTGTCTCTCTCAAATTATGATGAATATAGACGACGTATCAAACAAACCACATCTGTCTTTTTATATGTGTGGAAATAACTTTGCTGAAAATAAATATGTCGCCTTTAGCTGTTATGGCTTTTGCTTGTGTTACTCATCTCAGTTTAGAGAGATAATGATGAATGACTGATATAGAGCAAATAGCACATTCCATCAGAAGTGGATCATGAACAGTAAATCTGAGCACTGCTTTGATATGAAAGTTGACATGAGGATGGATTGATAACGAGAATCTTTTTGCTCAGTAAGATGATAGCTTGATCTTGGATGTGCTACCAAGATGTCCTGTAAGTTCCTCAGTGAAGTGCCATGTACTACTGGACAATTTATCCTTGCCAGATATAGTAATAATTTCCTATATGACCATAGATCATCAATATAAGGCTATATTCATCCATTTTTGATGTCCATTTTGCATCTATCTGAGACCCTTTTTCAGTCTATTGAGGGATGCATGAAAACGTACAAAAGTAGGACATGTTCTATTTTTTATGGTCTGTTAGAATGGACATAAAAAAAAATGGACATCTGAATAGAGACATTGAAGTCAATACTGTATGTTTTAAAAATGGTCATGTGACAGATGTGAGAAAAATGACTGTTGTTTTTGACCCATGTGTGCATATAGCTTTATGGATATAAAGGATTAGGATAACAAAAAGTATAGTTCCATTAGGAGTTAACAGTCCTATACCAGGTCCAATCCCTTTCTACCTGACCCAATACGTATCATATAAGGTTTAACCAAAGCACAACTTCAAACCCAACTTTACCTAGGGCATCTAGTTAGGCCAATAAATTCAGCACACACAGACCCAGTTTCACAGGTGAAGCTCGGTTCTGTGAATGTGGGGTTAGGCTTCCATACTTTGATACTTATATAAATAGCCAGTGCAAAGTTGTTGTTTTTTTTTTATCTAATTTGATGGTGATTATGATTTGATTGGCAATATTTTCTTATTCTTGTGGTTATTAGCTCTCCTTTTTACAGGGTTATGTAATTGTATCATGGTCTTTTGGTCTTTATTGGTTTATAGGTATGTTGTAGGTTGTATGTAGAAATCCTACTGCCTGATCTTTCTATTTTTCAAAATATACTGAGGAGAGTCAGGACTCCACCATACATATTACATGAATGGTTAGTCCTGCAGAAATCAGCAGGTAAGACTAACAGTAAGGAAAGTGTCACCAATTTACTTACTTTTTTCTCATCTGTTTTTGTTTTCTGATTGTAGATGTTTTATTCTTATTTATTTTATTCTATATTTTCTGTCCATGATTATGGGGGCTGCCATTTTGCCTGAGCTTCTCCTCTGCTTTGGTAACAGCTTTAGTGGTATGCTTTACATCATAGTCATGGCCATAGGCACAAATAAACTGGAGCCAACTCATTGAGATTTAAGGAAGGGGAGTAGATACAGTACACTGTGAAATCACCAATTCTCAGTAGAGGATGTAATGATGGCTTTCTGGTGTTATCTGTAGAGATGTGAAGTTCTATTGTAACCCAAATGTAATGCTGCTAATTAAAAATGAAAATCATCAAAAAAAATTTTTAAATATGTTTTTCATAAAAAGTTGATTGTTGGTTTAAGAATTAGGCCTTTTTTTGGTGACACATTCCTTTTAAGAATACCAGGTCACATAGGTTATCAAGAAGAATCCGAGCAATGTCAACTGGTGGCAGAGAAAGTGAAGCAGCTTTATAGAACTTTTCTAAGGAAACCTAAAACAAATTAGGGCTGGTTCACATCTATGTTCGGCTTTCAGTTTGGGGAGTCCACTTGGGGGACTGCCCCGAACGGAAACCTATACGCATAGAAAAGCGGTTTATCTAAGGAAACCCATGGACCCCATAGACTATAATGGGGTCTGTGTGGTTTCCGCTCGGATTTCGCACGAAACATGCGGAGAGAAAAGTGCTGCAAGCAGCACTTTCCTCTCCACATGTTTCCACATGCTTCGTGTGGAAACCAAGCGGCAAGCACACAGACCCCATTATAGTCTATGGGGTCCATGGGATTCCTTAGATAAACCACTTTTCTATGCGTATAGATTTCCGTTCAGGGTAGTCCCCCAAGTGGACTCCCCGAACTGAAAGCTGAACGCAGATGTGAACCAGCCCTTAAAGACAGCACAACTGCAAAGAAGACAAAAAAACTGCAGAGAAAGAACAAAAATGTAATCAAGTTTAATTTATCATAGGATTTATTTTATTTTATTTTTAGTTATTTATTACTGATTGGAATTTACATACTGCAAGAAAGTCATCATGAGAAAAAGTTTTAAAATCATTTTTGCTGGAGATTGCTGCAAAGGCAATCTGTGTGCATCTTTAATTCTATCTCTACAGGGCAGATATTGCCAGACTGTCTATGTCTAGTGCAGGGCTTGAGGAAGTCTGCTGGTGAGCTTGTGCTTACACAAATTGGTCAATCTGAATAAAATGATCTGCAGAGGGCTGAGCTAAGCAGCCTAAACCTGGCCAAATCTAGGTGTAGACGGAGAGGAAGTATAAAGGACAGGTGCTAATTCTCTTCTTCTTGTTGTCTTGAAAAGCTACTTAAAAAAAAAACTTGAACTCGGAAATACAATGTAAATGTGTTCTAACTAGACCAAGCTACAGTACAAATCAGCCAGTGACTAGAAATAGTCATCCCTGCTGGTGCTCGAGAATTGCCAACTGCAGTTAGTCAGCCAAGTTGTATCATTGGCTGGCGTATTCTTGAAATCACTGTGATAGGACCACCTAGTAGTATTACACCACTTTTAGTCATATGACAACTCCTTAATTTAGTTGAGGAAGTACGACAAGATGCCATTTTTTTCCTAAGCAGTGCTTTCAGGGAAGACAAATATCCTAGCAGGGTATGTTTTTCAGCCACGCAGAAATTGAAACAGTGTAACAAAGACTGCACATCAACAGAGCACTGGGGCTTGTCAAAGTGTTCTTCGATTTTCTAATTGCTTGATCGTTTTTAAAACACCATTGTAGGACTTTCTCATCTAACAATCCTCTCTGTATTTATTTCATTTGTAAGAAATCTATATTAGGGAATTGCATGAAGCCCAGCTCCCTAATATAATACCTAACTAGGATTCTCATATTTTCATAATTCCAAAATTCCTGCAAATCTACAAACCAAATTTTTGGTCATCTGTCTTGTTTTAAAGGGGTTCTGTCATGTAAATTATTTTTTGGAAAACCATTTAGAATGTTATGTACCGATCCACCTTCACTTCAATTCCTATGCTGTCCAGCTTCCCCCTGGTCTCTTTATCCTGCCCTCCTTTGATAATGTCCTAACATGTACATGTGATTACTACAGCCAATCACTTACTGCTGCAGTGACTTCAGGTCATCACTATGGCCAGTGATCAGCTACAGCAGTCATATATCCTTGTCAGGGCTAGGGTCATCACAGGAAAGCAGGATACAGTGTCTGGTGGGATACCAGGGGATTGGTACGGTGAGTATTACTACTTTTATTATTTTATATATTCTAAGTGGTTTTCAAAATATAAATAATATATAAGTAAATACATAATAAGTAAATATATAATATCTATGTAAATAAACAATATATAAGTAAATATATAATATATAAGTAAACAAATAATATATAAGTAAATACATAATATACAAGTAAATAATATATAAATAAATATGTAATATATAAGTAAATAAATAATATATAAGTAAATACATAATATATAAGTAAATATACCCATCTTGTATGTTTCTCCTCTGCTCTGTTAATGGCAATTAGTGATATAATTTACAGCAGTCTCATGGCCATAGACAGCAATAGTCTGGAGTCGACTCATTGAGGTCTATGGGAGAGTTTTCTAGACATGCTCTGTGCCGAGGGTGTGGGAGGAGATAAGCTGTGACATCATCTATTGTCAATATTGAACGCAATGATAAGTCAGAGATGTTATCTACTGTATAAAGGTATCATATTCTATAGTAATCCTGTCTTGTCTGTGATGTAAACTAGGTGACTGCTGCCTAGAAAACTCCTACAGAATTGACAAGTGTCAGTCTATTATTTGGCTTAGTTGACAGATTGAAAATTGCAGGCTTTATTCTTTTTTTTCAAATATAAATAGTGACATAGAAAATTTCAAAAAGCATAAGAAGTTATGTTTAATATAAAACTTAATTTAAAAATTAGGTCTGGTGACATATTCTTTTTATCAACACTGTGGCTGTAAGTAATAGGGGCACTGTGACTGTTTTAAAGGGTTAAAGGGTTTTATTGCCAATGTTGTAGCACTGTTATGTCACAAGATAATGTGGCAGTCTGTTATTGGGGTATTGTTGACACCTTTCTTGAGGCACCATGGCTGTCTGCTATGAGGCACTGTAGTGGTCTCTCATTGTGCTACTGTCAGAGGCAGTTTAAAGCATCTTGGTCCTAATGCAAAATCTGCAATAGGGCCCCTACCTAACTTCTACCATTTAGAATAGTGGTAAACTTTGTGTGGTAGAGGAACATTTGGGGCTCCCTCAGGGTCCAGGGTTCAGTAGCAACTGCTACACTTGCACCCCCTATAGGAGTGATGGTGAACCTTTTAGCAACCGAGTGCCCAAACCGAAACCCGAAACCCACTTATTGTACAGCAAGGATGACTAATTCTAGTCAATGACTGATTTGTACTGTAGCTATTTGGATCCACAATTGCAGACAGTTACAGACCTGCAAAATACGGTCGTGTGAATGGGGCTTTACAGAGCTTTCAATGATACAAAACAAATTTGTACTGAAAGCTAGAAGTGTGCATTTGGAATACATTTGAACAATTAATGTTCACTATTTACATTGCGCAGAGATCATGCAATGTTATTACAGCCTGTAATAATATTACGTCCGCTATAAAACAGATACTGTGCTATATAAATAGTGAAAGGCTCCCACACCCAGTCCAATCTTCTTCACGGTGTTCCCCACACAGTCCAATCTCCTCCACAGTGGCACCCACACGATCCAATCTGCTCCACGGTGGCCCCCACACAGTCCAATATGCTCCATGGTGGCCCCCACACAGTCCAACATGCTCCACAGTGGCCCCCACGCAATATAATATACTCCACAGTGGCCAGTGGCCTACACTAACATTTTTAAGGTGTATGTGTATTTGCACATACAACTGAAAGAAGCGCTGGATCACTCGCCAGAGAATCTAGAACAGCTGTCCCGTATTCCCCGTTAACGAGAGATTTAGGAGTCTGGCTGGCGCGACGGCGCACGTGCCATAGGTTTGCCACTACTGCCCTATAGCTACCCCCCTGGGTACTGTGGGACAGATAATGAATGACTCAAAAGACTGATTCTATGGATCTCAGTTATTTGGTTTCTTTTGCTGCACATGAATCTTACTTCATTTCTACCCATGAATATTGATATAAAATGTGGGGTTCTCCACTTGTCATGAAGAATTTAAAGTAAACAACCATCCACAAATACAGTTTCTTTTTAGATTATATGAACAAGTCTAAAATTATATGCTGATCTTCTTTATGATAATGTTTTGTAATACAGAACTCCAAATCCACTACCTAGACATGGTCAATATTTTTGTGACATATTTTGTATAAATCAATTGCAGAATAAAATAATTATTCTGCATGATACTGGGGCTGTTTCTAAGTGAAATAGAAAAAGTTGGTGGGCAGATTCTCTTTTACTTATTGTGTTTAGTGTAATGCAGCTAGTCCACCCATCAGTTCACAGAGACCTGCAGAATACAAGCCATATATTAGCTAAAAATAGTGTTACCTCTCATGTACACCCAAGGCAGCTTATCATGAATAGTCACCTGAAATGACAGGTTTGCTTTAGATAAGAATAATTTGACTGCATGCAGCCACCACTAGAGGGAGTTTAGGAGCATACTGCATACTGTTCATGCATTCAGTTCAACAAAACAGTATAAAATGATAGAAAGAGTTTCTGACACTAAACGTGACACTGTTGTAAGTGTAACACATAATACATAGCAAGATGCATAGTTGTTAGAAATTACACTATATATATCTGAGAAGATTGCATTACAAAGACCTTGCCATATCTGTGCCCTTAGTGATACCTAAAATAAACTTCCAGATGTTGATCCCTCTGTAAAGTCCTTCTGGGACTCTTGGTAGATGTATATTTTTCCTTGATGTCTGTCTTCATGAATTACTTTCACTGTCAGAGCAGAGCAGCCCGAATACTTAATGCTTAGAGGCAAGATGAAGGTGTTAGATATAGACACAGAAAGGAATCAGAAAATATGGATGTCTAGTGCAAAAGAAAACAGTGCAAGAAAGTAGAAATTTTTAATTCACTCTTTCAGTTGTACGTGCAAATGCACATGTATCTGAAAACTGTCAGCTTAGGCCGCGGCTACACTGACAGAAGATTGTGACCTCTGCCCCGACATAGACGTGATGCGTCCACCTGCTTTGCGGTGGAAGAGGAGGTCGCCCTGCTGCTCTTCGTGGGGTGCAGGTAAGTACAGGAGCATATTATACAGTGCAGGGGCCACTGTGGGCATGTTGCACTGTGTGGGGCCACAGTGGAGAAGATTGCACTGTGTGGGTTCCACCGTGGAGCAAATTGTACTGTCTGGGAACCCCTTCACTATTTATATCACACAGTATCTGTTTTATAGCAGACATGTGATATTAGTACAGACTGTAATAACATTTGTATAAATAAAATGTAACCTTTATTCACATGTTAAAGGACAAAGATGGCAAAGCAAACCATCCTGTACAGACATGACAACTTAGGCAGGGTTCACACTACCGTTGATGTCCGTTCTGATAGTGTCTGTTAAAAAAAGAAAAAAAAGAAAAAAAACGGACACCTATCATAACAGACATTAACGGACACTAACTGATGTTAATGTGTCCGTTTTTTTAACTGATCCAATTAATGGATTAGTTAAAAAAACGGACACATTAGCATCAGTTAGTGTCCGTTTTTTAACACTGTCCGTTTTTTAACACTATTTGTTTTTTTTTTCTGCTTTCTGAGCATGCGCAGGGAAAAAAACGGACATAAAATAACGGACAGTAACTAATGGCTATCAGTTACTGTCCGTTATAAGTCCGTTACCCATAGACTTCAATGTTAAAAAAATAACAGACACTTGCTGTCCGTCAAGAATCCGTTTTTTTCAAACGGACAAAAAGTCCTGCATGTAGGATTTTTTGTCTGCGAAAAAAAACCGGACTTCTGACGGATTTGGTGTAAACGGACACAAACGGACACTAATGGACACAATATAAAAACCCATTGAAATGAATGGAAATTTTAACGGATTTCTGACGGTTCAGCTAGTGTCTGATGCTAAAATCTTGTAACGGACAATAGCAACGGACACTACTGACGGTCACCAACGGTAGTGTGAACGCCCCCTTACGCATTTCAGAGCATGTGCTTCCTTAGTTATAGCCTGCCTGCAATCCAGCGCTTTCACTAACAGAAAAACATTTGGCACATTATGAAATAAAAATCCCAAAAATCTCTATTTTTGAAAAAAACCTGAAATTTTGCTTCCTATGCATTACTTATCACAGACCGGAATATGGCACATGTTAATGTACCTGCTGACAAGTACCAGAGGGTGAAATAACACGTCTTCCAGTCAGATATTATAGTGAACCATCTGGAGGAATGATCATTGCCAAGATTTAGTACCCCTCACTGTAGCATTGGTCTCCTGTCTGTCTGTCTCTTTATGTTCTGTATGTATTTTATAAAACATCAGCAATATGTCTGGAAGTTTCTTTTTCACCATTAGAAAAAACAACATCTCTAAGAAATGTGAACTATGAATGAAAATGAAAAGTTAAGTCTTTAAGGTGATTTTGAAGGTTATTCAGGTTTTCCTATGATGATGACAATATTGCTAATTGTATAATAATATTTTTTAATATTTCCCATTATTTCTTGTAATTAATCACTTTTATTATGTTAGAGGCGTATTCTAATCTTATCATATTTATGGCTGTACCCATAGGATATGACATAAATATGACAAACTGTATATACCTGATAGATGGGGGTTCCACTTATGGGACCCACATCTGTCTCAAGAACAAGGCATTGTCTGTGCTCAGAAATAAATAGAGAGAGGCATTGCAAAAATTGAAAAAAGCGCCAAAGCAGCAGCAAGAAATTGTCTTGTTGCGGGTTTTTTTCAGCAGAGTGGGGATGGGATTTCGTGTATGGGATAAATATTTTTATATGTTTATAGTTCAGACATTTGCAGATGCAGGGATGCCTAATGTTTCGGGGGGGGAAGGAGTGAATTGAAAATCTTTCTTTAAAACTTTAAAAAAATGTTTACACCTTTATTTTGAGACCCCCCCCCCCCCATATATTGCAATACAACTGTATATTTGACAAAACCTCACCCAAAACAGGTGTTCTGGCCTGGGTTGGGATGGTCCTGGAGGGCAGGCCTTAAAGTGGTTGTGCTGTTATGGACACTTATCTCCTATCCAGAACACGGGGGATTAGTGTCTGATCGCTGGGGGTCTGACTGTATGGAGAATGGGGGATTGAAAGTCCCCCTAAATCATCCTTGTGAATGGAGCGCCAGTGCACTTGCATGACCAGATCTACACTCATTTCTATGGGGATGCCAGAACTGTAAACTCTGGCAGCACCCACAGCCCCATAGGAGTGAATGAAATGATGGTCACACAGACGAACAAGGATGCTTTAGGGGGACTTTCAGTTCCCTGTTCTCCTGATTGCTGGGGAAGCTAGGGGTCGGACCTCCAGTGATCGTACACTTATCCCTTATTGCAGTGATGGCTAACCTTTTGTGCTTAATGTGTCAAAATTCATAAAAAAAAAAAACCTAGCTTAACTCGGATGCCGTGTCACATCTAGAAATATCCATCATTTTGTGATATTTGTAGCTCCAGTAAAAAAATATATTTTTGATATATGTATTTGTATTATATGTATTTCTCGCCCATCACACAGTATATGATCCCCTTTTTCTGGCCAATCACATGGTATATGACCCCCTTTTTCTGGCCAATCAGACGGTATATGACCTTTTTTTTTAGCCCCCCCCCCCCCCACACGGTATACAGTACGACCCCATTTTTTTAGCCCCCCCCCCCACACGGTATATGATCCCCTTTTCACCCCCACAGTATATGACCCTGCTTTTTATGCTCCACTCCAAAGTATATGACTCCTTTCTTATGCCACCCCCACAGTATAAGACCCCTTACTTATGGCCCAGTATCTCACACCTTTTCATGGCCCCCACACAGTATCTCACCCATTTTTATGCTCCCCACACAGTATATGACCCCCTTTTTTTATCCCCCTCCCACAGTATATGACCTCCCTATATAAACACACAGTTTATGACCCCCTTTTATAACCCCCCATACAGTATATGACCCCTTTTTAAAGTCCACCTGCAGTATCTGACCTCGTTTTATCCCCCTCACCCTCAAACAGAATAGTGGACAATACTTTTTACTCACCTGCCCATGCTCCAGTCCAGGCTGCCTTCCACTGCTTCCTCCAGGGTGCGCTGTAGCTGACACTGAAGAGAGCTGGGATGCTGTATGTAGCATCCCGGTATCCTTCAGCATTGTGACTTCAGTATAGTGCCGCCTAGAGGAGGCCGTGGAGGGCTGCCAGGACAAGAGCGTGGACAGGTGAGTAAAAATATCAGCAGCTACTTATTGCAATAACACAATAAGTAGCTGCTGATGTGTCTTACCTAAAATGTCTTGGTGTATCCCTTTGACATGCTTGTCATAGCTTCGTCATCACTGTCTTAACGTGTGGATAGGGGATAGGTGTCCTTAACTGCACAATGCCTTTAAAGCCAGGGATCCATGTAGTGTAAACGCCAAAGTGGATGGGATTTTGGCTAATCACGTCCACACATTGCAGAAAAGAAATCTTCAGCGGAAATGCTGTGATTTGAAAAACCTACGTTAACGCTGGCAGCTTATGTATAGGTATAATGGAATCATGGAAGCAGAAAGTTCCGCCGCGGTTTTTCCCGCAACACTTTTTGGCTGTGGCCCACTACATGAGGCCTTAGCCTAAAGGTTTCTATTCCCCTCACCACGACTTTATTAAGTATGGAGGTGGTAGTCAGGGACCCCCATTATTGTGATCACCGGGAGTCCCAGCAGGAAGGGCCCCAGTCATCAGATATTTATACCCTATCCTGTGAATAGGGCATAAGTGTTAGCAGTGAGAAAACCCCATTAGCTATGCCTAGAGCGTTCTAATATCTCCCATGCATAGGTTTTGCATTTAAATCATGTGTTTCAGCTTGTCGTAGCCGCCCCTAATTGTAACAAATACATCTGTTAGAGTTTCAATAACTCTTATAAATCTATCTCTGCATGAATCAATTCCAAGTATGTTCTTTAACAAGCCTGGATTGAGAAATGCTCCCAGTCTGTAAGTTCTCAAAAGCTAGCTGGATCTAATTTCACGAATTTGTGCCATATACACAACCGCATGCCAATTAATTACCCGAGTGGCAGCTGGTCTAGCATAATAATGATAGCAAATGAGCATCTAGTTTGGTGCTTATATATATTGATGTACAGAGAATATATTGGACATGGTCTAAATTCAATATCACCTAATCATAATATATGACAAAACTGCATTCTTACAGATGTAGCAGAGCTGAATTTGTGCCTTCCCCCTTATTTTAATAGTCTCCAAGCAAACATAATGAAGTCGCTTACCTGCAGTCACAGAAGGCACATACTGTTATTACAATAAGCGGTGCCAAATGACAAACCTAGCCCTGCTACATCTCTTTATAGCAGCATGCAATCTAGAAAATACAGAATATCAACATTAAACCTATTTCGATTGCACCTGTCACAATCACTCAGACAATGCGCCTATTGCTTGGATGATATAAGTAAGTCAGCTTTACCACCCATGGATGGATCATATTCTGCTTGTTCCAGCACCCCTGTGGCTTCCTCTCCTTTGTCACTGACACAGTGTGTTACTTAAATTGCTTTCAATCTCCTTTTAAACACTTTGACATAATCACAGTGAGCATCCTAACACAGCTAAGCCGATATTCAGGCCCCATACAGTATGTCAATTACTGGAACTGCACTGTATTATCCAAACTACATGAAGGTAATGCACTGGTTTTATTTTGTAGACCTGGAAAAAGAAAATATGACCAATGTGTTCCTGCAATGTTTCTGCTATCAGTGAGCAATCGGTGCACTTATTGTTGTCCCTGTGTGATGTCTTTTCCTGTAAACCAGGTTACATTCATATGTAATGTTTAGCACCTTAAACTAGTATTAGTCTCTTTTACATTAATATGCTATACTTTACAAAATAGTTACCCTTTTAGAAGGATGAAAATTGTCTCTCTAGTGCCACCTATAGGTTATACCCTGTATTTCAGTGTCAGAACCTTCACTACACCCACATGACCATGTGCTAGTATAGTGTGATATCCTGGATAGCACACAGACCCATTCAGGACAACAGGCCGCAAAAC
Source organism: Leptodactylus fallax (assembly GCA_947044405.1). Classification (NCBI taxonomy): domain Eukaryota; kingdom Metazoa; phylum Chordata; class Amphibia; order Anura; family Leptodactylidae; genus Leptodactylus; species Leptodactylus fallax. Next base: position 363,838 of record CAMRHE010000611.1, on the reverse strand, counting down.
TCAAGACAACTCCTATTTCTGTCCGGTTTTGCGGCCATGCTTCTGCAACCCCCATTCATTGAATGAGTGGGGCCACAGATGCACGGCTGGTGCACGGGTGGTACACGTATGTCATCAGTCATGGCTGGCGGCCCGCACATGGTAGTGTGCAAAGGGCCTAAAACATCATGACTTGGGTTAACAGCAAAATCAGAGATGCCGATAGGGTGATTGGTTACGCTGAGTCACTTTTAAAGCTCTTTCAGACATTGACTTATAGGGTAGCTACTAGGGCGGTGCAATTAATAGAATTAATTTGAATAAAGTGTCATTTAAATAAACACGCGATTCTGATTTTTTATTAGAATCATAAAATCGCTGTAAGCCCCACCATGGAGTCTGACATTTTTTGCAGGCTTTGTCCTACCATTGTAAGTTATGATGAAGAGTTACTGAACTTAGTGAGTAGTTGGGTGGGAGGATGAAGAAGCCTTCATCAAATATATCTGAGTCCTTCTCATTGGGCCATTTCAAAGGCCGTTTATAGTTTCCATAAAAAAAAAAAATCCATACATTTCTTTTCTATAATTATGTCTTACATTTTGTTTTTACTGTGTTTAGTCTGCTTTATCATTGACATAGCAGCTTTGTCCAGCGAGTCATTACGACTACAGAGATACTATATTTATACTAGTATCATTATGTTTTACCGTTTTTACTAAATAAAATGCCATTTTTCAAATATGAACAGTTTGACCAAAGACACTGTATTCTTCTAGGGACAAGTTCTAGTTTTTATTGGTACCAGTTTTAGTATGACTTTTGGGAGAGACGAGGTGACCAAAACAAATTAATTTGTGCAGTGTGGTATATTTTTTATGGAGATCACGTCACGGGATAAATAATCCTATTATTAGTGCTGACTTATATGCACATGACATACCTAATATGCTTGTTTTGTAGTTTAAATTATTTATTTTTTAATTGTAAAGAGGTTTTTAAAACTTTTATTATTTATTTTCAACTTCCACAAGGAGATTTGAACCTGGAATCTCTTCTGTATTTCAGCACATAGGACATAGATTCCCTACGTGTTATTGGGAAAGGCAGCCAGGAAACCGTTGCTTGACTTCCTGGCTGCCATGGCAACCCCTCAGATCCTGTGATCTTATAGGAGAGAAATCAAGGGAGTGAAATTTGGGCGATCTCCTTAAAGATCATGGCATCTGAGGTGTTAAGCAGCCTGACTATATTCTGGTTCTATCCAGGGTCAGAGATCCTGTGTCTGTGACATGACAGTGACATGCTATTACAGAGCTGAGCATTAACTATACGCACAGCAGTATGACATTGAGCATTAAGGGGTGAAGCAAAAACATGAAAAGTGACATTAAAATCAAGAAACATCCTTAAGCTTAACAGACATTAAGATTTTCATTTTAAGCAAAAATCGCCCTGTCCCATAGGTGGCACTATCTATAGGTGGCACTTAAATGACAGACTTCTTCTTTCTGAAGGAGAGCTAGTTTGCATAGTTTTTTGCATTGCTCTAAAGACTCACTACTAGCTAGAGCTCCAAAAGGGGAATTCAGTAACTAAAAGTCGGCGTATCTCACAAGATTTGTTCAGAACCAGTAACTAGAGACAAGCAAACCTCACAAGATTTGTTTTGTAAATATTTGTGACGTTCGCCTGCCTGTTTCGTTTTGGACCAGTGTGTCAAAGCGTCATGACGTTGGGGCAACCCACATGACCACTGAGGTCCTCCAGGGTCCATGACAATACCCAGGAGGCTGGAAGAAGAAGGTGAGCATCAGCGTTTATTATGTTTCTGCACATCCCGTGTGAAGAAACCCCAGAATTTAATAGTGATTCATAGGTTGTGAACCCCAAACATTTCAGGCTCAGCTAAAACATAACATTTTTGGAAAATTCATAATGAATTAATCTCTTTCAATAACTACTGCAATGTTAATTTTTAGCATTATGTAACAATTTCCTCAATTGTATCTAGATGTATTTACTTTTGCTTTTGTCTACAATCCCAATTCCCAAAAAAAACATCACAAAAAAAGGTAGAAAAGTGGTAATAATGAAAAACAGCAGGAAGGTAAATTTTCAAGTCTCTTAACTTACCAACTTTACCAATTTATGAATAGTTGCGTCTAAAATTTGTAGGACAATTTCAGAAAGTGTTTCAACTTTTTTGAAATTGGGGTTTTATATTCATCTTACATTATTAAAGGACAACTTTGTCCATATGTTCTATTGGGTCATTTGGATGTTATAAAGTGTGGTCTTATGGTAAGAACCTTCTCTATTATCCAGAGAAAAGAGTGCCTTCTGCCCTGGAGGTCTCAGCACTTCCATGTATTGCATAGTCATTCATTCACTTGAATAGATGCCATGTAATACCTAATATCTCCCGTAGTGGTCAAGGCAGGAGAAATGTGTGGCTGCCCAATAACTTTCCTTAACAATACCAGCTTATCTGTGTGGATTTTACTTCTCGGAACCCTTGGCAATTGACTTATGTAATAAAATCATGGAATGTTATAAAAAAAAAAAAATTAACTTATACTCACCTGTTAATTCCCCGCCACTTCGGCATTTGTCTTCTACTTGACCTGACATGCTGTTGGAAGTAGTGGCTGCATGTATGGCACATCAGAACATGGAAATACTGGTTACGACTAGTGATGCAGTGGTGCTGAAGTAGCAAGGGAATTAGTCAGTATAATTTTTTTTATTTTACAGTATTATCTGATTTTATTATATTTGTTATGTTACTTTATGTTATAGTTGGGTAGAATGCACTGTGAAAGTACGAGAAGATCCAAATATAGTCTATCTATCTATCTATCTATCTACAGGTGCATCTCAAAAAATTAGAATATCTTTGAAACGTTCATTCATTTCAGAAATTCAGTAATACAATTCATAACCAGCGTCTTCAATGATTGTGTGTCCTACTGAACCAGACTGAGGGACCATGTAAAGGCTTAGGGAACCTTGGCAGGGGACACACTGAATTTACAATATTGAACTTTTTTACAATATTCACATTTTCTTAGATTTGGGTTTTCATTAGCTGTAATCCATAATCAACATTTACAGAAATAAAACACTTGAAATAGAACACTCTGTGTGTAAAGAATCTAGAAAATATAGGAGGTCACTTTTTTAATTTAATTACTGAAATAAATAAATGTTTCAAAGATATTCTAATTTATTGAGATGCACCTGTATGTATCTATCCATCTATCTATCCAACTATGTATTGTATAGACAGTTATCACACATACAACAATGTACAAAACACATACTTAGCTTTTGTACAGGCTAGGTAACTGTTCTAATATTATAGAAGCAGACTCCAGAGGGAAAAAAATGAAGGAGATGAATACCTGGCAGGACATCTTCTCTTTACAACACCAGTACAAGTACCCTTTTCCCTTTACTCCTTCATCCTATCTTCTAGCTGGATTCTAATACAGCAGAGAAAAAAAGTTATTCTACTGTCATATGACAGGAGAGTGAAAGAGGGAAGTTTTAAGTTAACACAGAGTAATTTCATTAATTTAGATCTTGAAGGTACAGAGAAGCTTAGATTTTAGCTGAAATGCCCCCCCCCCCCATCCTTAAACTGTGTCTGAGGCCAGAAGCTCAACTCGCCTCATGGTAGTACAGTCTGGTGGACCCAACACATCTACACATGACTCATTGGTGGCTATGGGCACTGTGCAATACTTAATTTGCCCTTTGGGGGCACAGTATGAAAACTGAAATCTTGACACCAAGTTCCACTACCAATTCACAACTGATCGATGGGAGAACTTGCATCAAAAAACTTAGTTTGTAAATCCTTATACATGTTGCTGGGCCTAAACCCTTAATCTAACAACCAAAATGTTACCCCTGTAATCAATGGTGATTATGAGATTAGCGCACGATTACCACTGTGAATCATTACGGAGATAGGCGTTAATGATGTTTCATGTTTGAGTTACAATGCGGGATCTTTATTACACAGCCTTCATTTATTATTTTCTTTTACTAATGAGTAATCATGAGAAGTCTATGAAATGTTATTTCATGAAATGTTAAAGGCAGTAAATGCTAATTAAACATGAATTATATATGATCCATAAAATACCACCACTAGTAATGAATATTAACAAGAAGAAGAGATTGATTTCTAAACCGGTCCTGGCACTGAGCGGCCTGATTTATAACACAATTAACAGTTTTTTTGTATTGATGCTGTTGTGCATTGCAGATAGTGGATTTAGCTTGACTTCTTTCGTTGCTTTGCTGTTCTCAGCTACATTAGCTAGGGAATGAATGTAATCATCTTATGCAGGTAAAGGCAATATCCGAGGATATAGTTTGGCAGCTTCTGAATTTCTTGTAGTTAAAGAAGTTCTAAACGCATGAGTGTAACTAGGATTGGGGTTAATGGGACAGGTGTTAGATACTTAAAGCGTAACTAAACTTTTGGACAACTTTTCTGGCAGTGTTTATGTCGTTAATACATTTTGTAATATACTTTATTAACAAATTTTGGCTCCTTTCTGTGAAATCCTGCATTTGTTCACTCTTTCCCTTGCTTCTCTATTGGTGTACTGTCAGTGTAAAATGAAGATAAAATGAGGGTGGGGATGGTCACTTCAAACAGCTATATCTTGGGTATTATAAAACCTATATCTTAATCCCGACTGTGTGTTTTTAACCAGTGATATCTCTGTAAAGAGCATATTATAAAGTATAATACAAAATTTACTTTAATTAACTTTAAGTTAAGTTACACTTTAAGAGGACAAGAAGCCACTTTGCCTAGGCCTGTATATGTAGACTTAGGGTTAGGACAATGAATTAAAGGAAGTCTACCACTTCCCCCAAGCATAATTAACTGTTACCACCACATTACAGAGCACATTACAGTGATAAATAGAGATGAGCAAACCTCTGAAGATTTGTTCTTGTTCGGATGGTTCAGCCTAAAGGTTCGTTTTCGGTTGAATAAGTACATCATGAATGGGAAATGAAATTATTATACCCTAGGGTCTCTTAAGACCCCTAGAGTATAATAGGTGACAACCCAAAGGAGGTGGGAAAAATGGCAAATGGTTATACTCACCTTCCGTCACCTCTTCTGGGCATTCTTGCAGTGTCTAGCTCTTCCTCTGGGTCTGTGATTGGGCCTCAGTGGTGGGATGCAGGATGTCACCCAGGTGACAGAAAGAGGACCTGGAGGGAGTGCCGGACACCACGAAGATGCCTGGTAGAGTTGAGGGTAGGTGAGTATAACTGTCTGTTATTTTTTCACACCTCCTCTGGGCTTCCAGCAATTATGCTCTGGGGTCTGAAGAGACCCGAGAGTATAATAATTTCACTTCCAAGTTGTGGGTGACCAATCCCCAAAGTTTCAGGTTTAGGTGAAACCCAAAATTTTGACAAATTTGGGTCGAATCTGGTCTGATGCAAACTAGTTCACTAATTTCTAGTGATAAACAGCATACCTCTGTTATCTATGTCACTTTTGTAGATTTGGATAAAAACAACTCTGAAGTCTTATGCAAAACATGCAGTTGGTGCACTGTGGTGGATCTTCAGCTCTCTCGTGCACTGCTTTTGCAACTCCCCGATGAATTAACGTCTGCAGTAGCTATAAATTTCCATTTGTCTATTTTTTGTTTTTCTAAATGTATTATTTTTAGGTATTTATTTTTTATTACGACTAAAAGCATCAAGAAAGGCATGATCTGTTTCTTCCCTGCACTGTCTGAGCATTCAAAACTGTTGCAACTTCTGTAATGATCTGGCCCTGTAATGCCTAGGGAAATAGCCAAATACCCCATTTCATGTAATAATGTCATATAATACCCCATTTCTATAATAATAATAGTATGGTGCAGTACAGTAGCACACACTACAGGGTACACAGTACAGATTAGATGTGAATTGGACGCCGAGAATTTGTGATTGATTGTTGGTGCAGCAGATGAACATGTCACTGACTACAAACAGTCTGTGCCTGTAATTCAACGCAAACTTCTCTAATAGTATTGTGATGAGACACAATGTCTAGAAATAATTAAAGGGGTTTTAAGGGACTAAGAAAATGTGAATAAAGGCATGAAATGCTTGTTATATGAATGAAAATGACTGAGGACCTTTATGTGTGTTTGGACCATTTTTACCATCCCTCATATTTTTAAGCTCATGCAATACTTTCTGATTTACATTTCCTGGTTGTGGGAATGTCAGTAGTCTTCCAGTGAGCCCCTCTGTGCATCCGCCCACTGCAGCTTCTATATGTTTTTCATCCACGCACAGTGTACCCTCTGATGATGTGAAATACTCTACCTGTCTTGCTTCTTAATATATATATATATATATATATATATATATATATATATATATACCATGGGGAAAAAAAGTATTTAGTCAGCCACCAATTGTGCAAGTTCTCCCACTTGAGAGAGACCTGTAATTGTCATCATAGGTAGACCTCAACTATGAGAGACAAAATGAGAAAACATATCTAGAAGATCACATTGTTTGATTTTTTAAGAATTTATTTGCAAATTATGGTGGAAAATAAGTATTTGGTCACCTACAAACAAGCAAGATTTCTGGCTCTCACAGACCTGTAACTTCTTCTTTAAGAGGCTCCTCTGTCCTCCACTCATTACCTGTAGTAATGGCTCCTGTTTGACATTGTTATCAGTATAAAAGACACCTGTCCACAACCTCAAACAGTCACACTCCAAACTTCACTGTGGTGAAGACCAAAGAGCTGTGGAAGGACACCAGAAACAAAATTGTAGACCTGTACCAGGCTGGGAAGACTGAATCTGCAATAGGCAAGCAGCTTGGTGTGAAGAAATCAACTGTGGGAGCAATAATTAGAAAATGGAAGACATACAAGACCACTGATAATCTCCCTCGATCAGGGGCTCCACGCAAGATCTCACCCTGTGGGGTCAAAATGATCACAAAAACGGTGAACAAAAATCCCAGAACCACACGGGGGGACCTAGTGAATGACCTGCAGAAAGCTGGGACTAACGTAACAAAGGCTACCATCAGAAACACACTACGCCGCCAAGGACTCAGATCCTGCAGTGCCAGACGTGGCCTCCTGCTTAAGCCAGTACATATCTGGGCCCGTCTGAAGTTTGCTAGAGAGCATTTGGATGTTCTAGAAGAGTATTGGGAGAATGTCATATGGTCAGATGAAACCAAAGTAGAACTGTTTGGTAGAAACACAACTCGTCGTGTTTGGAGGAGAGTGAATGCTGAGTTGCATCCAAAGAACACCATACCTACTGTGAAGCATGGGGGGTGGCAACATCATGCTTTGGGGCTGTTTCTCTGCAAAGGGACCAGGATGACTGAGCCATGTACATGAAAGAATGAATGGGGCCATGTATCGTGAGATTTTGAGTGCAAACCTCCTTCCATCAGCAAGGGCATTGAAGATGAAATGTGGCTGGGTCTTTCAGCAGGACAATGATCCCAAGCACACTGCCCGGGCAACAAAGGAGTGGCTTCGTAAGAAGCATTTCAAGGTCCTGGAGTGGCCTAGCCAGTCTCCAGATCTCAACCCCATAGAAAACCTTTGGAGGGAGTGGAAAGTCCGTGTTGCCCAGCGACAGCCCTAAAACATCACTGCTCTAGAGGAGATCTGCATGGAGGAATGGGCCAACATACCAGCAACAGTGTGTACCAACCTTGTGAAGACTTACAGAAAACGTTTGACCTCTGTCATTGCCAATAAAGGATATATAACAAAGTATTGAGATGAACTTTTGTTATTGACCAAATACTTATTTTCCTCCATAATTTGCAAATACATTCTTTAAAAATCAGACAATGTAATTTTCTGGATTTGTTTCTTCATTTTGTCTCTCATAGTTGAGGTCTACCTATGATGTCAATTACAGGCCTCTCTCATCTTTTTAAGTGGGAGAACTTGCACAAGTTGTGGCTGACTGAATACTTTTTTTTCCCCATATATATATATATATATATATATATATATATTGTAGATATATTATTTTTATATATATATTAGAATGAGCCCATCTGGTCTTTGTGGTCTTCCATGGTTTGTACAAATTGAACCCCAAAATGTTTCAGAAGAAACCCATTTAATTAATTTCTACTCACAACTGATCAAGTTAAATCTATACGGAATTTCTTCACATAAGGCAAATTCGACTTTTGTTGAATGGACAGCCGCACAAACTGCAGCACACTGGTCCGGGGAGCTCAGAGAGGTACATAAAATGAAATGCATGGACAACATGATCAGTGTCTTCCCTGCATTGACTGACATTCTGTTCATGTTACAATACAGTGTTTTATTGGAAGATGACTATTTGGAATCTGTCACTAGTGGCTTATTCATGAACATATAGAGAATGCACATATATTTTTTTCCCAGACTTATTCTGCCTCCTTCCCCATGGTGTGGTGAATTCTATGGAACCCACCAAAATGCCGGACCATTTGCTTCTCCACTCAGGTGCAAAATGCTCAGAGTGACCAATGCTTTTGCCAATCTAGTAATCATGTTGGCTTCCGTTACATGGGTAGTTCTTGACCATGATAGCTGGCCTGTTTTATGACCGCTCACTAGTCAGTGCATTCTGCCATCTAAACATATACAAGAATATGTATATTGTCCTTGGTCAGCGGATTGTCAGTGGTTTTTCTTTTGCAGTTTGTTTCCGGCCCCATTTATGTGGAGGCCGCTTTTACATGGTTTGTTGCTTGTGCTTCTATTTTTGATATAAATAAAGAATTTATAAAAAAAAAAAAAGAATATGTATATTGTAAATAACAAGGGGTTAAATTATATTTACTGTATCAAGTCCAGGACAGACTGCACAAAGAACAGTGACAGTGATGAATAGTAAAAAGCTCAGGCACTGCCAGGGTTCTTCTAAGGACAAAATCAGAATTTCTGCCAACTTTCCTGGGTTTAGAAAAAAAGAGGCATTAATAATTTGTCTTACAAACTTATTCCAAATCTAGCAATAACGTAAAAACATTTTTTCATGTACCTGCTTATGCACAATATCCCAGGACCTCATTAGGTATTTTTCAATAGATTTCAGTTCTTTCCCATTTCCAAGATGTCTGCTTGCTGTTGGTGAGCGGGAACATTCTGACACCTGAGGGATTGCTACAAATCTATCTACTCTAGGCACTCCTCAGGAAGGGGGCGTTCACGCTACCGTTGGTGACCGTCAGTAGTGTCCGTTGCTATTGTCCATTACAAGATTTTAGCATCGGACACTAGCTGAACTGTCAGAAATCCGTTAAAATTTCCATTCATTTCAATGGGTTTTTATATTGTGTCCGTTAGTTTCCGTTTGTGTCCGTTTACACCAAATCCGTCAGAAGTCCATTTTTTTTCCGCGGACAAAAAATCCTACATGCAGGACTTTTTTGTCTGTTTGGAAAAACGGATTCTTGACGGACAGCAAGTGTCCGTTATTGAAGTCTATGGGTAACGGACCATCAGTTACTGTCCGTTATTTTATGTTCGTTTTTTTTTCTGCGCATGTTCAGAAAGCAGAAACAAACAAACAAAAAAAACGTACAGTGTTAAAAAACGGACACTAACTGATGCTAACAGACACTAACTGATGCTAATGTGACAGTTTTTTTTAACTGATCCATTAATTGGATCAGTTAAAAAAACGGACATATTAACATCAGTTAGTGTCCGTTAATGTCTGTTATGATAGGTGTTTTTTTTTGTTAACGGACACCTTCATAACGGAATGCTACGGTAATGTGAACCCTGCCTAAGGGGGTGTTCACACTAGCATTCACATTTCTATCGTTCTGGTCCGACAGAGGATTCAATAAAAAAGAAATTAAGTTTCCCTTATAATAGATACAAAAAGAAACTTTTTTGATGCATCTTTATTCACTACAGTGTTAAAAAATGGATGGACTCCTTCTTTCAGGTATCTGTTCTTTTGGGTGGAAACATAGTTTTTCTATCTTTGTTTTTTTTTCGGTCTAAAAACCTAAGATAACTGAATGATTGAGTAAAATGGAAACATTTCTCTACTGTTCAGTAGTATGAACATACTGTATATGGAATTAATTCAGCAACAGCACAAATCTCTTTACTTTGTTACAATGTTATGAGTGCAAGTAAAATGTCAGTCACATAGGGTTAAAGAGTTTGTCCAAGGCCTAAAATTAATGACCTGTTCTTGGGATAGGTCATTAATTTGACATCGCTAGGGGTCTGACACCCAGCCTTGCACCGATCAGCTGTTTTGCGCATACAGACAGCTCTGTACACTGTGTAGTGGCCTTGCTGCATTATTACGGGTCAGCTTACATTCATTTGAAAGGGAGTAAAAGATGCAATACCACAGTTGGGATATTGCATATTATATTGACTCCTCTCTTTCCGACTCTTTACACTGTGCAAATAACAACTTATCAGTGTTGATCCCCAACAATCTCAAATTTGGGATTCTGGAGAACTCATTTAATACCAAACACAACTGTAGCAAACGCAAAGTTGTGGGAAGTTAGAGTTTCAGCTTCCAGACAAATGTACATTTACATCCCTTGTGTACAGTGGGGAAAAAAGTATTTAGTCAGCCACCAATTGTGCAAGTTCTCCCACTTAAAAAGATGAGACAGGCCTATAATTGTCATCATAGGTAGACCTCAACTATGAGAGACAAAATGAGAAAACATATCTAGAAAATCACATTGTCTGATTTTTAAAGAATTTATTTGCAAATTATGGTGGCAAATAAGTATTTGGTCAATAACAAAAGTTCATCTCAATACTTTGTTATATATCCTTTGTTGGCAATGACAGAGGTCAAACGTTTTCTGTAAGTCTTCACAAGGTTGGCACACACTGTTGCTGGTATGTTGGCCCATTCCTCCATGCAGATCTCCTCTACAGCAGTGATGTTTTGGGGCTGTCGCTGTCCCTCCAAAGGTTTTCTATGGGGTTGAGATCTGTAGACTGTCTAGGCCACTCCAGGACCTTGAAATGCTTCTTATGAAGCCACTCCTTCGTTGCCCTGGCGGTGTGCTTGGGTTCACTGTCATGCTGAAAGACCCAGCCACGTTTCATCTTCAATGCCCTTGCTGATGGAAGGAGGTTTGCACTCAAAATCTCACGATACATGGCCCCATTCATTCTTTCATGTACATGGATCAGTCGTCCTGGTCTCTTTGCAGAGAATCAGCCCCAAAGCATGATGTTGCCAACCCCATGCTTCACAGTAGGTATGGTGTTCTTTGGATGCAACTCAGCATTCACTCTCCTCCAAATACGACGAGCTGTGTTTCTACCAAACAGATCTACTTTGGTTTCATCTGACCATATGGCATTCTCCCAGTACTTCTCTGGAACATCCAAATGCTCTCTAGCAAACTTCAGACGGGCCCGGATATGTACTGGCTTAAGCAGGAGGCCACGTCTGGCACTGCAGGACTGAGTCCTTGGCGGCGTAGTGTGTTTCTGATGGTAGCCTTTGTTACGTTAGTCCCAGCTTTCTGCAGGTCATTCACTAGGTCCCCCCGTGTGGTTCTGGGATTTTTGTTCACCGTTTTTGTGATCATTTTGACCCCACGGGGTGAGATCTTGCGTGGAGCCCCTGATCGAGGGAGATTATCAGTGGTCTTGTATGTCTTCCATTTTCTAATTATTGCTCCCACAGTTGATTTCTTCACACCAAGCTGCTTGCCTATTGCAGATTCAGTCTTCCCAGCCTGGTGCAGGTCTACAATTTTGTTTCTGGTGTCCTTCCACAGCTCTTTGGTCTTCACCACAGTGAAGTTTGGAGTGTGACTGTTTGAGGTTGTGGACAGGTGTCTTTTATACTGATAACAATGTCAAACAGGAGCCATTACTACAGGTAATGAGTGGAGGACAGAGGAGCCTCTTAAAGAAGAAGTTACAGGTCTGTGAGAGCCAGAAATCTTGCTTGTTTGTAGGTGACCAAATACTTATTTTCCACCATAATTTGCAAATAAATTCTTAAAAAATCAGACAATGGTATTTTTCTAGATATGTTTTCTCATTTTGTCTCTCCTAGTTGAGGTCTACCTATGATGTCAATTACAGGCCTCTCTCATCTTTTTAAGTGGGAGAACTTGCACAATTGGTGGTTGACTAAATACTTTTTTCCCCACTGTATGTGTACGTCTTACCAATAAGGCAATATGTTTTTTTATGTTTTTAAAGATTTCCTTTCCGAGTAAACCTTTTTGTCCCATATGTCATGATATATATGGTATTGAAAGGTTCATGTAATTAAAAAAAAAACTAAATTACAATGACTGGCTGGGTTTGCTATTTGGGAAAACTCATTTTGGAATTGTATATAGAACTGTGAGTTTTATATATATATAGAAAACCCATTTTTGAATATCCTATTAGGGAAGCGAGACTTAATGAAAAGGTGCCCCATGTAATAGCAAAAGTAGAGAGTTAGTTGCAAAGAGTGTTTTGACCTTGGACCCATACAGGATCATTTATTACATAGCTGATTGTTTTAATAGGGTATGCTGTAATACTTAATTTCTCCTGTAGTGACACTCCATGGTAATGAAATACTTGCTGCTTGCAAGTAGTCCTAACAAGGACAACCTGTCAGCATTTCATTCAGGGACTCATCTGATAAAACGGACTTAAAAATTTTATTCACTTAAAGTACATCTGTAAAGAAATAGAAGTAGGTAAATGGTATCAGAAATAGTATGCATATAATGCCCAAAAACTATTTGCATTTAGTTATATGACATCTAAAAGGCTGTAGAACATTCCAGACAATCCTAAATCTGAAGTTTCTATACAGTAGATACTGTGCACTATAGGTCCATAACACTATAGGTAATAAGAACTACTAATGCATGGTACTGGGCTCTCCATAAAAAGTTGTCAAAATGCCATCCTCTCTTTGACTATTACAGTGCTCTGCTGCTATTGGCTGACAATAGTTACATAGTTATGTAGTAGATGAGGTTGGATGAAGACAAAAGTCCATCAAGTCCAACCTATAACCCTACAGTCCCCTACAGTGTTGATCCAGAGGAAGGCAAAAAAAAAATCCCACAAGGCTTATGCCAATTGCCCCATTTCAAGGTAAAAAGCTCCAATCTGTCCATCAGTATAAAACCCTGGATCAACTTGTCCTTAACAAAATCTAGAACCATTAACCCGTAATATTGTTCTGTTCGAGAAAGACATCCAGGCCGTCTTTGAACTTTCGCTGTTCTTACTGTAGAGAATCCTCTTCTATGTTGCTGATGAAACTTTCTCTCCTCCAGTCGTAGAGGATGTCCCCTTGTCACTGTCACTGGCCTAGGAGTAAAAAGATCATTAGAAAGTTCTTTGTGCTGTCCCTTCATGTATTTGTACATTGTTATTAGATCTCCCCGTAGACGTCTTTTATCTAAACTGAATAACCCCAAGTTTGTTAATCTATCGTTGTACTCCAATCCACCCATTCCTCTAATAATTTTGGTTGCCCTTCTTTGCACTCTTTCTAGTTCAATGATGCCTTTCTTGTATACTGGGGCCCAGAATTGCGCGCAATATTCTATGTGTGACCGTACCAGTGATTTGTATAGAGTCATAACTATGTTCTTGTCATGAGAAGCTATACCTCTTTTCATGCATCCCATCATTTTATTTGAAAGTGCAAAACTTCCTGCTTTCCCCTGCATGCATTCTAGTAATGCCTACCGTGGCTTATCTAGGCCTCTAATAGAAATGTGATCCGGTTATTAAAGGGCTTGTCCTAATATAGACACTAACCCTCTAAATCCACATAGAATTTAACTGGTAATAGTGAGAGTGCCCTGCTGCATATTAACTGTTTCCTCTTGCACTTGGATTAGAACGCAGGGAGAATGGCCTGAAGTAGAGCAGGTAGTTCTCAGTATTACTCATATTATGTGCAACGTCCATGCAAGGGCTGACAGAGCAGGAAGTCTATGAGTTACAACTTCAGCCAATAGCTGCATAGCAGGAATTGATGTCAGAGCAGTGGGTGTTGTTTTACCAATCATGAAAGATTGGATGGCTCTGGTATGCTACCCGACCCTGTATCTATTATACTAATTGTGAACATTTTCCCTGGAGTTTCACTTTAAGACTTTTTGTATTTTTGTCGCTGTGCAATCACTAACTTTAGAAAATCTTTTCTTCTTGACAATACACAAACAAAACACAAACTACTGCATCCTATGATGTTTTCCTGTGAATCTTAATGTTACTGATAAATCTACTTTTAATCGCTTTCTCAGAATAAATTGACTCATTTGGATAAAGTTTCGACAAGAATTCTCAGTCTTGCAATTAGCACTGATTGGAAATTAATTGTTGTCTTCACTTGAACAGCCATGCGTTGTGCTCACATTCACACATCTTATGAGTTAAGAAAGACAAACCTTGAATGAAATGTAAAAATGCGTTTGTTATTGCTTGCCTAGACACAAATTTACATTGAGGATTGTCACCATCTGAAAATGACAACAATGATGAATTATAGATTTAGAAGGGTTGCTAATAAAGAGGATGTCCAGCCTCTAGTGGCCGACCCTAGTATTTAAGCTATATTTACATAGTCTGTCCTTGCAAACACACTGATAGAAAACCGTACGAGAAATGTTGAGTGTTTTGCATAGTTTTTCTATGTTTATTTGAGTGACCAAAAATACTGACAAAAAACTCAAACTCAAAAATTCAGCCACAAATAAAGGTCTGTGTAAAGCAAACCTAAGGAAAGCCCCTTATTCTGTATCTAAATATAAAAGTGGTTTGTTGGTGCCCACTCTGCCCCCTTCCCCCTCCCTAACATTCAGCACCAGGGGCACATGCCCCGCTTGCCCTTTTCCCTAGCTATGCCTCCTGCAGTGTTTGCTTGTTGGCAGCAGTGTTAAATAGGACATTTAGGACAAAAATGTCTCTAGGGGAAAAAATTAGAACAAAATGCATATCACAGAATGTGTGATCAAAAACACTGTCAAGAAACTCAAAAATACAGCCACTAATAAAGGTGGGTGTAAAGGAATTTTAAGGGAGGCTAAAATTAATGTATAGTTGGAGTTCCACTGGACTCTTCTCCATGTGGGGCCTGGTATCTGTGAATATTCCTATAGAGTAGTAGTCTTTATGGTGTGGCTATCTAGCTGCAGACTTTCAGGGCATGATGAGAGTTGTGGTTTGGTAACAGCTGGGGCTAAAGGTTAGAGACCATTGCTATAGAGGAACCTAGGCCAGCGCTAGTAGAGGGGCTACCATCTTGAGACACGTTATAGAGAATTATCATGTATTTAGATTCAAGATAAGTTTGTAGAAGAGAAATTTTTATTTAGTCATTTTTATGTAGTTCCTATAACTTTCCAAACAGCCATACTGCAAACCATTCGTTTTGGTATACAGTTCACAGAGCTGTAGCTAGGCTTTCCATCACCAAGGGCAGTTGTTCATTTCATTCCCATTGTTCTGTATCTAAATACATAAAAGAAGCTTATGGGCGCTCTCCCGTGTTTCAGAACCCGGGGCATATGCCCCATTTGCCCTCTTTCCTAGCTATGCCCCCTACAGTTCAGCAGGGTGTGCACTTTTCGGCAGCAGCAATAAATAGGACGTTTAGGACAAAAATGTCTCAATGTATTAATATTATCTACAGGGACAGAAATACAATATCTGGGGACAGAGAAAGTACAACCCCCTCCACCAGAAACCAAGAAGTGACATAGGAGTTACATATAGAGCCTTGTCTGTATGTGTATAGTGTTGCTACTATGCCTTATCTAGGCCTCCAATAGAACTGTGATCTGGATATTAAAGGACTTGTCCCGCTATAGACACTAACTCTCTATAGCCCCATAGAACTTAATGGAGCAGTGACCACTTATTCACCACTACTTTCACATGGAGTACTTATGGGAAGTTAGGGGCACCTATTTTTCTGATCTCTGGGGGTAGAAGTGTATACATCGGAATAACCTTTTCAGGTTCCCTCTCTAATGATAATGAGATGACTCTGCTGGCCATGTGCCATTCTAAGCAATGACAGGGGTGCCAATAATAGGGTAAGCCCAGCCTTCCTCCATTCTCTTTGTATGCAGTTCAGCAGGATATACAGGACACACGTGGACAAAATTGTTGGTACCCCTCGTTTAATGAAAGAAAAACCCAAATGGTCACAGAAATAACTTGAATCTGACAAAAGTAATTTGCCAAACTACATGTTGACAAGCCACAAAGCTTCTGGGAGAATGTCCTATGGACAGATGAGACAAAAATCAAAATTTTTGGCAAGGCACATCAGCTCTATGTTCACAGATGGAAAAATGAAGCATATCTTGAAAAGCACTCTGTCCCTACTGTGAAACATGGAGGAGGCTCTGTTATGTTCTGCGGCTGCTTTGCTGCATCTGGCACAGGGTGTCTTGAATTTGTGCAGGGTACAATGAAATCTCAAGACTATCAAGGGATTCTAGAGAGAAATGTGCTGCCCAGTGTCAGAAAGCTTGGTCTCAGTCGGAGGTCATGGGTCTTGCAACAGGATAATGACCCAAAACACACAGCTAAAAAACACCCAAGAATGGCTAAAAGGAAAACATTGTACTATTCTGAAGTGGCCTTCTATGAGCCCTGACCTAAATCCTATTGAGCATCTTTGGAAGGAGCTGAAACATGTCGTCTGGAAAAGGAACCCTTCAAACCCGTGACAACTGGAGCAGTTTGCTCATGAGGAGTGGCCAAGATACCTGTTGAGAGGTGCAGAAGTCTCATTGACAGTTACAGGAATCGTTTGATTGCAGTGATTGCCTCAAAAGGTTGTGCAACAAAATATTAAGTTAAGGGAACCATCATTTCTGTCCAGGCCTGTTTCATGAGTTTTCTTTTTTTAAAAATTCTGTTGAAGCATGGTTGAAAAGCAATGTCTGACTTTCATTTGTTCATTTTCATAGAATTTTTATATGTTATTACTTTTGTCAGATTCAAGTTATTTCTGTGACCATTGTGGGTTTTTCTTTCATTAAACGAGGGGTACCAACAATTTTGTTCACGTGTGTATGTGCTTTATGGCAGCTGCAGGACTGTCCAGAGGTTAACATAGTCTCCAGAAAGAGGAAGAGAAATCGACAAAATGCTAATGGGGCTCACCACCAGTGTTACATCCTTTTTTCCAGTTACATTGTCACACTGGACCATGGGTTTTAGTTGGTATTGCAATGAATGAATAGGGCTAAGCTACTTTACCACACATAACCTGTGGGCAAGTGCAGCTCTGTTTATGATAAAAAGCTGTCAAGTTTTTCTAATGCTGTGCAACACTTTTACCAAAGCTATTATACTGTGTGCAAAAATAAAGAATCATCATAAAAATATTTTTCCAGTAAAGCCATTTTCCTTTAAAAACCCTTCACTTAAGTCATTTACTTACACGCGCCAACTACAGTAAGTGCAATGATGTCACACAATTACTCTTATACCAATTTATGATGGAAATTGAATCGGCACTGAACATAGCACTGTAGGGTCACAGGTTGTGCGGCTACTCAGGAAATTGAAGATGATGACTCTGTTTCTTAGGACACACACATTTATTATGGTTGTGTGAATAATAAATTATATTTGGTTTTATGATATATTCCCTTTAAAAATATTGCAGCAGCAAAATAATTAACCGTGTTAGATGCAAAAGGCTGGAAATAAATAGAAGAGCTTTCAGCTACTGCTTGTGAAGTTGAGAAAATGATTAATTAATCCTAAAAGGTCAGAAGACTATGTGCAGCTGTTCAGTCTCCCGCTTATGTCTCAGTAAGATGCAGAGTTTTGTTTTAAGAATTATTCAGATTGTCTTATTGCTAGGGAAATAAAAGTTTCTTCAGAGGAACACCAGTCATTCCGAGGAGTAATACCTTTGACTGTAGGGCAGGGATGTATCAACCAAACCCGGAGGGGCCTGCGGTCAGCAGAGGTCACTGTACTAAACTTTCCAGGCAGTGCCAATCTCTACTGTCAGTGATGTGTTGTCTTTACCAGGGAGACAGCAGTCAGGTTATCAGTTTTTCCTCGGCTGCTGTCATGAGCCTGGCGTGAGGACCTCTCAATGGATAACATCTTTAAATTGTTATTCCAGTTACCTACCATGACCTATGCTCCGGAGAATAAGAGATCAGTGGAGGTTCAAAACCTGGAACCTCTGTAATTAGTTGTTTAAAGGGATGTGCAAGTGCCGTGACCCCTTCACTATTTGCCTAGTAATGATCGCACTCCATATGTTTTGTAGAAGCCGTGCTAAATAATTACACCCTGATCCTATAGAAGTGAATATAATGTAATTACATTGCACAATGTCTCTATAAAACAGATGATGTAATCAGGGAAGAGGTCACAGTGCTGTGGTCCCTTCAAACAACTGATCAGTGGGAGTCCCGGGTGACACCACTGATCTCTTCTTGATGACCTATTCTGATTATAGATTATCAATAGCAAGAAATTGGAATACCTAACTGTCAGAACCCATGCAGATCAGCTGTTTCCAGAATGCATAGCATCTAGCATCGTTTACATGCTGGGCACTGCTCTGCTTACTCACATTATTTTTAATAACAGAGATTATTGCTGCTACAGCTGTGACCTATTCAAGCCTATGGGACACAGTTGCAGCACCCATAACTGCTGCTGTCAAGAATACAGCGTAGTGATGGAGTATCCCTGTCCAAAGATTTCATTAGCACCCACAGGACTTTAGTCACACCACTGCTGAAGGTGGCAGCATTTTTACCATGAAGCAAATTCAAATGATGTAATAAAGGCAGCTTCATCTGTGCATAGTCTTATTACTACATAACTGATAGATAAAGCAGCTCCATCATATTCCATATTACAGATATTGTCAACACTGTCCCATATAGGGTTCACAGTCTAAATTCCCTATCAGTATGGCTTTAGAGTGTGAGAGGAAATCGGAGTACTCGGGGGAAACTCACGGAGAACATTAATACTCCTAACAGATGTTGTCCTTGGCTGGATTTGAACCAAATGACTCCAGCGCTAACCACTGAACCACCATGCTGCCCAATGTTAATATCGGTTTACAATATGCATTACACAAGCCATACCATTCTAATGGCATATTTCATCCGTTTTAGGAGCCTTTATATCAGCAATAACTGACTTTTTGCTTTTTTCAGTTCTCGCTGTGACTTTTCTCAATATTACGCCAGTCATAAGAAGAGCCTGTAGAAATGATTTTAGAGATAGAGACCAAACTCAATGTTCTCAGAGATGTTTTATTAGAATCGTGAACATTAGAGAATTTCCATAAGATCATGTCAGTGATGAGGCGTCTTATAATAGCATATGGCACTAGAGGAGAAAATGAAATATGCCAGCCCATGTTCATCTACTGTACTTACCCGAGCAGTCGATAGATGAGCCAATGAACGAGAGAAAGAAAGAGAAAAAAGGCTTGAGAGTCAAT
The DNA here is from genome assembly GCA_947044405.1 of Leptodactylus fallax. NCBI lineage: Eukaryota > Metazoa > Chordata > Amphibia > Anura > Leptodactylidae > Leptodactylus > Leptodactylus fallax. The sequence goes on along the minus strand of CAMRHE010000611.1, from coordinate 344,339 downwards.
TTGTGGATGAGCTATTCCACGCTTTCATCATCGCCTGCGAATTGATGCCTTTTAAATTGGAAAGTAGATTCTACAAAATGTTTAGGACACTCGGCATCTTTGTGTAATTCTACTCCGCAATTGGATTACAGCTATGGATTTGCATATCATAGAAAATCTCCTTGACAGAGATTTATTTCTCCATGTTAGGGGAGAATATATCACGACCTGGATGAGCCTGATAAACCATTTGATGCAATTGTGACGCCATAGACGTGTATATGTACCTGCACTCAAAAGGAACGTCGCATATACACAGTGTTTAATATGGAATTTCAGTTAGTTTCAGTAAAAAGATATGTGTGCAGAAGAGAAATAATGGAGACGATCTTGCCTAAGATTAGTAGATAGGTCATGAGTGTCAAATATGCATTTGGGGCCAGAGAACCCCTTTATGCAATTCCCCTTTTTCTGCAAGACACACTTTCTGCTTCCTTTCTGAATTGTCTGTATAGACCAGTGATGGCGATCCTTTTAGAGACCAAGTGCTCAAACTTCAGCCCAAAACCCACTAATTTATCACAAAGTGCCAACACGGCAATTTAACCTTAATACTGTGCGGATCCACAATTGCGGATAGTTACGGACCCGAAAAATATGGTTGTGTGAATGGGGTTTTACAGAGCTTTCAATATTTCAAACAACTTTGTACTGCATTTGGCATAATTTTGAACAATTAATGTTCACTATTTACATCGCACAGGATCTGTTTTATAGTAACCATGCAATGTTATTACAGCCTGTAATAATGTCACATGTCTGATATAAAACAGATACTGTGTGATATAAATAGTGAAGGGCCCCCACACAATACAATCTGCTCCACAGTGGCCCTCACACAATCCAATATTCTACACAGTGACCACCACACAGTACAATTTGCTCTACAGTGGCCGACAGATGGTACAATATGCTCCATGGTGGCCCCCACACCGTTCAATCTGCTCCATGGTGGCCCCCACACAGTACAATCTGCTCCATGGTGGCCCCCACACAGTCCAATATGCTCCATGGTGGCCCACACACACTACAATTTGCTTCATGGTGACCCCCCACACAGTACAATCTACTCCACAGTGGCCCCCACACAGCACAATCTGCTCCACAGTGGCCCCCACACAGTATAATCTGTTCCACAGATGGATGCCCACAGAGAGGGTTCTGAGTGCCACCTCTGGCATGCCTGCCATAGGTTCGCCACCACGGGTATAGACAGTGCAGCAGGGCGTACACTTTATGTCTACTCTGAAGAATAGTAATGTAAAGTATAATCGTTATACCTTTTTACTTTTGTATTAAGACTAGAGATAGGCAAATTGGTTTGTATCAAACTGGGTTCGACCCAAATATTCCAAATTGTTCATTTATTTACAAAACCGAGCAAATGGAGATATGTCTTGGACGAAATAAAATGGCCGCTGCATTATACTCTGGCGTCTCTTCTGAGCTGGTGGGTGGAGACTAGCTGATATAATGTCTGCTGTAAAGAGTGCACAGAAAGTAGAAGAGAATCTGCTCCCTAACTATGTCTTACCCACTCAAAGCAACAGCAGGATCATGTTTGGCTATAGAGGATAGTACTGAACTCATGTGAATAAAGCACTTAGTACGAATGCTTCTGTCTGTGCCTATGTTCCTCTCCTTTCTAAGGCTATCACATCTGCGCCAGAGTCAGCCAAAAATCGATGGAGGCAAAAGGAGGTTTCAGTTTAAAAACGACAAACACCCCTGTTATAGTTAGTGGGCTCCGTGTGTAACCACTATTTTAGTGGTCTACCTCTTTGTTGTTTGGGTCCCCCCGACAGATCTGAACAATGGAGATGCATCGCTAATGTGAACCTAATGTCACTCTTCTCCCCTCTTCATAAACGTGACACCTCTGTGACCTTAAAACAGATTAAGCAGAGATTTTAGAGTAAATGTCAGTATGTGTGTGCGGGTGCGTAAGGAGGTGAGCAGAAAAAGAGCCAGATCAGCTCCCTTAACCCCAATCCCCAAGATCAGATAAACATTGTACAGAATATTCTATGATATACTTTTAATCGGTGTGAGAGAATATATTAAAAAGACAAAGCTATAACAGATCTTATATAACATTTTATTGTGGCTATTCTTCATGAAGCTTCTCTACCCTTAATGTGAATTTTTATATACATTTAATTTAAAGTTATTTTACTGTATATTCCAAACATTGACCATTTTTTACAATTTTTTTATTGAATATCGCAAACTTTGGCCATGTTTTACAATATATTTTTTACTGTATTTCCCAAACATTGACCATATGTCATGCCTTATTCAACAACCTTTATATCCATTATGTAGAGTAGTGATCTCCAACCTGTCGCTCTTCAACACTGCGAAACTACATCTCCCATCATAAAACTACTTGGTATAGTTTATCAACAACTGAAGAGCCACAGGTGGGTGACCTATGTTCTAGCCAAATCTCTTAAACTGGTTTTCCAAGTAATTTTTTTTTTCAGCTGCAAATATGAAATTGCATACTCGAAACACCACTTTAAGAGACCTCTCAATCTCTCTGTTCAGCCTGCCTATCTTTGGGTCCCCAGTCTCCCTGACCTTTAGCCATGTGAGCAATGCAGCCCATCAGTGGATGAGCATATGATGCTCCATTGAAATGCAGCATCATCTGTCACAATGTTGGCTGACATTCTCGCGAGTGGGTGGAAGATCACCAAAAATCAGGGACCTGAAAGGAGACTCTCCATTGGTTCCCTTGTTGAACAGAGAGGCGAGTATGTGTCTTTTTTTATTGTAAGCCGCAGCAGGAGGCTTATTTGGAACACCCTTTTAAACGTTATTTGCGATACTGTTGAGAAAAGCTGAACTTTGATGCCATCGATAAAGATCACTTCAGTGTTGCTATAAAAGTTGATAAATAGTGTCTTTCACCAAAAATAGCAATACACAAGTCTTACTTCAGACGAACCCACTTTCAATAGAATCTTCCTACCATCTATTGTGTATGAAGCGCATGGCTGAGATTGTTAGGCATATGACAGGAGAAAAAATGATTGGGCATGTTGAATATTAAGAAGCTTGATCCATTCTTCACAAGGGATGTAATCTACCACCAGTTAAATCTGGCAGTCGCTTATTCTCCTACCCTTATTGAAAATCCATATGCACTTAGAGTCTTTTTAAGTAATGAATTGCAATATATTGTTATTACATTATATAGACCTAGTGTAATTGATGTCCCAACATATTGCCAACTTATCCATTAGAACATGAACAGACAATGCTCCTGTCCCACAACACCAACATGGACCAGGCTGGACCTTTTTATGGGATCCTATGGGAGCATTGATAGAGCTTTTCCACATCTTAATTGCATTTCCTGCTACTTTATTACCTGTTATTGACTTTGTTTTTTTCGCTCATATATCACATGGCTTTTGCTTCTGTCTCTGCTTCTCTGTACAGGTCTAGCAGTACACCAGATTATTACCATCACTGTCTCCCTAATCATGGTCATTGCAGCCTTGATAACAACACTCGTCTTGAAAAATTGGTAAGGATGACTTCTACTCATTTTCCACTCAATAATATGCAAGGAAGTAATTGGGAGCATGTTCTAGATGTATAATGCATATGTGGTACAATTGGATTGAGCCAGAGGTATCATCTTCGTGTACTCTAAGGTCACACATGAGCTTTTATACTTCAAATACTGTAGGTATTGGACAATTGTGATCATTAGTTTTCATACTTATTGTGTTTTTTTTTTTTTGTTATATTTATCTGCATGTTGCCCACATTTATCATATTCAAGGCTCATATATTTAGACTATTTCTGTACACACTTGGGAGATACAGTATTTTAGCTTGAGGTTGTAAAACAAACTGTTATGTAACAAAAGGTACATTCGCATAATTTTTTTGGATTTGTTTAGCAGATCAATTTAATAGATGCAAAAAACAGATGTAAACAGACGGTCATCCATTTACTTATAGATCAGTATAAAAAAAAAAAAAACACATCCGTTTCTGTCTGTTTTTTGAAGGACACAAAAATGCCTTATACCATACTTTTTTGTCTGTAAAAAAAAACACCCAGTAGAAATGGATGCATTTTTTTTCTACATTGATCTCTATGTAAACTGATATAAACTGGATGATTGCATCAATTTTTTGCATCATTATATGGATCTGCTAAACAGATGTAAAAAACTCGTGAATGTACCCTAAGATAAAATTTGTCTCCCATGGGGCATAACTAGCAAAGACTGGGCCCCATAGAAAACTTTTAACTTCGGCCCCCCACCCCCACATGACATAGCACCTCACAGTCCCATAGTGCCACCACACAGTATAATGTCCCATAGCGGCCCCCTACACAGTACAATGTCCCATAGCGGCCCGTGCACTCAGTAAAATGTCACATAATGGCCTGTGCACACAATATGTCCCATAGCGGCCCCTCAACACAGTATAAAGTCTCATAGCGGCCTGTGCACACAGTAAAATGTTCCATAGCGGCCCCTTGACGCAGTATAATGTCACATAGCGGCCCCTGCACACAGTATAAAGTCTCATAGCGGCCTCTGCACACAGTAAAATGTTCCATAGCGGCCCCTTGACGCAGTATAATGTCACATAGCGACCTGTGCACACAATATAATGTCCCATAGCCGCTCCTCCACACAGTATAAAGTCTCATAGCGGCCTGTGCACACAGTAAAATGTTCCATAGCGGACCCTTGACGCAGTATAATGTCACATAGCGACCCTTTCACACAGTATAATATCCCATATCAGCCCCTCCATACAGTATAATGTCCCATAGCGGTCCTTCCACACAGTATAATGTCACATAGCATCCGCTCCACACAGTATAATGTCCTATAGCGACCCCTACAGTGTTTGTTGCAAACATTGCAAAAATTTCGAGTCCGACCCAAATTTTGGGGTTCACCAACCTCAAGCTATTATTATACTCTGAGATCTTTTCACACCCCAGAGTATAATGATCGGAGGCCCAGGGGAGGTGATCAAGCATAAAAACCAGTGGTACTCACCTCTCCTGGGCCCCGGAGTGACTCCCTGCTGTGTTTGGCTCTCTTCAGTGAGGTCACAGATGTGGGTTACGCCAGCGTCATTATACATCTGGACATTATTTAAGAGGTCTGAAGACAGCAGGGAGCCACGATGGAGCCCAGATGGGATAAGTAACGCTGTTTTTTATGTTTGCTCGCCTCCCCTTGGCCTCTGATCATTATTCTATGCGGTCTGAAGAAACACCAAAGTATAATAATAGCAGTTTCAGTTCGAACGTATTCGGTCTGAATGGAACAGGCAGGTGAACCTCGTGAAATGAATCTTGTGGGTTTTGTCCAACAAATACTCTTGCTGCGGGCCTGTGGCCTTACTTACTGATCCCCACTTTCTGGTCAATCCCTTCTGCCCTCCTGAGTAAGTAAATAGGGGCTATTAAAAAAAAAAAAAAAAAAAAAAAAAGCAACAGGGACCTAACGGGCCCCCTAAGGTCACGAGCCTCATAGCAGACACTACTGCTGCTAGGGCAGTAGTTATGCCACTGGTGTCTACAGTTATAAGGGATAGTTTTCTCTGCAGTATAGATTTACAAATGGCTGTTTGGCCGTTCACTCTCATGACATTCAGGTATCTGCTTTAGTAAAGACTTGTATTCTTCATATGTCTTAAAAGTCTACATTGCGCTGTTCCTTTGTTATTACTTCTGAGAATGAAGAACGATAAGTCCCTGTAGCAGGAGAGTAGCTTAAAGGTGTGTGGGCCCTGGTGTACAGTCCAACTTGTGCTCACCTTCCACTAACAACTTCTCATAATGCCCGTCACATGCAGCTGGCCCATGGATTTTAGCTACATTCCAGGCAGTGTTTCCTCTAATACTTTGTATCTAGTGTCAGGACTGTTTTGGGGACTTGGGTGCTGTTCCCTCTAAGCCAGGAAATTCAGAACTACATAGAATAAATATTAACATACAGTGCCAGCAATGAGATGTATACTAGTGGTCTTGGGCAGTGAAGATGTTAATGTAAGTATACTTGGCATTTTAAGGCAGTGAAGATGGTCTAGGGCAGTGAAGGGGTTATGTCATTATGCCTAGTGATCTAGGGCAGTGAACGGGTTAATGTCAGTATTAGGAGGGCATTGAAGGGGTTAATGTCAGTACAGCCAGTAGTCTACGGCAGTAAAAAGGCGTCATATGTCAGTATACCTCATAGTCTAGAGCAATGGAGAGTAAAGTCAGTATAATTGGTTTTCTAGGGTAGCGATCTGGCAAATTCTAGGGTCGCTGGTGGTCTAGGTTCGTGAGGGGGCTCATTTTAATATTCCTGGTAGGTGGGAAGGGGAAAGATTGATGTAGCATACCTGAAGTTCGGTAGTTGCTCACCTCCCCAGGCTCCTGGCTGTAAATTTATTTCCCTGCAATAATTACATATGAGTGCCAGGAGGAGAGAGAGGGGAACAGCTGTAACTGAATGGCTTCATAGTCCTCTCTATAACTAGACAGATTAATTAATGAGTGCTGTACCCAACCAGCATTAATATGGAGACTTGGTTTTATGGGTACCTGGGATTAGGGGCCCAATCACAGGTGCCACTTCTGTTATTCCCTATATTTCTCAGTTCTGTGGCGCAGCCTGAGTCCTGACCAGGGAGCTACAACACAGCTCCATTAGTGAAGATCAGCAAGGTTCCCAGCAGTCAGATTCTTGTGATCACAAAGTAATGGCATATTCTATTGATATGCCTTCACTTCTTGTGGTGGACTAACCCATTTACTTATTATGGCGCTTACCATGAACTGGACTGCATACTGCCTAGGATTTAACCATCACAATGAGAAGTGGTGCTATCATTTGCCGTTATCCATGCACTCCACCTTTCTTGGATTCATTTGTAGGAAAACCTCTTCACGATACAGGGTTTTACCTTGCCTAGAAAATGATATAAAGTAATTCATGTGCACATTCAGATACATCTGGGATTTAATTTTCTCCAATCCATTTCTTTTTCTTCCTCTTTACGCATCCTTAAATAAGCTCTTTGATTTTGCAAAAATACTGTAGGGAAAAATAAATTATCGTTTTCCTCAACAGTGTTCTCGAAGACTACCTGTGGAGCTTTTTATTGGAAATTGCAGTATTTTTGCAAACATGAATAAACATAACGTTACAGTAATTATAGACCGCAGTTTTCTTACAATGTCTGGAAGGCCTGGAGACTATAGTTCCTTAAAAAAATGTAGAAGTTTATATAACATTAGTTGGGAACAAAGGAAAAGTTTTTTTAACTGAATATTAAAATTTACAATAATTTTAGAAATTTATAAATTAAATCTGGAATTTCTGACTTCCTTCTATATATGACAGAATGGAATGGGTCTACAGTGGTATTATCATGAGACTTCACATTACAAAGCTCTATAAAGCAAATTTATTCCAAAAATTATTAAAAATGTCCTGTATACAACTCCTATGATGACATGCTGTGGGTGACTCCATAGCTACCTAGAATTCCTGTGTGTGGATTAATCTTGTAGTCACGTGTCATTCCCTTTCATCTGCCCGATCTTCTACTCTCTGTACTTGGCCATACACATTTCATGCAAGTAGGTTGGGGGTTGAACAACTGGTGAATGATCCTTCTACTGACATAGCCCTATTGGCTGTTACATACGTTTAATCTTACCATACAGGTTCAGTGACAGTGGCCAAAGAACAAGCTATCTGGGAATTTTCTGGGAATGGTCTTTCATGAAAAGAGCTTTCATAGACTAGCATCTACTGGACAAAAATTTTGAATATGGCGTCTTCTTTTCAGATGATGACAGCTAAAATATCAGTCAACTAAAACATTGATTTGTTAAATTTTATATGTATGTATAATTAAGTAAGAACATGGAACACATGATGATAGATGATAGAGTGGAGTGATAGTCTATGTTGAGCCTCGATCTGTGGGGCCAAATACAACACTCCTTCTATGCCCTGGCTTTTGCTCTTACCTCCTTCATGAAAAATTGAAAGATAAAAGAGGGGCTACATGAAGTACAGAGCCTAACCTTGTATAGCAATTATTTTGTTAGATAAGGTAAGGAATCTACAGGTGATCACCATGTGTCCCCTATATCGGGGAAGGATCAATGCCAAGGAAATCTAAATAGAGGACAGGTCAAACTGTAGAGCCCAAGACCCAATTCATGCCCAGCCAAAGGCATAGCATTGTAGACAGGGGTCCCAAAAGCCCACATACTCTTGAGCTAGCCCAGCTCCATATCACAAGTGAGCAGGACAATCTTCTCTGAGGATAAAGGAAAGCTAAAACGGCTCTACAGTGTTAGCTACCTCGTGGAACACTTTCACGTATCTCTGCTTTCTGGACCTTCCTAGGTGAGGATTTTTGGGGCAAAATTAAGCTTTATGTCAATGATTCCTATATAGTTTAGTTTCACTGGAGACAAAGAGAAAGCTAAAATAGCACTACAGCGCTAGGACCTCATCAAACAACTCCACATGCCTCAGCTTCCTGGACTTTAGTGGGTCTGGAGTTTTTGATTAAAACTAAGCTTTATGTCAATGATTCCTATATAGTTTATAGAGTCCCCGTTTATTGTTGAATACTCCATATTAGCGCTTTTTCACTGCTGCATCTGTCACCTTGTTAATACTTTGTTTGCTTTCTTGTATGCCGGTGAATAAAGCGTTGTTCACCCAGTATTTTTGGCAGAGGCAACTGACTCTATGCCTTTATCTGCAGCTATTGAAGCGATGGACGCAGATCATGGCAGGTGCTGATTACTGCAGCAGGAGTAATAAGCACAGTCAGGAAAAGGAAGCAAACAAGTAGAATCAGGTCAGAGCCAGTGGTCAGAGGAGCAGGAAACAATCAGTGGTCAGGAGCCATGGGATCAATCTATAGTAAAATGAAGCCGCAGAGGCTGGTGAAGGGAGCAAGACAATGATCGAGCAAGTGAAGGTCACACTCTAGTGAATTATCCAAATAATACATGAATCTATTGCACTGCGCATCGAAGTAAACAACAGACAAGCAACAGGAAACAGGAAGAGCAGGAAGCTGGAGCGTTATAAAGGATGATAATGGCATAATTGCCAACAGATGTCACATTGCCAAGACATCTCCGCAGCTTTACTTTACAGACTTCTAAATAGGAAAACTGGCTGCTGTATTTGTCACTCAATGCATTTTCCTTACAATCTGAACTTAAGCTGCACATCAATTTTATATAGAGTAAGAGTAAATTAATAAACATGCATGAAAAATAATTATCATCATTATTATCACACTTATCATCATAATTGATCTAAGGTATGTGCTCATATGTTTTTTTCTGTTTTTGTTATTATTATAATAACATTATTAATTTTTTAAGTAGCATTTGTAGTAGAAGTAGTAGCCATGAACTTTTATTGCTAGTAGCAGTATACATATTAGTATTATCAACTCCTTAAAGGATAGCCTATTTTATGCCTTAATGACTGAGCTATTTTTTTTTTGTCATATTCCAGAAGCCAAAACCTTTTCATTTTTCTATTAACATACCAATATAACGGTTTTGTTTTTTCTGAGACAAGTTGTATTTATAAATGGACTGTATATATATACTTTTTGTTGCTATATATTTATTTCATAGTTGGTAATGGGTGGAGAAATTGCATTCACCATGCAGTATAATGCCATGTTAACTTCATTCTTCAGGTTAACATGATTCCAGCTTTAACAAGTCAGTATATATTTTTCTTAAAGTATTTTTTGTGCTACCTTATTTCAAGAGCCAAACCAATTTTATTTTTCTATCAATTGAGCTGTATGAGAGTTTGCTTTTTGTTAAATAAGTTACAATAAATTTTTTTGTTTGTTTGTTTTGCATACCATACAAAGGCATTTGTGATTTTTTTTTTTCCAAAAACATTTGTCTCACAATATTTAATAGTCTTTCATGGGGACTTGAACGTGCAATCATTTGCTTGATAACTTAATACACTGCACTCCCAATGGAGTGCAGTGTATTATTCCTGTCAATATTATACCTAAAAGGTATGCAAAGATGGCAGATATGGGGGCCATAGATATGCCCCCTGAATTCCATGACAAGCCATCAGTACCTTGACATTATATGATGAGAACAAGGGGGATTTTTAAGAATTAGTAATGTTAATATTATTTTATTAATTATGTTATTATTATTGTTATTAGCATTGGTAGTATTGGTAGTACAGTTATGACAAATATAAGTATGATTTTTTTTTTTCATATTTGTATTACTAGCAGTACTAGTGGTATTAATAGCATTAGTTGTGGTACTGCAGTTGTAATAGCAGGAGAAGTAGCAGAAGTATTTTATTTGTAGAAGTAAATAAATAGCAACATAGTAACATAGTAGATTATGTTGAATAAAGACACAAGTCCATGAAGTCCAACCTAAAAATCTGCCAAGTTAATCAAGAAATAGGCAATAAAACCCCATGAGGTGGATGACAATTGTGTCATTAGAGGGAAAAATTCCTTCCCAACTCCAAATATGGCAGTCAGACTAAGTGCCTGGATTAACATCCTGTCCAAAAAATTCTTACTTTCAAGAAAGGCACCCAGGCCCATCCTGAACTTGTATAAGGTGTCAGATATTACCACATCATGTGGCAGTGAGTTCTCAGCAACTTTACTTTAAAGAATCCACCATATCAATGGTACCGCAGTGTCAAGTAAGTGGTGGTGTCTGTGATATGGTTCTCCACTATGGCAGTGAGCGTCAGGTCACAGCACACACTATACAGTCATGGCCAAAAGTTTTGAGAATGATACAAATATTAATTTTTACAAAGTCTACTGCTTCAGTTTTTCTAATGGCAATTTGCATATACTCCAGAATGTTATAAAGGTGATCAGCTTAACAGCAATTACTTGCAAAGTCAATATTTGCCTAGAAAATGAACTTTATCCCCCAAAACACATTTCAACATCATTGCAGCCCTGCCTTAAAAGGACCACCTAACATCGTTTCAGTGATTGCTCCATTAACACAGGTGTGGGTGTTGATGAGGACAGGGCTGGAGATCAATCTGTCATGATTAAGTAAGAATGACACCACTGGACACTTTAAAAGGAGGCTGGTGCTTGCCATCATTGTTTCTCTTCTGTTAACCATGGTTATCTCTAAAGAAACACGTGCAGTCATCAAAAATGGCCTAACTGGGAAAAGTATTGCAGCTAGATAGATTGCACCTCAGTCAACAATCTATCGCATCATCAAGAACTTCAAGGAGAGAGGTTCCATTGGTGCCAAAAAGGCTCCAGGGCACCCAAGAAAGACCAGCAAGCGGCAGGACCATCTCTTAAAAGTGTTTCAGCTGCGGGATCGGGCTACCAGCAGTGCAGAGCTTGCTGAGGAATGGCAGCAGGCAGGTGTGAGTGCATCTGCACGCACTGTGAGGCGGAGACTCTTGGAGCAAGGCCTGGTCTCAAGGAGGGCAGCAAAGAAGCCACTTCTCTCCAGAAAAAACATCAGGGACAGACTGATATTCTGCAAAAGGTACAGGGAGTGGACTGCTGAGGACTGGGGTAAAGTCATTTTCTCTGATGAATCCCCTTTTCGATTGTTTGGAACATCTGGAAAACAGCTTATTCGGAGAAGAAGAGGTGAGCGCTACCACCAGTCTTGTCTCATGCCAACTGTAAAGCATCCTGAAACCATTCATGTGTGGGGTTGCTTCTCAGCCAAGGGAATCGGCTCTCTCACAGTCTTGCCTAAAAACACAGCCATGAATAAAGAATGGTACCAGAATGTCCTCCAAGAGCAACTTCTCCCAACCGTCCAAGAGCAGTTTGGCGCTCAACAATGCCTTTTCCAGCATGATGGAGCACCTTGCCATAAAGCAAAGGTGATAACTAAATGGCTCAGGGAACAAAACATAGAGATTTTGGGTCCATGGCCTGGAAACTCCCCAGATCTTAATCCCATTGAGAACTTGTGGTCAATCATCAAGAGACGGGTGGACAAACAAAAAACAACAAATTCAGACAAAATTAAAGCATTGATTCTGCAAGAATGGACTGCTATCAGTCAGGATTTGGTCCAGAAGTTGATTGAGAGCATGCCAGGGAGAATTGCAGAGGTCCTGAAGAAGAAGGGTCAACACTGCAAATATTGACTTGCTGCATTAACTCATTCTAACTGTCAATATAAGCTTCTGTTACTCATAATATGAATGCAATTATATTTCTCTATGTGATAAAAACATCTGACAAACACACATAAAAACCAGAGGGCAGCAGATCATGTGAAAATATAATATTTGTGTCATTCTCAAAACTTTTGGCCATGACTGTAGTAGCTTGCAAATCAAAGATCCATTTTATTGTACAGTACGTGTTATTCACAAGAAGTGTTTGGTAGAATCTTTGCAGTGATATTAATTTAAGGTAATGTCAGTAGACAATTTTAAGAAGTTACAATAAATATTCTGTTGTACCACATGTGTAACACCGATCCATGTATGGTTGTGAAGGCTTAGGTAGTAATGCAGATAAAATTATGACATTTCAGTCTAGGGAAGACCTTCCTCAAGCCTAATCCGAGGACACGTGTTTATCAGAGGTACATGTTTATCCTTGCTATATACAGGTGCCCAAAATTGTATTCTACATATGGCCTTAAAAGTGAGTTGTATAGAGGCAAAACAATATCCTTATAATGAGCATCTATTCCTCTCTCGATGCAGGCCATGATTTTATTTGCCTGCCACTGGTTGCTAAAATGAAGTTTATGTCTACCAGTATTCCCAAGTCTTTTTCAGCAGTCGTCTTACTCAGTGTCTTATTATTTAATACTTAATTGTAACACTTGTTTCCATGGCTCAGGTGCATAATTTTACATTTAACCACAATAAAACTCATCTGCCATTTCCCTGCCCAAGCTTTCAGCTTCCCTAAATCCCTCTGTAATATTCTACTACCCTCCTCTGTGTTGCAGAGCTTTGTATCATCGGCAAATATTGTGAGTCTACTCTGTAAGCCCTCTATCAGGTTATTAATAAAAATAATAAAAGAAGAGGACCCAGTACTGACCCCTGTGACACCCCACTGGTGATTGTGACCCAATCTAAGTATGTTGCAAAAGCAATATACCAATGTACGTCTTGCATCTGTAATCGATCGCACCAAACAAATTTGTACAGAACCAGCATTGATGTTAAATCATATTAAATATAAAACATAACTTTTGATAAATAAATTTTAGATTTAAAATACCATGTTCCTTCATAATAAAGTATATCAATTACCATTCCTATAGATGGGATTACTCATCCACCACATACACATTAGTTATTCCTGTGTCCAAAAATGTCTGGTCTACAAACTTATAAAAATATTTTTCTCATACAATGAATTCCATGGCAGGGAAAAAAAAATCAAAAGAGCCGAACTACTGTTTTTTCGCTGTTTCACCTCTCTCATAAAAATTTGAATAAAAAGTGATCAAAGCAAAAGACATTACCCAAATGGATTAACTAAAAATTATATCTGGCCCTACAAAAAAAGACGCCCTATGCATTGACTCAAAAAAAAAAAAATTTTTTATTTTTTTTGCAAAGTTTTGGATTTTTTTAAGGGGTTAAAACATAAATAAAACTATATCAATTTGGTATCCATGATATCGTACCAACCCATAGAAAACAGGCAGCATGTCATTTTGGCTGCAGAGTGAACATCGTAAAAACAAAACTTGTAAGTGTAAGGGAATTGCCAGTTGAGCAATTCCCCAGTGCTGCTGCTGAAACAAGGGAAGAAGGAAAGACAGAGACAGTGAGCCCTAAATTCTACCCAGCCCCTGTCCCTGCCTACTTGCCTGATCTGTCCTAGGTGACAGCCAACAACTTGGCGACAATCCCTTCTCTGAATAAGTGATACACAGAACAAGATAAGACAAAACAACACAGAAGCGAAGTCAGCAAGCCAAGGGTCAAAACCAGAGAGACAAAGCAGTACCAAATCGTAATCCAAAGGAGTAGTCACAAGGGAAGGCAAAGGTCAGAGGTCAGAAATAATACAGTAAGCAAGTAGGAAGCTAGCAAAGACAAAGTCACAGGACAAAGTACAATAGCCAGCAAACCTGTATGAGCTGATGGCCTGTATATAGGAAGTCCCGGACCTGCCCCAGACTTGATTGGTAGACAGGCTATCAATCACACAGGTAAGCTAAGATTAATTGTTTAAGGAGTGGAGGGAAACAAAGATGCAGGAGATGGGTGTGGCTGAAATTCAATTACATAGTAGTAGTACCAGGACAGTGTTCAGACTGAGCAACAAGAACCTTAAGCAAGGAATCAAACTGAACACACCTCCTGCACCACAGTGTGCGAGTGGAGGGTGGCACAGAGACCCGAACAGGCAGAGACGTTACAGTAAGAAAGTTGCACAAACCCTATTAAGAATTTTTTTCAAGCTTCCGAGTATTTTGTACGGAATAATAAATTATACCTTTATGAAATACAATTTATCCTGCAAACATTAAGCCATCATACGGCTCTGTGAACAGAAAAATAAAAAAGTTTGGAAGGATGAGGAGTCACAGAAATCGAAAAATGCCTGCAGTGGGAAGGGGTTAATCATTTTAAACTTATATTATTAAGAGATCATTTCATATTAATGTCACAAATAAAATTTATGTTTTAAAACTTATACCTCTTTTCCTACTCTTTCCCATACCCTTGGTTTATGTTGCCTTTTTCAAGGTGGTTGACACCTGGTAGACTTACTCAGGGAGCTATAATTCTTTCCAAGTATTCTCCTTTAATGTACAAAGCTTTTATGTGGTACAGTATCAAATGCCTTTGAAAAGTCCAGATACACTACATCTATGGCATTTCCTAGGTCCAGTCTAGAATTTACCTCTTCATAAAAGCTGATCAGGTTAGTCTGACAGGATCGATTCCTCATATACCCATGCTGGTACTGTGATGTAAGTTTATTATCTTTGAGATACTCCAAGCATCTCTTAGAAACCTTTAGAAATAATTTTCCCACAACAGAGGTTAAACTTATCGGCCTGTAGATTCCAGGCCTACATTTAGACTCCAGTTATGTATATCCAAGAGCACAGTCTGGTCAATGATAAGTAACTGATAATATATTAATCAATTAGTACATTTAAGATTGGTAATGGTGTGATAAATATGTATATATTTTATATATGTATATATATATATATATATATATATATATATATATATATAATTATAATTAATAAGGTTATGGTCAACTAATTTGATTACCCTAGCAAATTAGTATCAGTATAAAATAAAAAAGTAAAAAAAAAAAAAAAATTAAATTAAAAATTCTAATCACCCCCTTTCCCTAAGACACATATAAAAGAAAAAAATACTGTGAAACATATACACATTAGGTATCCCTGTGTCCAAAAATGTCTGGTCTACAAACTTATAAAAATACTTTTCCCATACCATGAACTCCGTAGCAGGAAGTATATAGTACGGATATTATATGCTATATTTGTTTTGTTTTGTTTTGTTTTGTTTTGTTTGTTTGAGTTGGAAGGGACCTCAAGGGCCATCGAGTCCAACCCCCTGCAAAAGCAGGAATTCCTAAATCATCCCAGCTATATACCTATCCAGTTTCCGCTTGAAGATTTCAATTGATGAAGAACTCACCACCTCCCGTGGCAGCCTATTCCACTCTCTCACTACCCTTACTGTTAGAAAGTTTTTCCTAATGTCTAATCTGAATCTCCTTCCCCTTAGTTTCATCCCATTACTTCTCGTGCTTCCTTCTGCTAATGAGAATAGGGTAGATCCCTCTGCACTGTGACAACCTTTCAGATATTTAAATACCGCTATTAAGTCTCCCCTTAGCCTTCTCTTCTGCAAACTAAGCAGTCCCAATTCTTTTAGCCTCTCCTCGTAGGACATGGTTTGTAGACCTTCCACCATTTTGGTTGCTCTTCTCTGGACCTGCTCCAATGAATCGATGTCTTTCTTAAACTGGGGCGCCCAGAACTGTACACAGTATTCCAGGTGGGGTCTGACCAGGGCAGAGTACAGCGGAATAATTACCTCTCTTGATCTAGCTACAATGCTCGTCTTGATACATCCTAGAATTTGGTTAGCCTTTTTAGCCACCGCACCGCACTGTTGACTCATGTTGAGTTTGCGATCTATTATTATGCCCAGATCCTTTTCCCCTGTACTCTCACTTAGTACTATTCCTCCCATACTATATATGCTTCTTGCATTTCTGTTACCCAGATGTAGAACTTTGCATTTGTCCCTGTTGAATACCATTTTGTTCACCTCAGCCCATTGTTCCAGTGTGTCTAAGTCCTATATATATACATATATAGTAAGAAAGTTTCATGTAAACCTTGCCCAGCAGGTCTGACAAATTCAATACAATTTAATATATAAAGGCAACAAAAAATTTCTGTTTGGTCCATTAATAACAGCATTCTGTGTTAAAGTCCATGAGAGACTATAATTTACTTGTGCTGGATTTAGCTGCAAACATAAGAGATCCTATAAACTTTATATCCTGCATTCTTCTGCATGCCATAATAATATTGTTTTATGGCAGAATATTGATATAACATTTCATCTCAGTTATAAAAACCTTTGTAGCTTATTGAATGAAATGCTTGGAAAATTAACTATTTACTATTTACTAACTGAACTTGATATTCACCTTCAGTAAATGTCCTTATGACCTGTTTCTGTTCTCTTTTAACCAACTTTTAATCAACTTTTAATCAACATAATTGCCCATTATTGCTATTGATAACCCAACCCTCTTTTTAGATAGGAAGATCAGTCATGCAGATGTATCCTGTTGAAAAGCTCTATCCCATTTGGTTCTACTTTGCATATTGAAGCTAGATGAACAGGTGGACAAGAGAAAGATACAAAGAAATGACCATTAGAATATAATTCAGACACATGGATAGACAGATCAATAGAGAGGTAGACTTCGTAATCCCTAATATTTTTACCAATGTCATACCGCAATTCTTATCTGTTTTATAACTTACCTAAAAACACCATCATTTTAGTCCAACTAGTTGCAGTTGACTTACTGTAGACAGTTCAAGTAAAATTGCTTTTACTTTTCAATAAATCAAGCGAATAGATTTCTTAGCCGCTGCCACAAGTAACAGGATGCGCTGTTTCACAGAATGTCATAGAATATCGAAGGACCGCTATGAAATAAATGGTTGTAATGTCCAGTTCACATCTCTGGAGAAGGAAACTACAGGATGCTGGATGTAATTGTTTCAGAACAGAACCTTTGTCATTTGTTCATGGCCAGGGAGGACATCTGCATTTAGATAACTCTAAGATACAGAGCTCACAGGATACTTGGGAAACCTAAGATTCTAATATTAGATGTTCTGTATTGGATGGTCTAAAAATCCCAAAATACATACAGTCTTTTCAGTGTTTTTTTGTAATCTGTTCTTTACAGTCCTTAAATTTCCTATCCTACTTCCTTGACAGGGTTATATGGGACATTTCAGGGCCACTGGGCTGGAAAGGTACTAGGCAATCTAGTTAAATATTCCCTACACTTATTTATTTATTTATTTATTTATTATGCTTACTTGTATAGCGCCATCATATTCCGCAGCGCTTTACAGATATTGACAGTCACTGTCCCATATAGAGCTCACAATCTACATTCCCTATCAGTATGTACTTGTCAATACCAGGACATGGTGCTTAGAGAACCCTCTGTGGCTCATTTTTTGGCCTTGACTATGTACATGAACATGACTCTGTCCCTTTACAAGTCTTTTAATATCAGCAAACAATGGGTAAATGACTCAATAGTCACATCTACCATTAATAATTCAAGGGATTTGAACACATTCTGGATATTTATTCTGGGGGGTGAAAGAGTGTGTGGTCATATGAATAGCAGAAAATGGGAAAAGATTCATTTTTATGGGACCCTCTCTCCTTTGTTATGTGATGGTAAGAAATGTTGATTTTGTTTCTGCAATTTCAGCTTAGCAAGTGCATCATAGTTCAAGCATGATGTCCTCTGTGGGCAACATAATACAAAACCATGGTGAGTTGTCCCAAGGGTCAAGTGTATGTGATCCCTTGGGTGATGGTGTCCAGACTATCCTTGCTTTAGCTTAAGAAATATAGATAATTTTTACCCAGATCACCATAGACCACCCAAACCCAGCATTTACTGGTGCCATATTTGGTTATCCTATCAAAGACTTCATGACTATCCCGCACTTAGTTTGACAATAGTAGAAAATTTTTACATGCATCACCTTAGACCACCCAAATCCAGTATCTTCTCATTCTTTGACTAGTTTTCCCCTTGTTGCTCCAGTACATTGTGGCCTGACCACTATGATATCCTAGATTTGCTTCTTACTACTACTGTATATGTATTGAGGTTATGAGAATGTTCTTTTTCCTTTACCATAGCTGTGCACAAAGTGGAAATGCCAGGAGGAACAGCCACCAGCGAAAAATTACCCAACAAGAAGAGAGCTGCCAAAATCTGACAGACTTTACACCAGCTCGTGTGCCCAGCAACATGGATATATTCACTGCATACAATGAGACCCTGCAATGTTCCCATGAGTGTGTAAGGACCCCTGTACCTGTCTACACAGATGAGGCATTACACCAAACTGGAGCGTATAAGACAACATTCAATGGCAATAGGTGAGAGACTAACTGTCCTTATGGACTGAACACAGAATTTCTGTATTTTGTTCATTTTGAATCGATTCCAAGTTGTTTTTTCATGTTCTATTTTATTGTATGTGTATTATTATTTGTGTTCAGTGTTGTTTTATCATATAGGCCAGTGCAAGCTATTGTGATGTTTTGCGTGTTGGTGATGATCACTGCACCCTTTGATGATACATCTTTTTACAAGGAAAGGAAGTTAAGCCTTTAACATTCTCCTTTTGATATTAAAATTAACACCCAGGCTTAAAAACTATTTTGTATTTTTCATATAAATATGTCCAAAATTCTCTGTCTGATTTTCTGATATATCTTTATAGGGGTCAGAGCTATGTATTCACATTGAGTTATATGAACAAATTCTATCTGCTTATAGCTACCACCAGACGGAGCATAATAAATACAGTTTATACATTTAGCTGAAAAGGGTTATCTAGGATTAGACATGGCTGCTTATTTCTTCTCAGGAAGTGACATCACATCGGTTACATGGCCATGCTGCAGTTCCATCCCATTTAGCTCTATGGGAATTAAAGAGGCAGTATAGAGCAGCCCACTTTGTTGGTTGGGACTGGTGAACAGTTTATCCTGTCTCAATAGCAATTTTCCAATATGGAAATAACCCTTTGATAATAAAACAGTATGCAGTAAACTCTTAAGCACCATCTTGTGGTCGCTGCAGGTAGCCAGAATACCGTATTATTATTATATTATTTAAGTATGTAGTATTGGTGGTCTGTGTCAGAAAAGATTCCAATAAAGATATATCAAAAAATTAATGAGGATAGAAAGCTGGACCAGAAAAGGACACAGTGTGGACATTTACTTTAAGGTGACTTGTTTTTTGCAAATATTTTTAAATTTATTGCAACAATGAAATAGTATAAGATTATATTTGCTACCAAGCTAGTAGGGCAGTATAATATATATTTTAGGGTCTATTGCACTTTAAAAGCAAGCGTCAAATAAATAAATAAATAAATAAATAAATAGGGTTGAATCATACTCCATAATAACCTCAGCTGAGGTACCCACCCTAAATATAGGTGCTAATGTATATGGACTTAAATAATCTATCTATCTATCTATCTATCTATCTATCTATTTTTCTGTCTATTTCTTATCCATTTCCCATCTATCTCATCTATCTATCTATCTATCTATCTATCTATCTATCTCTCTATTTTTCTCTCTATTTTTTATCCATTTCACATACTATCCATCTATCTATCTATCTATCTATCTATCTATCTATCTATGTATTTTTTGTCTATTTCCTATCCATGTCACATCTATCTATCTATCTATCTATCTATCTATCTATCTATCTATCTATCTCCTATCAATTTCATCTATCTACATCCTTTCTTCTTCTGTTTCATATCACTCTATCTATATATCCATCTTTATTGATCTGTCTATGAACATTTCTAATAATGGTCCAGAGGTAGCAGTTTCACCTGGTCCCTGAGGGGGTCCAAAGGCTCCTCTGCTACATAAGACTAAAAAGTATCCTAAAAATTATGATAATAGATTTCACCCATTTTTATCTTTCTAATTCCAAAGATAGCTATAAATACAGGATAACATAACCAACAAAGTCTATCTAAAGTTTAATGAACTGAGCACAGATCCTATTCTTATTTATCAGCATAGGAGCTTCATTATCAATGCATGACAATAAATGTGAGTTTAGAGCTGAAATAAAAGGTATAACTGTGGTTTGATATAGGGTACAATATAATTTAATGATAATATAATAATAGTTAATTTGTATCTCAAGTCAGGAACATTTTCATTATACTGAAATGAGAATTAGAATTTTTAGTAGGGAGGCTCATATTAGAAACAAGATAGTTATTATTATTCCTATGCCATCATTTTTGTAATATTAGACATTATTTTATTTTTATGCTTTTTACCTTTGTTTTTTCTTGATCAACAAATACATTTCAGCAACTATTAATTTAACAACAATGTAATAAAAACAACTAATAAATGAGCTCATGTTGTTGAAATAACCAAATACAAGATCCTTCCTTACATAAAACAGCAGATCAATCTGACCACATGATTAGTTTATAGTCCATTACCAAGGTTCTGAATAGGCTCTGTAGACACAAAATGGAAGGATTTTCAAAACTCAAGTCTACTTGGATTTTTTTTTTTCCAAAGAAGCAGTGGAGCATTTAAAATCTGTTGCAAACTTATTTTGAAAACAGTCTACAATGTAGCGTTGTTTAACTTGACTTGTCTGCATGATAACTTTCTGTGCCGTGATATCCTATCTCAGACGACAAAAAAAAAAAGCCATTGAAAACCCATTGAGCTAGGTTAACACTCTGAGCCACGGTGTTGTTAGTGTATTTTGAGTCATGTTAACTAGAGATGAGCAAATTTTTCAAAAATTATATTCGGCTGATTTGCCAAATTTTTCGTAACAATTCGATTTGATCCATATTAATTAGTGTTGAATCATGTTAACCCCTTCCCGACATCCATCCTAATAGTATGGCGCTGTCGGGAAGGACTTCCAGCAAACCATGGCAGAAGCATTGTGCGCACACAGAAACTATGTGCACACCCTGCTTTGCGGGTGTCAGTCGTATGTAACGGCTGACACTGTCTCTAACACCTCCGGTCAGAGCTGAGCTCCAATCGCGGGAGTTAACCCCTGAGATGCCATGGTTAAACATGACCGCAGCATCTCAGGTGTTTTATTATATATTGGGGTCCCGATCAGCCCCCCCCGCGTCTGCCCCATCACTGTCCCTCTGCATACCTGGTTGATCCTGCCTTGAATGGAGACTGTCAGCCTATGCATCTGCACAGGCTGACAGCCTCCTATACACTCCTATACACTGCAATACCTATTGAAGCAGCGATCAGAATATTGCTGCTTCAATCCCCTATAGGGACAAAAAGAAAAAATGTAAAAAAAGTAAAAAGGTGGCCCAGGGGGGAGGCCCAGGGGAAGTGATTAAAAATAACAAACACCCAATCACAGGCCCCAGCAGTGAGGCCTGGGGAGCAGGACCTCAGTCACCGGCCGGAAGAGCTCCGAAGTGGATGCTGAGCCCAGGACAGGTGAGTATCAGTATTTTTTATTTTTAATCACCTCCCCTGGCCTGGCATCTAATGAAAAGGGGCCCAGTGATCACCAGGCCCCTTTCCATTAGCAGAATGTATAGGCTTTCCAGGCTTTCCCCGACCAATATCAAGGGGCCACTTCGTCAGCTTTGATTCGCCATCTCTAATGTTAACCTTTGCTACATCTGGGTGTTTATATATACACACAGATATAGCAGAGTTAATCTGAACTTCTGCAGTTGGTTAAATTGTTTTTTGGAAAAAAAAATGTAATTTTCAATAACATTTCATTGGTTTTGGTTGTCTTTTGTGATAAGATATCACGCTGCAGCATTTTAACCAACTGCAGAAGTTCAGATTAACTCTGCTACATATATATATATATATATATATATATATATATATATATACCTGTATAGTGCATTGTGGGAACTCTTAGCACAGTTAATGGGGGTTCCAAGGATATTGATGGGTTGAGTGCTACAACCTCTACATTGTTTACCTTGGTCCATGTATATGTATACCATATACTTAGTTGTTGCTGTAAATGATATTCCAGCAATTTTTCATTTACTGAGGATCTTTCACTACCTCCACCAACTCTTACTCTTACTATCCTTCAATTGATGTTGTTTTACTGATTCCAGTACAGTTGGATTTTTTTTCTCTAACCCCAACCATTCCTGAGCAATCGGTGCTGTTATTTTCAGCACATAAAATACTAATATAGGCTGGTCAGCCCTGGGCTGGAGCAGAGAGTCTGACAGTAGAATGCCTAATTAGCATATTGGCTCATGAAAATAATAGTAGCTATTGCTCATAAACAACTGTGCTGGAGCAGATAATAACAGCACTTTCAGTTTACACTTTCAGGAGAACCTCACAAATATTTTATCACTAGTGATAGTGATTAAAGGTACTTTTCATATGAACAGGACATAAGTAAGACGGTGTGCACATATAAATATAATTTTTTGCAGACTGTCCTAATGATTAACACAAGACATAATTGTATACTGTTACAAATGAGTCTGGATAAGTTAGAGACTTGGGCAGACAATTGGCAATGTAATGTAATGTATGTGAGAAGGAAAATTATGTGCCAAAATTATTAACTAAATGGCAAAATATTTGGTAAAACTGACATGGAAAAGGAATTTTAATTGACAGTAAAATGAACTGTGGCAACCAGTGTCAGACAGCTGCTGCCAAAAGCAAATAAGATGGGGTGGATCAAATGATGCAAACATACTGTCATTCTGCCACTTTACAAATCACTAAAGATGGGCAAACCTCAGAAGGTTCATTTCGTCCTGTATTCAGACTAATCAGTAAGAACCAGAAGGGAAACCATTATATTCTTGGGTGTCTTGAGACCCCAGAGTATAATAACTGGATGCTCAGGGGAGAAATCCTTTATACTCACCTTCCTTTAACTCTTCTGGGTCTCCTCTCGTTGTCCGGCGTTCTGTGTGTGCCTCCTCGTGGTGTCTGGCACTCTTCTGAGATGTTATGCACCCACAATCACTGCTGAGGCACGCCAAGCATCATGGCACTGTGAGGAGGCCCAGAAGAAGTAACAGAAGTTGAGTATGAATGTTTTTTATTTTTTACACCTCCCCTTGGCCTCCATCTATTAAACTCTGGCGTCTCAGTTGCGAACTGATTTGACTATCTTTACCATTCACTTGGCAGACCACACATGAAATATTATGTACAGTTTTGGGCACCTGTGCACAAGAAAGGCATAATAGAGCTTGAGTGGTTTCAAAGGGTAATAGAGTACCCAGAAATATTATCAAAATAAAATGTTTTCATTGTGTTACAATTTTACAGGTTATAGCTATTAGATGGATGGAAGCACCATACAAGTATGTGTGTATGTCTTTTTTCATCCTTGCAAGCTTCATGACTATGTTACTATGATATGTTACATGTAGATGGACCAAGGTAAACATTGAAGAAGCAGCTTTTGCACAAATGCTCCATAAATGGCCCTTTAAACAGTCAATCGGTAGGGATGCCTAGAATTGGCTCCCCACCAATCTTTTTTTTTTTTTTTTTTTATAAACTGTAATTTTTATTAACATTTTGATAAAAGGATAGGAGGTAGCAAAACTTCAGTCGAAAGATAAACAAGAGAGAGATAATTGCTACCCCCCCCCCCCCGTCAATTAACAAGGAACAATAATCAGGCAAATACAATAAAATGCAACAAGGAGAAAAAAAAAAAAAAAGGAGAAAACAGGGGGGGAGACAGACAAGTAGGGAAAAACAAGATGGAATAATACCGAAAGGGAGAGGAGTAGATGACCTGTCAGCAACCTAAAGACCCCGAAGAGTGCAATACGTATCCCATTGCGACCAGATAGACTGGAACACATTCACAGTCTTATTAATGCTCGCCGTCAGGTGTTCAAGGGTGCGAATGTCCTTCATTCTGCCAAGTAAACCCGGCCCTGAAGGCGGGGACACCGACCTCCAATTACACTCTATAAGAGACTTCGCAGCCGCGCAGAGATGGAGGAAAAGGCGGGACGGTGCCCTGCTAAAGTGTTTACGAGGGAGGCCAAGGAGATAAATCAGCGGGTCTAACGGGACCCTCTGGAGAAAGAGAGCCTCTGTCACTGCCCCGACCTCCCTCCAAAAACCCAATATGAGTGGGCAAGTCCAAAATATATGATACAAAGAGCCATGACCTGAAAGGCACCGCCAGCACACCAGTGGTATAGTAGGGTTGAGGGAGTGGAGGAGAGTGGGGGTATGGTACCAGTGCATAAGTAGTTTGTTTTGGGTCTCCCTATGAGTTATGCACATAGAGGACTTCACTGCTCGGGACCAAATCACCTGCCATTGACCTAGAGTAATCGTATGACCCAGAGCCTCCTCTCGTTTGGTCATGTATCGATGAACCACCGGTGTGCTATCCCCCGGGGAAGAAAGGAATTGGTATACATATGAGATAAAACCCCTTGTAGATACTCCAGCTCAGCAAAGCTTCTCAAACGGGGAAGGTTGGGAGACCGTGAGCAAGTCAAATAATGAACGGACTAGATGAACAACCTGGTGATAGTGAAGCCACTCTGTCGACAGGAGGCCAAGGGTAGAAGTGAGAAAAGCAAAGGGCCTGAGCTACAATGTAGAAGGGTCAACCATGTCCACAATACGATAGAGACCCGCTTCCGACCACACCCGGACCATGCCAAAGGTCATGCCTTCCGGGAGCAGGGAGTTGTACAGAATAGTGACCATAGAGGACCTCTCAGAGGTCAGAGGGAAACGGCGGGAACACTTTAGCCATATTGCTCTTGTAAACCTAATAGGGCAGAATACTTCAGGGGGTGGAGGCGGGGGGGGCGACCCATAAGAGGGAATTAGGATGCACAGGTGCCATCCACAACTTCTCTATTGCCATCCACTTTGTGTAAGCTGGGATAGTCGCCCAAAAGGGGCTCCCCACGAATCTAATATTGATGGCCTATCCTTAGGATAGGTCATGACTATGCTGGTCTAAAAAAAAACCCCTTAGGCTAAAGCCCTGCATGTCGGGTCTACTGTGTGATGTCACAATGAACCCACAATGGCAAGTTAAAAATGGCACGGCTTTTTGGTGCAATTCCCAGGTCACTGGCCTTGTTGTTAACCTTTGCATTGAAAAGGTTGAAAACCCCCCAGGCACACACACAACAACAATTGACATGCTGCTTATTCAATGCATAATGAATTTCTTCTCTACTGATGCTGCAGGGAAACAGAACACTTACTAGAGAATTCTACTACAAATTACAGCTATTCACTGGGGGGGTTCCATAATAGGGACATACTGTAAAAAATATCTCATCAATAACAAAAATAGTAGATCCTTCTAATAAAAATTGTCCAAAGCAAACCAAAGAGATATGCTCTTTATTAAACATATGGCGATGGTGACAAAAGGCCATCATGAATAAATAAAAAAAGAACTTCAGCACTCTCTCAGTATAATGCAGATAAGTGATTTAATTAGTATAATCCATAGACAGCACAAAAATATACTGTACATATAACCATGACCACCTTTTGATAGGTAACAGATATATGCAGCACTCTGTGTTTGTCAAGGTTCAGGTGCTGATGTAGGGTCCCAACCCAGTTAAATAAATCAAAAAGAACTTCAGCACTCTCCTAGTATATTGCAGATAAGTGATATAATTAGAATAATTCACAGTACAAAAATCAGAAGTGACATTTTGGCCCTCTGGGCCTTCATCAGACTCTATCCAACCTTATGTAGTACTGTGGTTGTAGTGGTAGCAAGTATAGCTGCAGTATGAGCATTACCAGAGAGGTTCACTGCTATACACAGCGCCATAAGGCTGCTTTGTTTAGCGCCATGCTACCACTACGACCACAGCACAACATAAGGTTGGATAGAGTCTGATGAAGGCCCAGAAGGCCAAAACGTCACTTCTGATTTTTGTACTGTCTGTGAAATATTCTAATTATATCACTTATCTGCAATATAATAGGAGAGTGCTGAAGTTCGTTTCAATTTATTTAACTGGGTTGGGCACCTACATCAGCACCCGAACCTTGACAAACACAGAGTGCTGCATACATCTGTTACCTATCAAAAGGTGGTCATGGTTATATGTACAGTATATTACATGTAAGCTCTAGTTTAAAGTTCAATCCTGTATTAATGTTCACCACAGTTTGTATGACTTAGAATAAAAAAAAACTTCACCCAAATATAACTTGAGAACTAACTTTTGAAAAGAATTTTCTATCCTGATAATCAGCTGGTCTTCTCCTGTGAATTTTGCTGAGCTGCTGAAGATAAACTTTCTTAGAACTGTATGGTGTGAGATATATGAAAAATAAACTCAATATAAAATTGAGTCTGAGAAATAAAAATGTTCCTGGAAGTTTTTCTTTTTTTTTGTTATAGAATTGATGGTACTATTTTCAGCATCTCAGCAGTAAATGAGATTTTCTTTTCTGAAAATCTTATGACAGTAATTTTTTTGCCATAGATTGACCTTTTCAGAACTGGATATTTTTTAAACATATTTTTTAACTTCTTTTTCTTGTAAACATGTAGTGTGCACATGTAATTTAACTCTTAATGGATTATTTTGCAACATATTATTTGTTAAAGTGATAACATTTTGCATGAAAACATTTGCCAGCAGTACCGCAAGTAACCACATGCTGTGCTGTTAGTCAAGAAATTATTCTTGAACATCATAATATTCTAAAGCCCCAATCTTGGGACAGGAGACAGGAACCTTTACTGGAGTATCTTATAACTTGTCTAAAAAAAGAGAGATATTTTGCTTGCTTAGCTTATCACAATACAAAATTATTTTGTTTATATCAATGTTCAGTGATATTTGTTGATCAAAATAAAAACAAAGTCTTGACAGTTTTTTTTATTTTTTTTGGACACGTTGGTCCCCATACAACATACAAATTCCCATCAAAAAGTTTTAAAGCTGCTCATTGCCGCCAATTAAATTTCACTTTTAATTTTACCAGAGTTGAAATCAGAATAACAAAAAATGGTCCAGATGGTTGCATTGGCCAACTCTGAAACTTTTGTTAGAATTTTTTTTAAAATAAAATAAGGCTTGATATGTTTTATGAATTCAGGTACAGGATAAATACACACATACAGAGTATAAATGCTTCCTCCTTAAGTTTTTTGGTTGGTTACATATTCTTGCATTAAAAAATAATTTAACCTACAATAAAAGATCCTAATAAATCTAAGTCTTAAACTATTGTATCTATTCAACGGAAAATTTTTACATGTAGGTATGGTTAGTGGAATTGCTTGTGTGTTCACTAATTATTTTTAGTAAGAAAGTCACTTGATCTTTTTAATCTTGCCTTTTAAGGCTTGCTTTATTGGACTGGAATTTTTGTTGCTTTAAGAACAAATACAATGGTGTATATGTACAGTATAAACAATACTAACACTACAGTGAGATGTAACTTTATTGTACCTTATGTCTGGACAACAGATAATTCTGATGATGCTTTAAAGACCCCAGGGGTAAATAAAAATGTTCAAATTTATGTGAAAAGAAAAAAAAAAGGTTCTAAGCAAACTGTAAAGGAAACATATTAAAGTTATCTATAGGCTGAAAACTATTCGAAAGAGTATTTGTTATCAGACATCTACAAGTTGCCAACTAAAAAGAATCTTTGCAGAGTTCTTCGCATTATTTTGAGGACTGAGACAATTTAGCTGGTGTAGAAATGCCCACAAATTATCGTTTCCTAGGAAACATTGGGCTTGTTGGTAGTTACCCTTTAAATTATAAGTGAGAGCTCCAATAATGTACAATAATATTACGTGTGCAAATGTGGATATGGGTCGAATCCCATAGCCATAGAAAATAATAAGCAAGCCTACAATGTTTGCCACCTCCATAATAACCATGGTCAAAAATCTGTGCTTGGTTATGGCAGATACTATTCCCTACTACTTGAGTCTCTCTGAAGAACCTCTACAGCCCCGACCCATTGTGTCTTTGAGAATCTTGGATAGTGAAAAGCTATTAAAAGATATTGTCTTAGATTCAGATCAGTGCTCTATGTCTAGTGAGGGATCATAATTAAAGCTCAATATTTCACAGCTATTATGGGTCTTACCTTCATGAGATCTGTCCATTGCAAGACTGCACAAGGATGAACAACAGAATACAATGTAATGGTAACAGCCAAGCATACTACAAATAATATTGAATTTTTAAGTGGAATTTTTTAATTTGGCCATAAGCTTAAAAAAAACTGCATCCCAATATAAACTAGTCCTAAACTTTTGGTTGTTTATTAATTAACATGTTATTGTTATGTATATAGTGTAATTTTTAAATTATATTTGTATTTTTTTATTTTAGGGCCGGTTCACATCTGCGTTCAGTTTCCGTTCGGGGGACTCCGCTTGGGGTTTCCGTACGAAACATGCGGAGAGGAAAGTGCTGCTTGCTTTGTGCGGAAACCGAGCGGAAACCACACGGACCCCATTATAGTCTATGGGGTCCGCAGGTTTCCTTAGGTAAACCGCTATTCTATGCATATAGCTTTCCATTCTGGGGGGTCCCCAAGCGGACTTCCCAAACGGAAACCAAACACAGATGTGAACCGGCCCTAACTCAGTGATTTATGTGATTCATGTACACAGTCAGCAATCGTTCATTGACATAGTAACATAGTAATACAATAGATAAGGTTGGATAGAGACACAAGTCCATCAAATCTAACCTAGAAACTTTCCAAGTTGTTCCAGAAGAAGGCAAAAAAAACCCCATGAGGCTGACGCTAATTGCCCCATCAGAGAAAAACAAATCCTTCCCAACTCCAAATATGGCATTTGGAATAAGTCCCTTGATCAACATAACCTGTGATATTATTACTCCAAGAAAGGCCCCTCTTTGACATGTAGCCATTACCACATCCAGTGGAGGTGAGTTCTATAGTCTCACTGCTCTCCCCGTAAAGAAGCCCTTTACTGATGACTATGGAAAAAACCTCAGCACATAGAGGATGCCCCTTTGTGGTTACAGGCCTTGGTATAAAGAGATTATTGATAAGACTGTACTGTCCATTCATATATTTGTACATTGTAATCAGGTGGACCCTAAGCCATCTTTTTTTCCAAAGTAAAATACCCCAAGTTTGATAACCTGTCTGTATACTCTAATCCACCCACTCCTTTAATTACTCTCCTTTCCCTCCTCTGCACCATCTCTAGTTCAGCTTTGCCTTTCCTATATACAGGTGTTCAGAATTGTGCACAATATTCTACATGTGGCCTGACCAGTGATTTTCATTGCGGCAAAACAATATGCTTGTCGTGAGCATCTATTCCTCTCTTGATTTTATTTGCCTTAGCAGCAGCTGCCTGACACTGGTTGCTAAAGTTTACTGTCCACCAATAATGTTTTAATTTTAATACATAATTGTAAGACTTGTTTCCATGGACCAGGTGCATAACTTTACATTTATCCACATTAAAAATATGCCATTTCTGTGCCCAAAAATCCAGTTTCCCAAATCCCTCTGTAATGTTACATTGTCCTCTGTGTTGACTACTTTACAGAACCTAATATCATTTGCAAATATGTAGACTCTACTATGTAAACCAGGTCATTAGTAAAAATATAAACAGAAAAGGACCCCTATGACACCCCACTGGTGAATGTGACCCAATCTGAGTATGTACCAATAATAACCACCCTCTGTTTCCTATCCGTGAACCAGTTATTAACCCAGTTACAAATATTTTCCCAGTATTGTCATGTTATGTGCCAACCTTTTATGTGGTACAGTATCAAATGCCTTTGAAAAGTCCAGAAGC
This sequence comes from Leptodactylus fallax, assembly GCA_947044405.1. Classification (NCBI taxonomy): domain Eukaryota; kingdom Metazoa; phylum Chordata; class Amphibia; order Anura; family Leptodactylidae; genus Leptodactylus; species Leptodactylus fallax. The sequence goes on along the minus strand of CAMRHE010000611.1, from coordinate 314,102 downwards.
ACCATATCCACTGCATTACCCATGTCCAGTCTAGAACTTAACTCCTGATCAGATTAGTTTGACAGAGCAGAGTCAACGGAACCAAGAATTCCCAGCCAGTCTTTCATGGTGATACTTGCCAGGCCTAAAGCCGTGTAGCATCTGCAATCTGACAAGGGCAGGCACATTCATCTTGGAATGGCCATTGACATTGGCCATTACAGTGTTAGCTGCAACTAAATTCTGGATTATTGGGCAAAATGCCCATGTCATTTTAGACATATTTAATAGGCGACCACTTTGAAAAACACTGATGTTTCCAGAGCACTCAAACATAGACAAGTGAGCGTGACTTAGTGGGAAATGGGTATTGTGTACAATGCATTCAGGTGTACCACATTGCACAAAAACATGTGCCATTATTATTAGGCACACACTAAGCCGACAAAAAGGTTATAAAGTTAGACAAAAGTATGTTAAGATGCACCAAATTTATCACACACTATGAGCCACTGTGATACAATTCAGACTACCCCTGAATTTACATAGTCTAAACATTACACAGGGTTAGAAAATCTGCCATATTGTTTGTATGTACTATAACATTTTCAAGGACTTCGCATAGTTTGCTGGTGATCAGTTTTTGTACAGAATTTATAGTACAATAATTTACCAAAAATAAAATTTAGAACTGAAATTTGACTCATTTACATTACATGGGAGTATTGTCATTACAATTCTGGGTTATTATTCTGGGTTATTACTTTGCGCAAAAGGGCATTAAAGTGGTTTCTCCATTTTAGACACTTATAACATGCAAATGTAGCAAACATCTAACATTTAGAAAGCTATGTTATTAATTTGATATTGAATATTCGGTGCTTTATGCTATTTGCATTGTGCATATTAAATCTATGAATGGCATGCTATGCTAATAACATAGGCACACTACAGTGTATTAATGCTGTAACATGTTACAGTTGGTTCCTTAGGCTTCATGTACATGACCATGTGTAGTGTACGGGTCAATAAATGGCACGTTATCTGTGTGCTATACGTGATTTTCACTGACCCCTACATTGAAATGAATGGACCGAGCAGCAAATACGGACAGGTATAGGCCTGGGTGTGTATGCACCCATAGAAATTAATGTGTCTTTGCTTTGCGAATTTGCAATTGTGTATAAAAAGTACGGTTGTGTGCATGAGGCCTTAAAGTTTGCTACATCTATATCAGCAGTATATACCATTAATTCCACAAGGGTTGGAGCCTTAAAGAGGCCCACTGATCCCCATCGTATAAGCTGGATCAGTGTCTAGTACAAGTCTAAATGATGAAATGGACATGCATATGTATAGATCATTCCACTGAAGTCTTGTATGGTGCCATATTCCATAGCTCCATTGACAGCGCCGGGCAACTCTGCTTGCAGTACAAAGTTCAAGAGTGTCTCCATTCTTGCAATAGGTGAGAGCCCTAGGACAGAACTCCATCTATAGAATAATTTCCCTGTAAGACACACCACTGAATGTCTTTTCACTTGGCATAGACCTCTAGTGTGAGGCTCTTATTTAAAAGTGTTGGTTCATTCCACAACTCTGGGGTTAAAGGGGTATTCTGATCAAAGCAAATTACCCCCCTATCCAAAGCTTGCTGATCGTGGGGGGTCCAATCTATGGGACTACCATTCATTTTCAATGAATTGGCTGGTCGGAGAGCAGCTCCATTCATTTCAATGGGACCACCAGAGATAGCTGAGTGTTTTTTGGCTATCTTCAGTGGTCTCTATGAAACTAATTGAGTGGCACGTGCCATTCAATCAGTTGCTGCATTCAAAACTGGGATTCAAAACACCCAAATTCTTGTGATCAGTAAGATCAGTCCCCCACCAATCAGCAGGTTACCCCCTATCCAAGTTCCTTTCTATAACAGAACACAACTTTAACCCAGAAAAGGAGCAGATGGAAGGATTTTCCCATATTAAAAAGTGACAGCATATTGCTATGATACTCCTTCCCTTTATGTTTGTAGGGGTTTGACCTCTGGGATCCCCACTTATCCTGAAATGAAAGGGATGCTGCACTGGTTTAGCACCCAAGGCTTGCAATGCATAGTAAAAGTGGAGAAGGTGGAGCAGTGCTATATCAGTTCTACATTGTCTATAGTCTCAGGATTATTGGGGGTCCTAGAGGTCAAACCCAACAGATCATAAAGCTATATGACATTACTCTTTCAGATAATTTTATCTATGCCTAGATTTTCCACTGAAAAAACTATAATACAAGTGAAACATCTAATAAACAACATTCATGAACTTTTTACTTGGTGCTCAGTATACACAGTTTCTGCCCGGTACAATCTCATCAGTGTATAGTATGATAAGAAATGTATAAAATGGTAATCTATGAGACATATAATTACTTGTAAATTATTGTCTAAGGCTTTAGGCATGAAATTAATGTGTGTAAAGACTTATAGTGACACATGTGACCCATATGGTTCTTACATCATGGATTAATGTGAAACTAATTTTATCATGCTGCAAGCATAAATTTTATAATTTTTGCTCAATTTTTATAGCCTATAAATCCATGCATTTTTTAGCACTATTGATAAATCTCCCCTAAAGAACATTAGTATGGGCAGCAACCTAGATTGAATCCATTGATCATTGATGGTTCTGCCGGAACTGTACAGGGCCACTGAAGAGTGCTTACTATTACAGTACATGGTGCAAATTCAATGAATTAGAATCATGTTAAGCATCTTTTCCTTTAGTTGTCAGAGCAGGAGCCATTCTATTCAGTCCTCAGCACAAAACACAATTCTAATACATCCATTGGCCATAATAAAAAATCATTGAGGCCATGAGCAGGTTGTGGTATTAGTGATAAGTGAAAGTCCTAAGCAAGGTCTTCAAAGCAGTTGCCATAAATTCACAGCATTCACTGCCATTGTACAGGTTTGAGGTTTCGCAACCAAATTTGTCATGAACCTCTAAGTTTAATAGGTGGTGAATTTTCATAGTCTCCTGACATCACTGCCAAAGCTTTATTATGGAGAAAAAATAGAACCAATAATTAATTTTATAAAAAGATAAAATAATCCAATATTTTATAAAATAATTAAGCAGTAAAGTATCCACACAGCAGGTACAAGTTTGATATTACATTATAAAATGCGTAAAGGATAGTGTAAAGCAACTACAGTCTATTAACATTAAAGTTATCCTAAATTATAAACACAACCGAATAAAACATTTCTAGTTTAGTGTTTAGTTATTTAGAGGTGCAGATTTCATTTCATGTGTGCATTATCACCTATCCCCATCAGAAGTTCTGCTGCACCACAGAGTACTGTGCTTGATAGATCATATCAAGCACACCATCTGTTATTCTCCCCGAAGCTACTGCTTCTGTTCTCGCTGTGTTGCCAAAAGAAGAGAAGTTTGATTGCGGCTACACACAGGACGTGGACAACAATAAATCCCTTGAAAGTATAATAATAATGTGTTACATGTTTAGATCCCGGAGAGACCTAATGTATGAATAGATATTAGGAATTAAAGAAGTGCTATAGGCACATTATCACAAAAGACATTCATACATAGACTGGCAGGTTCACCTGGGTAATGTATTTATTAAAAAATGTTTTGCTTGTTAAATAATTGTATTCAATTGAGTATAAATACACAGATAGATTAAATTGATAGATAGAAGTAGATAGATAGATAGATAGATAGATAGAGACTGATTTAAGATACTTTAGATAATAGATAGATATATTTTAATTAGATAGATAGATAGATAGATAGATAGATAGATAGATAGATAGATAGATAGATGCTTTGGTACATAATTGTTTCATATTAAAGAATAACTACATAAACATAGATAGATAGATTTAAGATACTTTAGACACATGGATAATAGGTCAATACATAGATTTACATTAGGGAGATAGATAGAGATAGATAGATAGATAGATAGATAGATAGATAGATAGATAGATAGATAGAGATATTGATAGATAAATAGACAAACAAGACAGATACTGTAGATAAACAGATCCAGATTTAATTTTTCAAGACACTGCTGAATGAAAAATGTTGGTTAGTATGGGCAACAACTGAAGGTCTTCATCCCCAAAGTAGGGCAAAGGCCCCTTTAAGCAAACACATCCTCTTTCTCATATTCAATTCTTATAAGACCGGAGAAGCTGGTTGTAGTATACTTTTCTTCACTAACTCTAGATTTATTACCTCATTAAGATGCATGCTGTAGAGTTTGCAAATATTTCATTGAATATAGCCCATTATTCAGCTCAGATATACTATTTTCCAGGAGTTTTCACACTCACATTCTCTAACCTTATCCAGAAATCTGAATATATTTGTCTTTACGTTTAAATGAGCATCAGGTTGAAATTATGCATGATTTTACTTGTACTTGTGAATAATAAATGTAGAAAAGTACAGTCATTTTCCTGTAATCCTTCACTAATTTGACATTTTTGTGCTAAATAAAAACAGAATAGAGAAGATGCCGGATCATCTGGGAAATTGCGAAAAATCATATGCGATGTAGAGAACATAAAACAAAAGTCAGCATAAAAGTACATGATAACTTTCAGATTAATATTCAAGTTTTGCGTTCCTGAGAAGCTCAACTAAAGGTTGGGCAAGGAAAAGTACACAAAATATACAGGGATTGCAAGACATATCTAATGTTAAAGGAACTGTCAGATTTAGAAACCCTATTTTTAAATATCCTATTAGGGAATTAGTTAAAGGGATTTTCCCACCTCCCTGTTTCAGCAGCTTTGCCTGCTGTCTCTTCTTCACTCTTCCTGCATTCTTCTACAAGCTGGGGGGAGGGCTTTGTCTGTTTGATGATCAGGACACTATGAAGTACCACAATATAGACTTTGCCTTTACCATGAGAGATTTTTTTTTTTCAATTCAAATATTTTATTGAATTTTCACAAATAAACAACATAAATCGAAACAGGCCATGAATACAAAATTACAAATAATGTGGAGGCAGAGAGATTATTTATTATGATTACTAGAAATCTAATATAAATGTAGATCAAATAATATGCACAGTAAATGTATATTACATTACACAGGTTTGTGTAGAACACTTACCATGCTTCCAGAGAATGGACACAGTGTTATCTGTGTGTTTTACATACAGATAAAAGCAACAGAGCCTTTATCAGCAAACTGCAATTAGCTGAACTGATTGTCCTGCCGACAGTGCTGTAGGTAACAGTGAGAGCACTCAGCCCCCCCCCCAAAAGAGAGCAGTGACTGATGTCATTTGTCATGTCTTATCAGACAGGTCTTGCTTCATGGAAACAATGTGTAGACAATGGGAAGAATAATTTCACATAGCAGACAAACAAAGCAGTATTGCTAAAGCAATTTATTTAGGAAAATCTTGAATTTACATAAACTAGCAGTATAGATAGGATCCTTGAGATGGGAATATCCCTTTAATAGATGAAAGGTCATGTTCTGGACTCTTATCTATTTTGCAGATGCGAGAACAGTTATAAAGAGTGTTTCTATCTCTAGGAGACACAACATGTCCATAAAGGCCATTGATTCTAATTGGCAACTGTGTAATGCTTCATTGCTCCTGTGGTGGCACTGCAGGAAAAATAAGCACTTGTCTGCAGGTTCATGCAAAGGCTATGATGGAAATCCAAACATCGAACATTCCACTTCTAACACATAAATAATTGTACAAAATGGCCACCTCTTAAAAAAGAGCTTAGATGGTTCTCTGAGATTAGTATAAAAGGAGTCTGATTTTTACAAATAGTGCTACTTTTATACATGGGGTGTGTTTGGGGTGTGCCTGATCCCCTAAAACTACAATATCAGGCACAACCAATAGTTCTGTTTCTGGTCAGACAACCCCTTCATATAGACAAATATTTTTGCTATTAAAGGGGCACTACAGTTTATTATTATTGATGACCTATCCTCATGATCGGTCATCTATTAAAGATCAGTGGGGGTCCAACGTTCGGGACCCAGGACTTCTTCACTGTTTACATCACACAACATTTTATTCATATTTGGCCATGGAATCTAGTTAGAGACTCTTTGGATTCACTTCTATAGGACGAGGTTGTAAATACAAAGCATGGCTGCTATCACCCAAATGTCATAAAATGGCTGTGGCTCCTTTAAACAATTGATCAGTGGGGGTCCTGGGTCTTGGCCCCCCACTGATCTTTTATTGATGACCTATCCTAAGGAAGAATGAAAATGTAAAAGGAAGTGGACAACCCCTTTAAGGAAACATTTTGATTGTTCAGCACAAATATAGTCTGAGGCTCTATATACAGGATATAGGGGGGGGGGGGGGGGGGGGGGGGGGGGGGGGGGGGTTTCCACAAAAAAGGGGGGGGTTTTTCCAAAACCCATGACTTAGTTTCTCAATAACAACAGAAGAACTTATTTAATTCTTTATTGCAAATTCAAGGATAACAGAAGATGAACACGAGGAAACTAAAATCCAGCTCATAGGCCAATGACTCTATCACATCTCCTGACCCTTTCTCATGCCCCTGGAGGATTTTATAACATAAATTTAACATTTTCTTTAAAAAGTACCGTAACTAAGTCATGACATTATAATCAGTATAATATGGCGCTATACAATATTGTTATATTTTGTAAGCCTTGATGTTCTCTTTGTGTTTTCCGAACACTTAGTTGAATATACATGTTCTCATATTTTTAGCCTTTGCATTTTGAATATTGATCTCGGAACATTCTTTTTACTTGTGTTGGTAAGTCTGTGGTTTCCATTGTCCTATTTTTGCTCTGTAAATGTTTTATTCTGATTTTTGCTGAATTTAAAGATTGCAGATGATATCAAAAAGTCTAGAAATATGATGAAAATCTTTTATTGGGTGTTTTATGTTACGGTTAAGGGCCCTGCCATTATTTTCCGTTGAATAGAGCCTACAAAAGTTTTAAATTGGAATTATTGCATTTTTGCAGAAAACAATTGGCAAGAATTTTCAAACCATTTCGCACATATATGTAATAACATTATAATATGTTTTGATCACTTAATGCTGGGTGTTAGGTATTTCATTTTTAATATGGCTTTTCTTTTTTTAGGGCTCATCTGTGTATCATTGTAAGCATTGTACTTGTAAATCACTGTTCTTTTCCCATTACTGTATTGCATTTGTTGAATATAGTTCATTGCTTTTTTATGTAGCCTTAAACTAATGCTTTATTGGTTTCATTGGCCTCTAAGAATGATTTGTAAAACTTTGTTGTGATACACAATCGAATTCAACACTGTTGCTTCAAAAACATGAGGACAAGAATATTTATGTGATTATTTTGCTGGTATATGACTATATTTTCAATGGTCATACTATGTACTGTACAGTATTTCTATGGTTAGTAGATTTAGTGTTGTTTAAAAAATTTAATTGAGTTTCATTAGTGTTTGGAAGTTTATGAAGATAAGGAAGGTACAATATTCACAAAATTTGTGTCCAAGTAATAAAGTGACATTTGGGTCCACCAGAGCAAAAGATGCTTTTTTTATAGTAGTCTTTTTAGGTGGATCCTAAGTGGGAATCTCCTTCTCTGACATCCAAATTCCCTATTATATGTAAAAGGATTGTTGAGATTATACAACCCTTTTTATTTAATGCTCTAATAAAATGGTAAAGGTCTAGTCAAAGATTTCAATAATATCACAATTAGACATCAGGAATAGGACAACTTCTGTGAGCAGATACCCACTTTACAAAAATAGTTGTCATCTTCCGGCCCAATTGACCATTAACACTACAAAATTAAATTAACATGTTTAAGAACTGTCATGTCATGCCGCCCACATAAAGACTAGAATAAGTCCGAATAAGCAGGAAAATTTTTATGGCTATAATGTTAGATACATTTTTTTTGATGGTCTAATGGCCCTTGAGTCTTTTTATGCCATAGGAAATTGAGGTGCATTAATCCCCAAATTTTACTGCAACAGTGTTGGTGTGAAGCCGAAGGTTGATAGTTTGACTACTTATAAAGCAGCCTTCTAATCTACCAACATGTTTGGTTGTAAAAGGAACATTTGATTTTTTCTTTTTAGCCTTAAAGAGGTTGTCGCGGATAAATTGAAAATTCTAATCTAAGCTAAATAACCCCCCTTCCCCACCTACCTTCTAAATTACCTAGTGTAACAAAAATCTATATTTACCTAGTTCGCCGGGGCAGTCCCAGGAACATTTTCTGATTTTCCGGTGATGTTACAGGGAACTTGAAGTTCCCCTTCCGAAAATGGAACATCACCTAACTAATTCTAACCCCCCACTTCATTATGCTTCGGACCTTCTGGGCATGGGACGTAATTTCTTCTGAGACTGCGCAATAGAGCCCCGTGCCCAGAAGGTCTGGACTGGAAGACAGGTAACTATGATGGGGTCGGGGGTTGCGTTAGTTAGGAAGGACTAGTAGTGGGAGGGCTAGCTAGGGAAACAGGGAGGGGGTGTGAGTGAGAAAGGAAGGTAAAGGGAGTGAGAGAGGGAGGTGGTGTGAGTCAGCTCTGAGTGAAGCCCAAGGCATCATGGTAGTTGTAGAAAAACACAGAACAGGAAGATGGCCATGTAGACAAATGCAGACAATGCTAGGAGCTCACAGAGAAACCCAGAAATCATTCAAAACACTGCTAAAGGTATTTGGGTGCACTTATTAACCTATTAATAGCACTAACAGACCTTTTTTGAAAAATTTATTTTTTTGCACGGAAAACCCCTTTAATGTAATGTTAATAAACTTTATTTCCAACATATACATTATTTTACATTCAAAAACAGAAACTACATTGCAGCACTCAGGTAGTTAGTACGTGGGTGCCACCAAACCAAGCCTCGATCAATAAGCATTGGCCATGTCAGATTCACTATAATTTAGGCACCTGAAACCTACAACAGCAAGGTCCTAGCATACATTTTCCATGAGGCACAGGGACTCCAGGGGATGTGTCTAATTCATGATGGGGTGTGCACTTCATTGTGAATTAGGCACATCTTCCGGGGGACATTACGCTAAACTCGATGATTCCTCCTCATTTTGTTTTCTTTCTGCTACATTTTTTTTTCTGCTATTTTACACGGATATATTTTAAATTCATTAGTTTTGCTTGACATATGCTTCTACATTTTTCTCGTGTTCATTTTAGCATAAAGTGACAGCAAATAATTCTTTGAACAAGTTTTAAAAAATACAGTATTTCTATTATGGCAACTTTTTATTAAAATTCCAGGAGTGTAAAAAGAAAATCAGCCGCCTCAGTTACAATTACTTTTTAATGAAGTCAGTCAATTGTGGGTGCAAGTTATAGCAGAGATACATTTCATTATACCAAGTATTAACATGATAAAATGGTAAAATAGCTTTGCTGCATATTAAAAACTTTGTAAAATCATTATGGTTAAACTTTTTAAAAAAATTTTAAAATACACACAATGGGGCAAATTTATTACGACTGGGGTATCGTGCGCATATCTTAATAAATGGCCCGACTGATGCAGGGACCGAGAGATTTATGATGAGGCTTTGTGGATCGGGGCTTGAGGCACACATTTGGCGGAAGAAAGGGCCTTTTATGAAACATGCACCTCAACATCATTCCTCTGTGCCAGTTTTCTGAAGTAGAGGGAATGATGAATTTACCCCAATGGTGACTCGTAACAATCTTAATTGGATATAAAATCAATATCAGGGCAGTAACAAGTAACTATGGGGTCCCATAGCAAACCTTAGAATGGGGCCTCATTCTACCATGACCTTTAGCATGTTCAGAAAATAAAAAGGCTTATGATGTCATAGCACAGGGATAATATTCTCAGTAATGTCATATAGCAACCACATGACTCCCTGTCTAGGCTTGGGCAGTCTGGCCATAAACTTTACTGTTGAGCTGCTCCTTTTGGCTATACATTGGGCCTGCCCTTTTTACACCATTGTATAAATTATGCTTATGATTTATACATTTTCCATAGGGTCTTGTGAAGAGTTAGGTTGGGATTTCAGGCTTTTATAAGAAGAGGTCAGTGAGCCTGAACGCTGGCCCAGTAAGGAGTCAATAAGGAGTCATCTCACTGACATGTTAACATCCAGTAATTCTGATCTCTCTCCACATATAAGACATGTGTATCAAGTATAAATCATGATCAGCACTTTGCTCTCTATGTCCTATGACATCTACCTCCTGCAAAGACCTGTGAATGAGATACAGCTCCTCCATTCCTCATGCAGCTGTTTTTAGACCCTTCCATCTCAAGATCTGGTCTATGGAGTGTTTTGCTGAGGTGAAGGAGAATGGGGCATGAAGGGGGTATGAATTAAGTTCTCTGGGATCTGTATATTATTTACACCCCTTAATCTTAAAGAATAAGTGGGCTTTTCAGTATACTGTAATGTTTGTACCATCCTTTTCTCTATGATGCCAACTAAGCACCACTGAATGTAGACATGTGTGTGATTCCTGAGTCTTTACAGGTATCCTGTATGCTACATAGACCAATGTTCACGTGGAGGAATTTGGCACTGATTTTGCAGAGAATTCCACCTCAAAATGACCACCACATTCTGCCATGAATCTTCTAACCATTGTTTTCAATGGGAGGCATGGATCAAAGTAGGACGTTGCAAAAATGATCACCATGCTTGATCGTTTCACGGATTCTGCGGCTGATTCAGCTGTAGAACTGGCAGAACAAGACACTCTGTTGATCAGCCCATTCATGTGAGCCTTATCAGTGAGTAAAAGCCACAGGAAGACAGAGGGGCCAAAAGTGGGTCCACCTACGGATTTGAGCTGCAATGTTTACATAAATGGTGATATTTCCCACAATATAATTAAGTATTGTGGGAAACTTTATTAATTAGTAATATTGCGGCATTTAAGCATCTACATTATGGTCACCACTCTGAGACTATGCTGAGGTTTCATGGACAAATGCCAGATGACATATAGTGAAATTACACTCACAAGATCACACCCTATGTTCTACTCTTCTACTGAGATCTGAATAGTACACATTGGAACTTTGAATTTCACCTTTATTCCAACAGGAGGAGTAAATTTTAATGGTTACAGTACAAGGCTCCAGGCTGTAGTCTCTCAGTGAAAATAACAAGAAGATGATAGTTTCTCATATCCTTAAGCATCATGCACACCATAGTGTGTCATGTATGGGTGGCATCTATGTTCTCCGCACACCCATACACCATAATGAATGAGCCTGAATTGCAAAACAGACAGATATAAAACCTATTGAAAATAAGGATGCGTGCATGGGCCATAAAAATGCATAGGTGGTATGTATAAGCCGTATGCTAAAACGGATAGTGGACAGACAAAAAAATATAGCCATGTGCATGAAGCATTACAAAAATAGCCCATACAGTTCATAGTTGATGGCCACCCACTTACATATTTATGTTGGCCCTATATTCTGCCAGATTAAATCAAAAATAGCATGGGGCTACTTTTAAATTTTTTTCTGTGCCTCTTTAAGTTTCCCTGTGTCTAGGTGAAGGTAGGCTAGAAAAATATCTAGAAAGTAGATTGAATGATATGCTAGGGGTGAAAAGTGTATTTCTCCATTATGAAGAAGCAACCGATCTGCATTAAGTATCTGTAAATATATGATTTGCTATACGTTCTATCCAAAATATTTGCACTAATTCACCAGCTATATTTGCATAAGAGGCCAACCTGCCAGTAAAGCATTTGTTTAGAGCATGTGTCTTTTAATTAGCAATTTTTTTGCAGCAGGCCTGACTAGGCTTGCTTGTTGTGTGTTACGTACCAGCACGCGCAAGCCCTTTTTTCTGCTCGCTGCAGACCTACTTCTTCTGATCGGCATCTAATTCCTGTGGCCTTTGTGTCTGAGAAATGGTTTGAAATCTCCTGCTGACTGGCTGAAGTCTGTTTTTCTTCCTGAGGGCAGGGCAGACGCCATGTTTCTATATACTGGTACGTACCGCTCTTAAAAACATAAGGTTTAAGATTGCTTAATGCAAATGAAATATTCTGAAATTTTACTTGGTTAAGATATTTATGCATTTAATTTGTACCTGATGTCTAGTCAGAGATAACATTGGAGCTGAACCAATATCAAATTTATAGAAAATGTTCTAAGTACTACAGTTGTGCTAAAAAGTTTACATACTTTTTCTCCATTCTTGGTTATTGGTTGGTTGAAACCATTTATTGTCAAACTTCTGTGTTTTCTCTTTCTAAATCATAATGACAACCAAAAACATCAAAATAACCCTGTTTAAAAGTTCACATACCCCAGTTCTTAATACCGTGTATTGCCCCCTCTAACATCAATGACAGCTTGAAGTCTTTTGTGGTAGTTGTGGATGAGGCTCTTTATTTTCTCAGATGGTAAAACTGCCCATTCTTCTTGGCAAAAAGTCTCCAGTTCCTGTAAATTCCTGGGCTGTCTTCCTTGTACTGCGCCCTTGAGATCTCCCCAGAGTGATATTGAGGTTAGAAGACTGAGATGGCCACTCCAGAACCTTCACTTTCTTCTGCTGTAGTCAATGACAGGTCAACTTGGCCTTGTGTTCCTGGCTTCCTGGCTGATGAATGCAAATTTGCCAACAGTATTTACTGATAACGTAAACCTCCATCCTTTACAGTAGGAATGGTGTTCCTTTGACACCTCTCCAAATGTAACATTTATGGTTATGGCCAAAAAGTTAGATGGCAAAAAGTTAGATTTTTGTCTCATCACTCCACATTACCGTGTTTCATAAAATTTGAGGCATGTCTCTGTGCTGTTTGGCATATTGAAGGTGAGATTTTTTGTGGCATTTGCGCAGTAATGGCTTTCTTCTGGCAACTCGACCATGCAGCCCATTTTTCTTCAAGTGCCTCCTCATTGTGCATCTTGAAACAGCCACACTGATAGTTTTCAGAGAGTCCTGTATTTCAGCTGATGTTATGTGTGGGTTTTTCTTTGCATCCCAAACAATTTTCCGGGCAGTTGTGGCCGAAATTCTGGCTGGTCTACCCGACCGTGGTTTGATTTTTACAGAGCCCCTGAGTTTCCATTTGTTAATCACAGTTTGAACACTGCTGACTGGCATTATCAATTCCTTGGATATCTTTTTGTATCCCTTTCCTGTTTTATACAGTTCAACTACCTTTTCCCGTAGATCCATGGACAATTCTTTTGCTTTTCTCATGATTCAGCAATCCAGAAACCTCAGTGGCTGGAGGAAAGATGCAACAGTCTGTCTGGATCCCAGAAACTCACTCGCTTTTATGCACACACACTGATTACAAGCAAACAGATCGCAGGTGAGGATGTTATCTTTAGTAGCCATTCAAACCCCTTTGTGTCAACTTCTGGGCATGATCCAAAATCACCAGGGTATGTAAACTTTTGAACAGGATCATTTTTATGTTTTTGGCTGTCATTATGATTTAAAAAGAGAAAACACAGAAGTTTGACAATAAATGGCTTCAACAAACCACTAACCATGAGTGGAGAAAAAGTTTTTGTGTTATCATTCATATTCTCTGAAAAAAGGCCAAAAAACCAAAAAATCTGCCGGGGTATGTAAACTTTTTAGCACAACTGTACAGTATATGCATCAATATTACATCAATATAGTGGGATGTAAAAACTTAGTTATGTTTATTTGCTGTCACAAAATGTGTCAATTCCAAATCAGAACTTGTACTGTCGAAACTATTTCTGCAAATAAGAGGAATTTTAGAGCATTAAAGTACATAGCTCGGTTCGAATGTATACATTCTTCCAATAGCACACCGTGTGGTCAGGCCTGGTACTGTTGGTTAAAACAAATCCCATTATTTTTAGAGTTATCATATGGAGCAAGAGCTACAAAAATTTACAAAATTCTAAGGCGTTAAAGGTGTTACCAGACAAAATAATGAACTCTTCGAATCTACATCAGAAAGGATATTGGTTAGGCTCAATTAACTTCAATATCTCATAATGGTACAACCCATGTAATAAAGAGAACTTGTTGTAGAGTATATATCAGTATCAGTATACATTTAATAGATGTAAAATTTTCATTGAATTTGGAGAAGAATCCAAGGCAGAAGACAGCCACAAATTACTCTCCAAATTCCATTGAGCAAATGGGGCCTTATATCCTCATGCTCCTGTTGTATGGATTTACTTGTGCTATAAGGTCTTCTATCCTTAAAGACTGAGACTTAAAGGGTGTCCTGCTATGTGATTTTTTTATAAGGACTTTGAGAAGTATTAAATACTGTCATAAATAATAATAATTCATTCCTTACCGATCCCCACTGCTCCCATTCCAATGCTTTCCATTCTCGACGTGTGACTGCTGGGGCCTAGCTGAATCAGTGACCTGGTACATCTACTAAATTAGCTGGAGAGGTCACATGTCCATGTCAGGACTTCTACAGCAGGAAGAATAATAACTGGCATTGGAATTGGAGCAACAGGGAGAAAGTAAGGTGGGTATGACTTATTTTATTCCTTTTATGCCATTCTATTTCTCTTTCACATGCTGGTTAGCAATCTGTATTTATACACATCTACTTCATGTATTCACATCTTCTTTATACATTGCATAATGTTTTGTCGAAAGTAGAAATTTCACTTGAAGTTCACTTGTACTAAATCAAGTAAGACAATTCATTTTTAGCTCTAGTCATAGTTGATTTATACCTTAACTGACAGAATGCAAAGTGAATAGTAGAGTATGACCTTTGAAGTGTTTAACTAGAGTCTTCCTAGAACTTGAGAGTAACCAGTTTTAGGCGCTGTGCAAGTACAAATGTGTCACATGAAAGAGAGACTAAATTTAGCTCATAGCTCTACAAGGTTCTAGTTTTCAGAGCAGTCTGAGAGGAGGTTATGTGACCCACATTTTCACTAGACTAATATCTATCTATTTATCTATCTAATATCTATCTATCCACCTATCAGTTGTATGTCTAACGCTATGTCTATTTTTCTATCTATCTATTAGTCTATCACATCAAAAAGAGAGCAGCACAGAAAGATACATTTTGGGCGAAATTCCCTGGTCAGTACCGCAATGACCATGTAGTAAAGTGCCAAAAACAGGTAGCACTCTAATTAAGGTGAAGAATTTGTGGACTTTAGTAGTCCAATGTGATGTTGTAGTTCATAATGAACCTTTTTAAGGTTAATAATGAACTAAAACATTGCATTGGGCTAATAAGGTCCACAAATTCTTCACCTTAAATTGAGTGCTACCTGTTTTTTGCTTTCTATCTATCTATCTATCTATCTATCTATCTATCTATCTTTCTATTTATCTATCTATAATCATACTTAATTTTCTAACAGTACCATGACCTCTGAAGCCTACAGTATATACCAGTAAACACGAAAAATTTGGGTTGTATACAGTACTATAGACTCAAACTTAGATGATTGTGACCAGTCAGGAAAAAAAAACAACTCATAGAGGCCATCAGGCTTAAAGGTGTATTTCCTTTATAACAAGATATCCCCTATCCTCTGGATCATGCCAACCCTTTCCTTTTTATGGGACTCCTGGAGATAGTCAAGCTCTTTACGTGGCTTATTTTCTCCAGTATCATAGATATTAAAGGAGCCCCATGTTTGGATCCCCAGAAATCTAGCAGTTATACTATAACGTGTTATTACTAGGATACCCTTAAGCAGCTGGCCTGCCACACATTATGTTTTTTCAGGACACTGTGTACAAAGATGCATTGCCTATATTTTTCTTGACATTTAGCTTCAGAATGCTAGGTTTAAATGTCTAATGCATTAAAGTAAAATTCCACCTAAAGACAAAAGTAACCAAACGCCTGTATGTGATATAAAAAAATGATGGAATTTATGTAGTTTATTTAAAATGAAACTATGCACAGATATATGCTAAGCTCAATGCGCAGTAAAAAGATCTAAATCTAATTATCCACAGTGATAATGGGTTATTACTATCCCTAATGCCCATTGAAGCAATTAAAATACTTCTTTTAGGTGAGTCAACTGAAACTATGGAAGAATAATTGAGGACAGATGAAGATATAAAGCTACTTCTTTCAGATACAGTCATATGAAAAAGTTTGGGCACCCCTATTAATCTTAATCATTTTTAGTTCTAAATATTTGGGTGTTTGCAACAGCCATTTCAATTTGATATATCTAATAACTGATGGACACAGTAATATTTCAGGATTGAAATGAGGTTTATTGTACTAACAGAAAATGTGCAATATGCATTAAACCAAAATTTGACCGGTGCAAAAATTTGGGTACCCTTATCATTTTATTGATTTGAATACTCCTAACTACTTTTTACTGACTTACTGAAGCACAAAATTGGTTTTGTAACCTCACTGAGCTTTGAACTTCATAGCCAGGTGTATCCAATCATGAGAAAAGGTATTTAAGGTGGCCAATTGCAAATTGTTCTCCTATTTGAATCTCCTCTGAAGAGTGGCATCATGGGCTCCTCAAAACAACTCTCAAATGATCTGAAAACAAAGATTGTTCAACATAGTTGTTCAGGGGAAGGATACAAAAAGTTGTCTCAGAGATTTAACCTGTCAGTTTCCACTGTGAGGAACATAGTAAGGAAATGGAAGACCACAGGGACAGTTCTTGTTAAGCCCAGAAGTGGCAGGCCAAGAAAAATATCAGAAAGGCAGAGAAGAAGAATGGTGAGAACAGTCAAGGACAATCCACAGACCACCTCCAAAGAGCTGCAGCATCATCTTGCTGCAGATGGTGTCACTGTGCATCGGTCAACAATACAGCACACTTTGCACAAGGAGAAGCTGTATGGGAGAGTGATGCGAAAGAAGCCGTTTCTGAAAGCACGCCACAAACAGAGTCGCCTGAGGTATGCAAAAGCACATTTGGACAAGCCAGCTTCATTTTGGAAGAAGGTCCTGTGGACTGATGAAACAAAGATTGAGTTGTTTGGTCATACAAAAAGGCATTATGCATGGCGTCCAAAAAACACAGCATTCCAAGAAAAACACTTGCTACCCACTGTAAAATTTGGTGGAGGTTCCATCATGCTTTGGGGCTGTGTGGCCAATGCCAGCACCGGGAATCTTGTTATAGTTGAGGGTTGCATGGATTCAACTCAGTATCAGCAGATTCTTGAGAATAATGTACAAGAATCAGTGACGAATTTGAAGTTACGCCGGGGATGGATATTTCAGCAAGACAATGATCCAAAACACAGCTCCAAATCTACTCAGGCATTCATGCAGAGGAACAATTACAATGTTCTGGAATGGCCATCCCAGTCCCCAGACCTGAATATCATTGAACATCTGTGGGATAATTTGAAGCGGGCTGTCCATGCTCGGCGACCATCAAACTTAACTGAACTGGAATTGTTATGTAAAGAGGAATGGTCAAAAATACCTTCATCCAGGAACTGATTAAAAGCTACAGGAAGCGACTAGAGGCTGTTATTTTTGCAAAAGGAGGATCTACTAAATATTAATGTCACTTTTCTGTTGAGGTGCCCATACTTTTGCACCGGTCAAATTTTGGTTTAATGCATATTGCACATTTTCTGTTAGTACAATAAACCTCATTTCAATTCTGAAATATTACTGTGTCCATCAGTTATTAGATATATCAAATTGAAATGGCTGTTGCAAACACCCAAATATTTAGAACTAAAAATGATTAAGATTAATAGGGGTGCCCAAACTTTTTCATATGACTGTATATGGAAGCAAAAAGTATGGAAAAAATGTTCTCCTTTTATTTCCCTTATCTATAAAATGTAGGTCTACTGTAAGCTTACACAAAGCACCACTTAAATCAAGAACCTACTTGCAGTATTCTACTTTGCAGGTAGAGGAAGTGTAGTAAAAAGTACCTGTACCATAAACTTGGCAACTCAGAATTAAAGGGGCTTTGACACAATTAAATATTAATCTACTCTGTTAAATCAGACTGACATAATACAGTAAAGAAAATGCTCCTGTGTAGATATTACATTCTTTACTTGCTATGACGCCCCCTGCTGCTAATGTGTCCAATGCCTGCAGAGTAGCTCAGTTCTCTCAACTTGATCCTCTTGAACCCTCTGTTTCTACTTACTGTGTGACTGCGACTACAGTGAGGAGGATTTTGAATGAAGTAGTGGTCATGAATGTGCCCTGTCAATTCTTCTAATTTCCATGGTGCTGACAACAACAGTCAAGTATAACACTCGGCTGTGTTTGTCAGCCCCACACATATTGAATGGAGTGGCACATGTGTGAATACCCCCATTCAAACTCCTCCCTACAGTCATGTAGTATGTTGGAATGTGGGGCTTGTGTTCCCTTTTCTAGTGATAAGTGGGGTAGCCTGTGGTGGTGCCTCCAACAATCATGAATTTATTTACTGCAGTATCCTGTAGGATCATGGGACAATCACTAGTATAAAACATAAAATTAAGCATATTGAGGGAATTTACTAACCCATGTTTGACAGTTTTCTTACCCCAAAGATGTATCCCTCTTTGTGCCAAAGATGCGCCACATTGTTCTTTTTACGAAAGTGGGAAGAGTAGGGTGGAGATAAAGGTGGCCCGGGTCGGGGACACCTTGGCAAGATAAATTTACTATACCTCACCCCAGAAAGCTGGTATAAATTCTACCTGAAATCTTCGTCAGTTTTTGACTGGAGAAGACTTCAATTCTGGCTCATGGGAGTGCTCCTGACTTATTTAAAGGCCAAAGCCTCTTAATAATTTAGGTGCATCTCACGCCAGCCAGGGAATTAATTAAGACTGGTAGACAGAAAGCCAGTCTTAATAAATTCTTCCCATAATATACAGCTGTAACAAAGTTTAATTTGACATGTAACATGTTAACTACACTGTGGCACAGAAGATTAATTTACCTTTTTTTAGTAGCCTCTCAATGTTTTTTAATTAGTGTCAAGTTAAATTTTGCTGCATCTGTTCATAAGATATCACTAAATGGGCATTTGAAATTATTGTAACATCTAAAATTTATTTTAAAAAATTACATAATTTTATCCAGATCCCATAATTTACATCTATTTTGTATGTATAATTATATTTTATTCAGCTGATTGAGGCAACTGCATTTTTAAGTGTTTTGTAATTTGCTTCTTATAGTTGGATTTTGTGTGGAAATAAATGTGACAGATATAAATATTAAAGTCATAAGTGGGAATTATACTGTCAGTATCTGGACTGTAAAACTGATGACATAGAGTATGTAATGTACAGCCAGCTGAGATCTGGGATCTTCTATGTCACAAAGATTAAATTGTTAGAATTTAAAGGAATGATCCTATGATCCATCATTCATTATAAGCCTAAGTAATTTTAGCAGATTTCTAAGCCTAAAGTAAGCAGACTAACAGAACACAATTATCTATAGCATCTACTTTATTACAGTCTGTATAGAAGCAACAAAGCTTAGATATAGTATTATATGTTTTGTATAAATTAGTAGTATATTCAAATAATTTAAAAAGTGATAGTGTAGATGATCAAAAAAGCCCTCAATACCAAAAGCATTCAACCCATAGTTGACAGAATGGAGGGGAGGTTAGGGAGATGCAGCTGCAGTTTCTCTTTTTGTTCTCAGCTGACTGCAAGTAGAAAGTTGAAAAATGTGGGGAATTCATATTCAAAATATATTAGGAAATCACATTATTTTAAATTTTATATTAAGCTTTATTTACTTTGAGATGGAAAACTTCCATAACGTGAATGTTAACCTTTCAAAACTGTTTTTATTAGTTGGCTAAACTTTGTTTTTGTTGCACATACACATGTGGACAAAATTGTTGGTACCCCTCGTTTAATGAAAGAAAAACCCACAATGGTCACAGAAATAACTTGAATCTGACAAAAGTAATAATATATAAAAATTCTATGAAAATGAACAAATGAAAATCAGACATTGCTTTTCAACTATGCTTCAACAGAATTTTTAAAAAAAGAAAACTCATGAAATGATGGTACCCTTAACTTGATATTTAGTTTCACAACCTTTTGAGGCAATCGCTGCAATCAAACGATTCTTGTAACTGTCAATGAGACTTCTGCACCTCTCAACAGGTATTTTGGCCCACTCCTCATGAGCAAACTGCTCCAATTGTGTCGGGTTTGAAGGGTGCCTTTTCCAGACGGCATGTTTCAGCTCCTTTCAAAGATGCTCAATAGGATTTAGATCAGGGCTCATAGAAGGCCACTTCAGAATAGTCCAATGTTTTCCTCTTAGCCATTCTTGGGTGCTTTTAGCTGTGTGTTTTGGGTCATTATCCTGTTGCAAGACCCATGACCTGCGACTGAGACCAAGCTTTCTGACACTGGGCAGCACATTTCTCTCTAGAATCCCTTGATAGTCTTGAGATTTCATTGTACCCTGCACAGATTCAAGACAGCCTCCTCCATGTTTCACAGTAGGGACAGTGTTCTTTTCAAGATATGCTTCATTTTTCCGTCTGTGAACATAGAGCTGATGTGCCTTGCCAAAAATTTCGATTTTTGTCTCATCTGTCCATAGGACATTCTCCCAGAAGCTTTGTGGCTTGTCAACATGTAGTTTGGCAAATTCCAGTTTTGTCAGATTCAAGTTATTTCTGTGACCATTGTGGGTTTTTCTTTCATTAAACGAGAGGTACCAACAATTTTGTCCACGTCTGTAACTCTACATGTTTCCTTCATTGTCATATGGTTAGATAGCTGTCATTTCACTTTTTTACTATTGTGTATGAAGGGGCTTGGTTAACTTTTTTGTAATAAACCTTCTTAACTTATTTTACCTCATTTTAGTAGAAAACAGTTCTCCATCCTGTATTCATTTTGTATTGCCAATATGTACAGATATAGCAGTTGCAAAAGCGGGTGTCCACATCAAATAGCTGTATTACCACAGTCTAGTGGCATATGAAAGCTTAGAGTCTCAGTTTTCATATGCTTCCAAGATTGCAGTTCTAGCTCTGACAAAAATGGAGAAACCACTGGTTAAATACACGTTCAGGATTGTGAGCTTTATATGTAGCAATTTATACATATTGGCTCTATACCACCTTGAAAAGTGCTTCTGGTGATATATATATACAGTATATATATATATATATATATATATATATATATAAAACTGCAGCAAATAAAGCTTACAATCCCAATTGTGTTTTTTGAACTAGTGATTTCTCCATTTTTGTTACAGCTAGAACTGAAGTCATAGAAGAATATGGAAACTGAGCTTTCATATGACACCAGAAACACTGGTGATACAGCTATTTGAAGTGAACTTCCCCTCTGTTGCAACTGCTATATCTGTACATCCTGACAATACACATTGAATGTGTTACAGATCTCCTTGCCAATGCTTAGTTACAATAAAATAGGCTCATAAAGTATATTACAAAAATGTTCACCAGATACCCCTATACAATAGTAAAAAAAAATTAACAGCACTTTTTGAGCTTCAGAGAGGTCTGGAGTAAATATAATTATTCTTATAAGAAAAGTTAGCCAAATTTCAAGTTTACTTTGTATATAATATGATGTCACTGGGACACATTCATTCTTTGGAAGCAAACAAAGAATGATCCTCAGTTTATAAAGTTATATAGAGCATATTAGAAAATGCTATTACTTTTAATTATATTATTAACAACCAGTGAGTCTAATTTGCTGATAATGGAAAAATTCTTTAAACCCTTTCTAATGTATATATATGGTGGTATTGGGAAGTAGTGCCTACAAATTCTGTTCATGTATGATGCAGTGCTTGTGTAAGTTCAGAAGCTAAGTCTGTGTGATCTGCAGCAGCAAATATGGCAACTATAAAAAAGAGAATGATACGATAGATAACTGTGATCCTGGTTTATTAGTCCCTCAGTTACCATGGTCAATAGCAGCCAAGACTTCTAAGTAGTTAGGGGGATGCCATCACAGGATGCCAATGAGTTTCCATCACAGCTGTCTGCCATCTTAATCTTCAGATGCCTATGGTATGTAATTTTAACATACCAGTTATATCTATTAGCGCCTGCCAGACATTATTTTATTTTGTTTATACAGATGTGTCCATCCTTGATTTAGCTCAAATTTGGATAAGGACTCGTATTTCTCATGGAACCAATTCAATACAATATTGTGACATGCTAATAAACGCCTTAACAGACTACAATTTACAACACATTTACTGGGTGGGCACACAGATGCACATCTGTACATTAAACTGAATACCAAAACTGCAGGCAATAGGCTTGTAAGGGTTACATAATGATCATAGCCAGAATTGTATCATTTATACTGCTCTGTCTCCATAAAGGGGATTTGCTAGAAACAATGGAGCTCTTAGGAGTAATAAAAATGATTAGAAGTGAATTAGAACAAAATATTGCACCTAAAACGCAATTTCTTAAAAGTATCCATCTGAATAAAGGAAATGAATAGTGTTATAACCATAACCTAGTTTCTCATCCTGTGGTCTGTGCTTTCAATGTACAGCTCTGTATATTATCATAACCCTGAGAGTACTTTCATATAGTTTATTTATGTAGAGGTTACTTAGCTTCAAAAACTGTGAAACTCTACTGTACCTTATGGTATAACTTTATTACACCAGACTTTTATGAAGTAGTAAGTTATAACTTACTCCAGACCTCTTGTTCTATGTATAGAGCTGCTGCTGGAATTTCAGGGTCTCTCTCCTTTACCTTGTTCAGCAGTGAATAAAAGATAGGGCAAACCTAGTCTGACAGCTTTTAACACCTTATTGCTATTACAGCTGGTAAGGCAGCACATAAAATGTGGCTCTTCTAGAAGAAGTGGGAGCCATTGGGGGGCTTCTCCTCACTCATACACATTTTACTCCTGCCCTACACCAGCCATCCTGGCAATGTCATTCTGCTCTGTATTCACACTACTTTCATTGAATTCACTCCTCGGCTATCACTATAGATTAAGCTTATTGTTGTTTCCTGTATCCCAGTGTCAAAAACCAACCCTCAGTGATGCCCTTTGCCAGTGTTGATATCCCCTTCAGATTTCTACTTGACCTAATTCGTCAACATTTTCTGATTCATGTCAGTGCTTCCACCTCCTGTCATGTTATCTCTTCTTGTGTTTCAAAACTTTCTGCACAAATTTGAATTGACTGGTAAATCTCAGTTGACTTATGTAGTATTCTGATTTTCAGCATATTTATTTATTTATTTTTTTAGCTTTTTGGAAAATTTGAGATTTGACTTTAAATGGGCAGCCTAAATCCACAAAGCCTGGCATATTGGATTATTATAGTCAGATTTAAATATTATTACTTTGGATATTTCATTTTTATTTATATGTTTTTTGTTTTATTTCATATTTATATAATAATCATATAATATTATGTATAAAATAATAATATAACAAGATAATTAATGAATTCCAAATAAGGCATAAAAACATAGAAGCTAAAATATGCAAGACAATATTTCCGTATTTATTTAATTTATTGTTTAATGATTTGTTATTCTTTTTATTACTTATTATATATTATATTTAGTTTGTTTCACTTCAATACAATTTGTAAACTGCTGCGGAATATGTTGGCTCTATATAAATAAAATGTATTATTATTATTGTCATGTATATAATTAATCTATTTATTTAAATAAATTTTATATTTTTTTTTTACAATTAGTAAAATAGCTGGCTTTGTACACGCAGTCCATTATACTATAGTTAGTGTAGGCCCTATGAGAAATAAAAACATGGCTGCATAGTACTGGGCAGTACAGCAGACGTTGCCCTACACACCATGCCATCATATATTCATCTTTGCAGCTATTAGATGAGGCTGCACCACTCTGACATTCTGCTCCACACTTAATGATTCTAATACAAAGTACTCTCTTACCATTAGCTTAGCTTGCTTGCACAGAGTTCTCAGTATTAACAGTATTATGTGCAGATTTATGTGTAGTACAGTCAAATGCAGCTATTTTGTTGTATAGTGTACTGATGAACTTGGAAAGTTACTGTTAATGAGGTTGATTTATCATGCCATGAATACCAATTTTCTGGCATACAAGGCATGTAAAAAGTTACAATTTTTGGTGCACCTCAGGGATTTTGTAGAAAAATTATGACTTTTTGGACTTTTGGTGCTCCACTTGCCACTATTGTAATAAGTCAGGGGAGGGCTGGGGATCAAGTCAAGCATGGATAGGGATGTCTCTGTCCAGCAGATTTACATATGTGGCCTCCCTAACCTGTCTTTTGGCTGTACATATACAGATATGTGCATCACATGTTAAGTATTCTTTATAAACACATTTTGTGACAAGTTATCAGAAAGTGAAATCCTAAGTATCCTATTTGTCAGAATTATTAAGAGGGTGGACCTACATACAAATGGATTAAGATTGGTGCACAAAGCTCCGTTCGTAATGTCTTACCCCGAATGTGTTATTATGACCCTGCTAAGTCCATTTTATTAATTATGAAAATTTGCCCAACGTTTCTATAAGAGACATCATTATAAGTTGAAGTCTGTATTCTATGTACTTTTTGTTGTACAATGGGGGAAATTTGCCAAGCAAAAGGTGATGGCGTAACCTAAAAACTATCATGTGCCAATTTTATCAAGTGCTTTAGACACATTTTTAGACACTTTTATGACTTGTATGAAAGGGAGCATGGGATATCAGAAAGGAGGCAGGGCTTAAGACGGTTCTACCATGCACAAACATTTCACTCATTTTGTGTTAAAAACTAAGCCAACAAATAAGTGGCGTAAAAATAAACTAAACAGACTAATGATATTCCAGATTTATCATCCAGAATTAGACTCTTTGATAAATGTGGTGTAGTTTAAAAGTGTCTAGTCTAAGTTTGCACCGTCTAAAACTTAAGATGCTGAAATGTCTCTTTTGCGAGTAGGATGAAGTTGTGGGAGAAAATGTTATATTATTCTATTTTCATCTTACTAACAACTGTCACCTATTGGGTCATTTGAAAGATGTGAATTGATCCTGAGTTGCAGTTTAGGTTTCACTCCAGAGCTGTGCTCACTATTCTAGTGGTCATCCCTGAAAACAGTCAACCAAGTTCAAACAAGAAATGTATCTATAATACAGGGGCAGTTAGGCCGAGGGTAAAGGGTCATTTCATTTTCATCCCAGTGTCATCCGAGCAGCTTCCTCCCCCCATTGACTTTGATGGGAAATTCAACTCCATTGGAAGAGCCCCCCAATGGAAGAGCCTTGGCCTGTACACTTAGTCATGTGTATGAGGCCTTTGCATTCTCTATATAAGAAAACTGGTCAATGTCTGGTATAAGAACCACACTTTCTAGAATACAAATGTCAGGACTGAATTCTATGAAACATTGAACACACAAAGAATATTAAAAGATTTCATCTCTGAATCCATCCCAATGCTGACAGGATATTTAGGCTAATATTTCAAGCTATAATTGGGATTGGTGTAGAATGAAACTAGGACTCTATGGTGACTTTTTGGTTGTACAGTGGTTGTCATAAAATAACAGACTACTTACTTTGACTATCAAGCAACCCTATCTATCCAGCATACAGTGTTTCTATCCAGTAATTAACAGTTGTTTCTTCCTGTAAAACTATATAACTGAAATAAAAACTAGTAATACATACTATGTAGCTGTAACAACAGTGTTGAGTGTCTTTATTGTAATAACTGTATTAATTTATTTTTGTTTCTCATTTCTCTTCAGGATTCCCTTAGTGAACCTGTAAAAAAATATAACAGGTGTCTACTATTTTTGTTTACCAATGGGACTCACAGAGCTGAACTCTACTGGACAAATATATTTTTATAATATGTAAAATCTACAGACACTGTAACTTTTTTCCTCAAAAAATATGTTTTTTGGTTTGTTTTGGATAAAAGACAAATGAAGAAAAAAATACATTTCAGTGATTAAAAGAAATTATCAAACAAAAGACTGACCATATGAATTTTTGGATTTGGACTGTGATTTTTGAACCTGTGCCAATAATACCAATATGTGCCATGAGTTGATTTGGGAGGCTTCCATTGAAAATGAAGCTAAGTGAATTCATCTTTGAATAGCGGCAAAAATATGGATTTGGTGACCTGTTTATAGGGAATTAAACATTGTATAGAGACAGTAAAACTACATTTCTTTTTTTTCTTTTTCTTTTTTTTTTTTTTTGGTGGTGTAGCATTTGAACAGCTATTGTTTTGTTTAACGCATTTATTTTATTACACTCAGAATTTTATGTATAATTTTAAAAACAGTCATCGCTACTGCTTTAAAATAAGTAAATAATCAAAGATATCCATGTGAAAGTATGACTTTTTTAAGGAATCAGTATTTGAATTGTTCTTTAAAGTATTGAATTGCCTTTTAATACTGTAATACTGAAAACCTATATGCAACAATACTTTGTATTATCTTTATTTATTAACTTTTTGTTGAGGAAAACAATTCTGATCCTTCCTTTATTTTATTTTCTTAAACTTTTTTGGGGGTGGACAGGAAATGAAAAATTAGTGATATCTAAAAATATATATTTAAATTAAAAAAAAAAAAAATCTAAAGTTTTCCCTAACAAGTAAGTCATAAAATAATTAAATACTTAAATTAAATAAATTTTTTTAGAAATAAACTTTGTACTGAATTTCAGACTCTTTTACAAATGTTCCCTTTCCATGAAGTGATGTAGGATATCACAGAGTGGCTGAATAATTAAAGCAAGATAAACAATATTTTTAAGAAATAAACTTCTTAAAGAACTGTAAATTTAAAAATTTGATATGCTTCATGTATGAAATCGTACTGAAAAATAAAAGAAGTTAATAAAAAAAGTACAATTATTTTTTTAACAAACCTTAAATATTTGAAAACTCAAGAACTCCACAAGAATACCCTGTTCATGGAATGTTGAACAATTAATAAGAGTGATGGAATAATTGGTGGCGAACTAGGTTATACGTATTGTTGATATATTAAATAATAGCAGGACTGAAAGATAACTCAATAACCGAATGAAAAAGACAAAGCCCGAGCTTATGTTACCTAAAGGGATGCCCAAGATTTGGGGATTTTAGATATTATATACTGTGAGTTTATATTGTAAAATAGAAAGGGCACTTTTATTTAATTCAGTGTACATTGAAAATGACTTTATAAAGCACAGTTATAAATGCTATAACATAAAAAACCCCATAAAGTTTAGTTTGCTTGTTTTTTTTATCTTATTTTTTATTTTCTCTGACATTAAACTGATTTATTGAATTAATATTTGTAGTACATTATTTTTACTTTTATTCTTGTTATTCATTATTATTTTTGATTTTGTTCCTTGTTGTAAGTTGTCTGTGCAGTAATTCTATCTTAAACATAATAACATATTTCACATTTGATTTATCATGTACAATTTTCAGCTATACATATAGTCAAAATAAAAAATGATTTTTTTATAGATACAATTCTTTTTGTGTTGGTGTTAGATACAAGGATAATACTCCCCCAAGTCACAATAATTTATAGATTTTATTTTTCTGCAGAGAAATGGATTGAGCCACATCTCCACCTCAAAAATGTATATGAAGGTTTACTTGCAATATATACCTATTTACAAAAATATTATGTCTGTTGTTATATAATAAATGGAAGAAATACTATGATTTTTGTTTAATTCTGCCTATAATATGATTTTATGATTTGCTTATACAGTATATTAAAATAATGCAGTAATACAGTACAAAAAAAACTACCAGTAACCAATGCAGAAATAAAACTATAGACTTAGGCCTTATACACTTGCTGTTTCTATCTGTGCAAGTGCACGGATGGCACATATTCACATGGCAGTGTATAATGGCTATGCAATGACTATTTTAGAAATGGCTGTCACATGGACAGTATGGAACCCATGAATTTCAATTGGTTTATTCACATGGCACTACCAATGTCCATTTTGAAAGATAAATATAGAGAAAAACTAAGGGACCGTCAAAAAATGGACATGTAAATAGACACATTGGATTCAATGTGTTCTCAAAACGGATGTGAATAAGCTTTTACAGAATGAAAAAAATGGGAAAAATAAACATGAGTATACCACTGCTATTCCAAGTTTCTACCACCTTCTTTCTCTAGTTTTGGTACTAGATGGTTAATGCTTGTTCTTCCTTTATCCACTACCCAACCATAGCAGGAAAATGGATAAGCTAACCCTTGGGATACAGTGTATTCACCCCTTTATGACATTATAGAACATAGTATCAGACAGTTTGTAATATTTTATAATAAGTTTATTTTATTCAAAATTATTTATTATTTAAAGGGCATTCTCAGAATTAACATTTAACTGTAACTTGGTTAAGTGTCTGATTGCTGCAGTCTTTAACCACTGGAATCTCCACGATCATGTCACCCATATTTCTGCACTGCACAACCTTGGTGATCAGGAGTTATAAATGAAGATAGGGTCAAGCATGCAAACTGCCACTAAATAGGTAATAAAAGGGATTATGGGAAAACACCTTTCATTACTCTTGTAATACATGTTTTTAAAGGGAATCTGTCAGGTCAGTCTGCGACACTAAACCGCCCACAGGTCCTTATAGACCTGGAGTTTAGTGTCCCAAATCGCCCTGTTGTAATGCAATCCGCAGGCGCATTAAAAATAAAAAAAATTTATACTTACCTAAAGAAGGGTCCGATCGATGCTGTTCTGCGAGAACAGTCTGGCTTATTCATGAGATTCATCGTTGGCACGCCTCCTGATGCCTGCGCTGTTCTTCAATGAAGCCAAAGATGGACATCCCGGCTTCACTACATAATTGTGGGGCATGCGCACTGAAGCCGGGGTGTACTCCTCTGCCTTCATTGAAGAACTGCACTGGCACGGGGAGTACAGCGGCAGGGTGAGTATAAAGCTTTTTTATTTTTAATGCGGCCATGGATTGCGTTATAACAGGGTGATTTGGGACACTAAACCCCAGGTCCATATGGACGTGTGGGTAGTTTAGTGTCCCAAACTGCCCTGACAGATTCCCTTTAAGTATGCATTGTTGTAAAGTTCTGAAAATTATTATTAGTTAAAATTATAAGGTGCTTTCTACACACAAATGTGATCGGGCTGAGAAATATGATCCATGTCTACATGATGCATCATAAATTACCATGATGGCGATAAGTTTCGTGTTTGCGAGTTTGTGTTTTTAACCTAATCACTTATGTGTGAAGGGGCCCTTAAAAAAAAGAAAGTTGTCAAAAAGGGCAGGATTTTTTATACCCAAATCACTGCCATTTTTGTCAATGACTCTTGTATGGAAACTGACTTCAGCTCTTCCCCCTGGGCAGGAGCTGTATGCAGTAATTGCATGTTTAGTGATGATGTAGCAGTGCTCAGTGCCTGAAGAAAACTCCCCCTGTGCTCCAAGATCCTCATTTGAATAAACAATAAAAGTGCTTTTTCTACACATCACTGGGGCTCTGAAACATAAGAAAGGTATAGTTTTTATTCTGCTATCAGCATCTACAGCACTAAGGGAGCGGTTTAAAGTAGCTGGGGGCAGTGATAGACTCCCTTGAAGGAGGACAATGAACAACAGTGGTAAGCATAGCAGAATTTCAAGGAGAAAGTCATTGCTCTGCCTCTTACTTAATGTTGCTGTGTAGGGAGTACGGGACTGTGTAACGTGTAAAGAAAATGAGGGGAGGGTCACTTCAGACAGTTATATCTCAGACATCATGAAACACTTTTGGTGTAATATGAAATAGATTCTCTTCTTTCATGTGACACTAATGTTGCAGTTGTATATAAATTATTTTCAGATATAACACTGGTTGAAAACACAGTCGGGATTAGGAAATTTATATGCATCAGTATTATATATATGATATAAAAATCCTAATCCCGAGTGTGTTTTCAACCAGTGATATCTTTGGAAATAATTTAGCTAGCTTTTCCTCTTTCATATGACACCCAGAGTCACTTTAACCATAGGGCAAATGGTGTATTGGGTCCTATGATGCAGGTGCCCCTTGGTCCTATGGTTGCGGGGGCCCCTGGATCTAGTCACCAGACTTTCTGCCCGGGAGAGCTCCACTCTCAACTGTATCTGATACAGTTGAAGCCTATGACAGAGCAGGGAGCTGTAAAGTCCTTTCTCTGCCAATGATGTCTGTGCAGGACGTCCCGGCACAGGTGATGATGACCAGAGTACAACAGCAAGAGCAGGTTACAGCTGCTCCACTCATCAGGGATTGCGGTAAGATGAGTATAATGTTTTTTGTTTTTTTTAAAGACAAAGGGAACAATTACTGCTGAGGGGGCACTTATTTCTGAACATGGACACATTATTTATAAGGGGGTATTATCTATAGTGGGGGAACTATTATATTTAAGGAGGGCTATTATAAGGGAGGAACTATATAGTTTTCCCCTTATAAACAATAGTTCCCCCTTAAAAAAGCCTCCCTAAAAAATAAGTTTCCCCTCATAATAGTTCTCCCTTATAAATAATAGTTCCCCTGTCTAAATATTAGTCCCCATGAATAATAATTCCCCTTTATAAATTATAGTTCCCTTCTTTATAAATAAAGGGGAACTATTATTTATAACAGTATAATTAGTTATAAATGAGGACTATTATTTAAAAGGGGGAACTATAAGGTAGTACTATTTATAAAGGGGGACTATTACTGATAATAAGGACTATTACTGTATTTATAATAGGGAACTACTGTATTAATGATAAGGGGCACTATTTATAAGCAGGGACCCTTATTTATAATGGGGCATTGTTATTTATAAGCAGGATTATCATTTATAAGCAAGGATTATTATTTATAAGGGGGCATTATTATTTATAAACAAGGAATTTTAGCCCCCCCCTTTTAAGGTATGTTTAAGTGATGTTGATGAGGTGGGGAGGCACTTATGAAACCTTTTCACTGGGCCCATCAATATGATAAAATGGCCCTGATAACACCAAAAGCAGGTTTTTACATTTTATACTGTCTGAGATATAACTGTTTGAAGTGACCCCCCCCCCCCATCATTATCTCTATATATTACACAGCCCTGTATTCACGGACACAGTAACATTCAGTGAGAGGCAGGATCAGCTCTCAATACAGAAACAAGAGGGAAAAAATGCAGGATTTCACAGAAAGGGCCCAAAATTTGTTAATAAAGTATGTTACAATTTTTTTTAATGAAACCAATAGCTCCAGAATATCAAACAGTCGAACATTTAATTACGCTTTAATTTACTTGATTTCTGATATTTTATAATTTTGTTTAGTTATTTTAGCAACATTTATCACACTTGCTTATATACAAATATGACAGTGTATTGTTCTGGTTCATTTGTTTTGTGTACTACCAAGGAATAATCTGTTTCCCAAAACGTTGAGAAAAGTGTGTGCTGCAAAGAGTAGCTGGCATCATTTGCCAACTAAATAATGATATTGGCATAATTCCTCTAGGTGGGACACCACCGAGTGCCTGCATACCTACATTTATTTGTATTTTGCATTGACTTTCATTTCTGGATGTTGTTCTTGGAAATCAGCAACAGCTTTGATTATTCAATCATTAATTCATGTTCAGCTAAACAGCACATAAGACATGTTTGGTTGCCTTCATTATTTAAAGTTCAATGTATTTGCTGACATTAATTATTCTGGAAAGGTGTTCAATGCAGACATATACAGAACAGATTTTTTTTTATTAAATTTTCAATGCTTGGTTTCACTTGGTCCCAGGATTTATATTGTTATGTCAGCTATGACATAACATCACATATAAAAATTTTTATTAAAAATTAATAGAATGTTATAATAAAAATAATTTTATTTTACATTTACTTTATTACATTCAATATTTTTTCCTATGTACATATTACCTAGCCTGAGATGTTTTGTATATAAATCTTTGCATTTTGGTTTGTTTTTTTTAGTTTTGTTTTTTTTTTACTCCAAAAGCCATAGCTTTTTAATTTTTTCTCTTCATAGAGCCATATGTGGGCTTGTTTTTTTCATGAGCAACTTTACATCATAATGACACCAATTACCATATTTTTCAGACTATAAGGCACTCTTTTTCACACTTTTCTCCCCCCAAAATTTGGGGGGGGGGGTCTAGTCCGAATGTAGTGGGGGGGCCGCAGTGGAGCAGACTCACAGGAGGCAGGAGCAGGGTTGCCCAGAGTGGTACGGGGCCCACAGCATCATGATAGCGATCAGGGAAACCCTGGTTCCCTGACCGCTATAAACATACTCTGCCCGGAGGAGGTGATTAAAAATAACAAACACTTATACTCACCTCTCCTGGGCTTCCGATAATCCCCAGCATCCTCTAAGTGACTCTTCCGACCTGTGACTGAGGTCACGTGTCCCAGGGGTCACTGCAGGGGCCTGTGATTGGGTCCCAGAAGTCGCGTGGTGCACACCAAACCAAAGACATCAGCGCACCCCATGTGAATGATAAGGTCCAATCACAGGCCCCAGCAGTGACGTCTGGGGCATGTGGCCTCTGTTGCAGACAGAAAAGGACTGAGGAGGATGCTGAAGAGAGCTGGATGGAGCGAGAATGCCCAGGAGAGGTGAAGTAAGGTGAGTATAAGTGTTTGTTATTTTTCATCACCTCCCCTGGACCTCTGATTATTATACAATGGGGTTTGAGGCAACCCCAGGGTATAATAACAGCACCGGGACTATTATATTGTATGGGGACCACTTTGGAGCATATTATATAGTGTGTGGGGTCACTGTGGAGCATATTATACTGTGTGGGGGGCACTATGGAGCATATTGTAGTGTAGGGGCCAGGAGGTGCAGGCACATTAGGAGAAAAGTCGCACGTATGTGTCTCAAACACGTGACTGGTGTGTCCTACATTAACATAGGCAAATTCCGCTAAAGGGGCTTCCTGTCAATGTGGCACTGAAACTGTTGCAAAACTACAACTCCTATCATTCTTGGAAAAGTTGGGATCATGGGAGCTGCAGAGCCACACAGGTTGTGC
Organism: Leptodactylus fallax; assembly: GCA_947044405.1. Lineage (NCBI taxonomy): Eukaryota > Metazoa > Chordata > Amphibia > Anura > Leptodactylidae > Leptodactylus > Leptodactylus fallax. Next base: position 281,059 of record CAMRHE010000611.1, on the reverse strand, counting down.
AGAACTGCTGTCCCCATACTAGAAAGTTGCACAACCTGTGACTCTCCAGCAGCCGATCTCCACCATAACAGTGTCAGAAGCAGATACCCCCCCATAATTTTTTTTTATATTTTCCTCCTCTAAAACATAGGTGTGTCTTATAGTCCAAAAAATACAGTAGTATTCCATAGCATATACTGGGAAACAGGAAAAAGAACATTTCTAATGTGGTTGAATAGGGACAAAAAACACAATTGCTCCATTTTCTTATGCTATTGAGTTCACTGTGTGGTAAAAATGACACATTACCTTTATTCTTCTGGTCAGTATGATTACAATACAACCAAATGTATATAGTTTTGGTTATGTTTTAATACCTTTAAAGAAATGTAAAACTTTTACAGAAAACGTATCTGCATTCTGACATCTATAGTTTTTTTTTATATTTCAATATTTAGAATTTTTGCTTCCTGTGTTTTTTAAATATAAAAAAAGTTTTAATTTTTAACCTTATTTTAGTTCCCATGGGGTTTTAACATGCACTCATTAGATTGCTGATAACAGACTGCAATATACTAAAGTATAATGTATTCATATGATGTGGTTGAAACCCTTTCTGACATAGATATCACCACAGTATTAAATGACTAAATGAAAGCCACTTAATGTTTAATGGTTTTGTGATCTTGCAGCACCACTGCCATTCACCGTGTAACCATTAAAAATAAAAGTTCTTTAAGGTACAGTCATTTAAGAGTGTGCCAAAAAACATTATGGTGGCGTTTAGGCCACTGTGGCCACAATGTAAGAGGGCAAGGTCTATGTTATTTGTGACCCCATGTGTCTTAATCCCTTGTAATGTAATTATTTTTTGATATTATTACCTTATAAAATGTCCACAGTGCAGCGCCCTCAGTGGACCACAAACAGACTGGTACGGATGTGAAACAAATGCATTACTGACAGCCATAGACTGTCCTTCCCTGCAATGACACAATTCCACCATACTCTGCTTCACCCTTTCCTCTTCCTCCTTCCATTCTCCCTTGATCACCCCTCAAACTGTATATTCATTTAATAGGTGGTAGTGGTCTATGTCCCACTTCTGCTACAGCAGTAACCATATGTGCTATGGAGCCAAAAATCTTACTTACTAGCCATGTGGCTTTTAGTGAAATTTAGTGCCCTACCAGTGTTGTAACTAAAGTCCTGTGAGCTCTGTAAACAGTGCAAGCTATAATGCACCTATAAAGATGAAAGCCACAGAGGCTCAATAATGCAGGGCACCAAATAAAGAGCCATCCATATTGTCCCCATAACACTCCCATGCAAAAGCCCTCAAAATCAATGCCAGTTGTATTGCTGACAGTCACATTGCCCCCTATATTAGTGTCCTTTGCATTAATATCTTATTGCCCCATATTAGTCATAGTGCCACCAGTGCCATCCATGTACCATTTTGATTTGCAAATTTCACCAAAAGTTAACTGCCGTCCTGACAAGGCTGGTCCCCAAGAATCACCCTATCAAAAACATACTAACCACTCTCTCGTACATCACCCAATGTGTCTCATCTATGATAACATATAAATCCTCAGGAGATCTGTAAGATAATGTAAACAAAATGGGGAGTTAATTTTTGGGACTTTAGGGTGAGTGTAGGGCGAGATAGCTACTCACCCTTTCTTTTGGAACCGTATCGATTGACTTACTTCTTGTTAATTTTCTTCCCTTTGGGAAGCTGTCTGTCCTTTTTTATGTAGTGGACATAACATATTCTAACATATGGAGGGCACTTGTAGCATACACTCAACACTTTAGGGTTTAGACAGCGTTCCTACTTTAACGTACTGTACGTTACTATCCTTGAAATTTGGTTATTTCAACATTTTATATATCATGTACTGGTTTAAGATATATATTTTATGAGCACGATTAAAAGTAAAGTTTTAGAATTAGTTCACATTCTGCTGCTTTAGGATTTGATTATTTAGTGACCTGTATCCACCCCTTTGATTCAAGGCTAGTGGATTTGGCGGAAGCTGTTTCAGATTTAAGTCTAATTGTTCCTAGAATGGCATGTTTCCTCTCTGTCGGATTGGATACTCAAAAGTGGTTAAGTGGGGTAAAGGACGTTTTTTCACAAAGAACGTTTGTTCAGAAAAAATATGCTCCTTCTTTCAACACAGCATTTAAAAAGCTATCAAAACTTTATAAAGAGCAAATTACATCATGGTGGGATATCCAATGCCTGGAAAACTATATAAAAAGGGATTGTACTAAGAGGACTAAGAATCACTCTGACCCCAGCAGCAAGGAACTGTAATCCCACTCTATTCAGTAAGTGGGAGGAGGAGGCCACCAGTTGCTCCCTCAGATTGATGCAGTTAGATGAGAAAAAACTCAACTTTGTAAAAAAAAAATAGAAATTACTAAGAAATTCGAGTCTGAACCCGAATTTGGCAGCAAGGAGAATTAGCTTCAGTCGATTTTGGAAAGGTTCCAGTATTACCTTAAAGAAAGTAAACAAATAATTTATATGGAACCTACAAGATTTTAAAGATAGTAAGGTCTATTCTTTCCTGCCACTGAGAGGGCCAGGGACAGAGGGTGATACTGTTGCCTCTTCAATAGAAACTGATATCTCTGATACTGAAACACGATCAAGAGTCATGAAGGAACATCAACAGGGTTCGCGATCGAGGAGGTAGATCTGGTGTAAATTGTAAGGATTTTTTTAAATCAAATTTACTTTCTAAGAAATAAAAATGCAGTCGCCCCCCTACTGCGAACTCTACAAGGTTCTTATAACAACAGAGATGTATGTACTTAATAGAGGCCCTTCACTTAATAATAATAATAATAATAATAATAATAATAGTCCTTTAATAGTCCCACAATGGGGAAATTCAGTGTGTTACAGCAGCAAAGATAAGATAAGCAGATACAAATACAAATACAACATGTACAAGAATGTTCCAAGGTGAGAGGCATTACATTAATAGCAGACAGACAGATAGGAAGTAGCAGAGGGGGGGGGGGATTTAACAGGCAGAGAGATATTTCAGTTCTCTGTGTGTATTGATCTCCGCTTAGGTCGGTGTTGGTTGTACAGCCTAACCGCGGTGGGGAGGAAAGACTTCCAATAGCGCTCCTTCTCACACTTAGGGTGGAGCAGTCGGTCACTGACAGTACTTCCCAGCGCTATCACAGTCTCATACATGGGATGGGACTTCTTCTTCTGCATGGAGCTCACCACGGACAGTATCCTTCTGTCACCCACCACCTGCACTGGGTCCAGTGGGCTCCCCAGGACAGAGCTGGCCCTTCTAATCAGCTTGTCAAGTTTATTTCTGTCCCTGGTTGATATACTGCTCAACCAGGGACAGAAATATCAGAACTTGTTCCAAGTTCAGATTTTAATCTATTGGAGTGAAAGATGTGAATTTGTTTGTGCGGAAGTTACACTGAGCAAACATTGTTTAGAACTACGGATCCCAGTAAAATTACTCCCAGATGTCAGATTATAACATGGCATCAGTGAGTCATGTTGGGAAAATGGACAGGGTCTCTCTACTGCACTGAGAAAAAAAGAGCACGAAAATGCCCCCAACAGTGGATATATCCTGTTTTGATGTATTTGTGGAAATGGTCTCAAGCAATCTCAGGAATATGACTATCCGTAATGCTCTCTACAATTGTGATAAGGCTGAGATGGAGGCCTTGAGAACTCTTGAGCAGGACAAGGATATCACAGTGAAGTCATCAGGCAATGGGGGAAACACAGTGATATCAAACACATCTGATTATCTAAATTTATGTGAGCATCTGTTAGGTGACAGAGAGACCTATGAAATTCTTTCAAAGAATTGCAGAATGGCAGAAGTCAGGAAAATACTTGTTGATGCCAAGCTGATTCGCCTTATAGATGAATTGATGAGTTAATTTCTTAATGCCTACAACACTAACTGTGGCTACATTTTATTGCCTCCTAAAATTACACAAAGGCACTCGCCTATTGGCCAATTGTTTCGGGGATCAATAATCTTAGCCAAATCGTCGGGATTTTTGTTGACAAGGTTCTCATACCTTTTGTTAAGTCCCTCCCTTCCTATATCAGGAACACCACAGACATCAAACGTCTGGAAGGTGTCTGTATAGGTGAGAAGCATTTATTTGCTAATATCGATGTAGAAGTCCTGTACTCGTCCATTCCTCATGACTGTGGTATACGATCAACTGAGTTCTTTTTACAAACGAAGGGTCAACAGTACCACACCCACAGCAACTTTACAATTAAACTTTTACATTCTGTTCTCACTAGGAAACTTTTCTTTTTGTTGGGAAGTTATGCCACCAGCTCAGGGGCACCGCAGTGCGCCAACCTATGCAATTTTATACAGAGACTGGCAAATCATTTGAAATCAGAGATATGATAACCTGTGGAACCAAAGGGGTCATCTACAAGATGACCTGTGAGTATGGATTGGACTACTTGGGTAAGATGAAAAGAGCATTAAGGAGACAGATAGATGACCATATGAGTGACGTGACTCATACAACTGATACACCTATTGCAAGGCATATAAATCTTATACATAATGGTAGATTGGAGGAAATTAAATTAATGGGCATAGACCCGGTGTTTCCAAATCAAACAATCTCTTACAGCGGGAAACAAAATAGATATTTTGACTAAACACTGTGACACCTATGGATTTAAATGAGCAACTGATGGATAAGACAACCTATGGATGCTTCATTTGAAGGATTATACAGAGTTCAGGAAGTGGAGCAATCTGACAACCAGTTGAGCTTTCCACCATTAATTTCAGCTAGCTTGTTAGAACTCTCTAGCTATAAAAGGGCATTGAGACTGCTGTTGGATGGGGGACATCTGTACTCTAAAATATGGGTGCATCTGTATGACCAGTGTATACTTATAAGTATTTATTACTAAAAAAAAATTCCTAAACCTTAAATTTGAATTATTTAGATCTTTTTAACTACAGTATATATAGGATACCTAGAGATCACCTGATGAATGGGGGGACCTTTATAAAATCTGGAAATCTCCCTCTGATTTGTACGATCTGTATCAACTCATATGCCTTTTATTTCCCCCCTCTATCTTTATTAATATGGGTTCACACTATCTTCCCTGTGTCTCTGAGTACATTTCTTTGCCCACTAATACTATTTACATAGACATATTTTACTTGGAGCGATCTACGGCCTCTCTTCTCGATGGGCTATCCCCTTAAGATGATATTCTTTGAATTGCTAGGATCTGATTACTACACAGCTGCTTCTAAGCTGAACTGCTCAGTATGAGCAGAGCAATGTCTGTGGAGTGTAACCCCGACCCTAAAATGACATGCAGTGAGGCCTATGAGACGTCCCCTATATAAACTAGATGACAGAGTAGCACCTGGCTCCCCAGCAACTTTGGGGTTAAGATAAGATAAGATAATCCTTTAATAGTCCCACCATGGGGAAATTCAGCGTATTACAGCAGTATAGATAATACAGTACAAATACAATATATTCAAAAGCTCCAAGGTAGAGGCATTACAGTGACAGTAGGTACAGATAGAAAGGTAAAGGTAAAAAAGTAGTAGAAGGGATACCACAACTTAAAGATATTTCAGTTCTCTGTATGGACTGATCTCCGCTTAGGTCGGTGTTGGTTGTAAAGCCTAACCGCAGCGGGGAGGAAAGACTTCCGATAGCGCTTCTTCTCACACTTAGAGTGAAGCAGTCGGTCACTGACAGTACTGCTCAGCGCTATCACGGTCTCATGCATCGGATGGGAGTTATTCTCCCGCATGGAACTCACCACGGACAGCATCCTTCTGTCACCCACCACCTGCACTGGTCCATGGGGCTCCCCAGGACAGAGCTGGCCCTTCTAATCAGCTTGTCAAGTCTATTTCTATCCCTGGTTGATAGGCTACTTCCCCAGCAGGCCACTCCGAAGAAGATGGCTGATGCCACTACAGAGTTGAAAAAGGCCCTAAGAAGTGCCCCCTGGACTCCAAAGGCTCTCAGCCTCCTAAGCAGGTACAGCTTGCTGTGGCCCTTCCTGTACAGGACATCCATGTGATCTGCCCAGTCCAGCTTATTATTGAGAATCACCCCTAGGTACTTATAGGTGTTGACTATCTCAATGCCCGTCCCCTGGATGTCCACTGGTTTAGGAGGGTATCTGCGCTTACAAAAGTCCACCACCATCTACTTGGTCTTCCCACCATAAATCCTTCAATTTTGAATAAATCCCCAACAGTGTCACCAGCAAAGCACCCCCCACACCATTACACCTTCTCCTCCATGCTTCACGGTGGGAACCAGGCATGTAGAGTCCATTCGTTCACCTTTTCTGCGTCGCACAAAGACACGGTGGTTGGAACCAAAGATCTCAAATTTGGACTCATCAGACCAAAGCACAGATTTCCACAGGTCTAATGTCCATTCCTTGTGTTCTTTAGCCCAAACAAGTCTCTTCTGCTTGTTGCCTGTCCTAAGCAGTGGTTTCCTAGCAGCTATTTTACCATGCTGCACACAGTCTCCTCTTAACAGTTGTTGTAGAGATGTGTCTGCTGCTAGAACTCTGTGTGGCATTGACCTGGTCTCTAATCTGAGCTGCTGTTAACCTACGATTTCTGAGGCTGGTGACTCGGATGAACTTATCCTCCGCAGCAGAGGTGACTCTTGGTCTTCCTTTCCTGGGGCGGTCCTCATGTGAGCCAGTTTCTTTGTAGCGCTTGATGGTTTTGGCCACTGCACTTGGGGACACTTTCAAAGTTTTCCCAATTTTTCAGACTGACTGACCTTCATTTCTTAAAGTAATGATGGCCACTCGTTTTTCTTTACTTAGCTGCTTTTTTCTTGCCATAATACAAATTCTAACACTCCATTCAGTAGGACTATCAGCTGTGTATCCACCTGATTTCTGAACAACACAACTGATGGTCCCAACCCCATTTATAAGGCAAGAAATCCCACTTATTAAACCTGACAGGGCACACTTGTGAAGTGAAAACCATTTCAGGTGACTACCTCTTGGAGCTCATCAAGAGAATGCCAAGAGTGTGCAAAGCAGTAATCAAAGCAAAAGGTGGCTACTTTGAAGAACCTAGAATATAAGACATATTTTCAGTTGTTTCACACTTTTTTGTTAAGTATATAATTCCACATGTGTTAATTCATAGTTTTGATGCCTTCAGTGTGAATCTACAATTTTTATAGTCATGAAAATACAGAATACTCTTGGAATGAGAAGGTGTGTCCAAACTTTTGGTCTGTACTGTATATATATATATATATATATATATATATATATTTTATAATTGGGGGTAGCAGCAGGATGGAGACTTTATGTAGGTGAGCGCAATGTGTATCAGGTGCCTGGAAAAGTGAGGAGCCAAAGATGTCTGTGTTACAAACAAGCTGATAAAAGTGGCCATGGTGGTCCAGGTGGAAGACACAAAACATATGAGTGATTACAGTCAGAGATGTCACCTGTAAGTCATTAGATGTAACTGCACCTAGATGGTCTGTGGAGCTGGTATATATAACGCTATATGGTCACTGTATAATGATAATATTGGTATGAGCTGGGGGCCCACTTGGTTGTGTTTGCTCCATCCGTGCTGAACACCTTGCAATGCCTTTGGTGAGATGATGTGCTGCACTGTGCTGCACAGTGGTATTTGTTTGGAGCTGCTAGGGTAAGAAGTTGTGCTGTACTGTGGTGTTGGGCATGTTCATCAAGTGTTCTGTGCTGTCTAGCTTTTCTGGGAGGAATTTTCTGTTGGACACTGTTATTTGATGCTGCTGGGGAGGTATTTTGTACTACAATGTGATATTTGGTGTTGCTGCGGGTATTATGTGTGCTGTACTATGGCATTTGGTTACCAATAGTGAGGGTATTATGAGTACAGCGCAGTGGCATTTGTTTGACACTCTGTGGTAGTATTTCTTTGCTGGTGATGCTGCAGAATCACAACAGATTGACTGGTAAGACCAGAGTTGAAAACGTTTAAGAAAGCCTCGATCTAAAATACAGATGTAGCACTGTTTTACTTGACTTTCTGCAGTGTGATATCTTATCTCAGAGACAACAAATGGCATTGAATACTCATTAAAAGAGTTAACATTCATTATGAGTCATGTTAACTTTTTGTATCGATCAATAGGGAAGGATTGACCGGATATCTAATGTATATAGGAGCCACCCAGCTAGCCCCTATTGGCAGATGTATGGTGGTGGAATGATAGGGAACCAAATCCTTTGCTTTTGTGGGAAACCAGTCTGGTAGATAGCTTATTCCTTTCTCCGTATTAAAATAACCATATGAGTTTTCAGATAGCTGTCAGCTGAATGACCTGTTTGTCCAACAGATATCTAAGGTGTGTGGTCACCTCGCTGTTTTTTCTCACATGACATTAGAAAATATTTTCAGATTTATATTGCTACTGACTTGATTTATTGTATCCATTGTAAGCAAGTGCTATATATATCAGTGACATATTAAATATTAGTATATGCAGTAAGGTCCTTCTAGAAGCAACCAGAATTTTATTATGTCTTCAGGACTTGGTATCTGTATATTGTTCAAAAAATGTTACTATATAAAGTAATTTTTTTTTCCAGTATCTGTTTGCACAACTCTAAGAAAACAGTTTCTTCCTTAGTGCCAAGGAAGCTGTAAAGGCAACAACTAGAGAAAAAAATTAAAACAACAAAATAAGATTCATCCTGCAAGGTCGGAACAAATGTAAAGGTTATTGTATTTGTCATTTTTGCAGCAAATACAGTATCTTTTTCACACAGCTTACAAAAATACCATCTGGGTTTAAAGATTAAAATAAAAACAAAAAGCATTGTTATTTTTTTTGTGCAAATTATAGTACAAAAGAAGGGAAAACTACAATAAATACACATTGCATATACATCATATTAAAAAAATAGTACCGCAATTCTCTGTATTTAAAATGTATCACCCAACAATGTTAAAGATATCATATTATGCCCCTATGAACATATCTATAAAGAGGCAAAAGGCACAGTAGTCATGATATCGGTCTGTCTGCTACAGGAGTCTGGACAGCTGGATTAGTAACGTGGTCTGCCAGTTGAGTACTTCTACTATACAATACATATGGAACAACTTTACGTCTTTTCAATTTTTTCAGATTTTTGTTATGTTGAGGACTTGCACTAAAATAAAAAAAAATCCCCACCAATCTGCAATGACTACCCCATAATGAGAATATGAAAACTTTTAGACATTTTTGCAAATTTAATAAAATAAAAAACTCAAAGTTCGCATGGACATAAGTATTCATACCTTTTTATATGACACTTGAAATTTATCTCTCGGGGGCCTCCAATTTCGCTTGATCATCTTTGAGATGTTTCTAAACCTTGATTGGAGATTATCTATATTAAATTCACTTGATCAGCCTTGATTTAGAAAGACACATCCCTGTCTATGTAAAGTTTTGATATGCAATATCAGAGCATATCAGAGCAAAAACTAAACCATGAGGAGGAAAGAACCGCACAGGGACTCTTCCTAGAGCTGCCCCCCCACCCCCACCAAACTACTTAATCACGGGAGAAAGGCCTTGGTAAGAGTTGTGACTTAGAATCCAGTGGTCACTCTGAGCTCCAAAGATCCTGTGTGCAGAGGGGAGAAATTTTCGGTTCAACCATCACTGCAGCGCTTCACCAATCTGGGCTTTATGGCAGAGTCTCTAGAAAGAAGCCTCTCCTTAGTGAAAGACACATGTCAGCAACATGCTATTTGGGTGTTTTTTGGTGGCTGGGACAAGGAGACTGGGTTGAGGAAAGCTGAATGAAGCATAGTACAGAGATAATAAAAACCTTATCCAGAGTGCTCTGGACCTCAGACTGTGACAATGACCCTCGGCACACACAGGCAAAACAACACAGGAGTGGCTTAGGGACTACTCTGTGAATGTCCTTGAGAGCCCTGACTTCAACTCAATCGAACACCTCTGGAGAAACTTGAGAAAAGACTGTCCCCTGGTGGTGCCTATTCAACCTGACAAAGCTTGAGAGAAAAGCCAAAAAACCAGGTGTGTAAACCTTGTGGCATCATACCCAAGAAGACTAGATTGCAATTGCTGCCAAAGGTGCTTCAACTAAGTACTGAGGGTCTAAATACTGATGTCAGTGCAATATTTTCCCTTTTCAATAATTTAGCAAAGATTTCCCATGTTTTTGCCCACATTTACTAATAGTTAGACTGTGCAAACTTTCAGACTGTTTGCTGTTCGAAATCCTGCTGGTAAGCATTGATCCTTTTTATCCATTCTTTGGACTGGTCCTACTTTGCAACCTATTCTAATGTCCCAGTGACGATGATTCAGCTGCTACTTTCCAGTTTTCTATAATCTACAGACTCTTGTCGTGGTTGTGACCCATCACAACCAAAAAAGGTGAGCGGCCATTTATTCGGTTTTGTGACAGTGGTCACCTGTACCTACAATATCACACTAGGAGCTGCTCGGTAGGGTGTTTTCCTTTTTTTCTATTTTCTCTACAGAATGATGGGGGAATGTGTAAATACAGTACAGACCAAAAGTTTGGACACACCTTCTCATTCCAAGAGTTTTCTGTATTTTCATGACTATAAAAATTGTAGATTCACACTGAAGGCATCAAAACTATGAATTAACAAATGTGGAATTATATACTTAACAAAAAAGTGTGAAACAACTGAAAATATGTCTTATATTCTAGGTTCGTCAAAGTAGCCACCTTTTGCTTTGATTACTGCTTTGCACACTCTTGGCATTCTCTTGATGAGCGTCAAGAGGTAGTCACCTGAAATGGTTTTCACTTCACAGGTGTGCCCTGTCAGGTTTAATAAGTGGGATTTCTTGCCCTATAAATGGGGTTGGGACCATCAGTTGTGTTGTTCAGAAATCAGGTGGATACACAGCTGATAGTCCTACTGAATGGAGTGTTAGGATTTGTATTATGGCAAGAAAAAAAGCAGCTAAGTAAAGAAAAACAAGTGGCCATCATTACTTTAAGAAATGAAGGTCAGTCAGTCTGAAAAATTGGGAAAACTTTGAAAGTGTCCCCAAGTGCAGTGGCCAAAACCATCAAGCGCTACAAAGAAACTGGCTCACATGAGGACCGCCCCAGGAAAGGAAGACCAAGAGTCACCTCTGCTGCGGAGGATAAGTTCATCCGAGTCACCAGCCTCAGAAATCGCAGGTTAACAGCAGCTCAGCTTAGAGACCAGGTCAATGCCACACAGAGTTCTAGCAGCAGACACATCTCTACAACAATTGTTAAGAGGAGACTGTGTGCAGCAGGCCTTCATGGTAAAATAGCTGCTAGGAAACCACTGCTAAGGACAGGCAACAAGCAGAAGAGACTTGTTTGGGCTAAAGAACACAAGGAATGGACATTAGACCTGTGGAAATCTGTGCTTTGGTCTGATGAGTTCAAATTTGAGATCTTTGGTTCCAACCACCGTGTCTTTGTGCGATGCAGAAAAGGTGAACGAATGGACTCTACATGCCTGTTCCCACCGTGAAGCATGGAGGAGGAGGTGTGATGGTGTGGGGGTGCTTTGCTGGTGACACTGTTGGGGATTTATTCAAAATTGAAGGAATACTGAACCAGCATGGTTACCACAGCATCTTGCAGCGGCATGCTATTCCATCCGGTTTGCGTTTAGTTGGACCACCATTTATTTTTCAACAGGACAATGACCCCAAACACACCTCCAGACTGTGTAAGGGCTATTTTACCAAGAAGGAGAGTGATGGGGTGCTACGCCAGATGACCTGGCCTCCACAGTCACTAGACCTGAACCCAATCGAGATGGTTTGGGGTGAGCTGGACCGCAGAGTGAAGGCAAAAGGGCGAACAAGTGATAAGCATCTCTGGGAACTCCTTCAAGACTGTTGGAAGACCATTTCAGGTGACTACCTCTTGAAGCTCATCAAGAGAATGCCAAGAGTGTCAACGCAGTAATCAAAGCAAAAGGTGGCTACTTTGAAGAACCTAGAATGTAAGACATATTATCAGTTGTTTCACACTTTTTTGTTAAGTATATAATTCCACATGTGTTAATTCATAGTTTTGATGCCTTCAGTGTGAATCTACAATTTTTATAGTCAAGAAAATACAGAAAACTTTTGGAATGAGAAGGTGTGTCCAAACTTTTGGTCTGTACTGTATGTCTGGGATAAATTGATCTCTCTAATCTAAGCTAAACACCCCCCCCCCCCCCCCCCGCCGCACCTTCTAAATTACATAGTGTACAAAAAATTTGCACATTTCCCATTTTCCGGTGACGTTCCTTTTCCCCATTTCCAGAAATGGAACGTCACCTATACTAATAGAAGTAGCTTATCTTGTGTAGCACAGTGACTCAGTGGTTGCACTGCAGTGTCTGAATCCTGGATTCAACTCCAGCCAAAGACAACATCTGCATGGGGTTTGTATGTTCTCCCCATGCAGATGTTGCGTGAGTGATGATAATATTTGTAGAGCGCTGGAATATGTTGGTGCCAGTGGCTTAACGATCTGTGACCAGGCCCAGAAGGGTAGGGGCCCGCTGCCAGCTGGAGATGAATGGGGCCCCACAGTACCATGATAGCAGTCAGGAAACCCTGATTCCCCAACTGCTATCTCTGCTGCCTGTGGACAGCATGGATAATGGAAAGGGGCCCAGCGTAATGTGATGTATGTACATGCCGCCGGGCCCCTTTTTAATAGAAGCCTGCCCAGGGCAGTAAGAGAATCCAGTAATAATAATAGCACTGAAATGAAATGGTGGGCTGAACCTCACGAATATTCTTAAAAACGATTTTTGTGGGGTTCGCCTGAAGCAACAGTTACTACTGTACATAACTATGAATGTAAGAATGCCATGGCTAAAATGAGAGAAAAAAATCTGACTGATACCAGGAGTTGCTCATGAATGGAACATTTTCAGCACTTTATTAATGTATATATGCGGTAAATATTTACTGAAGTTAGTCATGGTGCAGTAGAACCCATGTAAAGTTTTTCCATGGGCTTCATGGCTACTTCTTATAGTATATCCCTGGTTTACCTTATAACCAGTTTTAGTCCCTTCCTCCACTACATGTCAACCATCAACATTGATGGGATTTATTTTATGATGTACACTGTGTAGCTTACCTTTGGGTTATTAATTTCTAAAAAAATTATAAAATGTTTCTCTTTTGTTTCATCTCGTTTAGTTCGCTACATCTCATTTCTATTAGGTTACCCACTGTAACCAACTGCCTTGGTTAGTAGTATTGTATTTTATTCCATTTTCATTTTTTTATTTTGTTTTTGTATTAAAATGTCCATCTTTCTGGAGTTATGGTAGATTTTTGTATATACAGTCATATGAAAAAGTTTGGGCACCCCTATTAATCTTAATAATTTTTAGTTCTAAATATTTGGGTGTTTGCAACAGCCATTTCAATTTGATATATCTAATAACTGATGGACACAGTAATATTTCAGGATTGAAATGAGGTTTATTGTACTAACAGAAAATGTGCAATATGCATTAAACCAAAATTTGACCTGGTACAAAAGTATGGGCACCTCAACAGAAAAGTGACATTAATATTTAGTAGATCCTCCTTTTGCAAAAATAACAGCCTCTAGTCGCTTCCTGTAGCTTTTAATCAGTTCCTGGATCCTGGATGAAGGTATTTTTGACCATTCCTCTTTACAAAACAATTCCAGTTCAGTTAAGTTTGATGGTCGCTGAGCATGGACAGCCCGCTTCAAATTATCCCACAGATGTTCAATGATATTCAGGTCTGGGGACTGGGATGGCCATTCCAGAACATTGTAATTGTTCCTCTGCATGAATGCCTGAGTAGATTTGGAGCTGTGTTTTGGATCATTGTCTTGCTGAAATATCCATCCCCGGCGTAACTTCAAATTCGTCACTGATTCTTGTACATTATTCTCAAGAATCTGCTGATACTGAGTTGAATCCATGCGACCCTCAACTTTAACAAGATTCCCGGTGCCGGCATTGGCCACACAGCCCCAAAGCATGATGGAACCTCCACCAAATTTTACAGTGGGTAGCAAGTGTTTTTCTTGGAATGCTGTGTTTTTTTTACGCCATGCATAACACCTTTTTGTATGACCAAACAACTCAATCTTTGTTTCATCAGTCCACAGGACCTTCTTCCAAAATGAAGCTGGCTTGTCCAAATGTGCTTTTGCATACCTGAGGCGACTCTGTTTGTGGCGTGCTTTCAGAAACGGCTTCTTTCGCATCACTCTCCCATACAGCTTCTCCTTGTGCAAAGTGTGCTGTATTGTTGACCGATGCACAGTGACACCATCTGCAGCAAGATGATGCTGCAGCTCTTTGGAGGTGGTCTGTGGATTGTCCTTGACTGTTCTCACCATTCTTCTTCTCTGCCTTTCTGATATTTTTCTTGGCCTGCTACTTCTGGGCTTAACAAGAACTGTCCCTGTGGTCTTCCATTTCCTTACTATGTTCCTCACAGTGGAAACTGACAGGTTAAATCTCTGAGACAACTTTTTGTATCCTTCCCCTGAACAACTATGTTGAACAATCTTTGTTTTCAGATCATTTGAGAGTTGTTTTGAGGAGCCCATGATGCCACTCTTCAGAGGAGATTCAAATAGGAGAACAACTTGCAATTGGCCACCTTAAATACCTTTTCTCATGATTGGATACACCTGGCTATGAAGTTCAAAGCTCAGTGAGGTTACAAAACCAATTTTGTGCTTCAGTAAGTCAGTAAAAAGTAGTTAGGAGTATTCAAATCAATAAAATGATAAGGGTACCCAAATTTTTGCACCGGTCAAATTTTGGTTTAATGCATATTGCACATTTTCTGTTAGTACAATAAACCTCATTTCAATCCTGAAATATTACTGTGTCCATCAGTTATTAGATATATCAAATTGAAATGGCTGTTGCAAACACCCAAATATTTAGAACTAAAAATGATTAAGATTAATAGGGGTGCCCAAACTTTTTCATATGACTGTATATTTCTTTAGCTTTATCTCCTTCTTCTTATAACTTTTCTTTTTGTAGAAACATACTGGTAGCAGAAAATTTCAAAGTTTGTTTAGTTTCTTCTTCTCTGTTTCCTTTTTTTATTCTTTTTCCCTTTTTTTTTTTCTTTCTTTGGTCCATTATCCCCTTCCCTTTTTCTTATTCCACTTCTCCCTCTCTTTTTTTTTCTTTAAAGGGAATCTATCATTGGGGAAACATGTTTTTAACTGAAGCAATGATGGAATAGCCTTTATAAAGGCTATTCTACTCCTACCTTTACTTTTCTTCTCCTCGCCGCGGTTTGTCCAAAAAAACATTTTATTCTCATATGTAAATTATGCTCAGGGAGCACCGGGGGCGTTCCCCCTGTGCTCCGAGCACTCCACGTCATTGCCGCAACCCGCCTCCAACGCTGCTTTTTCACGCCCCCTGCATCTTCTTCTGTTCATCTTCCATCTGCTTTCTCCGTCAGTGAAACTAAACAAAAATGGCAGACGGAGCATGCTCCGTTGGCTCTGCCTCAACTCAAAGTGGCTCCGGCAGCCATTTTTGTTTAGTTTCTTACACCAGTGTACTCCAGAAAAATGGCCAACAGAGCATGAAGCAGATGCAAGAGGAACAGAAGAAGATGCAGGGGGTGTGAAAAAGCAGCGCTGGAGGTGGGTTGCGGCGATGACGCGGAGTGCTCTGAGCACAGGGGGAACACCACTGGTGCTCCCTGAGCATAATTTACATATGAGAATAAAATGTTTTTTTGGACAAACCACAGCAAGAAGAAGAAAAGTAAAGGTAGGAGTGGAATAGCCCTTATAAAGGCTATTCCAACACTGCTTCAGTTAAAAACATGTTTCCCCAATGATAGAATCCCTTTAAAGGGTTGTTTATTTTACAGATAGACAAAAAATGTGCTGAAATGAATTTTTCTAGTTGAGACCAAATAAAAATGTCCTATCTTTTTGAAGAATTGTGTGAGCAACACAGTCACTGTTAATATCATTTCCTTACTGGTCCTGATCAGGTGCCATTTATTGTGCACATGGCATCGGTTGTTCGCCACATCCACCATGAACGTGATATCATTACTGATGAAAGCAAAATTTGCCTAAACTTTATTGATTGCCAGGAGGAGGTAGAGGCTGGTCCTGATCACCAGACAAGCCAGCAACTGGTTCACACATATGATCACAACAATGATTAGAAGCAGCAGTAGCTGCAGCATTTAAGGTAGACAAACACATTTTTAATTTGTTTTATTTTAAAATATTCCAGCCTCTCTCCAGGTTCTATAAGACAGGCATTCTTCCGTGATTGGTCGGTGGGTTTTATGGACACTGACAGGCTGGTAGCATGGTAGATGCATAGAGAAAGTGAAGGGGACAATCAACAAGTGCAAAAGATGTGAATGCTTTATCATTAGTATCATGAAGGGAAAACTACACTGTGTGCAGAATTATTAGGCAAATGAGTATTTTGATCACATCATCCTTTTTATACATGTTGTCCTACTCCAAGCTGTATAGGCTTGAAAGCCAACTACCAATTAAGTAAATCTGGTGATGTGCATCTCTGTAACGAGGAGGGGTGTGGTCTAATGACATCAACACCCTATATAAGGCGTTCTTAATTATTAGGCAACTTCCTTTCCTTTGGCAAAATGGGTCAGAAGAGAGATTTGACGGACTCTGAAAAGTCAAAAATTGTGAGATGTCTTGCAGAGGGATGCAGCAGTCTTGAAATTGCCAAACTTTTGAAGCGTGATCACCAACAATCAAGCGTTTCATGGCAAATAGCCAACAGGGTCGCAAGAAGCGTGTTGAAAAACAAAGGTGCAAAATAACTGCTAATGAATTGAGGAAAATCAAGCGTGAAGCTGCCAAGATGCCATTAGCCACCAGTTTAGCCATATTTCAGAGCTGCAACGTTACTGGAGTATCAAAAAGCACAAGGTGTGCGATACTCAGGGACATGGCCAAGGTAAGGAAGGCTGAAAAACGACCACCTTTGAACAAGAAACATAAGATAAAACGTCAAAACTGGGGCTAGAAATATCTTAAGACTGATTTTTCAAAGGTTTTATGGACTGATGAAATGAGAGTGACTCTTGATGGGCCAGATGGATGGGCCCGAGGCTGGATCAGTAAAGGGAAGAGAGCTCCACTCCGACTCAGACGCCAGCAAGGTGGAGGTGGGGTACTGGTATGGGCTGGTATCATCAAAGATGAACTTGTGGGACCTTTCGGGTGGAGGATGGAGTGAAGCTAAACTTCCAGACCTACTGCTAGTTTCTGGAAGACACCTTCTTCATATCAGTGTTACAGGAAGAAGTCAGTATCGTTCAAGAAAAACATGATTTTCATGCAGGACAATGCTCCATCACATATATCCAAATACTTCACAGCGTGGCTGGCCAGTAAAGGTCTAAAAGAAGAAAAAATGACATGGCTCCCTTGTTCACCTGATCTGAACCCCATAGAGAACCTGTGGTCCTTCATAAAATGTGAGATCTACAGGGAGGGAACACAATACACTTCTCTGAACAGTGTCTGGGAGGCTGTGGTGGCTGCTGCACGCAATGTTGATCATAAACAGATCAAGCAATTGACAGAATCTATGGATGGAAGGCTTTTGAGTGTCATCGTAAAGAAAGGTGGCTATATCGGTCACTGATTTGTTTTTGGTTTTGTTTTTGAATGTCAGAAATGTTTATTTCTAAATTTTCTGTTGTTATATTGGTTTACCTGGTGAAAATAAACAAGTGAAATGGGTATATATTTGGTTTTTATTAAGTTACCTAATAATTCTGCACAGTAATAGTTACCTGCACAAACAGATATCCTCCTAAGATAGCCAAATCTAAAAAAAAAAAAAACACTCCAACTTCCAAAAATATTAAGCTTTGATATTTGAGTCTTTTGGGTTGATTGAGAACATAGTTGTTGTTCAATAATAAAAATAATCATCTCAAATACAATTTGCCTAAAACAGTCATATGAAAAAGTTTGGGCACCCCTATTAATCTTAATCATTTTTAGTTCTAAATATTTGGGTGTTTGCAACAGCCATTTCAATTTGATATATCTAATAACTGATGGACACAGTAATATTTCAGGATTGAAATGAGGTTTATTGTACTAACAGAAAATGTGCAATATGCATTAAACCAAAATTTGACCGGCATTTTGGTTTAATGCATATTGCACATTTTCTGTTAGTACAATAAACCTCATTTCAATCCTGAAATATTACTGTGTCCATCAGTTATTAGATATATCAAATTGAAATGGTTGTTGCAAACACCCAAATATTTAGAACTAAAAATGATTAAGATTAATAAGGGTGCCCAAACTTTTTCATATGACTGTAATTCTGCACACAGTGTACATGCATTTTTGAACAACGTACAGTGTTTTCTAAAAGCATGTGTGGATTTCAAAAACGCATTTGGTTCTCTTGTAAAAATAAATGCGTTTTTGAGCAAAACTGCCCCATGTGAACACAGCCTTACTGCAAAGTGTTATATTATGCATATTCTTATATACACATACATTTGCATATACATAGGTAAATACATATATTTGCTGTATATAGATGTATGCATATATATGTAACTTTATAATGTGTTTATATACATAGATATACCTCTATCTATTTATCTATCTATGTATATACAGTCACGGCGGTAAGTGTTGACACCCCTGAAATTTTCTGAGAGAAAGACTTCATTTTCTGGAAAAATTTCAGGGGTGCCAACACTTTTGCCCATCACTGTGTATATATCTACATCTATATATATACACACACACATACATACATAAGTAAGTATACTGGGCATGAATGAAAAACTACTAGAAGGTGCAGAGGATGGATGCTGGCTGGGGCTGCCTGGAAAAGCACTGACATTCCCACAAGCAGGAAGTAGAAACCAGGAAGTTTAGCATGAACCTGAATATATGAGGAATGGAAAAAATGGTCTAAACACACATAAAGGTACTCAGTTATGTTTATTCAATCATACAGCAACTCAAATTATTTTTTTCTTTACCATTTATCTCCCAATTCCCCTTCTCCTTTGTGCTCCTTATTTTCTTCCACGTCTTCTCCTTCTTCTGTAATTTCATCTTGCTCCTCCTTATCTTCTTCTCCATGTTTACACTGATGAGCAAAAGGGTAACAATTTCCCAAGAAAAGAGAAGCAGCATCATTCAGCTCATCAATAGTGGTCTCTTGGCCAAGAAAATTGTCAAACTGCATCATGTGAGTGCCATGACAGTTGGAAGAATGTAAAATGTCCATCCATCCATTCAAATGCCAAGAGGTGGATGTCCAGGCAAAATATTAACAAGTCGGCTCATCACAAGGTCTATCAGTTTTGGTGCGACAAACACGGAAGTGGAGGTGGCTCATATGCTTCGTAATAGTGAGATTACAAACATTCATGCAAGCACCATGCGATGTACTTTGCATAAGTCTGAAATGGTGGCTCGGAAAAAGGTGAAGAAGCCTTGACTACAATATCATCATAAAAAGCGTTGGCTCGAGTTTGCAAAAAAGTACAAAAAATGGACAGTAGAAGGTTTGGAACAATGAATTGAAAGTCAATAGACTGAGCTCTGATGGGTGCAAATCAGTCTGAAGGAAGCAAGGGAAAAGGGGGCTAATGGATAGAGAAATTGAAGGAAATGTCAAGTTTGGTGGAGGAAGCCTGATGATATGGAGTTGTTTCACAGTCAAAGGCGTTGGATACTTGACCAGGACCAATGGTGGTCTCAATGCTGAGCTTTATGTGAGTATCCTACAAGATGAATTACTTCGTACACTCAAGTACTATGGGTATGAAAAGGACTACATAGTTTTCCAGCAGGGAAACATCCGTGAAGCCTACCTTGAGATTAGCAAAGAAATGGTTCAATGAATATTAAGCATGGGTGCTGGATTGGCCCCCACAGTCCCCAGACCTCAATCCAATCAAACACTTGTGGGTAGAGTTGAAGAAAAAGCTGTATTGGTACAAGGACAAGTGAGTCGATCAGTATGTCCCAACATTGAGAACGTGAAGAAGAGACCTGGGATCAGATTTTGGTCGAGACATGCTTGTATCTGATCAAGAGCATGCCCAGAAGGAATCAGGCAGTGTTGAAAGCCAAAGGTCCATTTACAAAATACTAAAAAAATAATAAAAATTTAAATTTTGATTTTTAGGAGCAAAACAGTAACAATGCAGTTACATGACAACAATCTGCATAACTAATCATATGCTAAATAGTTGCAAGTCAAATTTATGTATGAGATAGCCAAGATGATTGTCTATTAAATAATGGTAGTTTCATGTTTGAACCTGTGGTGGATGGTGAGATTTGGAGCCTGTAAGTCAAAAGTTGAAAACATCGTTACCCTTTTGCTTGTCAGTGTATGTTTTCACCATTTTTCCTTTATCTTCTCACATCTCCATGCCTTTATACATCAGACCAGTTTTTCTTTCTCTTGTTTTATGCAACTAGATTGCAAAATTTGGAAATAAGAACTGCTGAATGCCTTCCAAAGAAGGATATTACATGCTGGAGATTGCTTATCATAAGGACTGTATGTTCCATGATTTATATAGAACAAGTTTTCTCTTAACAACCTGGCCAAGAAGAGAAACTAAAAGAATCCATAACCTCAATATTAGAACATTATATTATAAGCTGAATGTTAAGAATGCAAAGCAGTAACATATTGTAATGTTGGCTCTGGCAATCTGAAGTTCATACGAATGATTGCAAGAAAACTTGGCAAGAATTTGTTGCCTAATTTCAGATCTTTCAGTTTGTGTTTCAATAAGGTAAGAGATGATGATGATTTTAATGTAGGATAAATGCATTGCCTAAAGTATTATTGGCTTAATAAAGCAATGGTTGTTTGTTTTAGTATGAAAGAACCGTCCATAATGTCTTGTAGCGTCTCAACAAAACAGCTGTTCACAAGAAAATATATGCAGAATAAAATGAAATTTAAAAATTTTGAAAATTAAATGTGGCAAAATATTCCATTACGAAGCAACAATAGAATAATTGAAACAATTAAAACAAACATACGTTTGGCTATTTTTTAAAAGGGTTTTCGACCCTTGCATGTGGGATGGGGCTGAGAGCTCCAATGCTTCCAATAGGATTCTTGAGTTGCGATCCCAGTATTTATGTTATATCTGATTCCTAAGGCATAAAAATCTAAGGTGGGGAAGCATCATTGTGCTTAGCCAGTCCCTTATGTATGCATGAGAATAAGTCAAGAGCAGGGGCGTAACTAGCAAAGACTGGGCCCCCCAGCAAACTTTTGACTTGGGCCCCTCCTTTCCTGGCCCCCACGCAGTATAACTCCCAATTTACACATACTATAATCTCCCAAAGTGGCCTCCAGATAGTATAATGTCTATAGCGGCCGATCCACACAGTATAATGTCCCATAGTGGCCCCTCCACACAGTATTATGTCCCATAGTGGCCCCTCCACACAATATTATGTCCCATAGTGGCCCCTCCACACAGTATAATGTCCTACAGTGGTCCCTCCACACTGTATTATTTCCCCAAGTGACTCCTCCACATGTTAAAAAATCCCATAGTGATCCCTGCACATGGTATTATGCCACACAATTACCCTTGCACACGGTATTATGTCCCACAGTGGCCCCTGCACATGGTATTATGTACAACAGTGGCCTCTCCACAAGGTATTATGTCTCACAGTGGCCTCTCCACATGGGTAATGACCCCAAAGTATAATAATAGTAGTATTTGCTGGGGTTCGTGGGCACGCAGCCTCACTTACTGATGCCGCTCCTTCTCACCACAGCCGCACCCGCTTCTCCTGCCCGCCAGGGGATATGGGACGCAAAAGGGAAAGTGGAGGCAGCCGTGAGCAGGAGCGGGGATTGGTAAGTAAATATGGGGTTACTGGGGTTACTCCAGCAGGTAACAGCCTATTAAAAAAAAAAAAAAAAGCATCAGGGGACCGCCGGGCCCTGTGGAAGCCGCTACCGCTGCTACCCTGGTACTTATGCCACTGGTCATGAGTCATTGCTGCACTAGAGCTACTGGGCTGTAAGGAATGCCCCCTCTGATAGTACAGGGCTATGGGACGAGTACAGTCAGGGAGGGTGTTCCTTACCGCCCAGTGATGACGCTGAGGTGTGAGGAACGCTTTCCCAGTACAGGGCTATGGACGAGTACAGGGAGGGCGTTCCTCACAGCCCAGCCTGACTGTCAGGAACGTCCTTCTGACAGTGGGCTGAGATCGGTAACTGTACCGATATCTCCAGCCCTGGGCACATAACGGGAAAGCCAACAGTGAGTTGAATTCAGCGCACTTTCAGCTTTCTAGCGGTATATAAAACCACATGTGCCTGAGGACATGAAAGGGTGTCAGTCACCAAAGCCCAGAGTCCGTCACCTATTTAAAAGGTGTCTGTCACCAGAGCCCAGCATATCAACCCAGCTCTGGAGATAAATATGCTTGGGTCACCTGAATGAAAGGCTGTTTTGCCCCTGTTAATATGTAAATTGAGTCTTTGGTCTAACAATGGGGTAGCGGCTTACCTCTTTGGAGTAATGGCAATACCCCCTTACTCCAAAGAGCTCATCTGCATATTGACAATAATTGTTATACCTTGGCAACAGAAGAACCAGTTCACAAGGGAAAATACCATTTGATTCTGGTGACCAATATTCAGGACTGGGTTGATATGCAGAGTTCTGGTGACAGAGTCCCTTTAAGTCTACACCTTCAAGCACTGTACTCCTATAATCTTATATGCATTCAACTTCACTTATCCATTCATTGTGATATCACTACATTATATTTATGTCTCATGTTCTGTGACATCACTGTGCACATTAGTCCCACAATATGACATTTACTAATAGACTGTGAATTTAGGCAGTCTGAAAATGCACCAGATTTATCACAGTGACTGATGACGCTGGATTATAAATGTGATGAATTTTTAGACTAAGTTATGTGTGGTCTAAATTTATAGCACCTGGCTAACTGTGTGACAGAATTTATCAGCAAAATGTTGTCTCATTTGGCACATTTTTTCAAATTTAAATCACACCCCTTTCTCATGAAGTTATGTCTACTTCTTAAGCCAAGCCAAAAAAAGTCAGGAAAAATTTTCCTCAAAAAAGATGTGCCAAACTGCACCAAGATGTTGCACAGCGTGACATTGTCAAATTGTAACCACATTTGTAAATCTTCCCTATTATGTGCAATAACCCTTTCCTATGAAATTGCATGTATTGTGACATCATATTTATTATTCCTGTTTGGGATATATCTGTGTACACCATTGAAGTACATTTTTATTGCTGTTTTATGACATCACTTTCAATAGGTTATTAAGTATGCAGTTTACTAATATAAACAGTAATTGGCTCTAAAGTGTGAAAAAAAGGAGTGTGATAAGTGACAATGATTGTTTGTGTGGATTCTATGTATTAATATTTTACTATTAACCAAGGCCAAATAATCACATGTTCCCTTCCTTAAATGTCCACTTTACTGGGAACATCCAGTTATGTGTATCTCAATTTCGGCAGCATTTTTAAACACAACATGGTTTTGTAACAAGTTATAAAAAGTTGGCCACCCAGAAGGTGAATGGCATCCTTTCAAGGCTTTTGTTAGCATGTTATGATATTGTTATTTGAAATGAATTCCAGATGATTTGGAATCCTTAAAGGGGTTGTCCATGATTTTTTTTTATCTTTAGGATAGCCTAGAAATACTTAAGCTGTTCGGAGATGTCTGGCCTGTGTACTATAAAATTGGCTCCATTCCCTATATAGTGGCTGGGTGCTGGTATTGCATCACAGCTCTCATTGAAGTCAATGGAAGCTGATTTGCAGTAACGGCCAGTATAAACGGCAAGGTGCTATCTGCTTTCAGCTCTGTGCACTATATAGTGCACAGATTGAGCACACCTCCAAACAGCTGATTCATATGGAAGCCACCTGTCAGCTGCCACAGATCAGAGATTTATAGTCTATTCTAATCGGCAACAATCTCTTTAACCAAACTGGAGATCAAGTGTGGATACATCGGTATGTATCTGGATCCTTTTATAAATGGAAAGAGAGCATACAGTGATTTATATTAAATAAATAAATGCTTATTAATAAATAATATTTGTTCATTATCTATTTGCATCACCATTTCTTTCATTTAGATAGATAGTATATATCACCTTTTTCTAACCTGTGTTTATTTTCTGATTGTCTAGTCTTAAGTATTTCTTCGCCTTCAGGCTCTTCTGACGTCTTCTGCGATGTTATGTTCCCAGGGTTCTGTGATTAGGACTTGGTGGCCATATCGAATGATCCAACATCATGCCATCATTGCGCCCTGTGTGAACGCTGATGCCCAATAACAGACCCTGAGGCATGTGACACTGGAAGAGGCCACAAGAGGTCAGAAGAAGGGAAAGAAGACCAGATGCCCAGGATAGATGAAGAACGGTGGGTATCAGTGTTTTTTATTTTGTTTGCACCTACCTTGAGCCTCTACTTATTATACTCTGGGGTCTGGAGAGAACCTAGATTATAATAAAAGTACTTCCAAACAAGTTTGGCCCAAACCAAAACTAGCAGGCAAGGTTCGCCATCTCTAAGCTGGAAGTTATACATGTAGCTTCTCAACAGTTGGAGAGCCTCAGGTTGGAGATGACAGACAACTTGCATCTTAAAGGGTATGTGGCGATAGAACACTTCTCAGCAGAGTCACAGGTTGAAGGTCACCATATTATGTTCTGCCTAGTTTTCAATAGACAATATATTCAGGTTTTATTGATGTACTTATAGTAAGTGTTTAAGTAATATCTTTGAATAAGGAAGTCAAAATGCTTGGGGTGTTCTTAGCTCAAAAAAGTTATTATCCTAGAATTTAAAATTAATGTTTTCTTCAATTTAATTTTAGTCAAACTCCAGACACACAAAGGCCCCTTTATGTGCGGCTACTGAAGCATTAATGCAGCTGCTAGATTGTGTCAGTATAAATCACACTATCACTTATCTTGTAAAGCCCAAATGAAACATTGTGGCAACAAGTAACACGTTTTGTTGTTCCTAGATCAGTAAATCAATGTGAAAAGGGGTTTCCAGATGTCCAAATCCCTTAAAGATAAAATACCATTGATGGAGGAATTATACTGTCACCTTTGTAGAGGTGTGCCAGCCAAATGCTACTTCAGCCATTTTACTACCTTTCTTAGGAGACTTGACAAAATGTGCTATGTCACTATGGCAACATTATTGAGACTTAACTGCTTCTCATCTTGTATCTACGAGAGAATGACTGCATTGTGATTTTCTGAAGAAGTCGGGGGTCACATAATTCTTCCCAGCTAATTTTACTTTGCTTTTATAGTGATAATCTAAAACATGTATAAGTTGCATTAAAACCTAAAAGCTTTGCCCAGTAAATAACACTGTAATAGCAGGATAAATCTTGTTCTTGAACTAGCAGCTGGAATACTGGAGGAATCACATTACAATAATGACAAGATTCCGACAGCCCGGGAAGCAAGCGCGCTGTATTAAAATGAAATGTTAAAGGCTAGAAACATTCATTATAGCAAAATCCTGGTTTGGATTTTAGTTAAATGAGAAAATAAAATGAATGTCTAGTTTTTATTTGCATCAGAAATGTAATAGCATACACAATAGTGGCCATGTGAACAATTAAGTGTACCATAGGTAAAGTGGTTTACTTCTTTATATGTGTTCACATATTAAATTGACCCTAATCTTAAAGGGGGACCCCATCTGCTTCCATTCACGCTCACGGTTATCAGCACCTGAGGCAGCCAGAGCAGCTGATAAATGCTTGTCGGACCTCCATCGATTAGATACCTGTGGATCAGGAATCAAAAATTCATGGGGTCCTGAATAACACCTTTAATGACGTCATTTCTCCAACTCACAATTCCCTCCTCTGGGTTGGTCCAAGAGTCTCAACTTTTTCACAGTATGAAAACACAGAGTAGCACAGAGTAGTCTGAGAAAATGGTAGCAATTTTACAAAAATGAAGAGAGGACTTGGAATCTGAGAAACTGCGCCCGAAAGATTAAAAAGAAGGGCATGTATTTTAGTTATGCATTATTGGTGCATTTTTACTGTGAGGAAGAGGATCACTTTAATAGCTGATATTCATTTATACTCTATATAAAGGTAAAGGGATGCAATTGAACAATAATAGTAAATAAAATATTTACTAATTTATCCTACAATAAGCTTATAATAAAATTAAAGCAAAACAAAATATTAAAACAAAATATTTGCATATGTGCCATTTCCCTACCGTAGTAAATAAGCAGTCTTGTGTGGCTTTTTCTTGCCTCCTGCTTGTAAGAGCAAACAGGAAGAACCCTATCACAAGCAAGACACAGATGAATGAAGCCTAGGATGATAATAGAGTTAAAGGGGTTGTCCAACATAAATTGAAAATTAATCCCTGAACTAAACCCCCTCCCCACGCCTACGTCACCAGTACTCCCCCCCTTCAACCCCATCAATACTTACCAGCCTTCCTGTCCAGGAACGGCTCCTCCCCTCTTCCTCTCTTCAAGCGCTTACTGGAGGCTGGAGAGTCTGCGTCTGTGAGACTTGCGCAGTAGAGATGGCACTCCATCTCTACTGCATAGGCCTCACAGGTACTTCCGGTCTGTGCACAGCGACTCCAGCCTGCGCCGTCTCTCAGATCAGAAGATAGGTAAGTATGATGCGATGGGGCAGGGGTGGGGGTGAGGGTCTTAGTAGTGGGCGGGATAGCTAGCTTAGCTAGGGAGACAAGGGGGGGCGGATGCTAGTAGTGGACGGGATAGCTTAGCTAGGGAGACGGGTGGAGCAGTGACAGGGAGGTAGTGTGGAAGGTACACAGGAAACTACATAGCAGGAAGCTAACACCATGTAAACAAATGCAGAAGATGCCAGGAGCTCCCACAGAAACCCAGAAATCACTCAAAACACTGCTAAAAGTATATGGGTGTACTTTTAACCCATTAATAGCACTAACAAACCTTAAAAAAAAAAATTGCCCGGGAAACCCCTTTAAAAGAATGTTTTCACTCCCACTTTTCATGCAAATAAAAATGATTTAGTTATTTTTGAATATATCCCATTTTTATTGTTGTCCCTGTTCTGTACCCCCAGCTTTTGCCCTAGTGTGTCTCCATTTTTATTTTGGCAGTCACTAATTTCACCCTTTTGCTGAGAGCTGTGAGGAGGGGGTTGATAGATTAGGTAATCCTGTATAGAGGAAGTCGGCCACACAGAAGAGACTGACTTTTGGTTTACACACAAAATGAAGCTATGCTCTGGTAGTCAGATTGGTGATCACATGACATAACTGCAGATAGTGAACAGGTTTAAAATTTCTGGATACAATTCATCTAGGATTGAAACAAATGGCACTGCTAAAATATTGCAAAAAATTCAGACCAGAACATCAAAATGATATTGGGAACAGTAGACATATGCTAAATATGAATCAATACTCTTCTTTATGGTTTCTTTTAGAAATTCCTTTACTGTAATGTCAATCCTCTAACTTTACTGTATGAATCGCCCTCTAGCCATTGTACTTCTTAGGTATGAAAGATTTTACCTATAAAAAAGAACAACTTGTCTGTGACTTCCAATACCATGTACAACAGAGTGTGAAATTATTTTTCACATGAATAAACATAGCATGAATGTATTTGAATCTGACAGAAATGTATCAGAAATGGATGAAATCTATGATAATGTGGATATATTTGGACTGAATAGCATTTTGAATCAAAATTTATGACATTTAAATAAATGATTATCGCCCAATGTTAGGAATAGCACATGGGTGGTGTGTGGGTTTTCATAGGTTTTTTTTCTTTTCATAATCATAACCAAAAATAAATAAAAATGTAGGAGAGAAACTAAGAAAAAATATTTCATAGGTTATTCTGACACACCATTCTCCCCCAACATCACAAAACCAGGCTGCATCCCACAAAAATTATCATCCACCCCCTCATGGATGATAGGTGTGTGAATTCATATACATTAGCATTTTCACTTGTGCAACCTCCCTTAGATTACATTGTGGCTTGTCTGCATCATTCCGGTAACTGGTGTTCTAACCTTGTAGCAGTTCCGTATGGCTTTTTTCCCAGTGATATGCTGTATATTTGATTTGCTTTATATTTAAAGGGGTTATGCCACAAAAAGTATTTATCTTCTAACCCAGGGGTAGGCAACCTTTTTTGTTTGGAGTGCCGATTTTGATTGAAAAATCAAAGATGAGGTCCTCGGAGTGCCGGTTAATAATTGTAAGTCTGACGACCCCTAAACTAAAGTCATATATCACAAACCATAACACAGAAGTGCTGCCACCAGATGCTTTAGGACTCATGAGTTTACTGCTATTTCCTGGGCCACTCCTGTACTTTCCCATTAGAAGCAATGAAAGTACATGTGCAGCCCCCAATTAGTGGTAAATGTATGTGTCCAGGGGCACCGTATGGCAGCATCCTTATGTATCTGGAGGCAGCTATATTCTTAGGCTACTGGAACTTTTACTTCGATGTAAAACTGCGTTCACAAGGTGCATTTTTGCACAAAAAAAAAATGCCTGAGTTTTCTGTGCAAAAACACACCGTTATACAGAATAATGTCCCATAGTGGTCCCTGCACACGGTATTATGTCCCATAGCAGCTTCTGCATATGGTATTATATCCCATAGCGGTGCCTGCACACAGTATATGTCCCATAGCAGCCCCTGCACATGGTACATGCCCTATAGTGGTCCCTGCACATGGCATATGTCTCATAGCGGCCCCTGCACCTGGTATATGTCCTATAGTGGTCCCTGCACACGGTATTATATCCCATAGCGGCCCCTGCACATGGCATTATGTCCCATAGTGGCCCCTGCACACGGTATTATGTCCCATAGCGGCCCCTGTACAAGGTATTATGTCTCATAGCGGCCCCTGCACATGGTATTATGTCCCATAGTGGTCCCTGCACACGGTATTATGTCCCATAGTGGTCCCTGCACATGGTATTATGTCCCATAGCGGCCCCTGCACACGGTATTATGTCCCATAGAGGCCCCTGCACACGGTATTATGTCCCATAGTGACCCCTGCACACAGTATTATGTCCCATAGTGGCCCATGCACACGGTATTATGTCCCATAGTGGCCCCTGCACACAGTATAATATTCTAACTTTTATAATATTCCAATTTGTGACATTCACTAGCTATTATTATACTGTGGGGTCTCTTCAGACCCCAGAGTATAATAAGTGCAGGGCCAAGAGAGGTGACAAACATAAAAAACAATGTAACTCACCTTTTCCTGTGCTCCACAGCCACTCTGTTCTCTTCGGGTGCTTCTGTCTGTAGTCAGCGACCGCTGATTGGGTCTCAGGGGTTACGTCGTGTCATTATGCGTAATGACGCCAGACGCAGACGTGACACCTGAGGCACTGTCAACTGACTTCAGGCAGAAGGGCCTGCAGAGCACAGAACCGCTGCGGAGAACAGGGAAGGTGAGTGACATTGTTTTTTATGTTTGATCACCTCCCCGGGGGCTCCGCTTATTATACTCGGGGGTCTGAAGAGACCCCACAGTATAATAATAGCAGTTACGTTTCGGCCATGTTTGGTTCGATCGAAACTGCTGGGTGAGGACTCCGCTGCCGTGCCAAGGAAATAAGTCTCGCGTGCCACTCTTGGCACGCGTTCCGGGGGTTGCCAACCCCTGACTTAGAAGGTGCCAATCCTGCTTGATGAAATAGTATAGGTGTGACAAGAAGGCTGTTAGCCAGCATGGTGCACTACATGTAACAGTATGACTGGCAGGCACCATATATGGTGCTGGAGCTTAGAAGACAAGCTGTAATCAAAGAGGAATCGAACCAGAAAAGTACAGGAGACCCATAAGATGCTGGAAGAGATGACAGATTAGCTCGGTTTAGAGGGGTTTCATAAAAAGAGTCCTGTAAAACTTGGTAGACATCAAAAAAGACCTCCACCACTTTGTTGTCAAGTCAAGATTTCAAGGCAACATAATAACTTATAGTGATTGGGATAGAACAGCAACAATACCAAATCAGCATGGTGCTCCTGTAGTTTAAGTATCAGGAGAACAGGAACTGAAATACAAATGTTAGACTGTGGGGCTTACTGGAATCCATAGCACACAGATGCTACCCAAAATGGCACTGGAAATGTTTACAATGCTCCTGGGTCCTAAACTAGCTGGCCAGGTTAAGATTGAATGTATCTATCATGAGGACAAAATCACATCCTACAGAACCCCCAAGAGACATTACATGTGGTATGTTGAGCTACACTGATGATGCAGCCATACTTAATCATGCCTGGGAGTATGGAAGCCTTAAGTACAAACTGTCACTATATCCCAAGATATATCAGTCTCCACTCTTGCTAAATTCTGGCTTCTTAATACCCCTTTGTCTTTGCTATCACTCAGAAAGACAAACAATTTACTATCAGGACACCAGGGACGCTCGGTATTGCCTGTTGGACATCCCATTCTGGATGCCGCACTCCATGGTTGCCACAGCTACCAAGGCTAGAAACATCTGGGAAAACCAGATTTCCAAAATTAAAAAACATCAGAAAAAAATGTTCACCATGAACACATGACAAGAAAATGCACAGCTTCAACTTACCTACTGGATGCCAGAAACAACTACCACAAATGGAAGTATCATCTATAGATTCCATATTACTACAAGCTACTCAATCAAAACTTTCTGAAATCTTCACTATACCTCTCATTCAACCAATTCATGTTGTCAGAGGCGTAGACTAACTGAGCCATATAACATCTCCCAATACTTGGGACCACTTGATTTTAACTCTTGTTGAGAGACCTAGATTTTCTATCTAGTGCTATATGTAGGTAATGATTTATCATCTTTATAGGAATCGGGTAGTGGTACACCAGTCATTTCTCACCATTTACTCATGCTTGACTAGTCTTCACTCTCCCCCGTTATCTCTCTCTCTCCCCATTTTCTTCTTCTTCCCCACTTCCACTAAAGGGACTTTGATCAGTTGACTATTGCTCAGTGGCAGCAAAATTGATCAAGCCTATTTCATGGTACACTTTTATCACATCTGATGACATGATCCGTTTTTCTTATTTTTTGTTGCCCCCAATGTTATAACTCCATTTTCATTGGTTTTCATTGTGAACCTTTACGCAGTGATTAGTGACCAGGTACTTTGAATCATTTAGACCCTGACTGAAGTTAGACACCCAAGAGGGTATGCTTAAAGAGGATATCTCTATAGTAGGAAGTAATTTTAAAGTTTCCCTAAATTCCCTCATAGACTCCACTGGTACAAAAAAAAAACAGCAAAAATGAATAAGACATGCAATCGAAGTCAGCTAAGAGACACATGGAGATTTCTCCAGCTAGAGAAAAAGGACTTTTTTTCTCTATAGGACTTGTTCTCCTTAGTACACCAGACTTCCCTCTGACTCAATCATTTATTTCTGTCACAACCACATCTAACCCAACTTTCATTAGCAAATGTATAGATATAGCAGATGTTAACATTGCAATTTCTGGATTATGTTATCAAGTTTCTGAGCTATGTTATCCGAAAAGCAGTCTGCTCCAATTGTATTGTAATGAGATATAAGAATGGTGCACCATGATGTCATGACACTGCACCATGACTGTCTTCTTACTGCTAATATAGTAATAGTATTATTGTATTATCTGACTTTGTACCAATTTCAGTCACATTATCTATTCCATCCCTCACTGCAGGGACTTGATGCTGGAGGGAAGGCCATATTAACCATAATGTAAATGTTGCATCTGCACCAGGCCCTATAAACCATTAGGACAAATGTTTAACCTGTGTCAGGCCCAGTGTTAGTGGGGTCCCCCTCAGCCATTATGAATCCAGCGGGACAATTCCACATTTTGGGTGTTGTCCCACTGTTCTGTGCAAGTCCTGATTTCAACTCTACAGTAGATGTGTCCTTAGGTTGCAGATATAGTTGAATACAATGGTGAAGCCCAAAGTCATCAGCTTGGTGCGCCACCATTCGGACTGCGGCTAATGCTGTCTGCTGCAGTGAAGCACAATGAGCACCATACCAGTGACAGCACTAGAGTGACACCCTGCAGCAATACTGTATGTATTATATTGTTTGAGTGGTCAATCAGGGGGCACTATTATGTGGTGTGGGGGTCACCAAGGGGAATTTACATTATGGGGGCCACTGGTGAGACATTATATTATGTGGAGACCTCTGAGAGGACATTATACTGAGTAGGGCCACAGAAGGGACATTATACTTGGTGGGGCCACTGAAGGGACATTGTATTATGTAGAGCCACTGAGGGGACATTATAGTGAGTGGGGCCACAGAAGGGACATTATACTTGGTGGGGCCACTGAAGGGACATTATACTGTGTTGGGGCACAAAGGTACTTGGCCAGAATGGACAGGATCAAAGAGGACATGGGCAGGGTTAGGGCAAAGCTGAACACAAAAACATTTGGAGGTACACACACTATCATGCGTTTCTGTCTTTGTGTCCTCTGAAAATTATAATGCATGTCTTAAATGGTGGTGGTGGGAAGACCTTTTGAGAAACCTTTGCACTTGGACCTCCACTTTATTAAAATAGCACTGACTGGAGGTTAAACAACAGTATCATATAAGATCCCACCAACATGACCATGATAGAAGATCATCTAATAGAATGCCAGACATATCCCTATATCTCTACCCACTCTTTGGGAAGCATGTAAATCTGTGCCAGAGGTGACTTAATCTCACTCATACACATATTTAATAACCATGCAATGCACAGCTTAATACCCTACTATCAAAACTCTCTACCTTAAAAAAACATCCCCAAGAAAATTATAGCAATCAAAAAAAGAACTGAAAATGAACAGGAATAATGTTAAAGACTCCTGAATGACAAAACAGTGAAACTTTTCCAGATGGCCAGATGCAAATATTACTACATGGTGATAAAGAAAATAAGCTTATGTCCACACTGATCCAAAAAATAAAGGGAAAAAGCATTTACTGTATACCTTAAATCACTCTACAACTGGGAGGGAAAATGTCTGACACCTTCAAAATAGCTGACACTTTTCACTCCTATTATACTGAAGTATACTATTTCATTTCTAAGATACATGACAGAACAGAACTCAGAACTTATTTTCTTAAATTCTTTCATTTAACCCAGATCTCTGACAAGAAACAGAAACTCTGACACTTGCCTTTTTTCCAAAGGAATTAAGAAAGGTCTTGAACGCCATTCCTTAAGGAAAAAGCCCAAAACTGCACTTGTTCTTCTTGGCACTGATGCCAAGAAGGCTTTCAAAAGTCAGTTGGCCATACATGATCGATACCATGCAAATATTCGGCATCCCCAAACTATTTATTGAGGCAATTCTCCCTCTATGCAAACAACCCTGCACTGAAGTCTCGGCAGCCCCATAGCAGTGAATATAACGCCTATCATGCAAGTGCCCTGGCATTTCATTCACATGGAGGATGCAGGAGAGCTTTCAGTCCCCTGTTTTTCTGTTCACTGGCAACCAGCCATGTGACATGTATCTCATATTCTGTGGATAAGCAATGTGTCTCTATTAAAACAACTCCTTTAATAATGGAAAACACGCGAAGAGTGGCCCTTATTCTCATATCTATTTATAATGGTAAAAGAAACCCTTATACCAAGAACTAAACATGATCCAAAAATTCAAGGTATTAACATAGACAACATACCTACAAAACAGCTGCTTTTACAGACAATCTTTTACATTTTTTGCAATTCCTGTTCACTCCATACCCTTATTATTATTATTATTGTTTATTTATATAGCACCATTAATTCCAAGGTGCTTTACATTTGAGGGTTAACATACGGTACACAAGATATACAAAACAGATAATACGAACAGTGACCAACTGGCACAGTGGGATAGAGGGCCCTGCCCGCAAGGGCTTACAATCTATGAGGGAAGAGGGAAAGAGACAGAAGGTGGGGGTAGAGACTGTACAGATGATGGTGTGGTGACAGTAGTGTTATTGGAGGTTGTAGGCCTTCCAGAATAGGTGAGTCTTCAGGGCCTTCTTGATGCTTGTGACTGTGGAGGACAGTCTGATGTGTCTTGGTAGTGAGTTCCAGAATATGGGGGATGCACGGGAAAAGTCTTGGAGACGGCAGTGTGAAGAACAGAGCGGAGAAGGAGGTCTTTGGAGGATCGGAGGTTACGTGTGGGCAGGTAGGTCGGAGATATATGGAGGGGACAGGATGTGGATGGCTTTGTATGTCAGTTTTAGTAGTTTGAACTCTATTCGCTGGGCAACGGGTAGCTAGTGAAGGGATTGGCAGAGGGCAGCAGCCAATGAAGAACGTGGGGAGAGGTGTATTAAGCGAGCAGCACAGTTTAAGGTGGACTGGAGGGGTGGTGAGGGTGTTAGCTGGGAGGCCATGGGGAAGGGTGTTACAGTAGTCAAGGCGGGAGATTATGAGGGCGTGGACTAGCATCTTTGTAGTTTCAGGGGTGAGGAATGAGCAGATTCAATGGATATTCTTGAGTTGGAGGCGGCAGGAGGTGTTGAGGGTTTGAATATGTGGCTTGAAGGATAGGTCAGAGTCTAAGGTTATCCCAAGGCAGTGGGCCCGTGGGACTGGGGTGAGTGTTATTCCATTAATTTTGAAAGATGGTTCAGGTAGGGGGGCTGTGCGAGGAGGGGTGAAGATTATGAACTCTGTTTTCTCCATGTTGAGTTTGAGAAAGTGGGAGAAGAGAAAGGAGGCTATGGCTGCTATACATTCTGGGACTCTGGACAACAGAGAGGTAATGTCTGGTCCAGAGATATTTATTTGGGTGTTGTCAGCATAGCAATGGTAAGGGAAACCATGGGATTCTATGAGTTGGCCAAGGCCGAGGGTGTAGATGGAGAACAGGAGGGGTCCTAGGACGGAGCCTTGGGGGACACCTACAGAAAGAGGTTGTGGTGGGGAGGTGGTGTGCGAGTGGGAGACGCTGAATGTGCGGTTGGTGAGGTATGAGGAGATCCAGGAAAAGGCCAAGTCTGAGATGCCAAGGGATGAGAGTATTTCTAGCAGGAGGGAATGGTCAACTGTGTCAAAGGCAGAGGAGAGGTTGAGGAGGAGGAGGACAGAGTAGTGATGTTTGGCTTTAGCAGTTAGAAGGTCATTAGTGACCTTGGTTAGGGCAGTTTCTGTGGAGTGATGGGGGTCTGAAGCCTGACTGTAGTCTGTCAAAGAGCACAATGGATGAGAGATAGGAGAATAGTTCAGAGTGGACGTGTTGCTCCAGCAATTTAGAGGCGTATGGGAGCAGTGAGATGCGGTGATAGTTGGCTGGAGAGGACGGGTCGAGGGAGGGTTTCTTAAGTATAGGTGTGATGGTTGCATGTTTGAAGGCGGAAGGGAAGTATCCATTGGTTAAGGATAGGTTGAAGAGATGGGTTACGGCAGGAGTAAAGACTTCAGAGAGTTTGGGGATGAGATCTGACTGGATCAGGTCAAGCGTGCATGAGGTGAGGTGGGAATTAGAGATTAGGGTGGATAGTTTTTCATCAGTGACAGTGGAGAAACAGGTTAAAGATGAAGAGCACAGGACAGTTTGGTGGGGTGGTTGTCTGGGGTGTAGGGTGAGACTGTCTCTGATGGTGTCAATTTTGCTTTTGAAATAAGAGGCAAAGTCATCAGCTGTAAAAGTGATGTTGGAGGGGGCGCAGGAGGATGGAGAAGGGAGTTGAAGGTAGTGAATAGTTGTTTGGGATTGCGGGATAGGGCAGATATTAGTGTGGAGAAGTAGACCTGCTTTGCAGAGGTGAGTGCATTCTTTAATGTGAGAACTGCCTCTTTATACCTAAGGAAGACCTCCTGGGAGTGACTTTTCTTCCAGAGGTGTCCTGCAACCAGTGAGGCACGTCTCAGTTTTTTAGTCAGGTCAGTGTGCCAGGGTTGTCTATTGATTGGTCGGGTTCTGGTGTTAGTGAAGGCAGCCACAGAGTCAAGGGCTGAAGTGATGGTGGTATTATAGAATTCAGCGGCGGTATCTGCGTCCTGGAGTGAGGATAGGTCAGTGAGCAGTAGGAGAGAGTCTGAGAGTGTGCGGATGTCAAGGTGATTAAGGTTCCTGCGGGGGCGTGTTGGTTTAGGGGTTGGGGTTCTATTACAGAGGAGAGGGCAGAGAATGTCAGCAGGTTGTGGTCAGAGAGCATGGACAAAGAGTTAGAGAGGTTGACTAGAGAGCAGAGGCAGGTGAATATGAGGTCCAGCGTGTGCACCTTTGTGTGGGTGGCAGAGGAGGACCATTGAGAGAGACCAAAGAAGGCGCTGAGTGACAGGAGATTGGAAGCGGGGGGGGTATGTGTTAATGGGGATGTTGAAACCATGATGATGGTGGGGGTGTCAGTGGGTAGGAAGTGCATTAGCCAGGTGGTGAAGTGGTCGATAAAGGCAGCAGTAGGTCCTGGCGGTTGATATATGACGGCCAGTTGGAGGTTGGAGGGTGAGTAAATGCGAACAGAGTGCACTTCAAAGGAGGAGAGGGTGAGAGCAGGTAGCGGTTGGATTGGGGCGAAAGGAGCTATTGTCAGGCAGGAGTACGCCTATGCTTACATCAGGTTTATTGTTGGGGTTGGGAGTGTGCGAAAATTGCAGACCTCCATAGAAGAGGGCAGCAGGGGAGGTGGTGTCTGAGGGTGTTATCCACGTTTCTGAGATACCAAGAAATTATAATTTATGAGAAATGAAGAGGTCGTGGATGTAGTCAAATTTGTTGCTTACAGAGAGAGCATTCCATAGTGCACTGGGGAGGGCGTGGGGAGGGGTAGGAGTGGGTAAGATAAGTGTAAGGTTTAGGGGGTTCCGTGCGCTGATGCCAGTTGTGCGGAAAGATCCAACAGCAGGGAAATACTGGGGTGGTCCAGGATTAGAAGATATGTCGCCAGAAGTAAGGAGTAACAGGGAGAGGGATAGCAGGTGTAAATAGGAGAGAGTGTGGGGAGGTTGTGTGTGTCTGGGGCAGAAAACTTGCAGGTGTGTGAGAAGCTGTGCAGAGAAGATCAGATGGTGGGGTAGAATAGATGGAGAGATAAAGAAAAAGTGGTTTTTACAAGTATGGGAAGAACAACAGTGATTATATTATCCAATTACAATTGGAGCTGAATTAGTATAAGGACAAAAATATAGAATAAGTATTGCAGGAAAACTATATAAGAAATGCATAAGCTCTGTAACTAGAAGCTGGCATGTGTTTTTCTTCTTAAAATGTCACTATGTGGATCTATTGAAAAAATGGAAAAAATTCTAAGAACTTAAACCATACTGTATACAGAACATAACTGCTTACACTGATATTACTTCCAATTATATGTTTATCTACATAGAACCAATAATTCTCACAAAACAGGTTTCAAGCTGTAGCCCCAGCCAGACATGGGCTTGGTTCAAATATCTCCTAGATAGACTCTTGAAACCCTGGGATACACTCTTTATGATGTATAACCAATTAAAAAACCAGATACCATGTAGCAAAACCCAACTATATTTCCAAATAGAATTTGAAATAGACACTCAAAACCAGAAACTAACACAGACCTAGCAAACTCACATGACCTTCCCGATGTATCTGCCTTTAGGAAAACTCATATAAACCATTGATGAGATGCTACAAGACATCAGATTTACTCTATGTTATAGCTAAAAATATTCTGAACACGTTAGAGATGCCACTCTTTGATAGGAACACCCCTCCACATAGGTTGGAGTTGCCACACATGATTAGTTTCTGGTTTCAGTTAATAGCAGGGGATAATAACATATGCTCAACCACTTTGTCTGCTCTTACCAGCCTTATTCTTTTACAGAAACCCAACATAACACTTTTGCCAAAGAAAAATAATCTCCCAACCTTACTTCTCATTTTCGGCAAAACTACTACTACCCAAGCTACAGAGAAACAAGTCTCCTTCCTCCTTATATGAATCAGATGGAGGAATTAGTTCATTGGGAAGAAGAAACCAGGGAAACTCTTGTTCCAGGTATTCTGGCACCATTTATTTCCACATTTAATTGGATTTGTTATCCCTCTCTACTAGTGCCCTCTTTAGTTCCAGGTACAGTATCTGCAAAACCTAAAAACTACCATGGTCTTTAAAATAGTATTCATGTTTTTACAATATACAGTATTTTATATTGTTTCTGGAATAATGCAATAATAGGATCGTTGAAAGTTAGTTTTCTAAACCAGATATTGCCTTTAAAATGACTGCTAGGTAAACTAAGAATAAATCGCTGAAGAAATAGGGAAGATTATAAATTTATGGAGGCTGAGCTCCATAGAGATCATAATCTAAAGTTCAAATTGCTGGAAATGTAATTTGTATCTTTAATGATATTGCTTAATTCTTTAAAATTTGTATTAAAATCAATAGGTAAAATCAATGCCAAATTCATTTACAGAAAAGCTATGAAAATTCAGCCTGCTCCGGTCAAGATGTGCTGAACTATCAGATTTTTTGGACTAATGGATATTCCCTTAAAATACTTACCTGAGTCATCATAGGTCAACTCTATCTCCTGATCCCAAAGCAGCCGGAAACTGATCATCTTTTTTGCAGTAAACAAGGCACAATATGGGTCCCATTGAAATCAGTTGCCCATCTGCGTATTATACAGATATTCTAAGTTCCTTAGAGGGGAGCTCTAAACATGGTGGAGATCTATGGTTTGGCTAATAGGGACATATATAAAATGCTGCCTAGAACAAACAACATCTGTAAATTAGAGTCTCTACCTATTGTGCCCTTATATTTCCATTTATCTATCAGGAGCGCTGTCTTATGGGAGTGTGGGAAGGGTTTTTTTTCAGTAGATACAAGAATATAAATTTGCTAGTTGGTATCACAGTGGCTAGTAGTTGTTTTAAAGGGAATGTCCTCATTTTTATCAACATGTTGTTTTAAGGTCCAATATTCTAAGCCGATTAATTTCTGATAATGAGTTTATGTAGTCATAAGAGTTGAATGATAACATTCTTTCTGCCAGCATCTTCCCCTATAGGGAACTTAAAGGCAGTCTACCATCACCTCCAAAAACAATTTATCTTTGTTATGCATGTCATTTGTTTAGATTTGTAGAAAAACAGCTTTGAAGTCTTATGCAAATGAGGCAGTTGGTGCACTGGGGGCGGGCCTTAAACTACCTGAAGCACATCCATTGCCACCCAGACCCATACCATCTCCTGTCTGCACCAACCTGTGCATTGAGAGTTGATCCTCCCACTGCTACATCACCTATCCTACTTGAGAAGTAAGAGTAGTGCACCCAGAGTACCTACTGCCTCATTTGAATAAGATTCAAGGTTGTTTTTCTCAAAATCTACAAAAGTGACATACATAACAGATATATGTTGTTTATTACTGCAATGTGGTGGTAGGCGAATATTCTTGGGGAGGTGGTAAACTCCTTATAAGATCTTACTGCCTACCATGTTATCACTGATTTTTATGTGTACAGTATGCAGTAGAGCCTGTGCTGTCCTAGTGGTGGCTGCAGGCAGACAGGATTTTAGGTCCCATGCACACAGGCGAGTGCGCTTCCAATGTGGGGCCGAGTTTGCAGTAGAATGCACTCGGATGACACTCTGAGTGACATCTGAGTACATTCCATTATGTATTCATATCTATGGGGGCTTCCAATTCATTCTGTTCCAGTGACATGAAGCAGGATAGGACCTGCTGTATAATAATCTGTGTCATGGGAACAGAATGGATCAGAAGGCCCCATAGACGTGAAAGCATCCTGGATGACACTCAGATGTCACTCCATTGCATTCCGCTGCAAACTCAGCCCCACATTGGAAGCACACTCAATTGTGTACATGGGGCCTTATTATTTACCTCTATGCATGTGCAAGACATTTGGAGCTCTGTATCAGAATATTGTACTTATAGTATTTAAAATGGTGTTTAAGTCTAGACATTCTCTTTAACTGAAATTGACTGAAACTGAAATTATTTTCTTTAAAAGTATTAACTGTAGATGAAAAATAAAATTTTGGCTTTTTGAGATACGTGATCTCTCATCTTAAATGATCTCTTTGCTACAAATTTCCCATCGTTAGGCCTGCAGCATGACATTATTTCACACAGCTTATAATTAGCTCACCAAAGAAAAAACCCGCATTCAATACCTCAGGACATCAGGAACAATTTTTCATACGTGACATTTGCTCAGCCCTTTACCTAAAATTATCCCCTTTTGTGCGGCTGACATGAGGAGGACATTGCCAGAGTGATATACGTGCTCTCACCGCAGAGGCCATTACATTGATTTGCTGTAAAGACATTCGGCTGATCCTTAATGTGCATTTCAAAATGCATCCTCACTCTACAATTTGCTATACACCCGAAGTGTCCATAATATGTTGATCTATTTTTCCATACAAACTGCAGTGGAACCATTTCCTAAAAGTAACTTTGTAATATAAGCCAAAGAAAAAAAAAAATCCAGCTACATTATGATTATGCTGAGTTTGCAATTGGTTAAAGGGCATGAGCACTTTTGCATCTAATGGTTTTATTGATTCCAGGGCTAGTTTAATGTTATTGGGCCGCTGTGCAAATTATGTAATGGGGCCCCTAGCTATCTTGTGACATTTAGAATAGTAGTATATATTATGTGGGAGAGGGACCTTTGGGGTCTCCTCTGGGTCCAGGACCTGGCCGCAACTGCTACCCCTATATCTATGCCCCTTCCTGGAACCAGACCCCACTTGACCCCAATATAGGCCACATATAGAAGAGGTGGCCAATGCATACACGAAAATATAATTTTACGCACAGTTTGCAATACGGCCCAAGACGTCTAGTTAAACCTCTGGAGAAATGACCTTATTCTAAATAGACAGGCTTTAGCCTTCAGAATAGTCCCCTCTGGTACAGGAATGTGAATTTTTTTTTTTTTTTTTTAGTAAATATTAACTGCTAGTCTATTATTGTAGAATATAATATGCACAAAATAATATAGCTGTAGGGAAAGAGAAAAACAGAGAGAGGCGAACCTCATGCAGAACCCGTGATGTGGTTTTTTGGAAACCTCTTATCAAGCCTTTATACCCCTAGGTTAAGGTGCTCACCTGGATTAGTTGTGAGAAGCCACAACTACTAAATTCGCAGTAATCCTTGGGTGGAAGGCAGTGTTCACTGGTGCACAGCATTTGGGATCCAAGGCTGTATCAAAAACCGTGTGGTTGGAATAGCTAAACAATAGCTCAAGAAAATCACCAGGCTCCGCGCTCTCCTTCATCCGTTTGGTAAGAGACCATCAAGCGTATAGCTTACAACGGATTTTATTAAGATAGTCACAGATTAAGAATTAAAGTAAAATAATAGTTGACTGGGACAACCTTAAAGGGGTTGTCCGGATTAAAATGGAATTCCAACAATAATCTACCCCCCCCCCCCCCCCCCCCCTGCTTTCTAAATTACATAATTTAACAAAAATGTATATTTACCCATATCCCTGGACATTTTCTGGTTATCCGGCGACATTACATTTCCCCGTTTCCAGAAAGGGAAGGTCACCAATACTCC
Source organism: Leptodactylus fallax (assembly GCA_947044405.1). Classification (NCBI taxonomy): domain Eukaryota; kingdom Metazoa; phylum Chordata; class Amphibia; order Anura; family Leptodactylidae; genus Leptodactylus; species Leptodactylus fallax. Next base: position 239,328 of record CAMRHE010000611.1, on the reverse strand, counting down.
CCCCCACCACCATATTAGACTTACGTGTCTTCCTTCCATACTTCCTTCTGCGGGACTATTGCGCACACGCCGGCAGAGTAAAAGAAAAGGTCGAAGCCGTCCCGCAGAAGGAAGACAGGTAAGTATGATGGGGTGGGGGTTGGACTGAGTTAGTTGGGAAGGGCTAGTAGTGGAGGGGATGTGAGAGAGGGAGAGGGAGGTAGTGAGAGGGAGGTGTGTGAGTCAATCTACAACTACCATGATGCATTGCATTAGCTAAGACAGCAGGAAGCTCCACCATGTAAGCAAATGCAGAAGATGCCAGGAGCTCCCAAAGAAACCCAGAAATCACTCAAAACACTGCTAAAGGTATAGGATCAACTTATTAACCCATTAATAGCACTAACAGACCTTTTTTTAAAAAATATTTTTTTTGCCCGGAAAACCCCTTTAAATTTTGGGTTAAGCCATAAAAATGCACATCAGTTGGATATCTCACATCAAAAGTGTTTCATAGTGTTCAAGAAATAAATTGTAAACCAGTCAATGGCCATAGAGATATGTTTGCCTTCACTGTAGTATCCTACATTGAAGTCTTTACCCCTTTAAATCTCGCAGCCATTATCATTAATCACAGAACATTAATCAGACAATTCATTGCCGCCATTAGATTTTTTAACAGCAGCATGAGCATAAATTGCCCTCCGTGTCCCTCTCTCATGACTTTTCTGTTTGGACCACTTTTTATTACTATCACGGAATGTACTTTAGTGACCTTTGCTCAAATGTTTTATTAATTGAAATTGCTCCTGATTAAAAAACGTCGCCAACGCTGGTTTAGACACGGTGTTTCAGATGACAGACTACTATCATAAGGCTTTGGAAAAATCAAGGTCAATGAGGAAAGATAAAAGAAAGCTGAGAGTGTTAAAAAGAATAAAAGGAAGAACAAAAAGTGAAATTTCAATATGATAGATGCAAAATGTATGAAAAGGATCTTTTTATTTAACAAGACATTGTAATTTTATACTGGGATGTCGATAGAAAGAGATCTTAAAGGGAAGAATCACTTTTTAATGCAATGTCGAATACTAAAAAATGCATTATAGAATTATATAGCTTATTTTGACCTGAGCATAAGATACCTTGGTCAAAAAACTAATATGTTCTATACCATAAGCAACATAAGTTCCTGTGCAGGTAGCAGGAGGAGAAAATAGACTGTGTTAAACACCTATTGTCAGATATGTGATCCTGTGTTATCTATCCCCAGCTTCTAGAATAGAGGTGTTACCTGTCATTGTAATCCTGCTCTCTAATTATAATACAATGAAAAAAAAAATATCTCTATAAAACAAGAACTGTCAGACTACTGTGCAGAGGCTCAGTGTCCATTATGAAAACTGCAAGATTTTATTATCTTTTTTTTTTCTTATATATAATGAGGTGATGCTCCCAGACTTTTACGGCTGTCATAAGCTGTACAGGTATAAAGTATATGTTTGCAAAATAGGAGTTTTCCACTCTGGACCTAGCCATTCAACAGATCAAAGAGTAGCATGGAATAGGTTTCCTTCTGGCAGACTATTCATTTTAATGTAAGAGTTATAATGCTTAATTTGTTCGGGAAAAAATACAACTTCATTCATAGCGGGAGGATAATGCCCGCGGTCAGCTCCTGAGTGACCACCATGTTTAAATACCCAACACCAGCCTTACTATTATGGTGAATGTTGGGAATGGGTTAAAAGGAATGTGTCACCAATCAATTTTTTTCATTTATTAAAGCCAGATGATGTTATATATGACTTTTTCTACTTTCTGACTGTATATTTTTTTATTATATTTTCTATATATCATTATGGGGCCACCATCTTGTTAACAGCATTTAGTGATATGCTTTACAGTAGTCTCATGGCCATAGAAGACAACAGGATCACTAAGGTAGATTGAAGACTGACAAGGAAAAAATGTAAAAATCATCAAAAATTCCTTATATATAAATAATAATATATATATCTATATATAGATAGATAGAAAAAGTCATATATATCATCATCTGGATTTAATAAATGAAAAAAATTAATTGGTGATACATTCCTTTTAACCCATTCCCGACATTCAGCATAATAGTAAGGCGAGTGTTGGGTATTTAAACATGGTGGTCGCTCAGGAGTTGATCACGGGCATTATCGCCCCCGCTTTATGCATCCCTCTACACAGGAATATAAAAAAAAGTTATGGGTGTCAGAATATAGTATCTCAAAAATAAGGAATTTTTTTGCAAAGTTTTAGATTTTTTAAGGGGTTAAATGGTGAAAAAACTGCATAAATTTGCTGTCCCTGGAATCATACCGACCCATACAAAACAGGTGACATGTCATTTTGGCTGCACAACAAACTTCGAAAAAACAAAGCCCATAAGAAAGTGGCACACATGCAGTTTTTTTCCAATTCTACCTCATTTTTAACTTTTTGCTAGCTTCCCAGTACATTGTACAAAATATTATATGGTACCATTATGAAGTACAATTTGTCTTGCAAACATTAATCCCTTACATAGCTTTGCGAATGGAAAAATAAAAAGCTATGGGGTTTGGAAGGCAGGGAGTCAAAAACGAAAATCGAAAAATGTCTACGGCAGCAAGAGATTAAAATGAGAGCCCAGGTAAAAACATAAATGCAGGATTTGGAACAAGAGCCACAAGTTTTCCACCTATATTACTATGCTCTTGGGGTCTCTTCAGACCCAAGAGTATAATAACGAGAGGCACCAATTAGATGCACAAAAGTGATAAACAGCTCGTACTTACCTTTTCTCATCTCTCTGAAGCTCAGTCATGGCGTCTGGTCTTCTCTCCTGACCTCTTCCACCTCCTGGGGAATGTCAGTGTCCTCGGGTTACTGCAAAGATCACGTGACGCTTGCGTCTAAGCATCATGATATCAACGTGCCACTGAGACCAAATCACAGCCCTGACAACTGAGACGGGGCTGTTAATGTCACCCTGTAGGCCAGAAGATGCCTGTAGAGAAGACTGGAAAGGTGACGAAAGGTGATAATAAGTGGTTTATTATTTTTACCCACCTATCCTGGGCCTACATTTATTATACTCTAGGGTCTGCAGAGACTTCAGAGTATAATAATAGCACTTTTGGTTTTAAACCTATGGGAAAACCTCGCAAATATTTACGAGATAAATTTTGCGAGATTTGCCCATCACTAGTAAGCCCATTAGCACCCCTGTAAATAGTATTAATATATACATAGTAACAATTGCTAATTCATATAATAACTTCTTCTCAGTTTGTCATTCCAGGTGCTTCACTATTACAAGGTCACCGAGAACAGGGAGACGTTTACGCTTTTTTTTCTCTTGTAAGTGGTCCGATTTTCGTTATGTACATAATAGCTTTTTCCCTTCAAGCTGGAGAGCTTTTACTCTAGAGAAGGAGCTTAGTTTTGGATGATTCACTTTTCACTTCTTGATACTGTATGAGCCATGGATTTACTTTCTTATCAGGTTTACCGGGGGCTTATGGTCAATTTCCAATCATTCACTCGCACAGAAGTACTGAGTATTGTGCTGCCTACTCTCCTTCTCCCCGCTATGCAGAACTAACCTTCTGAAATATTGTCCTTTTAAGTTTTGGACATGACTTTTAAGTGATGACTATAATTTTCAGTGATATTGTTGGTGTCCTTTTATGTTTGGAAATGGTTAGCTTGGAACTCTATGAGTTTTCAATAGGATTAGAATTATTGAAGTTCTCTTTATTATCAGCAAGATTATTGGAGAAGTGGTCAGCTGTAGAGGACATTGAGAATAATGATATAAAATAATAACATTTACACACTATAAACATTTTTACAGGAGTTTTCCACAGGAACAGTAATACATGTCTTATTGCTGGGGACTCAATTGCTTGATCTCACCTCGATCACAAGATTGGGAGTCCCTAGTCCCCATTCCTCAGCACTACACAAAAGGACCGAGAACTTTTGAGAGCAGTGCTTTGGATATCGGAAGTCCTGGCAGTGACAATAGACATATAAGTCAAGAAAGCAAGAAAGACAAAGCCGAAGGGATCCAGAAGCACCCACCAAAAAACAAGGCCCCTGGTGTCAAACATCTATATTATGGGAAGTAAAGCAACTGTTTCTGAATCTAAATGGACTGTTCTAGAGATAGTTGCTTTAGATACAATTCTCTTTGAAACCAGTTATAGCCTAGTGCTTGCTTTACCTGTTTCACCATGTTACTTTGCTTTCTGCATACTTCCCAGCAAAGGAATAGATTATTGCAGCTGCCGCTTCAGTCTAATTCTCATCCATCCACCTGCGCTTTACAGATCTTCCATATTCACTCCACAAAAGCCTCTGTACATTCATTAAAGAGACTGCCTGGTTGACTTATAGTATATCTGCCCATTTGTTTTTCCTAACATCCACTAAGGAGCTGAGCAGACACTAAGGCCACCGGATCTCACATGTTTTACACAGTTGCAGATTTTTTTGCGGTTTTTGATCCAAAGCCAACAATGGCTACAAAAGGAATTGGAAATAAATAGGAAGTTCTTATACTTCTACCTTATTCTCAATCCACTCCTGGCTTTGGCTCAAAAAAAACGCAGCAAAATCTGCAACAAAAAAAGCTGCTTTTCCGCAACGTTGGGCCGTAGCCTAATAGACGGAAATTGATTTTTCAATATACTGCACAAGTATTGCAGTATATTGTACTGGTGATCAGCCACCCTAGGGTTCAAGTCCCCTTGGGGGTCTAAAAATAAAAGTAAAAATAAAATCATCCACCTTACCTATAGATCACAAATAAGAATAAATAAACACAATCAAACATGAACACATCAGACATCCCCATGTCCTAAAATGCCAAAACTATACACATATAAAAAAATCAAAATGGCTGAACTGCTTTTTTTTTTCTTTTTAATAAAAAGCAATCAAAATTCCAATCAAAATAGTATCAATAAAAGATACAGCTTGTCCCACAAAAATACCCCTTACAAAGCTACAAGCATGGAAAAAATAAAGAATTATGGGTATCAGAATATGACTCAAAGATTTTATTTTTTTTTATTGTTGAAAGTTTTGGATTTTTGTAAAGGTATTAAAACATAACAAAAACTACATACATTTTTATTGCCATGATCATACTGACCCACAGAATAAAGATAACATGTCATTTTGTCTGCACAGTGAACACCATCAAAACAAGACCAGTAGGGAAATACTGCAAATGCATATTCAGATTTTTTTTTCCAGCTTCCCAGTACATTGTACGGAATAGTAAATGGTACCATTATGCTGTACAGTTTGCCCTGCAGATACATAGGACCTCAGGCAGCTCTGTGAACAGAAAAATTTTAAATTTATGACTTTGGTGGGGAGTAAAAAATTAAAACGAAAATACAAAAAATGGAAGCGGCGGGAAACAGCATATAGACATAAACAGGTTAAAAGTGACACTTCATATCCTAAATCCATATTGATATACGTAAATATTACTTTAGTGCAGGTAGAAAATCTGCACCAAACTTCATATGTGTAAAACTGGTTGAATTTAGACATTCATCCTCAGTTGGAAGCTGTGTCAGAATTGCTGCCAAATTGCATCTACCGTCATTGATCAGCAGCCAAACAAACATTTGTCTTGTGTGGAAAGGATTCTGCCAACTTTGACTTACACAGCTACAGAAACCTTTACCTCAAGTGTCTGTTATAGAAATGTGCCATTTTATTTAATCCAATGATTAGGATATTGCTCTATACTAGGAACAAGTGCCTGGTGAAAATTTTTGTATGATCAGATGTAGATTAAAATTACATTTACTGTAATGGTACTTTATGGATGCAGGTCTGAAATAAGACATGCAAGAAATATTTATGGTTAGGAATTGACCATGGCACTGCAGGATCTGAGTACCTAGCAGCGTAGTGTGTTACTGACGGTAGCCTTTGTTACGTTAGTCCCAGCTTTCTGCAGGTCATTCACTAGGTCCCCCCGTGTGGTTCTGGGATTTTTGCTCACCGTTCTTGTGATCATTTTGACCCCACGGGGTGAGATCTTGCGTGGAGCCCCTGATCGAGGGAGATTATCAGTGGTCTTGTATGTCTTCCATTTTCTAATTATTGCTCCCACAGTTGATTTCTTCACACCAAGCTGCTTGCCTATTGCAGATTCAGTCTTCCCAGCCTGATACAGGTCTACAATTTTGTTTCTGGTGTCCTTCCACAGCTCTTTGGTCTTCACCATAGTGGAGTTTTGAGTGTGACTGTTTGAGGTTGTGGACAGGTGTCTTTTATACTGATAATAATGTCAAACAGGAGCCATTACTACAGGTAATGAGTGGAGGACAGAGGAGCCTCTTAAAGAAGAAGTTACAGGTCTGTGAGAGCCAGAAATCTTGCTTGTTTGTAGGTGACCAAATACTTATTTTCCACCATAATTTGCAAATAAATTCTTAAAAAATCAGACAATGTGATTTTCTGGGTTTGTTTTCTCATTTTTTTCTCTCATAGTTGAGGTCTACCTATGATGTCAATTACAGGCCGGCCTCATCTTTTTAAGTGGGAGAACTTGAACAATTGGTGGCTGACTAAATACTTTTTTCCCCACTGTATATATATATATATGTACAGTTGAAACCAGAAGTTTACATACACTATATAAAAAGACACATATGCATGTTTTTCTCACTATCTGACATGAAATCAGAATAAACCTTTCCCGTTTTAGGTCAATTAGGATTACCAAAATTATTTATATTTGCCAAATGCCAAATGAGAGAGAGAGAATTTGTTAAGGCATTTTTATTACTTTCTGCAAAGTCAAAAGTTTACATACCATTTCATTAGTATTTGGTACCATTGCACTTAAACTGTATGACTTGGGTCAAACGTTTGGGATATCCTTCCACAAGCTTCTCACAATAGTTGGTAGGAATTTGGGCCCATTTCTCCTGACAGAACTGGTGTAACTGAGCCATGTTTGTAGGCCGCCTTGCTCGCACCTGCCTTTTCAGCCCTGCCCATAAATTTTCAATAGGATTGAGATCAGGGCCACTCCAAAACACTGACTTTGTTATCCTTAAGACACTTTGTAACCAGTTTGGCAGTATGCTTATGGGTTATTGTCCATTTGGAAGACCCATTTGAGCCCAAGCTTTAACTTCATGGATGATGTCTTGAGATATTGATCAGTATTGTCACATAATGTTCTTTCCTCATGATGCCATCTATTTTGTGAAGTGCACCAGTCCCTCCTGCAGCAAAACAACCCAACAACATGATGCTGCCACCCCCGTGTTTCACAGTTGGGATGGTGTTCTTCGGCTTGCAAGCTTCTTCCTTTTTCCTCCAAATGTAACGATGGTCATTATGGCCAAAGAGTTCAATTTTTGTTTCATCAGACCACAGGACATGTCTCCAAAAATGAATGTCTTTGTTCCTATTGCATTTACAAACATTAATCTGGCTTTTTTATGTTTGTTTTGGAGTAATGGCTTCTTCCTGGCAGAGTGGACTTTCAGCCCATGCCGATACAGTACTCGTTTCACTCTTACCAGGTTCAGCCAGCATCTTCACAAGGTCTTTTGATTTTGTTGTTGGGTTGATATGCACATTTTGTACCAAACCATGTTCATCTCTGGGACACAGAGCCCATCTCCTTCCTGAGCAGTATGATGGCTGGACATGCCCATCTTGTTTGTACTTGCGTATCATTGTTTGTACAGACGAACGAGGCACCTTCAGGTATCTGGAAATTGCACCCAAGGAAGAACCAGATTTGTGCAAGTCCAAAATCCACTTCCTGATATCTTGGCTGATTTCTTTAGACTTTCACATGATGTTACACAAAGAAGCAGTGTGTTTCAGGTGTGCCTTAAAATACATCCACAGGTGTGTCTCTAATTAACTCAGATGTTGCCATTAAACCTATCAGAAGCTTCCAAAGACATGACATCATTATATGGGCTGTCCCAAATTGTTTAAAGGCATGGTAATCTTAGTGTATGTAAACTTTTGACTTTGCCTTAAAAAATTCTCTCTCTCATTATTCTGGCATTTGGCAAATATAAATAATTTTGGTAATTCTAATTGACCTAAAATGGGAAAGGTTTATTCTGATTTCATGTCAGGTAGTGACAAAAACATGCATATGTGTCTTTTTATATAGTGTATGTAAACTTTTGGTTTCAACTGTATATATAATGAAATTTTAGCACAATACAGCAAAAACTATATTAAAATACATTACAAAAGGGAAGTGCAAAACTAAGAACCCTAATACCGGGTCCTATCTTCAAAGCAAATCCAACAAATGTATAGCACTTCACAAAATTCAGTGAAATTAAATGTATTTCTAATTCAAGCACATCCTCAAGCCACATGTATAAGTAATGCTACCTCCTTTTTTGCCCCTGCTACCTCTTGTACCAGCCCCTCTACCTCATAGATTGTAAGCTCTTGCTATATGCTTATCAGTCTCCTATGAGGAACTTATTGATAATGTGATGATGTCACGATGTCACTTTTATTTAGGAGACTCAGAATTTATCCCGATTATTAGCACTTTTCAACATTAAAGATTAGAAAACATGACTGCTTTCTTTGAAGAATAGTGCCACAACTGTCCAAAGGTGGTATTGCAGTTTAGCCTTATTCTCTGAGCAGACACAACTCATGGATGGGTGCAGAACTGTTTTTGGAGTGAAGCAGCTACAGTGCTGGCCAAAAGTATTGGCACCCCTGCAATTCTGTCAGATAATACTCAATTTCTTCCAGAAAATGATTGCAATCACAAATGCTTTGGTAATAATATCTTCATTTATTTTGCTTGCAATGAAAAAACACAAAAGAGAATGAAAAAAAAAGTCAAATCATTGATCATTTTACACAAAACTCCAAAAATGGGCCGGACAAAAGTATTGGCACCCTCAGCCTAATACTTGGTAGCACAACCTTTAGACAAAATAACTGCGAACAACCGCTTCCGGTAACCATCAATGAGTTTCTTACAATGCTCTGCTGGAATTTTAGACCATTCTTCTTTGGCAAATTTCTCCAGGTCCCTGAGATTTGAAGGGTGCCTTCTCCAAACTGCCATTTTTGAGATCTCTCCACAGGTGTTCTATGGGATTCAGGTCTTGACTCATTGCTGGCCACTTTAGAAGTCTCCAGTGCTTTCTCTCAAACCATTTTCCAGTGCTTTTTGAAGTGTGTTTTGGGTCATTGTCCTGCTGGAAGACCCATGACCTCTGAGGGAGACCCAGCTTTCTCACACTGGGCCCTACATTATGCTGCAAAATTTGTTGGTAGTCTTCAGACTTCATAATGCCATGCACACGTTCAAGCAGTCCAGTGCCAGAGGCAGCAAAGCAACCCCAAAACATCAGGGAACCTCCGCCATGTTTGACTGTAGGGACCGTGTTCTTTTCTTTGAAGGCCTCTTTTTTTTTCCTGTAAACTCTATGTTGATGCCTTTTCCCAAAAAGCTCTACTTTTGTCTCATCTGACCAGAGAACATTCTTCCAAAAAGTTTTTGGCTTTCTCAGGTAAGTTTTGGCAAACTCCAGCCTGGCTTTTTTATGTCTCTGGGTCAAAAGTGGGGTCTTCCTGGGTATCCTACCATAGAGTCCATTTTCATTCAGACGCTGACGGATAGTACGGGTTGACACTGTTGTACCCTCGGACTGCAGGGCAGCTAGAACTTGTTTGGATGTTAGTCGAGGTTCTTTAGCCACCATACGCACAATCTTTCATTGAAATCTCTAATCAATTTTTCTTTTCCGTCCACATCTAGGGAGGTTAGCCACGGTGCCATGGGCTTTAAACTTCTTGATGACACTGCGCACAGTAGACACAGGAACATTCAGGTCTTTGGAGATGGACCTGTAGCCTTGAAATTGCTCATGCTTCCTCACAATTTTGCTTCTCAAGTCCTCAGACAGTTCTTTGGTCTTCTTTCTTTTCTCCATGCTCAATGTGGTACACACAAGGACACAGGACAGAGGTTGAGTCAACTTTAATCCATTTCAACTGGCTGCAAGTGTGATTTAGTTATTGCCACCACCTGTTATGTGCCACAGGTAAGTAACAGGTGCTGCTAATTACACAAATTAGAGAAGCAGCACATGATTTTTCAAAGGGTGCCAATACTTTTGTCCACCCCCTTTTTTATGTTTGGTGTGGAATTATATCCAATTTGGCTTTTTGACAATTCTTTTTGTGGTTTTCCATTGAAGACAAATTAAATGAAGATATTATTACCAAAGCATTTGTGATTACAGTAATTTTCTGGAAGAAATTGAGTATTATCTGACAGAATTGCAGGGGTGCCAATACTTTTGGCCAGCACTGTACCATATGTTTTCCTAACCCTTTACTATGCCTATAACATGCTCAATTGGGTCCTTACTACGCCACTGCATTGCTGAATTTTATGGCAATTTTCAAAACAAAGTATGATAACACTTAAAGTTGACCCTCAGTAGTTTGACAGCAGCATATATGTTCATAAAGAATTGAAGAATAAAGACAGAGCCATCTGTGGGGTTTGTAAAAGGAAAAGAACAGCCAAGTATAATAAAACAAGCAAAGAGGGATTTGAGAGTGACAGTAAAGTATGAATAATAAGAGACATTGCGAAGCGCCGGCTCAGACTGTACAGTATATCTCCAGATTCAGCTCCGCATAACATCTACTGAAGCAAATAAGAAGATGAGTGATGGGGAAAGACTCCTTTCACAAACAGCACACAAAGAATATGCTTCACTGACTAAATGGAAAATAAAATAGGGAGCTTTGAAATTCTTTAGCGGCGGTCTATTCACCAGCACCTTTCAATGTTATGTTAAATAGCTTTTGTTGCTTTTTATACAGAGTGAGGAACAGACAAAAAAAGAGATCTCGGAAAAAATTGTAAAGTACAAATGTAACACAGGAGCTCTATCTCTGAAAGAGGATATGAGGACAATATCAACCATAAAAACTTCATCATTGATATGTAAAAATACCCCCCTCTGGTCCCCATAGGCCAGGAGTTTATAATCATGGTCCTACAAATTGTACTCCAAAAATTGATATCACCATAGTACTTCTTTATGTATAAACAAAACTTAGGCTTCTGGCAACAGAGATACCATTCAGTATCCTAGGACAAAAGAGAAGAGCTTCTTTGGACACCTTTTGACACACCCATGACCTTCTTGAGACAATGTAATTTCTACTTCAAAATTTCATGGCAACTCCAAAGATAGATAAAAATACAGAGGTATCCGCCATTACTTATTACTATCATTACTATTATTACAATATGTATTACACTACCGTTCAAAGTTTAGGGTCACTTAGAAATGTCCTTATTTTTGAAAGAAAAGCACAGTTTTTTTCTACGAAGATAACATTAAATGAATCAGAAATACACTCTATACATTGTTAATGTGGTAAATGACTATTCTAGCTGCAAACATCTGGTTTTTAATGCAATATCTACATAGGTGTATAGAGGCCCATTTCCAGCAACCATCACTCCATTGTTCTAATGGTACATTGTGTTTGCTAACTATGTAAGAAGGCTAATAGATGTTTAGAAAACCCTTGAAAACGCTTGTGCAAGTATATTAGCACAGCTGAAAACAGTTTTGCTGGTTAGAGAAGCTATAAAACTGACCTTCCTTTGAGCTAGTTGAGAATCTGGAGCATTACATTGGTTGGTGCAATTAAACTTTCAAAATGGCCAGAAAAAGAGAACTTTCATGTGAAACTCGACAGTCTATTCTTGTTCTTAGAAATGAAGGCTATTTCATGCGAGAAATTGCCAAGGAACTGAAGATTTCCTACAATGGCGTGTACTACTCCCTTCAGAGGACAGCACAAACAGGCTCTAACCAGAGTAGAAAGAGAAGTGGGAGGCCCTGCTGCACAACTGAGCAACAAGACAAGTACATTAGAGTCTCTAGTTTGAGAAATCGACGCCTCACAGATCCTCAACTGGCAACTTCATTAAATAGTACCCGCAAAACGCCAGTGTCAACGTCTATAGTGAAGAGGCGACTCAGGGATGCTGGCCTTCAGGGCAGAGTGGCCAAGAAAAAGCCATATCTGAGACTGGCTAATAAAAGGAAAAGATTAATATGGGCAAAAGAACACAGACATTGGACAGAGGAAGATTGGAAAAAAGTGTTATGGACAGACGAATCGAAGTTTGAGGTGTTTGGATTTCACAGAAGAACATTTGTGAGACGCAGAACAACTGAAAAGATGCTGGAAGAGTGCCTGATGCCATCTGTCAAGCATGGTGGAGGTAATGTGATGGTCTGCGGTTGCTTTGGTGCTAGTAAAGTGGGAGATTTGTACAAGGTAAAAGGGATTTTTAATAAGGAAGGCTATCACTCCATTTTGCAACGTCATGCCATACTCTGTGGACAGTGCTTGATTGGAGCCAATTTTATCCTACAACAGGACAATGACCCAAAGCACACCTCCAAATTATGCAAGAACTATTTAGGGAAGAAGCAGGCAGCTGGTATTCTATCTGTAATGCAGTGGCCAGCGCAGTCACCAGATCTCAACCCCATTGAGCTGTTGTGGGAGCAGCTTGACCGTATGGTACGCAAAAAGTGCCCATCAAGCCTGTCCAACTTGTGGGAGGGGCTTCTGGAAGCATGGCGGGAAATTTCTCCAGATTACCTCAGCAAATTAACAGCTAGAATGCCAAAGGTCTGCAATGCTGGAATTGCTGCAAATGGAACATTCTTTGGCAAAAGCAAAATTTGAAGGAGAAAATTATTATTTCAAATAAAAATCATTATTTCTAACCTTCTATTAATTTTGCAACTCATTTGATAAATAAAAGTGTGAGTTTTCATGGAAAACACAAAATTGTCTGGGTGACCCCAAACTTTTGAACGGTAGTGAATGTTAGGTCATTTGCCATTGAAAGTTTTTCTAACAAACTGTATCTATAACTATATGCAGCTTCTTCACTACTTAGTAGTCAAAGGACCATATATTTTACACTGGTTATGCTTGGTTTTCACAGATCAGCCCATTCACTTGAATGAGACTTAGCTGAGCTTAAAGGAGTTTTCCCATCTCCCTGTTTCAGCAGCTTTGCCTGCTGTCTCTTTTCACTTCCTGTATTCCTTATCAAACAGTCAAAGCCACCTCCCCCGAGCTTGCTGAACAGGACACTATGAAGTATCATAATACTTATTATGGTTACTAGAAATATAATATAAATGCCGTATTATCTGTGTGTTTACATAGAGAGACAACAGACTTTATCAGCAAACTGCAATTAGCTGAAGGCAGAGATGTAGATAAAAGTGAGAGCAGTTCTGTTCTGTCTTATCACACAGTTTCGGCTCTATGGAAATGCTATGTAAACAATGGGAGGAATAATTTCTCATAGCAGGAAAACAAAGCAGCATTGCTAAAGCAATATATTTAGGAAAACTCTTCAATTTACATAAACTACCAGTATAGATAGGATCCTTGAGATGGGAATACCCCTTTAAGCCTTGTGACTGTTGCACTCAGGGAACACCACTATCATTTAAAAAATGTGATCCTTGGAGGTCCCAGGTGTCGGACTCCCACAGACCTTCAGTTGATGACCTTATATAAGGATAGGTAATTAATTAAAAAGCACTGCAAAACTCCTTTAGGCAGTGCCCCATGTTGTGAAAAAACAGTGTTTCGACTGCAAAAGATGTTACGTTTTACATTACCTGCAAAGTGGATGGAATTCTAGCTAATCCCATCCTCTCACTTCAGAAAAAAAATCTGCAGCAGAAAAGTGTCAATTATACCTACGGAAACGCTGGTATTTTCCATATAGGTATAATAGGGGCAGAAAGTCAGCAGAGGAAAACACTGTGGACGTTCAGAATAAAACACAATGTGTTTCCGCAGCAGTCTTTTCCATAGTGGTTTTGTGGCTGTGGTTCGCTACGTGGGGCCTTAGCCTTAAAATGAGCCCCCACGTTGTGGAAATGCAACTTTTTTGTTGCAGATTTTGCTGTGTTTTTTTTAGCCAAAGTCAAGAATGGCTGGATGGAAAATATCAAGGAAACACGTATACTTCTACCTGCTGCTCAATCCATGTTATAAATTCACATTATATTGACAGTATGTATGCCACATACAACTCACTGGAGGAAACTGGAGGATGGAAGTAGTAGTTGTAGTTGTCAATGGTAGGCCAGGGGTGCTCAACTTAGTTCCCAGCATACCTCCCAAGTTGGAGAAGTGTTGAGGAGGCTTGCGGTATACCTTATGGTGGTGGTAGTTTCCCTGGGGCACTTCCAGTTGTGAGAAGTTCTCTACTCTCCTGAGTCAGGTGATGGTGGCCAGAGGAGCCCTTGATGGTGATCGCAGGAATGACTTAGGAGACAGCAGTTTCAGTTGGACAAAATGGTGGAACATTACTGAGACAATGATAATAATGCAGCTTCCTGGATGAGGGTAGTAGTGCAACAGGAGTTCCAACTATGGGAGATGGTATTGAGTCTGGCACTGATTTTTCACAGAAACGAGTTGCAAAATAATGGTTATATCCACAACTCCACTCTATAACTATACAGTACTCTGCCTCTTTCACTATATGTATGAGGGCTGATACGAGTAAGTCCTAATTGGTACTCTGTCTACCTGAGTATTTCAGGGTTCAGTCTGTGAAGCTGTGGTAAATCTCAACTTCTGCTCCAAATTGGCACTTTCTTCCCACTCAGGGGCCTGACAGCAAATTCTTCCCTGCTTCAGGGATGTAGCAATGTTAATGTTGCTGGATTAAGGCTCTGAAAAGAACCCACCACACTTCTCTCAGGGGCTGCAACAGGCTCTCTCAGTCCTACACTATACAGCCCTCCACACGGACCCAGTGTCAGACTGGGGTGCTTAGGGCCCACCAGTAAAATTAATTCTGGTGGGGCCACTATGCAGCTACATGCAAATATTATTTGATACTTGTTTGCAAATTCTTAAAATGTTCCTAACATAATTTTTTTTTTATAGTGGTAGCTTTCAAGCTTGCTTCTGTCCTGAGGTCCTATCACTAACCTGGTGCCTGGCTCCTGCCTTGATCTAGGGCCCTCTTATCTCTATGATCTGGGCATATGTGCCACACAGCAGCAGGTCTCAGACAGCAACAAGATGCTGCAAGATGATTGGTGCTCGGGCCCTGGCGGAAGGACATCGACTGGTCCGACTCTGCACCTGGATGTCATCTCACCCCCAATGTGTCTACAGTATTTAGAAATAAACTGGGTACACGGAGCTTCCCTCATATGTCCAAAAATGGGAGGCAGAACTTCAAATATCCCTCACCCCTGGAGAAATATCCTCTGTCTTCAAGCGCTCCCTGGGCCCTTCTAGATGTGTACGCTTGCAAGAGTTGAGCTTTAAATTGGTCATCAGATGGTATAAAATCCCCACTGTAATTCATAAGTTCTATCCTGAGGCTTCCCCTTTGTATTGGTGCTGCCATAAGGCCGCAGGCTCCTAACTGCATATTTGGTGGGAATGCGAAAAGATATCCCCCTACTGGTCGCTCATTCATTGGGTTCTGAACCAGGTTTGTGGACTCTCCGAACCTCTGACCCATGTAGGCATATTTGTGAATTTGTGGCCCCCTTTCCCCCCTAGGTCCCACAAGCGACTCTGGCTTCAGCTTATGTCATTCGCCAAGTCTTTGATCCCTTTGTACTGGGCATCCGAATCCCCTCCTACAGTATCTCACTTTCTGTGGAAAGTCTCTCAAGTAGCCCATATGGAGGAACTTTCCCACTTGGAACTTCGTACTCACCAGAAGTTCAGCTCTATGTGGGTGCCATGGTATACTTTTTCTAACGATCCTACCTGGGTGCACCTGTGGGAACCCCCTGATTAATTGATATTCTTTGAGACCCTTGGACTGTTATTCCCAGCATTCATTGTCTCCCCCCACCACCGCATATCCCAACTCTTGTTGTGTCATTCGTTGCTCACTTTGTGGTTATATACCAGCATTATTGAACGTTTTGTTTGTGACTGTATTGCCACGCTTATTGTTTTCAATGATGTATGTTTTATGGTGTTATTTTGAAAATCCAATAAAACGTTATTTACAAAAAAAAAAAAAAGAAAGAATCTGGGTAGTTTCTTTAAAAAATCTATCTCGCATATTATACTGACATATAGCTTTGTTGAGATGCTGTACAATGAGTATCTGCATGAAGTACAGTGAAAGCACTGTGCCCTGCCACGGTGAATTGGGGACCCACCTGGCTTAGCAGCCCACAGGGGGATTCACATGTTCACCTGTGGACTAGTCTAAGCCTGCACAGACCCAATAATAAATACTTCAGTATTGTCCTTATGATGTCTGAAATGACAGACATTCTGCACTGTGTTCCTAACTATTGCTATGCTTTCAAGCTTATGCTATAAAAATAACATATTCCTTCAGATATTATCTTCTTTTAATCTGCTTCTAACATTCTGGGAAAAACTTGTACTGTACATCTTCATTGTACGTTGCCCTGGAGATGCCAGCTGCATCGACAGTGCCAGGCTCTAGCATCCATAGGGGGAACACAAAAACCATTGCTAATGTAGGAAATATTGCTAGCAATCTTGCCCCAGGAGAGGTCCAGGACGAATAAGCTTTTGCTGCAGTCACAAAGTTAGGAACAGGATCAAAATGTGTAAGTAGACGCAGCTGTGACTTCGGCAGATGTGTGGCTTTTTTTTCTGTCTCCTGCTTTTTCCTACTTTAGTTTAAAGATAAAAATAAATGTAGACTACGGCAATGGATCTCTTATTTCTATTATTTGTTTACCTAGACATAAAATGGAAAGGTATGAGGTAAACAAATAAGTAATGGGATTCTATTGCTCCTACCCTGGAAATGTCACTGTCCCTCATTCCCCTATTTCCCATTTGCTTTACTGGTGCTAATATATCTTTGATCCAGCAAATAAAGCTTGTTTTCATTATATAGACATATAGATAGATATAGATAGATGTAAATGTGCAATACAGATGGCATGATACTGTATTTGAGAACTGACCCATGCAGCGTTACACTACAGTGCCTTGCAAAAGTATTCATACCCCTTGAATTTTTTAACATTTTGTCACCTTATAACCACAAACTTAAGTGTATTTTATTGAGATTTTAAGTGATAGACAAACACAAAGTAACAGATAATTGTGAAGTGAAATGTAAATGATACCTGGTTTTTAAAATTTGTTTGGTCGTTCACCATACTTTGGTCCTCAGAACACATGCACCACACTTGACCACTGAGGTCAATCAGCAGCCTCAGCAGTCACTGGAGAGGAACTGGTGACATATGTAAGTGACATCACCGGTCCCTCTCTAGCGACCGCCTAATTGGCCTCAGTGCTCACGTGGGGTGCAGGAGGAATAATACATGGTGCATGACTGAATGGGATGCAGTGTCCCTGGAACGCTGGGGACAGGTGAGTATATTTTTTTTTCTTGGTGTTACACCACTTTAAGAATAATGTCTCATAGTGCACACAGTATAATATACCAGATTGGCTGTCATGCATTATAATGTCTCATAGTGGCCCCTCAACTCACTATAATATTCTTTGGAGACCCATGCACTTTTCTTTATAAATTTTTACTAAAAAAAATATGCATTTTTAGATAAAAAAAAAAAACATGTTTTAAAACCCCATGCATGAATCAATCAATCAATCAATCAATCAATCAATCAATCACAGTGCTCAGAGTCAAATAAACTCAATCTGTACTGTGCACACTACTGTACTACACCATGCCTCAGCTGCATGAATGTATCACAATGCTGAGAGTCAAATACACTCAATCTGAACTATGTGTGCTACTGTGCTGCACTGTGCAGCGGTTGCATGAATGTATCACAATGCTCAGAGTAATAATAATTTGTTTCATACAAGTTACGCTAGGTTCACACACAAGCGGACCCCCCTGAACGGAAACCTAATCTGCTTAAAAAAGATGGTACCCTCGGAAACCCACGGACCCCGAAAAAAGCGGAAAAATGCAGAATGGGGAACGGAATACTCTGTTGGAGACCTGTCGCAGATATGAACCTAGCCTTAGGAAAACCCCCAGTTATAGTGAGGTCATACACTAGCTACTACAGCCAGTGTTAGACCTATTGAGTTTTTGCTGCTTAAGGCTGCGGTGTTTTACAGTCCCTGTAAAGCGGATGGGATTCTGGCAAATTCCATCCAAACATTGCAGAAAAATATGCGCAGCGGAAATGCTGTGATTACCAAAACCGTCGTGGTTTTGGAAATCGCAGCGTGTCAATTATACCTACAGAAATGCCGGCGGTTTCCCTATAGGTATAATTGAAGCAAAGTCTGCAGAGGAAACTTCTGCGGAACCTCTGTAAAAATCGCTGCATTTCCAGCTGATTCATTAATTAAAAATAGGATTGTTTTTGTCATTGATAAACATTAATTACATAAAAGTTACAAATCCGCATTATTCCTGCTTTCCTCTATTTATTGAGTCAGCAGAGAATTGGGGACTTGTGCACTATGTGCCTCAGCACTCGGCGACCAAATTCAACTGCTGTTGCTCCTAAATGCTTCCACTTTTCAATAATACTGCTCACAGTTAATGGTGAAATATCTAGCATTTTTCTGCAGCTGACAATGGTGGGATCCTATTCCAATATCATGCTAGGATGCAGTGAACTCTATAGAACAAGTCATTCTTTCACAGATGTTAGTAAGGGCAGACTGCATGGCTAGGTACTAAGTTTTATACACCTGTGTTAATGGGACTGAATGAAACACCTGAATTTAGTGATTAAGAGCTGTGTCCCAATACTTTTCTCCATTTAATGCAGCTTATGATATATTGTTTAGCCTTGCACCCCCAAAAATACTTTGCTCGTGTACTATGAGCATAAATTATCAGAACACTACCAATGCATAGGAAGAGTGCTACAGAATGAGCCTGAATATGTACATTGCATGCACCCAGTCTCTGTGAACCGTTTTCTTTCTGTCCAGATTTGACTCCATTGAGAAAGCACCAGGTGCATTTTAACTGGCAAAATTGGGAAACATTCAACGGTTTAATGGTATCAATTTGCTTCACCAAATGAATGCCTAGATTGCTTCTAATTAAGCAAAGCTCCATTTCTAGGGTAATGATCTCATTTAAATTGTATCCAGAACACTTTAAAAAAATAAACTTGAGAGCTCTAGACTATTATTCATAGGTTATTACATTCCCAGAGACTACAAACAAACAAGAGCGAGCACAGAGTTAGTTTCCGAAATCATTTCAGCACACTCAACAGCAGCATTTACCATCTGAATAGCTGAGTAGTACAGCTGCGGAGGACCTCATTACACCCAGGCTTGACTTAAAGGGCCACTGAAGCTGCTTTCAAAAATGGTATGTACAGTTTTAAACATATTTAAAGCTAAAATGTTCCTAAAGGTAAAACAATGTTGAAAATCTTCAACTGTTTTGTGTTCATAGCTTCTATGTAGAGCTATGGGTTTCTATAAGTACAGGCTACAATCACTACTCAACTCCCTAGGCCTCCTCTTCTAGATAACCGTCAAACAGGATGAAAATGGAAGAGAGTGACACTTGGTTACAGCATCAGACTACACAGAGTTTGCTTGTAGTCTGTAGATCAGAAGGGGTAATGTCTCTCATTAGGGAGAGACTGGTACAAGATTTATTTGACCATTTATTCCTAGCACCTCCTCTTTTTCACCAATGAAGTCTTATTTGCATATTCCTTGTGAAACATTCTTAGCAGGGCATGCATGGCCTACTAAGACCCTGAACCAGTCTCTCCCTAATGAGAGACATTACCCCAATCTGACACACATTGAGATCTCTCACACAGCCAGCTAATACCCCACTCTGCTCTGATGACAGGCAAAAATGTTGAAACAGCTGTCGGTGGATGGTAAACTCTTCCATTTGAAGCAGTTATACTGGCTTGGTTATTATTCCCAGATTATGCCCTTAGATTTCTTTGTTCAGTGAGCTACCTTCCAAAAGTTAGTGCTAGAAGCAAATTTCTTTTTCACCAAATAAGTCTTATTTGCATATTCCCTATGTTGTAGTCTATAAACATGTAGATAAATACAGTAAGTCTTCTTAGAAGCTCTACATGCAACTGGATAGAATAATAGAAGGGAGGAGGAATTGGAGTAATACTGTATAAAATGGTAGGATATAACTATGCACAGTATTTGTTTGTAGTCTGTAACTATGGCGATATATAGGTCTACATAAGGGCTATAGACAAAAAAAGTAAATTTTAATCATATTTACTTGCAATAGCGTATTATACTGCTTGTATTTCTAAGGGTTAGACCTCTGTTTTCTATATATGGAGCTTTGATGCCTTCTCACTAATACATTTCCTAGGGAACTCTATGAGGGTTGGCTTGACCTGCAGTAGGCCAGTCTCTATAACATTATCATAAACTGCAAAGGTACCGTAGAAACAACGGCATTTGGAGGCGACTTTGGAACAAATCACTTTACACTGTGGTCTACAATATTATTATGGGATGAGACACAAATGACCTATTAGATCTTATTGGCAGTATATTCTGTGAGTATAATGTTAACAATAAAGATTACAATCCTATTAAAAGAGGATGCATACATATTCTATATAAATGGAGGGTAACTCTCAAAATTATGTCCATTAGAATGCCTAAGATACCCTAGTCCAGCCAATGCTTTCATCCAGGATTGTACTGGCCCACCAGAGTATTCTCTGGTGATACTAATATGTAAAACGTAATAATGACCCCCAGAGATCCAGCAGAAGACTCATTAAGGCTAGGTTCACAGCTGCATTGGAGCCTCCGTAGGAGACTCTACTGCAGAATCCATCTAAATCGGCAGAGAGAAAAGTCCTACATAGAGTCCTGCACTATAAAATCAGTGGAAACCCAATGGACACCCAGCAGACCCCATGGGTATGGGGTTCATGGATATTTGCTTTTTTAGCAGACTTTCGGGTCCCCATGAGGACCCAAACAAATGAGAGAAGAACGCTACTGCAAAGTTATCATAGGTATTATTTCTTATGGGATGATTACAAATAGTATCAGTTATTAGATCTTTATAATGCCTACATGGACATGCACAGGTCTGGCCCACATTGGAGTTTTCACCTTTTGTCTTTTCTTGGCAGGTCATACAGTGACTAACAAGGAGCCCAGGAGAAAAAAAAACCTCCTCAGGTGCATCAGCCTTGGCCATGATGAGAGTGATATTGATTTAACCAATCTAGGTCATGGATAGTCACTGTATCTTTGATTTGCATATCATTAATATGTGATATTTCCTATTAATTGCAGTAGTAGAAATTATTTCATTAGTAGACCGGCACAAAACAAAACTGTAATCTATATGAAGTGGTTGAAGATGATTGTAGTAGGTATTTGTGCACATCTTCTTACGCTAGGCTTTCTGATTAGTCTAAGTCCTTAAAATAATTGGAGCTGAAAAGAATGTTGAACTTATTGCCTTCCTAAGTGAGATCCATCAGAACTCACTGCTAGTGTAATTATTTATGCCCAAACTAATTAAATCAGTTCAAGCAGATTTTATGATATTTTAAAATGATTTCTTAATAGGCTTTTTTTTACATAATAAAGTCTTTGGTGTTATCTCTTGGTGGAGGAATGCTTAGATTGTTGTATTTGTTTCTTAATCCTTCAAAAAAACATTTTAAGTCTTAAAATAAAATGGATGACTAAAATGTCATCACGTAACCCAGACTTGTCATCTGATATACACTGATCACGTTATGTAGGCCTTCTTCAACCACAAATTTCTTGTTGCTGTTGAACTAGTCCCAACAAACTGTCTGATCTGCCTAGGGTCATTTACCCCCATAAAGACGGGACTTGTTTTGGTCTTCAGGATGTAATGGGTTTTTTTTGTTGTTTGTTTGTTTTTTTAATCTTCGCTTTCTAACAGTCATTTCTCCCATTGATATAGCTGTATGAGGGCTTGTTTTTTGCAGGCCAAGGTGTATTTCTAAGGCACTATTTTAGGAATACATAAAATGTATTAAAAAACTTTTTATTAACTGGTTTGGAAGGGGATGGAAAAAACAGCAATTTTAATATTTTTGGGGATCTGTTTTTTGAGTTTCTTTTCCCCAGTGTTCACTGTGCTGTACCAATGATGATTTCATTTGATATAAATTTTTTCAGCAAGTCAGTATGATTAAGGCAATGCTAAATTTGCAAATGTGCTCTTCCTTACCTCTTGACTGGACAGATATGTATGTCATGAGCTAAACAGCTTTGCTTGATAAGATATCAAAAAAGTGATATACATACATATATATATATATATATATATATATATATATATATATAAGTCATATCATATACATCACATGTCACCAGGGAGATACTATATACTGTAATGGGGTTATTAGGTGTGCAAAACCTATTTTCAAATACCTTGGAGGATACTAGAGGGGATCTATAATTCAGGACCATCATCTATTAGCTAGAAGTGAAGGCATCTGCAAAGAGTATCTCGTAGCTTGGAGCATATTATATTATTGGGCACTGTATAAATTATTTCAAGTGTGGAAGAGCTGTTCGGTTTGGCTGCAGAGTTTAGCTAAATGCTGGAGGTCTCATCAGTAGGATTTGCTACCTTGGGATTAGTTTATTGTCAGCAAACAAAAATGCAGTGTCCAAAATGGAATACCTCTTATATGTCTTCAAGAAAATCTACTTATTTATTGCTATTTTGAGCTTGAAGGAGATGTACTGTATGTCTTTATACAGCACCACCTTTTCACATGAGATGTGTCTGGTATTGCTGTTTAGTCTCATACACTTAACTACTACAATACCAGACAAAGACCATGGACTAGATAGACACTAATTTTCAACAATTTGCAGACCCTTTTTCTGATCTCACACAACCATTTTTCAGTGGCATCAAGACCACTTTTGGTGGCCATATTAATAATAAAAATGTGTCCAGCCATTTGAATTTGGTTAAAGAATCACTGAAGAAATTCAATATCATAAAAATATGCTAGCAAAACCCTTGACAGGCTGAAGTACAAATTACAACGATTGGGTGGCCATACTTAGACTCATAAAGGATAGATATCTTGTGGCAGAGTATCACTAAATCATTGATTTTTGAAATGATGATCTACCTGTGCCACACATCTCAAGATATGTACAACCAAGAGAAAAAGTGAGAAAGAACAAGTTTGTATTTCTGCAGAACGATGAATCTCTAGATTGGGTCTTGATGTTTTCCCAAAATCATATTCATGATTTTATCCATCTATCTTTTTGATGGTTCATCTAAAGAGCCAGCTGCTCTCAATACAGACTTGATTTGGCAAAGGAATCACTTGTTTTATTCTAAGAAAATCCATATAAAACCTCCTACACATGACTATATGACAGATCCATGACACCCATTGCCCAGCGTGTGCTATAAGCTCATCATGTACCATCAAAAAATGAGCACTGAGGAATTATTATGGAGGTGCAATAAACTCCATGGATAATACAGTGCTTTCTTATGTTTAATCAGTTTTTATTGAAGTCTTTGCAAATAAGAACAAGAAAGAGCAAAGCCAAAAAAAAGGGTCTGGAATACTGATCCAGAGGGACTTTTGGTCCAGTGTATAGTACTTATGGACTTTGAAATGCAATTGGATGTGTAAATATTCCAAAACACTAATAGGATTGCAGCCATTATTGGGTAGAGGATTTTGGAAAGAATAAGGAATGTTCATTTTATTACGTAAACCAGAAAAATGTGCTGTATTTTTTCCAGAATTATAATAATGGGTTTCCATATTTAATGTCCTACATTTATTATTCTGTGACTATTACACAAAGTTTTTTTTATTCACAAACAGCAAAAACTTCAAACTGCACCATGTGAAAGGGGAATTGGTGAAGTTTGCATAGCAAAGGCTGACAGACCTTTCACTCGCTATCTTGAGGTTTTGCAGGAAGGACTTTTAAGCAACTTTGTGAACAGTAGCATCTCCTGGTACAGTGTATTCACAGAAGTGTCCTAAACTTTTCCTAAGCACCAGTGGGAATTTGACAGTGTGTCAGACATTGCTGGGGAAGCTCTAAAACCTAAGCTGTATGTAGCGGCAGCCTAATTATCTGAACTGGGAGACAGCTGAGGCTGCAGGTTGGTTATCTGAGATGTCAGATACCTGTGTTCTATTTTCTTTGTGAGCTCTAGTTCATTCCAGGCTATGAGCTGCTCACCCACAATTTTGCCATGATTTTTTCTGATACATTTTGTGGAAGAGTCTAAAGTAGAACTTATTTTCTTAAATTAATGTTCTTTGTACAGTGGTCCCTTAAGTTACCTGCCCTTAGGTTACACTATTTTCAACATACTGGCCTTACTAATAGTTAGACAGTGTAAACTTAGACAGACAATCTGAAACTACACCATATTTATCACTGTGGCTGATGCTGGATGTTAAATCTGGTCGATCTTTACACTGCCTAGACTATGTTCATACCATATTTTAGTTGGCTTATTATTGAAGAAAAATACACATTACCTGATGCCAGGTGAAACCCTGGATCTGTGCAGGATGCAGGCAGGTCCATGATGAAATCAACACAGGTAGATAATGCGGATGAAGCAACCACTCACTGCAATCCATGAGGGTGGTGGATGCTAGCATTCCAAATGTGCACAGATAAAGCTTGTATAAGATGCTTGTCACATGATAAGTGGGGTTCACGTATGGAGGTGCTTCACAGCCCGCCTAACCTAATAATATGGGCGTCACTAATGAGCTGTTTTTGGCACTGTGCTCCTTACATTTTCATGTGAGTGGCAGATTTGTTTCATGAACAACAGTGACATGATACAATGCAATTTTGCCCTTTTTGCAACTCTTTATCATGCTGAATAAGAACTCACAATCTTCTGTCCTAGGCATGCTAGAGGTTTCATAGGAAACTGCTCTAGACAATGTTGCACGCTGGACTCCCGTAGTTTCCACTTTCCGTACCTTCTTCTGAATAACACTCTTTAAGGGTACATCACAAATATCATCTGACATAGCTTAAACAAATTGGTGGCCCGATAGGTTCTCACCATGACCTCAAAAAGAAAAGATATTGCAGCAGAAGGCGCATACTTCATGGATAAAATAGTATTTATCTTTACTGGCACAAATAGCATACTAAGAGGACACTAAAAGCTTTAAAACCATACAAATACTAGATCTATTGAGAAAGCACAAGCAAGACAATATGAAAAGCAATTCATATCCAAGGCCATAAATAACAAGGTATCTCTAACATCACCATAATATAGTAACAAAATAAAGTACATAAATTTAAAAAAATGCCCAAAAGGTGCAACCTTAGAGAATGCACTGGTTGGACAGATCATAGGTTTGCACCAGGAACTTGCACTGTTCAATACTTTATATGAAAAGTCGAGTGACTGACTGAAGGAGTATGTAGGTATGCTACTGGAACTTGAAAATGGAGGTTAAACCTACCTCATCTCAGCTTGCTTGGAGCTCCATCCACTGAGGAGCGCATTGCACGTTGTTTCAGATTGTCCTAGATTTATTCCTATAGCTAATACAGAATATTCAGGGCTTCTTTTGAGTAAATCGCCCTGTATAAATAAGATTCATGATGGAAGGAACATAAAAACGAGGGGCACAAGCTGAGATTGTAGGGGGGTCAGAAGCAAAGTCAGGAAATATTATTTTAAAGAGTAACTGAAATGTGGTTGGGAAATCCACAGGAAGTGAATTTAAGCATGCTTGAGATAAACACATGTCTATCTTAAGATAAACTTGAAACAATATAAGGGCAGACTATATTGACCATGTCGCCTTCATCTGCCATCAACCTTCTATGTTACTATTCAGAACCTTGAAAATGTTCCTGTCTTTTACATAGAACAAGAATTACATCTTCCAGCAGATCTTTCTAACTTTTACATGTAATCAATGACTATTCTATTTTTATTTTATCTCAATTTTTTTGTCTTAGCGAGACACCATGGAGGTTTTGGAACCAAGTAGAGTACATTTACATAGGATCTGAAAAATGGACTAAAAAGTCAGCAGAATGATTGATGCAGAGAGTCTCAGTGTTTACAGCTGATTGCCTAGGTTACAGACCTGCTCCCGGCCATCTATATTCTCTTCTCTACCTTTCTCTGCATATTGCTTTCAGTTAAAGAGCAGGATAAGGGCTAAAAAAGTTTATTGATCAGCAACTCTGTTATCCCTGGATGTAAATCCAGAGATAACCATGCAGTTTACAACAAGCACCAGCATACTGCTGGACTGAGCTGAAAACAGGGAGTAGAGGGGAGAGGAGACAGAAGGGCAGCTGAACTCTTGAGATGGGAAAACTCTTTTAACACTGCCCACTAGATTTTGGAACACAGCTGTTGGAATATAGGTATCTCTGGTTGACACTAGTGAGCAGAGGCATAACTTGAAGCTTTTAGAGCCCAGTGAAAATATCACTTACCAAGTGCCATGAATATTAAATCTTGAAAGATGAAGTCTGGTTGGTTGGTAATGGATGTGGATGGAATGGTCAAATTCATTAATTTAAAGGGGTGTCCCAATACATTATTATGTTATACAGTTTAGAACCATTTATGATAATGTCAAGTTTTTTTGCAGTTGCATCAAAAAATTAAATGAAAAATTTAAAGCTCTTGGAATACAGTAAGCGAATTCAATAAGAAGATCTATCGCAGCCTGAAGACCAAACTTTACTTTTTAAGACTTGCCCCTCCATCCTATGAAAACACTGTATCATAATTATGTGACTGTTTTTACAAATAAAGCTGTACTGTGCTCTAGTTATATTCAGTAGCACTGTCACCCGATGTCCCAGCAATGATTTGCCAAAAAAAAAAAAGCATATTGGCAGTCATTAAGGGGTTAAAGATTGTGATATACCATTTATTTTATTTATAACTTCCTTCTTTAAACTTGTCAGAAAAAGTTCTGGCAGTGTAGAGGGCTCATGTGTGACCCAGTTGTTCAGTAGTTCTTTTCTGCCTGTCCGTATTATAGGAGATTTCTTCCAGTTTCTTTGGAAGCTTTCACTCGTACAATAATGTCATGCTGTTGGAGATGTTCAAATAAATTACAGACTGCAATAGATCCCCTTTGCAACAATTTTTCATTATATCTTATGTTCCTGGATTCCCCAGGTATTTCCTGCTTACTCGAGACCAAAGTATATTTTTATAATGATCCGTGAATCTCCAGCTCTGGCATTGACTGCTCAATGGATGATACAAAGTGCACAGTATATTGAAGCTATTAATGATGTACAGCTCAATAAATCTGGGGGAGAAAAAGTTGAACCATTCTGCAGATGATAGACAGATATAATAAATTCCCCCTTTAGGGATTCAAATGGAGCAGTTTATTACAGTTTCACCAGGGTTTAGGAAAGACAACCGCAGTAAATAAAAACTGCAATCACTTAAAGTAAGTTCTAAAATTCTGAGGAGATTGAGCACTATGAACATAAGACCCAGTGAAATATTCTGTCTTGTTACTTTTTTATAAACTTTCTATGACTGTATATTGCATTGGGGAATAGATCATGACTGGGTCCCTGTTACCCAGTACAGAGAGTCACTGGAAAGAGCTGTGGACCATGTATTGCCCATTAATTTTCAAGGCTGGAATGAAATATCCACTGGGGGAGAAAAAGGTAGTCAACTAGCAGCTTACCTGGCACTCAAAGTTGATCACTGAAGATTTTGACACTTGGTGATCATCTAAGCCCCAGCAAGTTCGCATTAAGAAAAGGGGCTATCCAAATCAGACCTACAGTGCCTTGCGAAAGTATTTGGCCCCCTTGAACTTTTCAACCTTTTGCCACATTTCAGGCTTCAAACATAAAGATATAAAATTTTTATTTTTTGATGAAGAATCAACAACAAGTGGGACACAATTGTGAAGTGGAATGAAATTTATTGGTTATTTTAATCTTTTGTAAAAAATAAAAAACTGAAAAGTGGGGCGTGCAGTATTATTCGGCCCCTTTACTTTCAGTGCAGCAAACTCACTCCAGAAGTTCAGTGAGGATCTCTGAATGATCCAATGTTGTCCTAAATGACTGATGATGATAAATATAATCCACCTGTGTGTAATCAAGTCTCCGTATAAATGCACCTGCTCTGTGATAGTCTCAGGGTTCTGTTTAAAGTGCAGAGAGCATCATGAAGACCAAGGAACACACCAGGCAGGTCCGTGATACTGTTGTGGAGAAGTTTAAAGCCGGATTTGGATTCAAAAAGATTTCCCAAACTTTAAACATCCCAAGGAGCACTGTGCAAGCGATCATATTGAAATGGAAGGAGTATCAGACCACTGCAAATCTACCAAGACCCAGCCATCCCTCTAAACTTTCATCTCAAACAAGGAGAAGACTGATCAGAGATTCAGCCAAGAGGCCCATGATCACTCTGGATGAACTACAGAGATCTACAGCTGAGGTGGGAGAGTCTGTCTATAGGACAACAATCAGTCGTACACTGCACAAATCTGGCCTTTATGGAAGAGTGGCAAGAAGAAAGCCATTTCACAAAGATATCCATAAAAAGTCTCGTTTGTAGTTTGCCACAAGCCACCTGGGAGACCCACCAAACATGTGGAAGAAGGTGCTCTGGTCAGATGAAACCAAAATCCAACTTTTTGGCCACAATGCAAAACGATATGTTTGGCGTAAAAGCAACACAGCTCATCACCCTGAACACACCATCCCCACTGACACACATGGTAGTGGCAGCATCATGGTTTGGGCCTGCTTTTCTTCAGCAGGGACAGGGAAGATGGTTAAAATTGATGGGAAGATGGATGGAGCCAAATACAGGACCATTCTGGAAGAAAACCTGTTGGAGTCTGCAAAAGACCTGAGACTGGGATGGAGATTTATCTTCCAACAAGACAATGATCCCAAACATAAAGCAAAATCTACAATGGAATGGTTCACAAATAAACGTATCCAGGTGTTAGAATGGCCAAGTCAAAGTCCAGACCTGAATCCAATCGAGAATCTGTGGAAAGAGCTGAAAACTGCTGTTCACAAATGCTCTCCATCCAACCTCACTGAGTTCGAGCTGTTTTCCAGGGAAGAATGGGCAAGAATTTCAGTCTCTCGATGTGCAAAACTGATAGAGACATACCCCAAGCGACTTGCAGCTATAAACGCAGCAAAAGGTGGCGCTACAAAGTATCAACTTAAGGGGGCCGAATAATTTGGCACGCCCCACTTTTCAGTTTTTTATTTTTTGCAAAAGTTTAAAATATCCAATAAATTTCGTTCCACTTCACGATTGTGTCCCACTTGTTGTTGATTCTTCACCAAAAAAATAAAATTTTATATCCTTATGTTTGAAGCCTGAAATGTGGCAAAAGGTTGAAAAGTTCAAGGGGGCCGAATACTTTCGCAAGGCACTGTATTTCTGGTCCAGATTCTGTTAGTGTTGCATGTCGAGTTTCTGGGCTGATTTCAATGAAGGGTTCCATGATTAGAACCAGTACCAGGCATCTGATTCGCTCTGCCTCTTCCCTCCTCTTCCATGTTCACTGGTATTATTTACTAAGGGGGTTGACAGACTACAGCATTGTAATAGTAAATTCAGCTCCAATAGTACAGGTAACCACCTGTGAATACAGCAGAGGAGGGAGGTGGCGGAGCAATTTGAGTTCGGGTGTTGATTCTTATCAGTAGACCTTAGATTAGACTAGATTGGGTGTATACAGATGCAGGGATACCTAATGTGCGTCTATTTTACTTTATTTATTTACATATCTGATTTATAGAAAAGGGGTGATTTAAACTTTTAATATTTTTTTACTTTTTCAATTATTTTTAGATCCCCCCAGGGGTCTTATCACTTATACGATACACTACAAAGTTATTGCATTGCAATGACTGTAAAATCCCTAGACTTCTATTACAGGCCGCCTAACCTGTTTGCTGATGACAAGCCTAGGAGCTTTCAATAGGTTCCTGGCTTTCATAGCAAAAGATCTCATTCCTGGGAGGACCGTCACTGTTAAGATGAAAATGGGGAAATAGTGCCTCGGTCAGGTTTGACTGAGGAATCAGAAAGGTTAATGCCCACGGTCAGCATGCGTATTGTCACCGGGTCTCCGCTGAGTGCCTGCCATATTTAAAGACTCGGCATCCGCTGTATTATTCCTTTCATTATACATATTAAAGGGGTTTTCCAAAGAGATTAGATTCATTTACCTGATTTGGTGGACTCTTGATGATGGTCCAAAGGGGTTCTGGCCTGGTTCCAACCCCTGGGTCACGTAATTGGACCCAGTGCTTCTCACTCCAGATCACTCCACCCTCCCCTGATCTCACAGGTAATTTACCTGTTTCCTATCATGTGACCCAAGGGTCGGAACCAAGCCAGAACCCCGTGGTCCATTATTAAGAGTACACCGGATCAGTTGAGTTAATCTAAACGCTCTGAAAAATCCCTTTAATGGGAATCACTAGTTGCTACTGTGTGTCCGTCATGCAATGGATCCATTACTATGTTCTAGATTACATTTATGTAAGATGCTAACAATGTCTAAGGCAATAGCGATACCTACAACATTATGTTTGTGGGTTACAGCAACTGGTCTGAATTCTCAATATTTACCTATGGTGGAAAAAGTTACATGTCAATTAATTTCATACTCATTGTTCATGCATTGATAATAGACCATTCATAGAATTTTACTGTTCATTTTTAAGTCATTTTTCTTCTTAGAGTAATCCAGCAAAATGGTTTGTTGACTATCTATAGAATCCATCATTCACTTTTACATTTGCCTCCAATATTCTGTTTTAAATGCATTCAACTCCATATGTACTTATACATAAAAAAGAATTCATTTACTGTGTGGATCAGCTTTGGATCCCATTAAAATTCAGAAATTGCCATTACTCAGTTTCTATCAGCAACTTAAAGGAGTTTCTCATCTATCTATCAATTTATCCTTGCATCTTATGCCTATCTAACAACACCAAACGTCCTTACAAACAAACTTTAAAGGAGATGTTGCTATATAGCTACATATAGCTATATATAGCCCCTCTGTAGACCAATGGATCTCCATGGTAACATACTACAAAGAAATTCTTTGCAGCCTGATTCTGAAATCTTAGATAGTCAGTCTAAATGGCTCAGGTTGCATGATAAATTTGTCGCACAGACTGCCAGTGAAAAGCTTTACACCACTTATTGGTTGGCTTAGTTTGTGCCAAAAATTTATACCAAAATGGTGATAAAAAATGTTGCATTTAAAGCCACAATCCTTTGGTCTTAGTCACAACCCCTTTTATTTTAAGCCATGCCCCCTTGTTGAGCCAGTCAAGAAAAATGGCTTAAAACCTGATTTGACATCTTTCAGAAGAAATTATACAAATGTTGGCATTTTATGCCACATTTTAGGCACATACACATTTGTAAATTTCCCCCTATATTTATGGGTGCCATATACACAAAACTATTAATTATTTTTTAATCAACATTATTTACAAAGTTGCTGCATTTTTACTTTAGATACATTCATACCCTCTCAGGAAGCTCTTGTCATATTCTTAAAGTTCATATTAATAATAACTGGATTTCTCATTTATTCTTATTAATGAATTGTTCTACAAGCTGGAAGACTCATATGATCATGACATGGTTAACATTTGGCAATTTTTATGACTACAAGTGAGTTAATAAAATTGTCATGGTTTCCATTAATGACAGGACAGTGGTGTTTTTACCATCCAGCTGGGAGTATTTAACGCTGTACCATTTCCAGTTCTGAGGGAAATTATTATTTATTTCCCCCTCAGTAATAAATAGTTCAATTAACCTTGGTATTGTTCTCATTTTGAGTGCATAATGCTATTTTTTTACATTTTGGCATATTTTTCCCGGTAATTAGAAATTGCAGAGCTACTTTATCCTAACAGTGTCATGAGAGGTAACCACAAACTAATGCATTTGCTAAAATATTAAAACTCATTTGCATTTCTATCTCCAGTGGTGCAGATTCCATTTTCTTTAATTTTATTCATATCTGCACGCAAAGTAAGTCTCAAAGAGCCTGGAAGGGAATAATTCTCTGCTTCGAGAATGCAATGAAGATTTCATCAAACTATTGATTAAAAAAAATATATGGCATCAATTTTTTTGCAACATAATATATGAGCAATGCGACTGATATTGTTTACAATTGTGTTATCAAGATTTGTCAATAAAGTTCTGTTTTTGCATTATTGTATAACACAGTGGTAATTGTACAATACCAGTTGTCCAAGACTATAATATCGATTGCTGCGGTCACTTTACTACTTACCAAGCACAGCACCATACATTGATTGTTTGGTGCTAAAGCTCCAAGTTGTTCACTTGGATAGGACTGAACTTTGGCATGGCCATGTGCCCAATGGACGCTATGTCACTGGCCAGAGAAGAGAAAGTGGAGCTCAATATCATAGTCAAGTATTTTGATATACACAAAAATAGTTTAATTTAATTTAGTTTAGTTTATTTATTATCAACATATTGTGCATAGAGAATGGTGAACTAATTTGTCATGAGCTGGTTCGATTTGAGTATTCCAAATTGTCTTGGACTAACTAATGTGGCTGCTGCCACATGTATTGCGCAAGAAAAATACAGAAGAGATACGTATTTTGTGAGTTACTATGACGCCCTGGTGTGATCTGTTATCAGCTGATAGCCTCTCTGCCAGTAGTCAGTGGGAGGTGGACAGTGCTGATGTCATACAAACTATATAGGGTGCAGTAAGCATGAACACAAGGCATTGCAGTGTTAGAGAGTATAAGGATGGATCTGTGATTCATATCTCTGCATGATACAGAGAGCACTGGGTTGAATTCTGAAAAGCTTAAAAATTGCAATAGAGCTAGAGAATATTAGGATTAGGACAGTTAAATAGGACAATAGTCAGATTTAAAAAAAATACAGGAAGATTAGTAATAGAAATCATACAGTAGATAGGAGCAAAGAAGATGTGTGCTGTTGTGAGCATGACAGCACAACAGTTTGCAGTAATACACAGACAAAGGACAGTTAACGCTTTAATTGCCAATAACTGCAACAGAGCAGTTTCATCTGTCTACAGAGTGTTTAGACATAGTTTTTACTGACAGTCAGTCCTGTTAGTGAAAAATCTTTTCTTAATGATTTTTCGGGCAAGATTTTAATTATTTTTCATTAAATGGATAAAAACAGCCGTTTTAACAACAAAATGCTGATTCCGCCTGTGCTAATCTGAAAAAAATCTGTTTAAGCTTCTTTTTTTTTTTTTGCTCACCTAATATATAGTCTTTCAGCCTGTGCTAATCAGAAAAAATCTTTTATTTAAGGTTTTTTTTGTGTTCACTCAATAAACCGTGTGACGGAAAGTGCTAATCTGAAAAAAATTATTTGTTTCTTAAGCATTCTTTTTTGTGTTCCTCACACAATATACATTCTAGCAGCCTGCACTAATCTGAATAAAAAAACACTACTTAAGGGGTAGAGATGGATGAACCATTTTGTGATGAGCTGGGTTTGTCCTGAACAATTCAAATTATTAGTTTTTTAACAAAACCAAACAAAACCAGCAACAACAATCTACAACAAAAAGAGCTGCTTTTCAAGCAATGTGGGGTCTTAACCTTAGTCAGATTCAAGCAATTACACAGGCAGATTAGTGCTAGAAATCATAGGATAGGATCATAGGGCTGAGGGCATAGCTGTGCTGCGGCTGCAACAGTCCTGCTTTAAATATAGAATTACATAGACAGGACAGTTAACCCTTTCATTGCCAGTAATCTAATTTTGTCTGTCTAATCTAATTTTGTCTCTCTGTTGTGCAATAAAGAAGTTATATAAACAGTCTTACAAGACACTACTGTTAAAGCTGTTAATCTGAAAAAAATATTCATTACTTAAGCATTCTTTTTTTTGCATGTGTTCACCCAATATACAGTCTAGCCGGTGCTAATTTGAATAAAAAGGTGACTTTTCTTGAAATACTTGTTTGTCAAAAAAAGGCAACCAATCACTATAATTAAGAACTGAGTGCAGCAGAACACTACCACCACTGCCACCACAAAAAAAACTTGGAGTTTGTATCTGCTTACCATTAATTTTTCCATAGACATACATGTTACTTTCACTTTGACATAACTTTGGCTATGTTTGCCTTAAAGAGGAATTGGATAGATAAGTTCCTAGGAGCCCTGACAGTGTTCTACATTATTTTTTAAGCCAATTTAAGTTGACCTGAAACGAATCTGGGCCCCAAACCACCTGAACTCAAAATGAAACGAATCTTGAGAAGTTCGCCAATCTCTAATTCAGCACTTTACAATTGATAGGGCGCATATACATACAAAATAAACATTATAAAGCAGCAAACAATGGAAACCATAGGAGTGAGGGACCTGTTTGCAAGATCTTACTATCTATAAGGAAATTGGAGAGACACGAGTCCAAAATTCCCATTTGAATGAAGTGTCGCTTGAGCCTGTGCGATACTGATCTACTGAACCCTTTGCCAACAGTTGCTGTACTTGTACGGTACTTATACGATATCTGCTATGTAACACGTGGTAGCTCCTCTGAATCTCCACTTCAAGGATTCACTGGCAGTGTTAGGAGGCAATAGGAGCCTGATAGGAGGCAATTCTGATAATGGACAAATAACCTCTCAGTTGGTGCAGTCAGATATGCCTACTGCATCTCAGAGGTTACTTTCACTTTGGAGGAGGTCATTGCAACCAAATGCCATGCACAACCAAAATATTGCATTGCATTCTATTGTATAAACAAGTGACTGAATGTTCCAACCCCCAAAACATTTTTTAAAATTTTTAAAAGTTTTTAAAAATGTAAAAAACATAGAAAATAACAACTTAAAAAAACATTCATCCCATACAATGAACACTGTAACAGAAAAATAAAATCAAAATACCCACCCTTTTATGCTGTTTTATCTCCCAAAAACATTCAATCAATAATAATCAAAACATCATACAATCTACAAAATGATATAGCTAAGAACAACATATTTTGCTGCAAAAAAAGTCCTTGCTGTAATTTTTACATCACAGTGATTGCCATAAAAACAAAACATATAAGAAAATGGCACAACTACATTTTTTGCCAGTTCAGTATTTTTACATCTTCTCAGTACATCATATGGAATATTAAATTTATCCCACAAAAAACAAGCCCCTGTGAATTGAAAAATAAAAAGGTTATATTTTTTGGAATACAGGAAATAACAATGAAAATACAAAAACTTTAAAGGGCCATGGAAGAAAGGGGTTAAAGTGTAACTCCCATTTATTTATTTATTTTTTTGTAATTGCTATTGTGTTAAGGAGTACGTGGTGAACATTTTTGTAATATACTTTGTTAACTTATCAAACTTCCATTTAAAAGAAAGTGACTGTAAAGTTGCATTTAGCAATGCTCTACCTAAAGCATTGCCTGGGAGACTCCTGACTGTACACCTGTACTCAGCAGAGCATATAGAGCTGAAGCATTTTCTAAAGGGGGATGGTTGGATCAAATGGCTGTATCTTCGGTTGTATACTACCTAGAAAAGTGGAGATTCTCAGCTTTCATATGCTGCCAAGCTGCAACAGAACCTGAGATACTGTATCACTAGTTGAGAGTACGGTCACGCTAGCGTTGTGTAACCATTTGGGGACACTGTCACCCATTCCACTTGAAAAATGAGCTGATTTCGGGCAGAAACCGTGCACCCCATTACAGTTTATGGGGTCCGTGGGTTTCCGCAGGTAACCGATTTTTACGCAGATTGGGTTTCCGTTTTTTCGGCTTTCTTGTGATACCAGAAACATTTTACTAGGTGGTATACAATCGAAGATATAACAGTTTGAAGTGACCATCCCCCTCTTTGGTAAATGCTTCAGCTCTGTATATTCACAACACAAAAGGACTTTCCCTAGGACTTTGCTCAGTTAGAAGATTTCTAAGGGGAATGTTACAGCCTGTTTTCTATTAGAAAGGAAGTTAGATAGCTTAATAAAGTATATTACAAAAATGGTCAACACCCCCTGACAAAATAGCAAAAAAAAAAAGAAAAAAGAAAAGGAGTTACACTTTAAAGTCTATGGGACTGGTGGACAAAGTTGAGTGCCAATCTTGGAACAACCTTTAAAATTAAAGGAACTGTCCATTTTTGACAATTCTTATGTGTTAAAAAGATCCCTAAACAAATGATCACAGGATATCCCACTGGTGGATCTCCCAGAGGTCCCCTGTAACCTGAAACTCTGTGTTGATTTTGATATATTATGCCTGTATAGGGAACCCGGAATTTGTGCATGCATTGAACTCTCCATACTAGTGGCTTCAGGTGTCTAATATTACAGTGTCATAGTGCAAGTTCCACCACCTCAATGGAGGCATAGTGCAGCTGTGTTCACACTTAACTGAACTCTAATACGGTTAAAGATACCAATTTCTCATGAAACCAATTCAACACAATATGACATGCTTACAAAAGTCATGAATGGCTACAATTCACACACCTCCACTAGGTGGCCATATATAGACACACAAATGATAGTTTGCATTTCAGTTATACCATATTACAATATCGTGTTGTTTTTTAGAAAAGCTGCCTAACGTGTGATACACATATCTGGATATGCCCAGCCAAGAGGACAAGTGAGAAACAATATTTTTTATGTCAGTTAAGAAGACCTACAGTATTCAGACATCTTATTAACCCTTTCAGGACTAAGGGTCATTGATGCCCCAATGCTCAGGCCAAATTTAGCACTATTGGTATGCATTGCTTTTTAATGGATTTGCATATCTCAACTATTTTTACAATGCTTTTTTTTTTCAGGACACATAAGGCTTGAAATAAGTAGCCTTATTTGTTAAAAAGTCTATATTATTCTTTTTTATTAGAAGTAGAAAAATGGATAAGTTTTGCTTCTTTTATCTAAAACAGAATTGTTGAGGGGGTATGGCCTGGCTGTGCATCAGGACAGATGCAGGTTTGTGAGCTACAGTCCTGAGACCTCTTAACAACCTTAAAGGGGTTTTCCGGGCAAAAAAATCTTTTTTTTTAAATAGGTCTGCTAGTGCTATTAATGGGTTAATAAGTGCAACCAAATACCTTTAGCAGTGTTTTGAGTGATTTCTAGGTTTCTCTGGGAGCTTCTGGCATCCTCTGCATTTGTTTATATGGGTAGATTTCTGTTCTTCTATCCTACAACTACCATGATGCATTGCAATTCACTCAGGTCCCCCTCCCTGCTTCCCTAGCTAGCCCACGGACTATTAGCCCTACCTAATTAACTAACTCAGCCCACCCCCTCATCCCATCATACTTACCTGCCTTCCTGCCATCCTGGAGATCACTTTCTTCTGTGCCGCTGGCTCTATTGCGCAAGCGTGGGAGGCCGGCAGACATCGGAGGAGAGGAGGAGCCAGTCCACCAGTAGGAAGTGATGCTTCATGCCCTCAAGATCCGGACAGGAAGACAGGTAAGTATGATGGGGTGGTATTGGTGGCGTTCCATTTCCGAAAACGAGGAAACAAAACGTCACAAGAAAGTCATAAAATGTGCCTGGGGTGCATCAGGTTAAATATACATTTTTGATACAGTAAGTAAGTTAGACTTTAGGCGGGGAAGGTGGGGGTGTTTAGCTTAGTGTAGCCAGGTCATTTTATCCCGGACAACCCATGAGCTGTATTAGAGACATTATTTGGATTTTTTTTTTGGCATCAGTCACATATTTTAACTATCATCAGAAGAAAACATTCTAAATTGGGCCCAAAGAGCCTGAATGATTTTTATGTTATGCGGCCCTCTCAAGATGATGCTGCGCCTCTTGTTTTGGGACCTAGCAGCTCTGCTGATTTTCATGAAGAGGATAAATCTTTACCTAGGGCTTCGGGCTCTGGCGCTACACAGGATGTTGACTTGCCCTTGTTGGAGGAGTATACTCTTTACTCCTCCTCTGCTTCCTCTCAAGTTGGCATTATGTCTGGGCCCAAGATAGTGGGCCATTAACTAGTCCTGAAAAACAGAAATTACCGCCTTTATTAAAGGTATGATGCTCACCTTAAGATCTTCCCTTCATAAGGATTTTCATACACTCTGTAATACTATGTTATAGATGGCCTTGACAGTACAGTTTATCATTTGGAGAATAAAATGACTGAATTTACTAACGCTCCTAATGAACTTATTGACACTCATTATTCTTTGGCAGATGATGTCTCTATTATGAAGGCCAAGATGGCAGACATTGAAGATCGCAGCTGAAGGAACAATGTTAAATTCAGGGGTATTTCTGAACCCATTACTCCTACTGACTTCCTTACCAGTCGGTTAGGAAGTCTTCTACTCTCCCTCCTCCTACAAATCAAATAAACCTATATGTAGATTTATCTCAAGCAACTATTCAAGCCAGATGCAAATTCTCAGCTATTATCGTAGCTTTGCGGAATAACAAAGTGACTTACAAATGGGGCTTTCTGACAAAGCTTTTAATGCATAAAGATGGTACTAACAATGTTCTTCATAACCCGAGAAAGGCGCCCTTCTGTTGAAATCTCTGGGCCTTCCACCATTAACCAACCAAGTGGTAAGTCCGAAGAACCCTGTTCTTGCCAACGTAGTGGCATACAGCTTCTTGAGGGATTTGTTCACTGGTTAAGTTGAAGGTCATTTGCTTTCAGGTGAACTGTACCCCATGGCACAGGCTCTATATGAGTCTGTCAGTTCTAATTTTGATTCATTGTATTATTTTTGTTTTATATTCTTTTTTTCTCCTATATTAGATCAGGTTTCAATTCGGCATCTAACATACTTAGGATATTTTTGCAAACATATAGACCTTTTATTCATATTTATATGTACCTAGGCACCTTATCTCTACATAAAGCGTATTTTATTCTTATGATGAGTCTTAAAATAACCTCCCTGAACAGCCAGGGGCTCTATACACCGTATAAAAGATCCTCATGTGGGGGGATGCTTTAGCCTCACATACTGATATCTTATGTTTGTAGGAGACTAATTTTTCTAAATCCAGATGTCCAATGTTTTCTCATAGGAGATATCCACATGTATATATGTCAAATTCCAAAAGAGAGGGAGTTTTAATAGCAATTGGGGTGGGGAGTGATATTTTTAACCTTCTGGATTCTAGAATTGATGACAACGGACAATATGTGATGTTAGTCTGTCAAGTTGACTCTACCATTCTTACTATAGCTAATATATATGCACCCAATTCTTCTCAATCATATTTCTTAATAAGGTCATAAGGGAATTGCTTGCGGAGCGATTCCCCAGTAGCTGCTGGTGAACCCTGGGGGAAGGGCTCAACGAGACAGTGAACCCTAAGCTGAACCCCCCCACTGTCCCTGGCTACTTGCCTGATCTGTCCTAGGTGACAGCCAGCAACTGGTCGATGGTCCCTTCTTAATATATGTGACAACACGGAACGCAGACAGGACAAAAAACAACAAAAGGGAGGTCAGCTAGCCAAGGGGTCGGTAACAGATAAGCAGTGCAGTACAGAATCAAAATCCAAGAGAATAGTCAAAGGTTAGCCAGAGGTCAGGAATAAGAATACAGATAATTAAACAGCAAGAGTAATAGCCAGTACGCACGAGGCAATAGCAAGCGCTAATGTGAATGTGAGCAAACAATAAATAGGAAGGAAGAACCCGCCCCAGACTAGATAGGACGATAGACTGTCAATCACACAGGTAAGGCTAAAATTAACTATTAGAGGAGCAGAAAGAAACCAAGGTAAAGGAGATGGGTGTGGTGGAAAATCAATTAAGGAGGTGAGGAATAGAACAGTGTTCAGACAATACCAGAAGAACCCAAAGGAAGGAATCACAGCCGGACATGCCTCCTGCACTGCAGCATGCGGCTGGAGGATGGAGCCAAAGCCCGGACGGGCAAGGATGTTACAAAGGTGCTACATCGTATATGGAAACTCCAGAAGGGTAAATTGATCATATGTGGAGATTTCAATACCATATTGGATATTTCATGCGATATGACTAATACTAAGAGATCATCTACTCAAACACTGTCTTGGTTGCAAACAGAATTACTATATGACACTTTCAGATGGCTTAATTCCTCCACTAGGGAATATACATATTACTCTCCTAGAGCTAGATATTTTTAATGTATAGATTTATTTGTAGTAGATCGTTGGACTCGTACAGCAATTAGATCTTCTACTATAGAAGAAGGTCTCCTGGTCTGATCATTCTCCGATTACTTTGACACTCACTGTAGGTTCGAATTCGCACCTCACACTCATATGGCGTAATAATGTATTTAATTTCTCTTTACCAACCTATAAAATTAAGTTGGAAAACTGAGTATTTTCAACTTAATTCTGGCTCTGACCCATTTATTTTATGAAATGCCTATAAGGCAGTCTTACGGAGCAATTTGATATAGCGGTTTGTCCAATTCAAAAAACAGAAACAAAAAGCTTTGAACATTGTCCATTGTCTAAATGATATTGCCACTATGGAACAAAAATTAAAAGTTAGCCC
Organism: Leptodactylus fallax; assembly: GCA_947044405.1. Classification (NCBI taxonomy): domain Eukaryota; kingdom Metazoa; phylum Chordata; class Amphibia; order Anura; family Leptodactylidae; genus Leptodactylus; species Leptodactylus fallax. The sequence goes on along the minus strand of CAMRHE010000611.1, from coordinate 198,680 downwards.
TTCAATGAAGGCCCATAAACAACTCATGACACTTTGTCATAAAATGCAATCCTTTCTTATGGAAGAGCACAATAGTAAATTTATGTCACTTCATAAGACTTATTATTCTACAAATAAAAAAAGCAAATAATCTTATGGTTACTAAGATTAAACAAACAAAAAAAAAAACGTGGATCAGCTGTGTCTTATTTGGTAGACTAAGGGTATGTTCACATGAAGGAAAATGAATTCCTTTTCCGCAGCCGGTATTTTCGCACGCGGTCTAGCATGTTGATGCAGGGTAAAATATTTATCCCTAACATTTCCTTATCTATGTGGAAAAGAAAGGGAATTCGTACATTACCAGATATATGAGATGGAACACAAAACATTTCCCTTTTACAGGTAATGGACCAGTATGGTATTCCCTCTAGTGAGTATCTTACTTACCTTCAACTCCAGAGATATATAAGTCTCTCCAGACATGAGATTTCCCTGCCCACTATACTTTATGATTATATTTTTTCTGAAGGGAAGGCCCCAGTAGAATTTAGCCTGTAAGTACACGATGAGATCTTGACTCTCTGCCACATTGATTGAAATCCACTTTAAGCTGCTATGAGGTGGTATTATACCCCCGTGAAACTGGCAAAAAACTTTCCTGGGTCTTTTAACTTATGTTGGGCAAATTGTCGGAATACTGATTCATTATATCGTATCATATATTCTGGAGTTGTTCGATTCTATCTGATTTTTGGAGGGATATTTTTGTAGTACTTTACAATTGACTGGTATAAATGTTACTTATAACGCTCCTCTAGCCCTTTTACTTCTTGGGCTGGATGAATATCCAGTTAAATATAGATCATTGGTGGGATATTTTCTGCTTTCTGCTAAGTTATTGGTGGCTCACAAGTGGAGATCTCATTGCACCACAACTCGTCTTTCTCTGATTGATATTATGACTGAACATTGTATCTATGAAAAGTTGTTCGCAATCAGAAACAATAGGCTTCAAGCCTCCTTGGATTTGTATGTTTCCCAATACTCCTATTGACATTCCTGGATTGAATTGTTTATATGATTTTTGATCAAATCCTTTGTATGTTATGATGAATATAGTGAAATGATGCCTAATTTGTTTTCCTTTTCCCCTGTTATTTTCATTTCCTTTCCTATGCCCTAACCCTTTCTTTCCTTATCTATTCCCTTCCCACTACCTACCTCATTCATTTTCCCTATACCACCTTTTACCAGGATATTGGATTTTTGTATTAAAATTGTTATATTATATGTGTGTCAATGTTCCTTATATATTTATGTATCCAGTATTCTTTTTCAATTTTGCCTTAAAAAAGCTTAATAAATATTTACCTTTGAAAAAAATTAATAAAATTAAACAAGATTCTTTACAGTGGGGAAAACAAGTATTTAGTCAGCCACCAATTGTGCAAGTTCTACCACTTAAAAAGATGAAAGAGGCCTGTAATTGTCATCATAGGTAGACCTCAACTATGAGGGACAAAATGAGAAAACAAATCCAGGAAATCACGTTGTCTGATTTTTTTAAGAATTTATTTGCAAATTATGGTGGAAAATAAGTATTTGGTCAATAACTTATATACTTTGTTATATATCCTTTGTTGGCAATGACAGAGGTCAAAAGTTTTCTGTAAGTCTTCACAAGGTTGGCACACACTGTTGCTGGTATGTTGGCCCATTCCTCCATGCAGATCTCCTCTAGAGCAGTGATGTTTTGGGGCTGTCGCTGGGCAACACGGACTTTCAACTCCCTCCAAAGGTTTTCTATGGGGTTGAGATCTGGAGACTGGCTAGGCCACTCCAGGACCTTGAAATGCTCCTTCGTTGCCCTGGCGGTGTGCTTGGGATCATTGTCATGGTGAAAGACCCAGCCACATTTCATCTTCAATGCCCTTGCTGATGGAAGGAGGTTTGCACTCAAAATCTGACGATACATGGCCCCATTCATTCTTTCATGTACACGGATCAGTCGTCCTGGTCCCTTTGCAGAGAAACAGCCCCAAAGCATGATGTTGCCACCCCCATGCTTCACAGTAGGTATGGTGTTCTTTGGATGCAACTCAGCATTCACTCTCCTCCAAACACGACGAGCTGTGTTTCTACCAAACAGTTCTACTTTGGTTTCATCTGACCATATGACATTCTCCCAGTACTCTTCTGGAACATCCAAATGCTCTCTAGAAAACTTCAGACCGGCCCGGATATGTACTGGCTTAAGCAGGGGGGACACGTCTGGCACTGCAGGATCTGAGTCCCTGGCGGCGTAGTGTGTTACTAACGGTAGCCTTTGTTACGTTAGTCCCAGCTTTCTGCAGGTCATTCACTAGGTCCCCATGTGTGATTCTGGGATTTTTGCTCACCGTTCTTGTGATCATTTTGACCCCATGGGATGAGATCTTGTGTGGAGCCCCTGATCGAGGGAGATTGTCAGTGGTCTTGTATGTCTTCCATTTTCTAATTATTGCTCCCACAGTTGATTTCTTCACACCAAGCTGCTTGCCTATTGCAGATACAGTCTTCCCAGCCTGGTGCAGGTCTACAATTTTGTTTCTGGTGTCCTTCCACAGCTCTTTGGTCTTCACCATAGTGGAGTTTGGAGTGTGACTGTTTGAGGTTGTGGACAGGTGTCTTTTATACTGATAACAATGTCAAACAGGTGCCATTACTACAGGTAATGAGTGGAGGACAGAGGAGCCTCTTAAAGAAGAAGTTACAGGTCTGTGAGAGCCAGAAATCTTGCTTGTTTGTAGGTGACCAAATACTTATTTTCCACCATAATTTGCAAAAAAATTCTTAAAAAAATCAGACAATGTGATTTTCTAGATATGTTTTCTCATTTTGTCTCTCATAGTTGAGGTCTACCTATGATGATAATTACAGGCCTCTCTCATCTTTTTAAGTGGGAGAACTTGCACAATTGGTGGCTGACTAAAAGCTTTTTTTTCCCCACTATATATATATATATATATATATATATAGAAAAATATATATATATATATATATATATACACCTAGACATATTAAAATATGCATTTCTATTTCTTCTGATTACAGGGGCTACACATTTATATCTTTTTTAATAAAAAATTAGATATCATATGACTTTATATTCAGCTTGGCTTATTTTATGGACCCATTGTCCCTTTGTAAATTAACCAGTAGTTTAATGAAATAAAGGACTGTAAACTGCTTGTCACTAGCTAGGCTCCCTGCTGGCATTGCAGCCCTCAGGGAAGAAGGAGAAGGGAGGGACTTGCAAGGGTAGCAACTTCAGTTAGCACAATGTGATTCATAAAGAGTTAAATTTTGCTGATCACAGTGACGATAAAGGACCTAAATGCTTCCCTTATCAAAGAGCAACTCCCTGACTATAACCATTGCACAAAGAAGAAGCCAAATCCTATCACTCCTACAGGAGAAGTTGTAAATCACATCTTTTTGACTTTACTTAACGTGACTGCAGCACGGGGTAGCAGCTGGAACGACGTAAATAGTCAGATTAGTGCCATCTAGGGGTTAACAATATAGTCTGCAATTGAACTGAGTCTGTATTGTTAGCACAATTCACTTGCAGTACTAGACAGCCAATACACAAGAGTGGCGCTTAATGTTATCCTCTGACTTTTATGAGCAACTTAAATGGCTGTTTAAAGTGGAAACCCCTTTAAGATGATACAATTTTGGTTTGAGTCAGAATTGAAAAAAGACGACAAAATAACATAGTGCACTATTCTAAATTGCCTTGTCTAGTTGTAATCCAGGTGTTAGCTTTTTATTTAACAATGCATGAAAGAATACATTGAAAAGGATCCAAAAATCTACAATCAATGCTGTAATTTACCACAGAAAGTTCAATACTGGAAACTATCAACTGGTCTAAATGTGATCTCTGAGCATTTGTTAAGTGGACTCGCTGTTTTCAATGGGAAGTCTGAGAGGGGGATTCTCGATGCTTAAATATGTGACATCAATTGGCTTCTCACCTGTAATTTTATGCAAATCAAAATCAATTAAAGGAAAGCATTGCAGTAATTAAAGGCAATGAGATGTTTAAAGATAAGCGTGTGTCCTCCTGATCTCATCCATAATTATTAGGTATTTGGAAATATATTCCAAGTTGTTTGAAGTCATGCATTGCAAATGGTAGATATTATCGTTGCCAATCAGTCGTTTTCTGAGTAAAATTACATGAATGTAAGTATAGTGTATGCACATTTATGGGATGTTCAAAAAGTACATTGAAATCAGGCCTGATCATTGCCTCGATTTTGTCTGTGGGAGACGGAATACGCCATACAGTACAGGATATGTCCTGATTCATTAAGTATAGGTAGTACAGCAGAGTGTCTGTGCTTTATGGCAGCTGCAATGTATGGTAGTTAAAGGGGTTTTCCAGCCCCAACAGCATTTTGTAAACTAATGACCTATTCACAGATCAGTGATCTGATCAGTGAGGGCCCAACACTTAGACCTTGCACCAATCAGCTGATCCGACTGCCTCCAGGCGTGGAAGGCTACTGCTGTGGATGGGGCCGGAAGCAGTTATGTCTATATTCAAGTAATAAGCACAGAGTTGCACCCCTTTCCTCTCTATAATGGTGGTACCAGGGTACTGCATCACTAAGCCTATTACTTAAATAGGAGCAGAGCTGCTTCCAGCCCTATTCACAACAGCAGATTCTGGCAACCAGACCCCCACCGATCAGATACTAATGGCCTATCCTGTGGATAGAATATCAGTATAAAAACGCTATTGGGGCCAAAAGCCCCTTTACTGGTCAGAAAAATGTCCATAGACTAATTCAGTTTTCAGGAAGAAATGAAGTACAGTTCTATCCTCTTAAAACCAGGCAGGTGGCAGGCAAGCTACATTTATTGTCTTATCTGTGTGTATAGTTTTAGTATCCTGCCTTATCTAAATCTCCAGCAGTACAGTAGAGTCATCATCTGTGGTTAATGCGGTTCACCAGGACTACAAAATTGATGGCCCATCCTTAGGATAGGTCTTCAATATCAAATCAGTGAGGGTCCAACTCTGAGCCTCAATTAGCCTGTCTATAGATACGCTGATTATTCACTTGAATGGGACTGATCTATAATACCAAACACAGTCATTACCAAAGTATGGAGCTGTGCCTGCTAAAGATATGGGTCTTTCCATTCGCTAATTAGTGAGGGTCTTGAGTACCTGACTCCACCGATCTAATATTAATGACCGTTCCAAAGGATAAGCCATCAATGTAGTAGTTCTAGAGAGCCCCTCTAAATCCTTTACTCTTGATAATAGTGACATTACAAATGTATCACACTAGACCCTCTTAATACCCTATACTTTGCCTGGCAAGCATATGGTATGTTTACCCAGTGGTCCCTGACATATACACAGGTTTGGCCGTCATATCCTCAACAATCACACAATGAAAGCACATACTCCTGAAAAATCTCTTTAATATAATTGTTCTCATCCAAAGAACCTTCACAGTATGAAGGTTCTTTGGATGAGAACAATTATATTAAAGAACCTTCATACTGTGAAGGTTCTTTGGATGAGAACAATTATATTAAAGAACCTTCACAGTATGAACAGTGACCATTAAAGGAGTAGCCTGGGACCATGATGTTGGGCTCCACTTCCTCTTCTCAGGCCAGTGACATCATGCCCTTTGATCACATGGCCATGTCCTATTCAATTGGGACTGAGCTGTAATACCAAGCACAGCCACTCTACAATGTATGGTGCTGTGCATGTTGAGTAGTAAAGAGGTCACATCAATCAATATAATCCCAGAATACCTCTTTAAGTCTACATTGTCTACAGTACAATACTTTGTGTATTGGTGAGAAATACATACAGCTATGTTGCTGCTTGTGACAGATCCATTAATATTCATTATTCATGGAAAATAAAATGCTGAGGTGTTTACTGACGGTTCATTAGTTTTAGCCAAATTCTGAATAAACATAATTACGTCTATAAACTGCTGTGACAGGATTAAGAAAAGGAGAATCTAAACACTGGAGGAGAGCTCTCCCGGGTGGAAACTTACAGGTGAAGTGAATGATCTTATATATCCTCTGGGATTTATTTATACCTATAAAATAGGAATCAATTATAAGGTCATATTACTCTATCAAATAGATTCATCAAGCCAATTTTCTTCTATAACATCTTAGTAAAGTTTAAAGGAATACTCCAGTTACAAAAAGTAAAGCTTATTCATTGTATCATGATAAGATCTGCATTTATCTCATACATTTACTGCATCTCAAGGTCTTCAAGATCTATGTACTCTGTATTTAGTGTTTACGGTCCTGGTCATGTGTTGCTTACCAAGGTACATGGCTTATAACAGTTCCCAGGATACTGCATGGTGTAAATATCTGATAGGTGGGATCTACAACCCTGGGACCTCCATCTGTTAGGAGAATTGAGACCACCTCTGCATTCTGAATACACTGCGATGTGGGTACCCCAGCTGTCATGGCTTGCAGAATTAGAGTCAGACTTAGGTAAATTGTGTTCTGCATAGTTTTGTGAAACTTTCATATATGTCTTTGTAAGTATAAAAACACTTTGAGGGAAAATATCCTTTATAGCAAAACAGTTTTACCCCTTAAATTATTGAGTATCAGTGAAGCCACACAGAGAAGCCTCTTAACAAGAACACTCCTTGACCGGTTTTCCTCCCATTACACTCTATAGAAGCTGCTTTTCTATAAGCAGACCACCTCCTTATCCAACCAAAGACAACTTCTTGATCAAATTTTTTACTAGGACTCCCTTGGAAAAGACTGCACATTGGACTTACATACACTGTGAGAGCGTTATGGAGGTACGGAATTACTGGACTACAACAAACAAGTCAACTGGAGCAGAGAGCCCATGTCATGGCCAATGTGTAATAGTTGAAACATGGAGAATTGCAATCTGCACACGAGCCAATAGTTCCAATTTTTCCAGGGCAATCACGAAAACTGCACCACAAAAGACATAGGCATTATGTATACTCCAAACCAAAATGGCCATTTTGGAGGTGTTTCCAGGTGGGCTTTAAAGTTCAGATTTTGGCATATGAAATATCAGCAAGTATTGCCAAGGTTAGCAGTAAAGAGGAAAAATGGAAAGGGAAGCCATGTTGGGTTCTAGGAATGAACAAGGAATGAAAGGAGTAGCTATGCGGGGGTTTAGGAGGGAAACCATGCTGAGGATCTCAATGTAAAGGTGTACCATGTTAAAGACTAGTAAGATTTTATTATAAGACTCTTGTCCTGAGAACTTCCACAGTATCCCAGGTTACACCATCAATAATCACATTGTCTGAACTTCCATCACTTGTCACTTCACCATTCTTGAGAGAGTCTTTATTTTATGAGACTACAGCCATATTTGATTGACCACCAGCCCTCTACATTTTTCATCATTCGAGTGCTCTGATGTTTTGGGACAAGACATGAAATCTTACAGGGACAATGGGACAATACTAAAAAATTGGTGTTATGCAACTCTATCCAGGGTGGTTAAGATGCTTGGATAGTCCTCAGTCAACTCCAAGTTGCAACTTCTTGTCTCCAATAATATACGGAAACACAGTATATACTGTTAGTCTACTATGTGACATTCTACAAAGTGAAGAAGCACATGCAAGTTTAATTTTTGTTGGTGAAGTTGTGTTTTACGACAGCGCATTATACAATATTTATGTGCAACCAAACAAATTTGCTTTAGAGCCTCTCTGTCCCATAATTGTTATTGGGATTCTTTCGGATTCTGGCTGATTTATATTGTAGAAATGTTTCTTCTGTTCTTAAAATCTTGCTGGCAGCGAGACACCTAATTAACAGCAGAGCTTTCAAAGACCCTCTAACAAATGCTTTCCTGCATTTTTACGCACAAGGACTCTCATTAGTGGAGCTGCGCTTTGTGATTATTTATACCACTTCTATAATTAAAAATTCTGAAAGCTAATTACAATTATCCATCAGTTTTTCAACATGCCAGCAGTGGAGGTCTTAACCTCTTCACAATTCACCTCCACCCAGTTTTGTCATTGTAACTTTTGTCTATGACATTTCGGGAACATTGTAGAAAAGGCTAAAGTGAAAATTACATACTAAAATGACTATTTGTCCTCTAAGTCATAAAAAAAAAATATGGTACAAAAAGGCTTAAATAAGAGAAAAAAAATTCATTGTGAAAATTTACTAAGTAAAATGTACCAAAACTGTGATAAATGGTGGCAAAAATACTTGACACTCCGAATGTGTTCTGTGTTTTGGACATTTTCTGCACCAAACACAGCCTATGGATGTACACCATGTATACAAACTATCCATGATTTGACATAAGGAAGAGAAACCTTTTTAACATACCATATACGTCATAAACTTTTTTGAAAATGAGGCCCTAGACTAAATTATGACCCCCACTCACCATTTCAATAAAAAAAACTCCCTTTCTTCTCATAATTTCAGCATACTGTAACATTTTTACACTATTTGGGTCTCATCTCTTAATCACTGAATTCAGTACTTTATTTCAGTCCCATTGCCACAGGTGTATAATGTAGGTGTAATGTGTAGGTGTCCATATAGTGTGCATATGTGCTTTTATACCCAAATACTGAAATACAATTATCTCGCAATGCAATGCCATTCAGGGCCAAATAATATTGTCATATAATACCTAAATAATATATTCATACAGTGTCCCAAATTATACTAACACGTTGTACCCACATAACATTGCAATATATTTTACACTTAAGACTGCCATTCATCCTACAAATAATACCGCCATACAATGCCTAAATAAGAAAGGAGTTAATGGCAACATTCCTAGAATTCCAGGGCAGTAAAGGTTAAAGTGCTTTACATATCCTGCTGATTGGGGACCCCCAAGAAACTTAGGTAATTGTCCAGTATTCCACCTGTAAAAGCAGCCCTATTACTGCGCAATATACTGCGTTCAAGATTCAGTGTGGAAATCTATTGTTTAGCTTTGCTTTTACATTAAAGCTAATTGCTGCTTCATGAAATCTTTGTGTTTTAATCTTTCTATACTTTAGTAATAACCATAATAGCCTGGACCCATACATACAGAATGCTGATACCTTTCCCTACTACATTTAGAGGTGAAATGATTCTGCAATGTGCTTCCACTTCATCAAGAGCTTTACTGCATTAGCAATCAATATTCCTCAATTAAGATATGGAAATTTCACTTTCAAGAATGGGTCAAACACAGTTTAGCTGCATTGTAGTTAATGTATTCTTTTATTACACGACTTTGCTGATTTATTTAGATACAAGATCTTATCGAGTCTATGCTGCTATATTATTGCCATACAAAGAAGTAAATATTGAGGAATCTATTGGCCTTTTCGCTATGTCCTGCAGGCTTGCTCTAAAAGACTTTTTCCATTGCCCATATAAATATACTGTTCACAATTTACATGCAACTCAAGTTGCCTATGACTCAGAGAGGTACAGATGTTACATTATAAACTGGACAACCTCTATACAGAATGAAACGCAGAGGTGATCTGATATCACCCAGGGAGTTTGGAAGATGTAGAATTAGGTGAAGGCTCCTCATAGGGAAATGCAGCTTAAAAAAAGCAAAGGAAAAAAAAATGCAGTGAAACACATAACTTTTTTCCACAGCCTTTTTCATTGAGATTTTGCTTAAAGGGGTTGTCCATGAAAAATAGTGTTTTTCCTGGAGGCTGGGGAAGGTAAAAAAAAACAAAACAAAACATACTTACCTGTTTCCAGGGCAGTGGCCTAAGGAAAGGAATTGGGACGTCACTCATGTAAGTCACTTGTGACGTTCTGGTTCCTTTCCTTAGGCTGCTGAGGCTACTGATTGGCCTTAGCAATCATTTGTGGCAAGGACTTCTGCCAGAATAAGCTCTGAGGTGCTGAAGGACCAGTGACAGGTGAGTATAAGGTTTTTTTTTTTTTTTTTTATTGTTCCCCTTTCCCAGCCTTCAGGAAATTGGACAACCCCTTTAATTTTTATCCGGTTTTATCCTTTTTTTTCCCTGATAGCACACTGACTCATTCATTTCTATTGGCCCACAAACATGACCGTGTATTACATGGATCAGTATGCGGGCCAACAGTCCAGGCTGCAAAACTCAGGACAGGTCCTATTCCTGTCCGGTTTTGCAGCCGTGCTACTGCAGCCCCTATTGAATGAATGAGGCCGTGGAAACACGGCCGGTGCATGGGCGGCACACGGATGACATTTGTGCCGCTCAATCAAAGCCAGCGGCCAGCACACGCACTGTCGTGTGCAATTAGCCTTAGTCTTACATGGAGTTTATTTCAACCATGGTTGCAACTAGGTTGCAACTGTTTTTTTTGGTTTTTTTTAGTGGCTTACCCCATTGTCCTATAGGAGAGGAATACCTATTAAACCAATATTAGTGCCATTTAGGGGCCTTTACAGGGAACAAAACCATATCTTTGCAGAGATAAGCATCTTTTTTATGAATATGCAGAATGCAAGTGCACCATGGGCAGGCCTAATTTGCCAGGTTTGCCTACAGACACCCTTGATGCAGGAAATTTCAATTACGGTTAAGGGGGCAGCAGTTCCAGAAGAGAACTGAAGCACTTGTCTGCAGGCAATGTGGCACATAAAGCCCATCCCTGATGTACTTGCAGGCTGATATGATTATCCATAAAAAAAATTATTAACAAGGTTTGCTGAAATCTCTGATCTGCAAATTACTTTTGTTTTATGGAATAGGTCAGCCAGCTAGCACCATCATGTGGGTATAGGTGGCAGTAAAAGCATGGGAGCAAAAGTGTGCCTCCAATTGTAAAACAACTTTATATTTACATATTAGTCCATGAAAAGGGGAAAATTGAGGAGGAGGCTGCTGGAAAACACACGACATTAACTGCTACTGCAACACTGTCTACCAGTGCATAGAATGAGGCAATAAATCAATTTACAGAGCTTCCTCCTCCTCCTACCCCCTCCCCTCTCCACAGGATGTGAGCTAGGTAGGGATATGGATTCTATGTAATCAAACAATTTGATTTACAATAAGGAGGAGGGACGCATAAGGGTGGGTTCACACCTGCGCTTCAGTCCGTCCGTTGCCAATCCGAGTGAAAATCTCGGGAAACGGGATTGGCATCGGATACCGACATTCATTTGAATGGGTTTTTAAAGCAATGCGTGGGTGTGCGCTTACACCCTCTGCGCTGCGAAGCCGTTTTTTTTCGTCGGACACGAAGTCCTGCGTGTCCAACTTTGTTTCCGACGAAAAAAAAAGGATTCGCAGCGCAGAGGGTGCAATCGGACACCCGCACATTGCTTTAAAAACCCATTCAAATGAATGGGTTTTTAACCAATGCGTTGCTAATCTGTCATTATCTTATGCCAATCCCGTTCCCCGAGATTTTCACTCGGATTGGCAGCGGACGGATTCAAACGCAGGTGTGAGCCCACCCTAACTTTTTAAATTTTTCATTCACATAATCATAACAGGGCTTAATTTCTGCAGGGAAAATTGTATTTGGCAATGGTACCATTAAATTCCATACAATGTACTGAAAAGATGTAAAAAAATTCAGAATGGGGTGGAATTAGAGAAAAACTGCATTTACATGACTTTCTTACGGGCTTTCTTGCTAATGCGTTCACTGTGCAGCCAAAATAACATGTCACCTTCATTTTGCAGTTCGGTACAATTATGGCGATACCATATATATGTTGTTTATTTTTTATGTATTATCACCTTTAAAAAAATCCAAAACGTTTGAATAAAAAATTTATTGGAGTCATCATATTCTGATACTCGAGTATTTGTCACTGTAATGCCTCTACCTTGGAGCTTTTGTAGAGTGTATATTGTAATATTGTATTGTATTATCTATTCTGCTGTAACACACTGAATTTCCCCATAGTGGGACTATTAAAGGATTATCTCTTATAAGGCAATCTACACCAGGCTTTAAGGAGGATAATGCAGTAGAGACCCCGCAGGAGCTGAGCAGCCGCCATATTTAAATGCCCAAAATCTGATGTAATGGCAGTGGATGTCAAGAAAGGGTTAACCCCTTCACACAAATCACGTACATGTACGTGTGAAGGGTTATATGGAGAGAGCTCAGGAGCTCTCACAGTATAATTAGAACAATAATACATTATTATTTACATACTTGGGCTAGATGACTGAAATCCTGAAGATCTAAAGATATGCGAGAAATTGCCAAGAAACTGAAGATTTCCTACAACGGTGTGCACTACTCCCTTCAGAGGACAGCACAAACAGGCTCTAACCAGAGTAGAAAGAGAAGTGGGAGGCCCCGCTGCACAACTGAGCCACAAGACAAGTACATTAGAGTCTCTAGTTTGAGAAATCGACGCCTCACAGGTCCTCAACTGGCAGCTTCATTAAATAGTACCCGCAAAACGCCAGTGTCAACGTCTACAGTAAAGAGGCGACTCAGGGATTCTGGCCTTTAGGGAAGACTGGCCAAGAAAAAGCCATATCTGAGACTGGCTAATAAAAGGGAAAGATTAATATGGGCAAAAGAACACAGACATTGGACAGAAGAAGATTGGAAAAAAGTGTTATGGACAGATGAATCGAAGTTTGAGGTGTTTGGATCACACAGAAGAACATTTGTGAGACGCAGAACAACTGAAAAGATGCTGGAAGAGTGCCTGACGCCATCTGTCAAGCATGGTGGAGGTAATGTGATGGTCTGGGGTTGCTTTGGTGCTAGTAAAGTGGGAGATTTGTACAAGATAAAAGGGATTTTGAATAAGGAAGGCTATCAGTCCATTTTGCAACGCCATGCCATACCTTGTGGACAGCGCTTGATTGAAGCCAGTTTCATCCTACAATAGGACAATGACCCAAAGCACCTCCAAATTATGCAAGAACTATTTAGGGAAGAAGCAGGCAGCTGGTATTCTATCTGTAATGGAGTGGCCAGCGCAGTCACCACATCTCAACCCCATTAAGCTGTTGTGGGAGCAGCTTGACCGTATGGTACGCAAAAAGTGCCCATCAAGCCAATCCAACTTGTGGGAGGGGCTTCTGGAAGCATGGGGGGAAATTTCTCCAGATTACCTCAGCAAATTAACAGCTAGAATGCCAAAGGTCTGCAATGCTGGAATTGCTGCAAATGGAGCATTCTTTGGCGAAAGCAAAGTTTGAAGGAGAAAATTATTATTTCAAATAAAAATCATTATTTCTAACCTTGTCAATGTCTTGACTATATTCTCTATTCATTTTGCAACTCATTTGATAAATAAAAGTGTGAGTTTTCATGGAAAACACAAAATTGTCTGGGTGACCCCAAACTTTTCAATGTTAGTGTAGTAGAAAGGAAAGTCTAGCATCAATAAAAATCATCAACTTATTTCATTTCCATAAAATCATAGGAACAGGTTAAGTGCCATTGCGATGGTACATCACTGGTTTCTGTGATTTTATGGAAATTAAATAAGTTGGCATTTTTTATGGATGCTGGACTTCATTTCCATTATTTGTTGTTCCAGTGCTTCCTACACCGTGCATCCATAGCAGGTGAACGGGACTGTTTGCTTAACATGTGAAATCAGTAACATACTGGTGAATAGGATGTGGCGCACTAGTGACATATTACACTCATAGGCTTTCCTTGGGGTTAGAGTACTTGGTTGTGCCAACAGTAATATGACAGATATATATGTCAAAAGGTACCTAGAATGCACCTGCAACAAGGAATGGACAACATTTGCATTTAGTAGCATTTGCTTCCAATACAAGTGAACCAGTTTTAGCCATATTATACAATTTTTATCATTCTCATCTATTAGAAGAATGATCAACGAATAAAGTCGAGCAACTCAAACAGCACGACAGATGAAACTGTAATCTAGTTCAGCCCTGGCTGTAAAGGGACTGTACATGTACTTGTCAGGTTGCTTTTTCATCTGTGAAAAGAAGTTTGGTCTAAATAAAGTATCTATTGAAGTGTAATTTATGTGCGTTTTTTTTTTTTTTTTAATTTTTCTAAATTTTTGTGCAAACTTACTCCAGTCAATCATCCGTGTATGAAATAGAGGAGGGAGCCATCTACACAGGGGAATAGATTTATATTCAGTTTAAGTCTAATACTTGATTATAAATCAGTACGGTAACAATTGTGAATATGTCATTAGCTAACAGTGGATATTATATTTAGATAAAAGACTCCTTGTGGTTAAAATGACTTATTTTACAAAAAAATCTGTATACTTATAATGCATATATTTCTAACTGTAATTCTCCTACCTAACCATTAGCATTCATTACATTAGTAGTAGGAACTGCCAAATATCCTACATAATTATGTGTAAATGTAGCCATTGTGATAAGGAATATTCTTAGCCTTTACTTTAACCCATGACACAAGCATTAATCATATATAATTACCACTTCCAGTTGATACATATTAAATGAGCAGAAGTTACACTTAAGAGTTCATTAATTTTGTCCTTTAAATGTAAAACATTACATCAATGGGACATTGGCTATTTTTGGTGAATTCGTAGATATTTTTATACTGTGGGAATCAATGAGTGCATAATATAGTATGAAACTTAAATAGCCACTGTCATTTCAACTAACTTGCGCTCATATGATACCTAACATGATCATTATGAAAAGTACAAATTTTTGTAAAATTGTTTCAAAGTGCTGGCCAGTAGGAGTTTCCCTTCCCTCTAACGCCCTATTGCCGGTTGTCAACTGAAGTCCACCTTCAGCTGAAAAAATTCAGATTCAGTAAGCTTTTTTTTGGGGGGGAGGGTGCTTTGCTTTCATAATTACAAGCACTGCTCTTCTGTCCTGTGTAAACCCTCCCTCTTCAGAATTATTAATTGCTTCTGGCATTAACCCTTTCCTGCTTCTATCCAGCTACAGTATACTGGTTATTTATGCAGCCACAACTACCCTGTGCATCCTAGAGTACAGGGCATATTGTACTGTCTCACAGCGGTTTCTATACCATTCCCTATTATTTCATATCTCACAGAAAATAAATGGTTTCAAACGATAAAACTTAACTTTTAATATTTTAATATAAAAAATAAACATAAAGGACGTCCACTAATCTACTAAAAGACAGATCAATGTGGTCTGTGCCTGTCTATTCAAAGTTTATTCGGGGTTTAAATGTTAGATAGTATTCACACTATCCAACTTTCCACTGGACCTAGGGCGTAATTGAATACTTCCACCACCCTTAGACTAAGATTATAGTATCACGACTGCGTCATGCAACAGGTCAGTGTTTTGTCAGTTGCTCTTAGTGCTAGGGAAACCCCAAACACCAAACCCCATACACATAATTTGTAAAGCATCACTGACTAGACTCCCGCACAGCCATGATATACCTCCACAACCCTAGTCTCCAGTAAATACATATGCCGGTAATCTAGGTACAAGTCACAGTAACTCCATTTCCTGTCATTAAAAAGTTATAACCATAAGGGAAACCATGATATTCTGACCCTTATGCTCAATAAACAACTATATTGCAGCCATTACTGATATCCCATATGTTGACTCCAGGGATATACAGCTATCATTTCCATTAGTGACTCAAATTCCGCCAACTACTCTCCAGGCTATTCAGTCTGCCCCAGTCTCCTGTCAGTCCTTCATGCCCCCAAGTAGTATGGCTTGTGGTCAACTAACTCAAAAATAAACTTGCTCAAACTTGCTCTACGCGTTTCCCCTGTGTTATCTGTTTCAGGTTCATCAGGAGCTAATACTAATAAACTTATAGATTGGTCTAAGCTGCTATAAATTTCAAAAATGCAGATATGCAGTTACAACTGTAGTTCCTGGAGCACTAATGGTGTGCTCCAGTACTTTTGAAACCATTTATTTTCTGTGAGATAGGGCATATTGTACTGTATTATATGTAGAGGCTATGAGACAATATAGCAAGCAATTTTGGACTGTTTCACAGTCCCCACATATGTAATGCTATAGAAAGTAGTTATAGTAATACCAGCACAATGTGCAAAATTCGACTGGTATATATACTTTCAGACTACTTGTACAGGACCCACGGGATAGTTGTACCTGCAGATACAGCTAGAAAACTGTAGGTGGCTTTCAAAGGGGTAAATATTAATGACCAATGTATCTGCCAAAAATAATTATGAATGAGTAACATGTATGCAGTAAGAACATGTTTTCTCTTAGACTTAAATCACAAGTGCCCTTTAACTGAGTAACACATTTGTAGTGCAAATGTGAATGTAAATAAGTTCAACTAAGTAAAAATGTCCATGTAGTCTCTCAGAATCTAGATTTTTATTCACTGGAAATAAACAATGAAGGTTCTTTTTTAAAAACAGGAAGCAGTAATCTTAAAAACCGTGAATAATTCATACAGATAGTATATTGATACATTTTAGAACTTTTCATTATACAATGAATAGGCTTTATTTACTGAAACTAAAATACCCCTTTAAATCCAAACTTTTTAAAAACCCTTCAAAATACAGTTCAAATCAGTACAAAACACATTGGAATCACTGTAAGATCCAAATGTAAAACTCATTTTGGGCATCCCATCATCTTCCTTTTGCTAAAATTCATCATTTTAAATGTAATTCAATAAAAGTCTAAAAGCTGTCTTTTTCAATGGTTCCAAGGTTAATTGAGTTTAAATATGCCAATATATAATAGAAGATATTGAGCAGTTTCCAGAATGAGAAAATATTGTACAAATTAGAGAGATGGATTTCTTAGGAAAATTTATCACATACAGTACAATTTCCATCTTGATTTCCAGTGCGAGTCATGATACATATTATATACTTTTTCTTTAAAGTTGCATTTTGAATTGATAATATTAAAAATATGTATACAATAGCATATATACTGAGACAGCAAGACTGATAAAACAATGAATATTAAAGGGATTTTCTGGGATCAGGATATTGGTGGCCAAACCTTAGGACAGGCTATCAATGTTAAATTAGTGGGGGACCAACTCTCAGCAACCCCAACAACCAGTTTCAAGGGACTTGTTGTGCTCCTGTGAATGCTGTGGCTTCTTCGATATTTATATTGCACTATGTACATGCACACTATCTACTTAGTAGCAGAAATACATGGCATTGCAGCTTTATCCCTTTCTATTGAACAGGAGTAAACTGCAATACCATACTATGGAACTACTAAGTAGATGGTGTTCATGTAGTCGCAATATCGTAAAGGCCACAATACTCAGTAACTACGGCCACTTCAAACAGCAGATTGTTCAGGATGCCGAAAGTTGGACTCCCATCAATCTAATATTAATAGCCTTTCCTAATGAAAGGCCATCAGCATATTGACCCAGAAAATCCCTTTAATATGTTATTAATTATGTAATTAATACAATTCTGTCTAAATTTCTGAAAACATCTGACGCTATACCGACAGGCGGTTATAGTTTTGCCCCTTAAAGTACATTTTCACTTTCTATAATTATTTCATTTTTTAACAATGTGTTGAATGATTTCTTAATGTATTTTCATAGCAGTTAGAGGGAGCATAATAGCTAACTTAAATACATGCTGCTTCAATGGATGCTCCAATTATCCTTAAAAATTGTAACATCAGATCGGGACTTTATTCTTAGAGTACATGCCCTTCTATTATATCCTTCTGCAACAGATCTGCAGATTCCTCATCCCCTCTTCAATCTTCTAAAATTTCCACCAGCTTGTCAGGGTGTCCTATACACGCTGGGGCAGATAAACTAATAGAAATGCACCAAAATCCTGAATAATTTGCGCCAAAAATTAGTGTAAATAGTCAGTAGCTTGTCAGAGTATCTTTTACACACTGGGGTAGATAAACTAATAGAAATACACCATAATCCAGGATAATGTGCACCAAAAACTAGCATACATGCTTAAGGAGGTGGAGCCTAATATGCGAAACTGTACACCAGAAAATTTCAGGAAAATGTGCCAACTAATAAGTAGTGTAAATTTAGACTGTACAGTCTAAAACTACACCAGTTTTTCAAACTGGATTAGATGGTTCGTAAAATCTGGTTAAAGACTATTTAGTCCAACTTTGCACTGCTCTGAAGCTATATATTAAGTATTAGTTTATCTGACCCACTGTACTTTGGTAGTGTAAAACACACACCCCTCCCCACTCTTGGATTAGCCAGCTCTATAGATGTAGATACATTAAGACATTTTTAACCTATTTAATAAAACTAGTAGTTAAAAATGGACTTTCACTAAACCATTCCCTGAGAAGGCCATTTGTCACAGAAACAGTTCAGTAACTAAAGACATATCTGACATGCCTTTGCTACAAAAAAGAGAGCCTGTGGAACAATCAAAACTGTAGGTGATTAAGAGATTTGTACCGGGCCCTGGTGCCTGAGGGGGGCCATTTAATACACTAGTATTATAAATGGCACTTAATAGATGGAGCCATGTTAAAGCTTTGCACTAGGGCAAGAACTTTGGCTCAGGCTTAGAAATTAAAGCCACAAGGAGCTATATATCAAGGCTGAGAAAAAGGGTGTTATTGGATAGTTGCTACATATGCACTGCAACAAGTAAACATTATTATGGTGGATCTCCATGTTTTACTCTCAAATGCATCATATTAAAGTAGGATCATGAAGGATTTGGATTTAGACTTTGGATTTGATTGGGCATTTCTGATTTCTTCCAAGTCTTCTTAATTTGTAAAGACAAATTGGTGTGCTTCATTCTAAAGAAAAATATCTCAATTGCATGGTGTCATACAGGGCATATGGAAATTGCCATATCTAGGAGTGCTGGCCTATGCATTACTTTACACCTGTTCTCTTTGGTCCTCATTTTGCACTATTATATTTTATCCACTGAACAATCTTTAAATAGTTTCTAAAGGATAGTAACAGCCCATAATGTAGTACGCAGTGTATAAAGTTCAGACATAAAATACGGCACTGCATATTTGTCTTAATTAAGTCCATTAGTGGAGTCACAATAACTTTTCTATGTAGTATATTTAATGCTGAAAATATTTCACTCTGATTATCTTGTATAGCTGTCACTTGAAAAGGTGAGCTTCAATGTTAACATTCATTAGAAGGAGATAGAGCAATGTCATTAACAGAGATATATTGAGTCTCGCCTCTTGATGAAAGGATTTGGATACACTATGCAAATCAAGTGCTCCGTTTAAAGCTTAATAAAGCAGATTCATAAAGTCTCGGTGTATCTCTTTAGAAATATCCTATGTCCGCATGATTACATAATGAATTTCTATTATAAATGATAATTACCTTAGTACATTTATGTGCGAGCATTCATTAATAAAAGATCCAAAGCTTCAAAATAGAGATGAATGAGGCTATGTCTTCATTTTCAGAAAAATACTAGATTTGCGGCGATCCAACGGTCTTCTATTAATTTACCCTATCAAATGCTTTGCTAGCAAAAATCATTTGTAAAATAAGGTTAGGTCTCATATGGGTGCACTACTGAAAGATTCTGATGACCAGGGCCATAATATCGGACAGATAGCCACACATGTGCCCTGCCTTCTCCTATAAAGTCTATGGGTTGCATAGAGACAAATGTATGCCAGTAATGCCCTTAAACTTTAATAAGCCACATTCTGCTTCTCAGCTGAATAGGATGCCAAAATAGCCATCAATGGGCACTCATTTTTTAAGAAGTGAGGTCCCAGAGTTAAGATTTATATACGCCACCCATACAGTGACTGCTAGGGACAGAACTAGAAACTGTTAGATAGGGTAGATTAAAAGAACCTGCATGGGCAGAGATGGTGGATTGTGATGGGCCCCTAAACCCTCAAGCTAGAGTACAATGTTCCCCTTGTGCTCTGCCTATAACCCAGCCCCATTGATAACAGTATTTCCTTTTCTGATTTCTAGTAACCAGGTACATACATATATATTACATTTATAAATTATTATACACGTCAGGTAGGATGTAAAATGTTGTATTTGGTCCCTTAAATCCAAAATAATATACCATCACAAAAAAACAGCTGAAAGAATACATTGCCATGTCAACAGAAAAACAATGTCAGGATACAGAGAAAATAGAATGAAAACCACATGTGCCTTGCTGCCAGAGTCCTGTTCCTTCTGGCAGCAGAGACCATTGGCTCTCCTTTTTGCTATGATCTTGTGACCCCACTCAACAACAGGCTAACAAGCACACAAATAATTCAGTCTCCAGCCAATCCCTGCTGGCCATTTCCTATATAAATGTGCTCCACCTCTTGCCCTGCATCTAAGCATTAAGGTTTTAGCAATCTAAATTTGCTTTAGGTATGCCAGCTATCTTAACCCTTGTTTCTGAATGCATTCCTCTCTGCTGTTCCTGTCCTGATCGGAGACCCAGGGGAGGATACAAACATAAAAAACAATGCTACTTACTTCTTCCTCGCTCCAGTGCACTCCCATGTGCTACTTCGGCCATCTTCAATGTTGGAGCAGATCTCGCGTGACCCAGGCCGGCGTCGCGATGCATAATGACGTTGGCTGACATCTGGGACGTCACCAAACAGGCCCGAAGCCTGTCGGAGTGTAGGAGAGGTAAGTAATGTTGTTTTTTATGCCACCCTTGGGCCTCCGATTGTTATACTTAGGGGTCCGAAAAGACCCCCGAGTATAATGATAGCAGTGTTTATGGGGTTCGTGGTAGCGGCTGCCACAGGACTCCGGGCCCCTTAATGTCCCGGGCCCTGTGGCAGCCGCTACCGCTGCTACCCCGGTATTTACGCCCCTGTCTCTGCACCTTTGACACTTGTCCTGGCCACTTGCTTGCTCCTGATTATTGATCTACTGCCATCTGCCCTTACCATCTGTCTGGACCTGACCATTCTCTTGCCTGAACTTGGTGTTTCTCACTAATGTCTCTAGGCCCACTGTCATTAGCCTTTTTACATGTCCATTCTGTTTTAGGCCTTCCTGCTGCGAAGAACAGATCCCTGTATGGGGGTTAAAGGGTGAAAACCAGAGAGTCTGTTGGGATAACGCCCAAACCATTTTGTAGAACAGTGAATCTACAATCTGCTGCCTGTGATGTAAGACAACATCCTTGGAGGTGGCCCCAAATAAAATTAACACAGACACTGCCTGTCTGCACTCTGCTTCTCCTCCAACAGCCACAACACGACCATACTTCAGTTCCTGTTGCTCTACTACCAGCTCAACAGTAGTTGTATCAGTATTCAACTGCACTTTGATGGGGATCCTAAGACTCGTCATAGATTTTTAACCAGTGCAAGATCCATTTCAAGCTACAGGCACACCATTTCCCTTCTGCGAGACCAAGATCAACCTTATTGTCGTTCTCTTATTGGAAAAGATTTTGTTCTTTGTGAATCCAATATGAAAATATGGTGATCCAGAGACTACTAATCTATAGTCCTTTCTGGAGGTTTTCTAACCATCCACTTTTCAGGTAAAAAATATCCAGCACCAGATTCCCAGAAATTTTTTTTCATAAAATATAACCTTTAATCTTCAAGATAAAAAAATCAATCCATGGGTTCGGTAGTTAGGACAAACAACCTACGTGTTTCAAGACTATACGTCTCTTACTCATGGCATGCCATGCCATGGTGCTGGATATTTTTTACCTGAAAAGTGTATTGTATTTGGGTTCATGAGTCCAGGACTCTTTGTTTCCGTGCATCACTTATCCCAATAGTATGGATCTCTAATTAGGCATACAACTGTGAGCTGTTCACATTGCTTTGTGCTTATTTTCTAACCATCTTTCAAAAACCAAGTCCTACCTCTTCTGCTCTTCAGCAAACCTCCTGAATCTTTGTTAGGGCAATTCTATGGTGGGATAATTTTCTATTTGATTTCGTACCCTAGCTGCAGAATTGGGTTGGAACAATGAAGCCATGGTGGCCTTTCATATTAAAGCTGCACTGGCAGGATGCAACTTCCTACTATACTAGAAACTGTTGCTTCCTCCAGACATTTTCACTGCTTCTTCTAAACCTATGGAAATTGATCATGTCAAGCTCCAACTCTTTTATGGAGGTTTTATGGAGAGACTACTGTAGGCGAAAAAGATGTTTTGCTGAAAATGACCCTGTCTGTCACACTTGTTTCAGGTGAAACCAACATCCTGGTATATTGTTTGCCTGGATTCTGGTTTTGCTAGTAACTTTATTCATCAGTGTTTGGTGAATAAATTACAGATTCCCGCCATCCCTCAGAAGAAACCTTTGTAAGTTGTTGGTCAACCACTCTCTTTTCTGGTCCAAGTCTAGTCCAGTTAAGTCTGGTCCAAGTTAAGCCCTGGAACTTTGTTATGGGACTCTACATTGAGAAAAAAATGTGTTCCTCATTGTTCTGTATTTTGAATACTGTATATGTTGGCCTTTCATGGTTACGACTACATGCTCTGTTTCTTGTTTGGGATTCCAGACAAGTCCTTTGATGGGATTCTCGCTGTCATTCGAACACTCTGTTGGATATGCAGACAGAACCCACCAGATTCACAGAATTTATCCAGTCTTTTCTTTATGCCTCCTATGCAGATATATTTCATAAAAAGGAAGAAAGAGTGCTGTCCGAATGATTTTATGCCTTGGACTCCCCCCCTCATTGTTTATCCATTGTTTCTGCCAGAAACTTATTTGATATTCTCTCTGAACTTATCTACACATCAAAGACACATATGCATATATACATTGTGCTAGACTGGAAAAGTGCAGTTGTGAAAAATATTCTTTGTCTTTATTAGGGTATAGCCTCTTGGATCAAGGTCTGCAGATGGACTCAGAGAAACTAACATCAATACAGAATTGGCGCCGTCCTGTCAGTGTCCAAACTATACTAAAATTCATTGGTTTCACCAACTTGTACATAAAGTTTAATCTGGGTTTCTCCTCAATCATAGCTCCATTAACTACCTTACCAGGAAAGGGGTAAATGCAAAAAATTTACTTCAGAAGCGGAAAGTGATTTTTCAGAACTTAAAAACCTCCATTCTGCATCACACTGATGCATCAAAATTATTTTATCTGGAAATGGCCACTATTCTTGGGTACTGGAACCATGTTACCCCATAAGAATACCAAAGAAAAGTTGGTCACCTGCGGCTTTTTAATTAAGTTTTTCTACTGCAGAGAGCAGCTGGGAATCAAGCCTGCCTTTGAAGAGTAGTGAAATCTTCTTGAGGGAGTCACTTATGCTTCTCAAACCGGTGCCAGTATCAATTTCCAGTTGGAATTTTGTCCAGCAAAGGAGAATATCAAGACTGATGCTTTATTCCTGTTCTTCGAAGAAAGGGATCAGTCTGAAGTACCTCAATGTTTCATTGAACCTTTTTGCACATCTCTGGAACCAGTGCACCTTAAGGATATGTCCCCGGTAAACATGTTCTTGTTCCAAAAAAAGGAAGTTACTTTCCTTGACTTGATACTTGCTGACTCTTGAGTTTGTATCTCATTACTTCATGGCCTTCATTTGCTAAAGATTTTCGGGATTTTGTGATCGCTTGTCCCACATGTGCCAAAGACAAATTCTCCAAGGAAATACCTGCAAGTCTCTTTCTTCGGTTGCTACCCCTACATGCTCTTTGGCAACACATTGCCATGGATAGTATCATGGATCTACAATATTGTGCTACTCAAAGATGGTTCACTTTGTTCCTTTGTTCACTATCACATTTATTATTTGTCCGGCTAGTTAATTCATACAGCAGAATTTTTTTGGTTTGCACAGGCTGCCACTTCATATTTACTTTGAAATTCTGGAGAGTTCTCTGTGGCCTACTTGATGTCAGGTTATACCTTTTTTCGGCTTACCATACATAGTCCAATGGTCAATCAAATTCTAGAAAACTGCCTTATTCATTTTGTTGCTCTTCAGAAAGATGATTGGGTAAACTTCCACCCTGTGGAGATCTCAAACAATAATCAACTGGTTCCTCCCTGCTTGTTATCATCATTAACCAGTATCCAGAACTTCCTTTGAGTTTGGCAACAGACCAAAACTGCTATTACCTAGGTTACTTCTCATATGAAAAAGTTTGCAGACAAGAGAAAACCTCCTTCTCATTTCTCTCCTAGAGATAGAGTCTGGCTATCTTCCCGAAATATCTGCACAAATGTTTCTTCTGATAAATATGCTCCTTGGTTTCTTGGTCCTTATGAAGTTCTGTGACAGAAAAACCCAGAATCGTAGAAGCTGCATATTCCTTCATCTCTCTGATTTCCGAACTTTTTTCATGTCTCCCCGCTAAAACTTCTGTTATTCAACTGTTTCTCTAGGCTCTCTGTTTCTCTTTGTTACCACATCTGCAGCTGCTTCCGTTGGTCCTTAAAGATGTAGTTGAGGTTAAGTATATTCTGGACTGTAAGACAGGAAAATAAAAAATTTTTTACTTGATAGACTGAAAGGACTTTTGTCCTGAAGAGAGGTGGTGGGAACCAGGTAAAAATATTAATACGCCAATGCTGCTCCATTCTGGTTCTAAGTGAACACGAGGAGGGTTCTGTAATGCCAATTGGGTGCTGCTGCTAAAGTCCTGTTCCTTACAGCGGTAGTGCCTATTGGCTTACTTCTCTGCTGTGCTCCCACTCATCTGGTACACTCCTTTTCCTCCATCCCTGCCAGTGTGACATATAGGGTGCTTTCACCAACACTCTCAACCTCTTGACGACTTGACCTCTGAACCCTTGTTAACTGTCCTGGCCACTTGCTTGTTCCTCATTTCTGAACTGTTGCCTCCTGTCCTGACCATCTGCCTGGACTTGACCGTTCTCTTGCCTGACTCCTGGTCCTTCACTCTGGCATCTATTTGCCTGCTGCTACCAACACCAGAACAACTTTAGGAGGCTGCACTGAAGATAACATTCCTGTAAAGGGGTTAAAGGATGTATATTGGGGAGGCTGCTTAGGCAATGCCCTCAGAGATAACCCAAAGTCAAATCACTTTGGTAGCTCAGTAGGTCCACAACCTGCTGACCCTGATAATAGCAAAGAGATATGACTATTATAAATATACAGTCCCTGACAAAAGTTCTGTCACTTATCCATGTTGTGGAATCAAAAGCTTATAACCTGACTTTAAATTCATCCATTGGTTTTAGAAATGACTCATATGAAAGCTGAAACCCTCCCAAATGATTTTTTGGTTAAGAAAATAAATTGGCTTCAGTGATGAAATGTTGATCATTTAATGAACACAGAAAGATCAGATTTTGGCAAGACAAAATGTTTTGTCGCCTTGTCATATAATGCACCCAATCCTAGTTTAAAGCCTCACCTGTGCTCACTAATTGATCGGTTAATTAGTGGGTGTGTACAAAAAGAACTCCAGCACCCCAGACCTTCACTTGAACTGCAACTTCACCTCTGACAACATGCCAAAAATCAACCCTGCGACCAAAGCCTTGATTATCAAGAGCCTGAAGACCAGATCCACTGCAGAGGTGGCTGGCACCTTTAATGTGTCTCTGCGTCAAGTACAAAGAATTAAAAAAAAGATTTGAACAGATTGGAGATGTTTTTGACAAGCCCAGGTCCGGCAGACCCCGCAAGACAACTGCTCAGGAGGAACGTTTGTTGGTTAGAGCTCCAACAGGCCTGGTCACCTCAAGTCCCTGTGTCAACTAGAACAGTTTGTAGGATTCTGTCTCGAAATGGCCTCCATGGTCGAATCAGTGCCCAGAAGCCAGCACTATACAAAAGGCAATTAAAAAAACGTTTGGCATTTGCCAAGGCCCACAGCCTGCTAAATGGATGGATGCTGGAAAAGTGGCAGAAGGTGGATTTCTCAGATGAATCTTCAGTTGAATTAGACCACAACCGCCGCAAATACTGCAGGAGACCTACTGGAGCCCGTATGGATCCAAGATACACCCAGAAAACAGTTAAGTTTGGTGGTGGAAAGATCATAGTCTGGGGTTACATTCAGTATAGGGGTGTACAAAACATTTGCAAGGTGGAAGGCAATATCAATAGCCTAAAATATCAAGAAGTATTAGCTTCCTCTTACATTCCCAATCATAAAAGGGGTCAAATTTTGCAGCAGGATGGTGCTCCATCTCATACATCCATCTCTACATTAAAGTTCCTCAAGGCAAAGAAGATCAAGGTGCTCCAAGACTGGCCAGCCCAGTCACCAGACATGAACATCATTGAGCATGTTTGGGGTAGGATGAAAGAGGAAGCTTGGCAGACAAAACCAAAGAATCTTGATGAACTCTGGGAGGCATGTAAGACAGCATTCTTTGCTATTCCTGATGACTTCATCAATAAATTGCATGAATCATTGTTGAAACGCATGGATGCAGTCCTTCAAGCTCATGGAAGTCACACTAAATATTAAATATGGCTGTAATAGCACCACAACTTCATTCACCAATGTTATGAAACATATCTTTTTGTTTTTGAACAGAATTATTGGTTTGATTTTCACATTACTTTATGTGTGCGACAAAACTTTTGTCTTGCCAAAATCTGACCTGTGTTCATTAAATGATGAATATTTCAGCAGTGAAGCCAATTTATTTTCTTAACCAAAAAATCATTTAGGAGGGTTTCAGCTTTCATATGAGTCATTTCTAAAACCAATGGATGAATTTAAAGTCAGGTTATAAGCTTTTGATTCCACAACATGGATAAGCGACAGAACTTTTGTCAGGGACTGTAGATATAACTATTCTATTTGTGTCTATGTGTGACCACACAGTGGAGGAGGTGGAATTTCTTTTATTAATATGTTTTATTGTACTGGTTTTAAGACAAATCGGAATCTTTAACCAAATTGCAGATCAGTTAAGTGTGAAAACATCCATATTCATGATGGAACATGCAATATCAAAACAAAAAGATTTGACTTGGTAAAAATGTTGATGAACAGTTGTGGCCAAAAGCTTTGACACTGATACAAATTTTGGTTTTCACAAAGTTTGCTGCTTCAGTGTTTTGAGATCATTTAGTCAGATGTTTCTATGGTATACTGAAATACAGCAATACATATTTCATACATTTATAAATGTTTCATAAGTTACACTTTTAGTTTCAAAAGTATTTATTAAATGTAGTAGTCAAAATGCAAGAGATCAACAAACACAATCAAAGTAATATACAGTACATTATAACCAAAAGTAACAACACATCTCCAAAAATAATACAAATGGAATCTAGGTTACAAACAGCACAAATACTAAAAAGGACATAGATATTGGTTCTACTACAAAACAAAATGAATAAACAAAATGAGCAGTTCAAATAAGGAAATAAGGATATAGAAAAATACAATAACACTGCAGCCATTGATTTAAGCAAAGCCCTGGAGCACAAATGCAAAGGAACGGGGGATAAATATTGTCAATCCAGTTCTACAGTTGCAGACAGTTCGCCAGGCCAGGAAAACGTGACTGGTTAAATCAGGGAGCCCACACCCACCAAACTATAATTTCGTATCAGCAGTAGAGGTATTTATTTTTTCAAGTAACCTGGTTTTATCGACTTGGTTGAGTATCTCGGACAACAAGAGTCATAATTTACACTTTTATTAACAAATACATCACGATAATACATAGACTTACAGTGCTGACCATTATTTTCCAAGACTTTTGCAATTTGCCTGGCATTCTGGTTATCAGGTTCTGGGACAAATCCTGACTGATGGCTACCTATCCTTGCCCAATCAGTGCTTAGAGTTTCTGGAGTTTCACATTTCTGTGTTTTTGTTTGTCCCCCTGCTTTTTGAGCATTGACCACAGGTTCTCACTGAGATTGAAATCTCGAGAGTCTTCTGGCCATGGACGCAAAATTTCAATGTTTTGTTCATCAAGCTCCTTACTTATTACTTTTGCCTTGTGACATGTTGCTCCTCATGCTGGAAAAAGCATTATCCATCATCAAATTGCTCCTGGATCATTGGGAATAGCTGCTCTTGGAAGATGTTTAGATACCATTTCTTATTCATGGCAGGGTTCTCAGACAAAATTGTGAGTGAGTCTACTCCCTAGAATGAAAAGCAACACATGAATGGTCTCTGGATCATTTAATGTTGGCATGGCATAGGACTCTTAATAGTGCTCACCTTTTATTCTCTGGACAATCATTCTTTCAGAAGCACTTTTCTAAAAGAAAACATTAAGGCAAGACTGACATTCTGCAGGATGCACAGGCACTGAACCACAGGTATCTGGATAAAAGTTATTTTCTCAGTGCATAGTGCGTTACCACTTTAGAGCACAGACTGCACACAAGAAGTGAATGGATTCTCACCGTAATGGGTTATGTGAGTCATAACCAACTTATTTGAGCGGTAGTGGGTCAAAACATAGGGAAGGATCGCAGCTGTCTCAGTGTATCACCAAGGGAAGATGTAGAGGAAATGCGAACACAGGGACCAGTATCACAGGGACTGTGCAGATCCAGAGATGGCTTAAAACAAATTCTTTTATTCCAAAAAATGCACAAATCTGACAAACAACACGTTTCGAGGTTTAGAGTGCCCCTTTATCAAGTGTGTATGACACTCATCTGGATTCTGACGCTGGTCTTCCTCCTCTCCAGGCCTCTTCTGGCCCCTTGACGTGTCAATTAATTTATAGATGCATAAACATTTTTGATCACACAGACCTTCTTCAGACTCGAGAAATAGTGCCCTCTGCTGCCTCCCGCCACTGCCCTCCTCTAATGATACTGGTCCCTGTGTTCGCATCTGAAAGAATGGTACAGGTGATAACTAAATGGCTTGGTGAACAAAACATTGAAATTTCGGTTCCATGGACAGGAAACTCCCTAGATCTCCACCCCATTGAGAATCTGTTGTCAATCTCCAAAACATGGGTGGGCAAACAAAAACACAGAAATTGTGATAAACTCCATGGATTGATTAGGCAGGAATGGGTTGCCACCAGTCAAGATTTGGACCTGAAGCTGATATCCAGCAATGCCAGGGTGAATTGCAGAAGTCTTGAGAAATAAGGATCAACACTGAAAATATTGAGTCTTTACATAGACATGATGTATTTGTCATTAAAACTTTAAAACCCTATAAGATAATTATAATTGTATTTCAGTATACCATAGAAACATCTGACTGAATAACTAAAAACACTGAAGCACTAAACCTTGTGAAAATTTGTGCCAGTCTCAATACTTTTGGCCATGACTGTAGTCTAAAGATGAGGACATAGCTACCACAGGCTGCTGTAGCATAGCTGCACTTGTGCTTGGGCCACTGGTACTTTCACCTATAAGTTGATGAAACATTGAAAAAAGAGTGGACTATTTCTCATTACTGGCTGCATGGTAACAGCAAAACTACCAATAATGAGAAATAGTCAATAATTAATCAGTATGTTATTTACTTATAAGCGAAACTGTGAAGGATCATAATGAACTTTTATAATTTTATACTTTTATATGTTTTATATTTTCATATCTGCTTAAGGTTTATTGTGTGTAAAAAACATTGTTATCCTTAAAGTTGAATATTAGATGTGGTTGTTTATGCTTGAAACTGAGTGTAATGTAATGTTACACTACCAGATAGTGTTTGCATACCAAATTGAGAATCCTTTGTGTCCAAGAAGACATGTGCTTGGTTTGCTGTCAGAAAACATCTCCCTGGGTCACAGCGCAAGACAGGAGATGGCTGACCATATACAGAACTGCTTATATCTGTTATCTATGCATTCAAGATATGCTACACCAATTAGGATTGAACATGAGGAATTATGTTGCTATGTTTACCCTTTCCTATACTTGCTGCTATATGAACTTATGTCGCCTTAATAAAGTATGTCAGTGCGCCCTTGTATTCAGCTAAGAAACAGGGTTCATACCAACTCTGTGTCTGGTGTCAATCTCTCGCCACTTGCACTTAGCTCATATCAATTAGGACAACGACAGTTACCTGGGGTACCTGGTCAATTGGCCCACAAAGGGTAACATGACCTTATCAAAACCACCAAAGGCCCCAGATCAAGTGCAGTTATACTGCGGCTGGGAACACTGTGTAGCATCATCTTAAAATCCCATTTACACAGCCCTATTATTGGGTCAGGTATCACAAACAAGTGTCCATAGAAATCCTTGTTCCTGATAACTCACCCATCGAAATGTTCTTCTGATCAGCCCACAGTTATGCAAACACTTACATGCAACAGAAAGGAGGCCGAATTATCAGCAACACATCACCCTTTGCAAAAAGGGATGCACTGCTCATAACTAAAAAATATTGAATGGTATAGGAATGATCATGTAGGGATTGCTCCTTCCCCTTGTACTTTGTATCAGCCTGTGCAAATTGAAAATGCAAATGAGCACTGACCAACGTGTTATATCATTCAATGGCACTTGTCAGCCCAACCGTTGGGCAGTGTAAATGATATGTTTTCTCATTTTGCCTCTCATAGTTGAGGTCTACCTTCTAAGTGCAGTTTCTATGTGTATAGACCAGAATTAGGCCAGAATGTAATAGAATGCAATAGACTGTCATCCTGTATCTAATTGTCATCTGACCCTGTATACCATCTGTAATCCACAGGTATGTGTAATGCATCTAGACCCATATACTGATCCTCTTCTGCTCCATTCATACTATACCTCTGCTTGCTGATTTTATTATATCTATGTGCTGGTATGTTATTTGCCACTTTGTAATTGTATTACCTTTGAAACCCCTGTCTCCATCCCCCTGCTGGTTTCTCCCCTGTCCCTTCCTGATGTCTCTGATTCTATCTGCATGCTTCCACACCCCCTATTCACACCTGATACACATGAAACAAATGTATTCCTAGTTAGTATAAATCTGAGGACAGTGGCCAGTGTTGACCTTGGTCAGTGCATTTTCCAAGTGCAGTTTCTAAGTGTATAGACCAGATTTAGGCCAGAATTGGACCACAAGGGAACTGAAGGTAACTAGCCACTAAAAGGAAACTTAGTTATTAACTATAGAAATGCTTCTTACTTTAATCACTGTTCTTCTTCCCATTCTTGTAAAAACCACTTTTCCACCCCAAATTGGCCATGTCATTAAGAATATCTTTATCTCTCCATTCTACCCCACCATCTGACCTTCTCTGCACAGCTACTCACAAACCTGCAAGCTTTCCGCCGCAGACACACACAACCTCCCCACACTTTCTCCTATTTACACCTCCTATCCCTCTCCCTGATACTCCTCACTTCTTGCGACATATCTCCTAATCCTGGACTGCCCCAGCACCTCCCTGCTGTCAGATCTTTCCGCACAACCGGCATCAGCGCACGGAACCCCCTAAATCTAACACCTATCTCACCTGCTCCTGCCCCTCCCCTCGCCCTCCCCGGTGCACTATGGAACGCTCGCTCTGTATGCAACAAACTTGACTACATCCATGACCTCTTAATTTTTCATAAATTATAATTTCTTAGTATCACAGAAACGTGGATAACATCCTCAGACACCACCTCCCCTGTTGCCCTCTCCTATGGAGGTCTGCAATTCTCACACACTCCCCGCCCCAACAATAAACTTGGCGGTTGGCGTAGGCATACTCCTCTCTGAGAATTGCTCCTTTGCCCCAATCCAATTGATACCTGCTCTCATCCCCTCCCCTCCTTTGAAGTGCACTATGTTTGCATTTACTCGCTCTTCAACCTTCAGCTGGCCATCATATATCGACCGCCAGGACCTACCGCTGCCTTTATCAACCACTTCACCACCTGGTTAATGCACTTCCTATCAACAGACACCCCCACCATCATCATGGGTGATTTCAACATCCCCATTAACACAACGCACCCCTCTGCTTCCAGTCTCCTTTCATTCACTACCTCCTTTAGTCTCTCTCAACGGTCCTCCTCTGCCACACACACAAAGGGGCACATGCTCGACCTCATATTCACCCGCCTCTGCTCTCTAGTCAACCTCTCTAACTCTCAGTCCATGGTCTCTGACCACAACCTGCTGACATTCTTGGAATCTCCTCTGTAATAGACCCCCCAACCCCTAAACCAACATGTCCCTGCAGGAACCTTAATCGCCTTGACATCTGCATGCTCTCACACTCTCTCCAACTGCTTGCTGACATATCCTCTCTCCAGGACGCAGATACTGCCGCTGACTTCTACAACACCACCATCACTGCAGCCCTTGACTCTGTGGCCCCTCTCACTAACACCACAACCCGGCCGATCTATATGCAACCCTGGCACACTGACCTTACTAAAAAACTGAGACATGCCTCACGGGTTGCAGAACGCCTCTGGAAGAAAAGCCTTAGGTATAAAGAGGCAGTTCTCACATTCAACAACGCACTCACCTCTGCAAAGCAGGTCTACTTCACCACACTAATATCTGCCCTATCCCGCAACGCCAAACAGCTATTCACTACCTTCAACTCCCTTCTCCATCCTCCTGTGCCCCCTCCAACATCACTTATCACAGCCGACGACTTTGCCTCTTATTTCAAAAGGAAAATTGACACCATCAGAGACAGTCTCACCCTACACCCCCCAAAAACCACTTTATCCAACTGCTCGGTGCTCTTCATCTTTAACCTGTTTCTCCACCATCACTGATGAAAATCTCTCCAACCTAATCTCTAAATCCCACCTCACCTCCTGTGCACTTGACCCAATCCAGTCACATCTCATCCCCAAACTCTCTGAAGACATTACTCTTGCCTTAACCCATTTCTTCAACCTATCCCTAACCAATGGATCCTTCCCTTCTGCCTTCTAACATGCTACCTTCACACTTATACTTAAGAAACCCTCCCTGGACCCATCCTCTCCAGCCAACTATCTCCTCATCTCACTGCTTCCATACACCTCAAAATTGCTGGAGCAACACGTCCATTCCGAACTGTCCTCCTATCTCTCATCCAATATGCTCTTTGACAAACTACAGTCAGGCTTCAGACCCCATCACTCCACAGAAACTGCCCTAACCAAGGTCGCTAATGACCTTGTAACTGCCAAAGCCAAACGTCACTATTCTGTCCTCCTCCTCCTTGACCTCTCCTCTGCCTTTGACACAGTTGACCATTCCCTCCTGCTAGAAATACTCTCATCCCTTGGCATCTCAGACCTGGCCTTTTCCTGGATCTCCTCATACCTCACCAACCGCACATTCAGCGTCTCCCACTCGCACACCGCCTCCCTGCCACGCCCTCTTTCTGTAGGTGTCCCCCAAGACTCCGTCCTAGGACCCCTCCTGTTCTCAATCTACACCCTAGGCCTTGGCCAACTCATAGAATCCCATGAATGTCTAGCAGCTGTAGCCTCCTTTCTCTCCTCCTGCTGTCTCAAACTCAACATGGAGAAAACTGAGTTCATAATCTTCACCCCTCACCGCACAATCCCCCCTACCTGACCCATCTATCAAAATTAATGTAACCACTCTCACCCCAGTCCCACAAGCCCGCTGCCTTGGGATAACCTTAGACTCTGACCTATCCTTCAAGCCGCATATTCAAACCCTCAACACCTCCTGCCGCCTCCAACTGAAGAACATCCATCGAATCCGCTCCTTCCTCACCCCTGAAACTACAAAGATGCTAGTCCGCACCCTCATAATCTCCCGCCTAGACTACTGTAACACCCTTCTCCATGGCCTCCCAGCTAGCACCCTCACCCACCTCCAGTCCACCTTAAACTGTGCTGCTCGCCTAATACACCTCTCCCCTCGTTCTTCATCGGCCACCCCCCTCTGCCAATCCCTTCACTGGCTACCTGTTACCCAGCAAATAGAGTTAAAATTACTAATGCTGACATACAAAGCCATCCACAACCTGTCCCCTCCATATATCTCCGACCTAATCTCCCAATACCTGCCCGCACGTAACCTCTGATCCTCTGAAGACCTCCTACTCTGCGCTGCTCTTATCCGCTCTTCACACAAACGTCTCCAAGACTTCTCCCGTGCATCCCCCATACTCTGGAACTCATTACCAAGACACATAAGACTGACCCCCACAATCACAAGCTTCAAGAAGGCCCTGAAGACTCACCTATTCAGAAAGGCCTACAACCTCCAATAACGCTACTGTCACCACACCACCACCTGAACAGCCTCTCCCCCCACTTTCTGTCTGTACCCCTCTTCCCTCATAGATTGTAAGCCCTTGCGGTCAGGGCCCTCTATCCCACTGTGCCAGTTGGTCACTGTTAGTATTATCTGGTTTGTACATCCTGTGTACCATATGTAAACCCTCAAATGTAAAGCACTATGGAATTAATGGTGCTATATAAATAAACAATAAGAAGAAGAAGAAGAAGAAGAAGAAGAAGAAGAATATCTATTATGTCAATTACAGGCCTCTCTCATCTTTTTAAGTGGGAGAACTTGCACAACTGGTGGCTCACTAAATACTTTTTTCCCCCACTGTATATCACTTTTTCACTATAAATTTAGAGCAAAACAACTTTGAAGTCTTATGTAAATGAAGCAGTTGGTGCACTAGGGATGGGCCTGCAGCTACCTGGAGCAATGCTTTTGTCACACAGACCCCCTACCATCTCTTGTTTGTGCCACTCTGAGCAGTCACTGCTCTGGAGTCTGGACAATCAGTTCAGATTATTGCAGTTTGCTGGTAAAGCCTCGGACAGTGAGGCTATCCCTCTATGTTAACACAAAGATAACACTGTTTACTGCAAGACCAATGTCTCGGAGCATGGTAAGAGTTCTGTATAATACTATTATTTGATCTACATTTAGATTTACATTTCTAGTAATGATAATAAATAATCTCTCATGGTAAAGACAATGTCTATATCTACTGAGGTACTTCATAGTGTTCTGTCCATGAAACAGCAAAGCCCAGCTTTTTGAAGAATACAAGAAGTAAGAAGAAGAGACAGCAGACAAAGCTGCTGAGAAAGAGAGATGGGGAAACCCCTTTAAGTCTCATCTTTTGAAGGACTTTTCAAATTGTTGTGATCTAGGGTGGTCTCTCAATTTTTTTACCCTCTAACTCATTCATTTATTCATTTTCTCATTCTCTCACTCAATCACGCATTTAGTTATTCACTTCCTCAGACAGTTACTAAATCACTTACTTTTTCAGTCACTCATATATACATTAACTCACCAAGGGACTCACTAAATCACATAGTCACTTACTCACTCAGGCCATCACTTCTTCAGGCAGTTACTCACTCACTCAATCAATCACTTAGTTACTCATGTACTCACATGCACAAGATTCTCAGTCATTGTTGCAGTAAAGTTCTATGTACCGAGATACAGAAGTAATTTCCCAACTTCTTGATGTTAATGTTAAATTGTTACTACGACAGACCTACAACACAACAGTATCATACCCTCAAAGAGTTATACTAGTATGTAAAACTGAACTTAATAAATAGCCCACGCAAAACTGAAAAAGGAGACTGTAAAGAATGTGTTGCCAAACAAGAGTTTAACAAAAGTTGGAAAAAGAGGAGACATATGCACTGGAAGAAAGGCAGATATGGTAGAGTAAGGCCCCATTTCAAGTTTTACTATGGGGTCCCATGGTTCTTTGTTACACCCTGATAGTGTATATTATAATTTAAGCCATGTAACCATAGTTGGCCTCCTCTAAATCCAGCAAAGTGTTAATTCAATTCTGCAGCAAATTTTCTTATCAACATTCAATGCATTAGTGATATTTCAAGTGTATATTCCAGCCCAATTGTATCTGACCGTAACTAAGTGGAAATAATGAAGAATGATTTCCAAAACAGAAATAGATCCCCGGGAGATCGTCAGAATAATCATCTAAATGTAACTGGACTTATATCTCCACTAATGGCTTCATTCGTAATGTTGTAATGTACTGACAGTTCCGACTGGCTAGGCAGCTATTCAAGATGGAATCTGTCACCAAATGGCTACATTAGGTTCTGCTAGTATTAAAAATATCTTCTGTACTGGCAATGGTCTTTGGATGGTCAATGTTTTAGTTGTTTTCAGGAGTCTTAATGTGCTGAAGCTAAGTTTATGCAGAACACATTTCTTTAACTCAAAAATAAGCATGATAGATGACAGATAGATAGATAGATAGACAATAAGGTTAAATAAAGACACAATTCTTTGAAGTGCAACCTATATTCCTACCATGTATCATATTCATCCAGAGGAATTTAAAAAAACACGATAGATGATAGTTGGTTCTTTGTTGGAATTCGGATTGACTGACAATTCAGCAATGAGCAGTAGCTACATAATAACAATGACATCCCTGTATAATCTTACGAATGGTGTTTGCTTATTGGTGAGTGGTTTCTTTTCCCACTCCCTAACTCTCTAGATTCTTCATTTATTTAATAAATTTTGCATCTTTGAGCATAATCCTTTGTCCTGTATATATAATTATACCATATTGTGTTGTACACTGATATTTTTAGATACGCATTATATGCACTTGATGTTTTTTAATGTATTTATATCACTTTGTACTCAAAAGAGATTAATCACTATGATTGATATTAACTAGTCACATGGTTTAAATATTCTGGACTGTATCTATCTCATTGCTTCATAAAGCTAATGAAACATCACTGAATATAAGTAGATATATAGGAAGATAGATACATAAAGAGATAAGTATGTGTCCACACTTAACTGTTCTTCAATTTGGTTTAAGATTATTAAATCCAATTCAAGAGAATATTATGACATACTAACAAAAGCCTTGAAAGACTTCACAGTTCACCCTCTCACTGGTTGTTCCAGCATATACACATATATAGTATATCACTTTGTGATAAGTTATTTGTCACTAAACCATGTTGTGAAACACATATTTGAACATGTTTAGTCAAAGGGACAGATAAAAGAGGTTACATCTGTAGATAGATAGTTTTCTACCTTTCTGTAATTTGCAACACAATAACTGGATGTTCACACATACAAGATACAATTAAGAAAGACAACTTGTGACAGAGGATACCTTTAAATCATATATATATATATATATATATATATATATATATATTAAACATCTGGAGCCATCTTAGGATGTGTTGTTTCACGAGCAAAGGTAAAGAAGAACCTATCTGTATCTATCTATCTATTTATCTATCTATCTATCTATCTAGGGAAAGTCCAGAGCAGCACATGTAAAAAATAGCAAAATAGGTGCACATCCCTAGGTCTGAGCTACTGTACCCTTCTAAATAACGCAAAAGAAGATGCAAAGGGAGTTTTTGTTTAATAGGCAATATTTAAGTTCTCATAGTTTGAGAAAGGTTACTGTGAGACGTTGCTGCCTCTCTTTTGCATTATCTATCTATATCTAACTATCTATCTTTCTGTTTGCCTATCTGCTTGTCCATTTATTTGTCACCTTCTGTAAATAATTTTAAACAAAGAAATACAGATACCTTGAAAGTCGATCATATTAAGTACTACATGATTGAAATTGATTTTCTACAACATGTCAGAGATACAGCTAGCATACTTCATCCAAGGAACCATTATTTTCAATGTACAGTAATTATTTTTAGAATGACTCACATTCTTATACCTGGACAGATCTTTAAGGAGCAAACACTGCTCTCTAGATGTCCTGTAAGACAAGCTGTAATTTAAAGCAATTGAAACAGCAGATTATGTGTGTCCTGGCAATGCATTCTGTGACCCTCAAAAATACAGTTTCTAAGCTCATGTATCCATCACATGATTTAAAGAGAATTGGTCCTGAGAGAAGGTCTTTATTTTATTTTCTTAGATGATTTTCAAGCTCCAGCTTCCAGCACCAATATCTGTTCTGTGGGAAAGATAAAGCTCTTTGAACCTACACGTTCAGTATTGATATAAGGTGGCAGAGTAATTCCTTCTGGGGATGTTTGTGACTCTTTTCACCTGTTCCCTTATTTATGACAAACACTGAGTTGTAATGTGATTCATTTTTATGCTGAACTGTATCTAACCTGTTTTCTCAGTTCATCACTGGTCTGATAGTTGGAAACTGTTAGGTATGGGTATAATAACATGTTAAAAAACACTATCTCTTACTCTTCTACAAAGCGGTGTAGCTTGTCCACACACCAGTGTTAGGATAACAATGGAGAAGTATGGATCTGGGCCTCATTGGGAGAAACAAATGTAGTTGACCACTAAGAAATTATAGGCATGGGGATACTGCATTGCACATGCTCGGTGGAGTTACAGGTCATTATTAAAGGAGCTGTCCTTCCCACCAACAGACAGGCCATATGCTAAATCAATATTTGGTTTGACCACCCTTTGACTTTAAAACAGCATCAATTCTTCTAGGTGCATTTGCTCATGGTTTTTGAAGGAACTTGGTAGGGAGGTTGTTCCAAACATCTTAGAGAATAAAGCACAGATCTTCTGTGGCTGTAGACTTGCTCAATTCCTTCTATCTCTTCATATAATCCCAGACAGACTGGAAGATGTTGAGATCAGGGCTCTGTGGGGGCCATATCATCACTTCCAGGACTCCTCTACCAAAGAGCAGTCAGATGGAACTGTATAGAGGAGAGTCAATGCTGCCACTTATAAACCGTTCTTGGTTGGATATTGCAAAGTATAAGAATTGTACCACTCATTAAAAAAGACTGTATGGTAAGGTTGTACTGTTATAATGCCGTGTCTCGGTAAAGTGATTGTTTCTCGCTGTACCTGTGCCATGTCTATAACTTTGTTGAAACTCATCTACTATTGCTTTACACTCACTGCTATGGGCCTTAACAGCTAGACATAAGGTGCAGTTGTTGAGGATTAAGGATGGTAGAAGAGTGCTTATAGAGGCAAAATAACAAAATAAAAGTTTTATCTACCTTTATGACCATCATATTATGACCAAGTTTTTTTTTTACTGTCTCCATCTAATACACATAAGTTTTTTAGATTTCTGATGATGTAGCTATATGAAGGCTTGTTTTTGCAGGACAAATTGTATTTTGGATGGCAATACTAAGGGCTACAGGACAAAAAACAGTAGGATGAGGGGGAAAAGAAAAAGCAAATATGCCATTGATATTTGTATGTTAATTCTGTTCCTTTCACTGTGTGCTATAAATACCATTTTAGCTTTATTCTACATATTAGTACAGTTAGTTAATGGCCTGCGGCCCAGGGCCACGTCTTCAATGAAGTGACCCAAGGTGATACCCTCAGGCGGTGCCTCATTACATGAACGGGGGGATCAGCATTTTTTTTTTTTTAATCGGCTACTACGTATTGCATTATTGGAATAGGTAGCAGCTGATAATTTACTCACCTAGCCACGCTCCTGTCCAGGCCGGCCTCCACTGTAGCCTCTAGGTGTCTCTGCACGTTGCACCTGACAATGAAAAACTCCAGGACGTTACATTACATCCTGGCATTTTCAGCATCTGGTACAGCCGCCTTGGTGGTGGCAACGTAGGCATCCCTGAACAGGAGTGTTTATAGGTGAGTAAATTATCGGACGATCGTCATATTCTGTGTGGGGTCCAAAAACACTTGCGGTACCGTAGTACAGATGACAGGGTAGCCAGGAGGACAATAGAGGAGCTGCACAACTGGGTGCCAAATCAGTACTTTGCAGGAAAATAGATAAGTATGACATTCCCCAGAATTCTGTGGCCTGGACTGTATGTCATGTAATTTGAGGTGAGGTGGGGAGAACTATTACCTGTGTGGGTCACTAATATCTATGTGGGGGAAAAATAGGACGCTATTACCTATGGAGGGGCTTTTGCCTGTAGTAGGGACATAATAAGGACACTATTACCTATGTGTATTAACTATGTTAATATCAGCCTTATGGTTGCCTTCAATGGGCTATAAATGTAGCTACGCCTGACTGGCACAGCTATATTTATACAGTTTTATGGCCCTTTGAGGACAACCATAAGGCTGATGTGGCACTCAGTGAAAATGAGTTTGACACCTCTGGGTTAGAGAACCAAGATCAGTGTTATCACTTAAATACCTCGGCACATGGATGAGTCTCCATGATTATTTGTATTGCCATAGATAGATAGATAGATAGATAGATAGATAGATTGTCAAAGATAGCTAGACACAATAGAACATATTCCCAGAAATCGATCAGAATTTATTAGAATTTATTGCCCTGTCATAAAACTGAAATATTGATAACAGGATGCAATACAAATTCACAGGGATGTTTCAGTCCTTCTAGACCTCGTTTACTCATACTGATGAAAAAGTTAGCCTTAGAAAGGTTTGTAGTCACAGCTGAATTAACATCAAGTGAGACCCCGGCTCATGTTTATGATACTGTAATACAGGGTGGGACTGGCTGCACATGTTGCAGACACCAGACATGCAGTTGTTTTTAATGGGGGTGGTGTGGACCTATTTAAACATGCATCACACACTGATCCCACGAGGAAGCTTGTGCGAAACGCATTTGGGGTGCTGGTCATTGTAGTCACGGGAGTCACTGTTCATGGCTGGTTGGTAATTGTTCATATCCCCCTCTATTTTTACTTTTCTTTGAATAGGACAACTACTTGGGCATGTTATGTATATATTGCTTTGGACATATTTGTTGGATTAAATTACTTATTGATTTTGTGATTATTTATTTGTGAATTTAAGGTTTTGCCCTTGTGAAGATTTATATATATATACTCTTTTTGGTCTTTGGGGGTTATATGTGATATGTTATTATATACCTGCAAATTGATTCATTAATTATGGTGACATTTATGTAACATTATTATTTGATATCCCTGTGTACCACATTGTTCTTGATGTGTTTCTTAATTGATTTTAATTGCTTTTAATTGTGTTTTCTGCAACTTTGTATGTCATGGATTGTTTGATTATATATGATTATGGATTTGATTGAATAAAGATTAATTTTGGATATAATGATTTCAGAGTTTGGAATATTTATTGGTTTTCAATGCCTATCTTTTGGATATGGGGCTATAGAATATCTATGTCAGTCAATGTTTACTAGATGACAGGTCGGGAATACCCCCACTGGTTGAACCTAATTTTTTTTGTTACATTTTAATAGTTACTAATAAAGTGACATTTTTAGTGTCCCATTGCTAGGTAGTGACTCTCCTTTTTCATGTTTATGTTCTTCTGTATGAATGCTGTTGAGATTATCCTTCCAGCATATACCTACTGTAGTGCTAGACTTACTGTATAGCTGCTGCAGTACACAGAACATTCAGATCATACTGTAAATGCCAACATTTCACTACCGTAGTCCAAGAAGTGGATACAAAGTTGTCAATTTGTTTTTCAATAGCCATGTCCTCTTTCCACCATTCATGCCCCTTGTTGGGTAATAATCCTTCGATGCCACTCTTTACTCCTCCTTTTTTTTAAATGACATATCATCCTGACATCATGCCCATAAATAGTGTTGAGCGAACCTGAACTGCACAGTTCGGGTCCGTGCCGAACTTTGTGCGTTCGGGTACCCAACCCTGACCCCGACAGCCAGGCTCCAGCTGCAACAGCAGGGACAATGATAACACTGTTCCCTGCTGTTTAACCCGTGGCATCTTACCTGATTGTCAACTGACAGCTAACACCCTGCCCGAAGGTCAGCGCTGATCAGAGGTTTTAACCCCTTGGATGCCGCGGTCAAACATGACCGCGGCATCCAAGGGGTTCCACCATGACAAACGTCCTCCTCGGCAACCCCCGCAGTGAGATCGGGGTTTCCATATGTAACTTCTGAAGCCAGGGGTCTGGTCAGTGACCCCAGTCTTCTAGGAGCCGCCAGTACCTGGTTGAACCTGCCGAGACTGAGGAAGTCAGCCTATGCGTCTGCATAGGCTGACTTCCTCTATAGACTGCAATACACATGTATTTCAGTCTATAGTGCTGAACCAGCGATCAGTGTATCGCTGGTTCAGGTACCATAGTGGGACATCACTAAAAAAGTAAAAAAAAAGTTTTAAAGTCATTTTTGGGTCACAAAGTTCGGGTCCCCATTGATTTCAATGGGGTTCGGGTTCACTCAACACTACCCATAAAATCTAATTGGAGCGCCACCTACCAGAAGTTTCTCCTCCTCTGGGTAGATTTTTGCAGGAGACCAGAGACTCTCTGGAGACTCTTGAATGTTCTGGGAAAGTGGTCAAGTGTGATCCAGACACAATACACAGTGATTTGCTATATGTTACTTTCATTGGTCCTGTTTGTTTGTCATTCATTCATATAATGACCTAGGTTAACCTTTCTTCCATGTAGCCTATGTATTTATTTAGCCCTGATGCTATTTCACCTGGAGAGAACGTTATCATTAGGTAGAGCTCATGGGTAGTGCAAATGTTGAAATTGAGTAAAACGTGCAAAACCTGAAATAAAATAGCTTATATTGGTATTGAGTGCTTTAGCAACGGGTGTAGCAGTGGGGCACTGAGCAGTAGATGGCTTTTGAACAATTTTGCTGTTGAATGTAGTAATATTACCCGTCAGCCAAAACTTCTCACAAATTTATTATTATGTTGATAAGTGCAGTCATTAAACCTGCAATTGCTTTGCTGCTGTTATGCTTGTTATATTTAGAAGAAGCAATGAAAATGTTCTGTGAATATCGATCTTGGCAAAACCAAGGTTTGATTATTTTTAATCTATCTAAAGTTATCTAAAATAAAAATAACATACAAGTATAAAGATATATGAATAAGCTAATATGATCTATAAACTACACATATAAAGTAGGTCAGGGGTAGGTAACCTTTTTTGTTCGGTGTGCCGATTTTAATAAAAAAATCAAAGATGAGGTACTCGGAGTGCCGGTCAATAATTGTAAGTCTGACGACCCC
This sequence comes from Leptodactylus fallax, assembly GCA_947044405.1. Lineage (NCBI taxonomy): Eukaryota > Metazoa > Chordata > Amphibia > Anura > Leptodactylidae > Leptodactylus > Leptodactylus fallax. Next base: position 155,921 of record CAMRHE010000611.1, on the reverse strand, counting down.
TAAACTAAAGTCATATACCACAAACCGTAACACAGAAGTGCTGCCACCAGATGGTTTAGGACACATGCGTTTACTGCTATTTCCTGGGACGCTCCTGTACTTTCTGATTAGAAGCAATGAAAGTACATGTACATCCCGCAATTAGTGGTAAATGTGTCCAGGAGCACCGTATGGCAGCACCCTTATGGTAAATGCACATTATGTATCTGGATGCAGCTATATTCTTAGGCCACTGGAACTTTTACTTCGATGTAAAACTGGTGCATTTTTGCACAAAAAAAAAAAAAACAACAAAGCCTGAGTTTTCTGTGCAAAAATCCTTAATATAGAAAATACACCGTTATACAGAATAATGTCCCATAGTGGTCCCTGCACATGGTATTATGTCCCACAGCTATAGCAGTCCCTGCACACAGTATTATGTCCCATAGCAGCTCCTGCACACGGTATTATATCCCATAGCGGCCCTTGCACACGGTATTATGTCCCATAGCGGCCCCTGCACATGGTATATGTCCCATAGCAGCCTCTGCATATGGTATTTGTCCCATAGCGGCCTCTGCACACGGTATTTGTCCCATAGCAGCCTCTGCACACAGTACTTGTCCCATGGAGGCCTCTGCACACGGTACTTGTCCCATAGTGGCCTCTGCACACACTATTTGTCCCATAGCGGTCCCTGCACATGGTATTATGTCCCATAGCGGCCCCTGCACACAGCAATATGTCCCATAGCGGCCCCTACACATGGTATATGTCCCATAGCGGCCCCTAAACACGGTTTATGTCTCATAGCGGCCCCTACACAAGGTATATGTCCCATAGCAGCCCCCTGCACATGGTATATGTTCCATAGTGGCCCCTGCACACGGTATTATGTCCCATAGTGGCCCCTTCACATGGTATTATGTCCTATAGTGGTCCCTGCACATGGTATAATATTCTAACTTTTATAATATTCCAATTTGTGCCACTCACTAGCTATTATTATACTGTGGGGTCTCTTCAGACCCCAGAGTATAATAAGTGGAGGGCGAAGAGAGGTGACAAACATAAAAAAACAATGTACTCACCATTCCTGTGCTCCGCAGCCGCTCTGTGTTCTCTTTGGGCGATTCTGCCTGTAGTCAGCGACCGCTCATTGAGTCTCAGGGGTCACATCGCGTCATTATGCGTAATGACGTCAGACGCAGACGTGACACCTGAGGCCCTGTCAGCTGACTTCAGGCAGAAGTGCCCAAAGAGCACACAGCGGCTGCAGAGCGTGGAATGGTGAGTGACATTGTTTTTTATGTTTCATCACCTCCCCAGGGGCTCCGCTTATTATACTCTGGGGTCTGAAGAAACCCCACAGTATAATAATTGCAGTTTCGTTTCAGCCGTGTTTGGTCCGATCGAAACTGCTGGGTGAGGACTCGGGCTGCCGTGCTAGGGAAATAAGCCTTGCGTGCCACTCTTGGCACGCGTGCTGGGGGTTGCTGACGCCTGAAGTAGATGTTCTTTGTTATACATAATTGATCAAACAGTAAGAAGAAGTTCATTTATATGTGCAGATATTAAATAATAGCAGAAATGCAATTTAATCTCTATTATTTTATATGTCCTGGTGCTGTGTGCAGAGTCCTGTTGCATTTTCTGCATTGGTAGATAGATAGATAAATATATAGACAAATAGATAAAAGTCCAAAAGATAGCAGCACTGCTCCTATCTGCTAGTGGGGTACAAAATTTCTCCAATGGTCCAACTAAGATCATGACTTCAATAAAAAGCAACAAAGAGGCAGCACTTTGCAATGTGAATAAGGTGAAGTTTTGATTCACTGAACTGCAACATTTCACTTCAACTCTTTGGGACCTTTCTCAATTTCTTGCAGCTAGTGCTACTTTTGTCTGGACTTTAGATAGAAAGAGATAGATAGATAGATAGATAGATAGATAGATAGATAGATAGATAGATAGATAGATATATAGATAGATAGATAGATAGATAGATAGATAGATAGATAGATAGATAGATAGATAGAGTTCTCTATGGCAGAAAGACGCTTAACATCTAACCTATTACATCTTATTAGAACACTGATTTGTAGCCTGTGTGATCTTCCATCCAGGGAAACAGTGTGTTCCCCTTCACCTCAAGTAAAGAAAAATAAGCTCTGAACACGAACAGGTTTGATGGTTCAGATCAGAGGCTGACACTTTAGTTTTCACTTCTATAGGATTTGCATGTAGGTAATGGTACACAGTTGCATTGGACCTTGGTGCCCATTTGGTAAGTCTCCACAGGCTCCTCTGTCACGCAGACACGTCCACCCTTACCTTAGCATGAATTTAGTCAACAACAATATTGTAGATGACTCTGTTATCAAAACAGTTCCTAATGAACTATAAGCACAGATAGTCAGGGATCACATGAGCAAAGTGTTTTTTTCTGCTTCCCGATCATTGCCACCATTGCTGAGATATTAGCTTTTGTTTTTTTTTACTGATATGCACCAAGGACATTACTCTCGTCATACCAAGGAACTATTCTTTCCAGCACCCAGTCCCTCCATCCCTCTCTCCCTTCCTTCGATGATGACATGTACATTATTTGTACATCCCTGTCCATCATAACAAGGAGGTAGATCTTTGATGGAATGAGAGCAACAGTGATGCCTTCATTGCACCAAACAGCTTAATTGCATACCAAAGCTAATATCTCAGCAAAGGAGCAAACAATCTGTTTTATTCACATTTGCTTATGTGACTGTATGTAATGTTCAATGGGCAATGACAGACTCCATTTAAAGATCCTTGAAACCAAAGACAACCATCTTTACACTACTGATTGAGAGTTGTTAATCTTCATTGTTCCAAACTGGGCTTCTGATGAGGAGGAACAGATCAACAGTAGTTACAGTAAGTCTACAGTTCAGTGGACCTTTAAGAGGGCAGACATTGACTTATAGGTTTTGGAGGAGCATGGTTTTTAGCTACTTTAGATCTCCACAAGGAGAGTTCTTCATATCCCCAAAAACTAAGCAACTTTATCTCTTCAAGGGTGGGTTCACACTGTGTTTTTTTTTTTTCCAAAACACTCATTGGAAAATCTGCTAAATATTTTGGAAACCGAGGCAGAAAACTTGAGATACTTTATCCCATAGTTCCATTTGATGTGTACGCATTGATCAGTCTCTTCAGATGGGGTTGATCAGCACAGACATGTGCCACAGCTTCAGTGAAAATTCTGATGCTGAAGCTATGGCAGGCTAGGCTAGGGCAGGATACTACTTTGTCAACTGAAAAAAAGGTAGAAATCGGTCACTGCCTCCATTGAAACCAGAAACTGCCTCGAAATCAGCTCCAAGAAAACAGTGTGAAACCACTCCTATGTCAATAAACTGAAATTGAAAAAATGTAGGATTGGAAAAATATGCAAAAAAAATTCTGCAATCTACAAACAATACTTACTTTTTTCTAGCATGAATACATTTCCAGGTTTATATCTATCCAGCTTGGGAATTCTATCCACTTATGGAAGGATTGAAGAAAAATAATAACAATGCTGTCATGGTGAATCTAAATCAGTAGGAGCCGAGTAGGAGCTTCTCTAGACAAGTGGTTGATGTGTTGCCTTAGTCATCACCTGGGCTGATTAGACAATTACAGTCGAGCCCTATTGCAACATGAGCTGACATGTCAAATGTCAATGAAATATGTCAGCCTGGTAATGAGAAGCCTCATGGCTATGAGTTCATGTCTCTGTTCACTTGAGGGACATGCTTTGAATCCTCCACTGGTTGATTTTTTTTCCAATGCTAAATCACCAATCAGTAATAGGTTCAGGTTTCAGTCAATTATTAGCACAAACACTGAGGCAGATATAGGGATACCTATATACTTTTTGCATATCCAGGGATCAACTGTAATGTGTGGGGAAATCTATCTGGAAATGTTCTGTATAATACAGGAATGAGCAGGTCGTCAAGGGAAAGTATATATAAGTAATCTACACTGTGGCCAAGAGTTGGGGACCCTAAACAAAAGTGTTTCCTCCACTACCTACTTATTTTAAATCGTATATCAACATTGGTTTTCTAAACTAGAAAATGTCTTTACCACCCCCCCCCAACTATAGGAGCATGCTAGTTAGACTGAATTAATCTCCATGTTTTATAGCTGCCAGATTAATACTGTAATACTATACATTAAGTCAATATAGCACTCATTGTGAAATATTATGGGACTTTTTTTTTGCTAGGGATCCATATGTTAAACATATAAGACAATGGGAAAATATGTGTTACAAGATACTACAATGTAGAAAACATAATGTAACAATGAATACAAGGAGCACACCCTGTTTACAGTTTGAGTACACTGGAGAATGGAAAAGGTAATAATTTACATTTTTTGATAGCTTAAGAACTCCAGATCTTGTCCCTAAAACAGAATATAAATCTGCCCAAATTTATCACCACTATTACCAATTGCGAGAAACTAGAAAGAGCCTATAATATTTTCCTATTATATTTTGAAGAGCACCGTAACTTTAAATTTGGCACTGTCTTAGAATGTCACCTTTGCCACAAGTAAGTTTGAGAAATTTTCAGTTTGCTAGATCTCTCCAAGTGGCATGTAAAGACTTTTATTATGAAATTATCGCACCTAGGGAGTAACAACAACCAGCCACAAAGCGGGGCCACAAAAGGCTTAAACATGTGCAATGTGAAAATGAGTTATCCTCTGTTTAAGTCCAAAATCTTGTGATTTCTGAAGTCTATTATAGCCACAGAAGAGAGCCCAACTGCACATTAATGGACATTGTATTGGAATGGGATGTCTACCAAGCTTAGATACTGTAGGTGGCAGGTCTTCACATACTTATGGCCATATAGTATATACAGTATTTTTTTTTTAGTAATATTAGCTTGAAGGGAACTCATTCCTTCCAATATCCATCATCAGTAGCTATATCTGCCAACTAATTGTTCTTGAAGCTCCAAGGTTCTTGTTTTCCTTAATACTGAATCCCATGATATATATCATCTGTCTCTTAAATAAGCCTAATTGCAGCACCTGAGCCAGCTTCTTCCTCCATTCCTCTAGGGTACACAAAGTCGCATCTCCTTTGAATTAAACAGCTTCTTAAGATGATTGGTGCTAAGTCTTAGAAAACAAAAAAAAAAAATATCATTAAGCATACTAAGCATTTTGCAACACAGTTTAAATGTTACATGTGTTTTAGTATAACCCCAAATAAAATGCCTAATAATCAGTTTACTACTACTGTGTAAGGAGAAAATCTGTTAATTTTAGTTGCTTTTTATAGATAGTTTTTATTTTTATACGTTATTACATCGTTACATTTTTGTGATTATTGCTAATTGAAAGCTACTCCCAATACCCTACCATGATGACTTGAAATATAGTCAGCTTTCGCAATTTTTGTTGGTCTCTCAAGTTGTGCGTAGACCATGCTCTTTGAAGGCTCCAAGACATGACTCAAGATTGTGTAACATGGACATGATAATGACAAGTCAGAGGAGAAACTAAAGAGCAAGGTGAAGATTCAAGGGGTAATGGTTCAAGACAATTCATAATTGAAGAACAAGCCCAAGGGGTAAGTTGTGAGGGAAATGACAGGCAAGCTAGATATAGGCAAGAAGGAATAGAAGATAATGCACACACTTATTATTGGTGTAAATGGTACTAATCATCAATTTTATGACTAGGGAGACTTTAGGCTGTTTTGCAATGTCTGCCCTTGTCTTACCATCACACTATTTTTACTTTAACAAATTTGATCCTTCATATCATCTAGAAATAAGGGCCCTTATGCTCCTGTTTAATAAAATGCCAGCTGTTGCTAACACTAGTTATTTCAATAGGGCAACCTGGGGACTCCTTGCAAGAAAGTCCATAACTCAATGATGTATTTAATGTTGACGTACGGATAATCCCTTTGAACCTTTGGTCTAGTCTACACTTAACATGTTAAAAACCCAGTGGTTTCACAACCTGTCCAAGAGACAGATAAAGCAGATAAAGTAAATTGTCCCCAACATATATACCCTTTGGTACCATAGAGGCATTTCATAGTAGTGATGGAGTCATTGGTAGTGAAGAGAAAACAATTCTGAGTCCAGGGTAGATGTACATTCGCTAATACGGTCAGGGACAATTGTACATTTGCAACAGTACAGCATATCCACACATATATGCAGAATGTACACACATATTCAGAATATAAACATGTATATGGAAATGGCATTTTAAATATACAGTTGATGGTCGCAGGGTTTTCTTGGCATAATAGCAGTTTTAACTGCAGATTCATGTGGCCATTGACATGATTTTACTTGCCGTTTACCTGCAAAATCAATTTCAATACTGTGCCAACAGGATATCTGCACAGATTTTTGTCACATGTGACCATAACCTAGGCCATCCAAAAATCAAAACAGATCTTACACTAGAAACCAAAATAAATAAATATAAATACAAACCCCGGACTATCCAAAAAGATACAAATCCCATATACAAAAATAAATACAGACCCTAAAATAACTACAGTCCTAATACCGAATAGAAACAAAGAATTGCCACAAGCTTACATATTGAAACGTGCTACTGTGCTTTGTCTATATGTGATGAAGTATGTTGGAATTTTATTATAGTTATAGGTAGAAGGGTTGTTTTTTTTCATTCCTGCGTGTAGTTAGGAGATGGGGCCTTTTTGTATTGTCTGTATTAGAGTTCCTGTGTAATTAAAATGCCCAATCTAGGAAATCCTGGTATCCTAAGGGCAATGTGCAGGCTAATGCTAATTCAGTTAGCCGTCATCTAATGAGCTAGCCAGGGGTACTGATCATTGCAGACATCGCAGCAGTGGACCTGGCTGATCAAAGTCTATATGTTGATCAAAGAAAGAATGACATCACAGGTGGAAGGTTTCAGGAAGTAGCTTGGAGGTCAGGGGGCTCATAAATACGATGATTTTTATGATTTCAGTTGTCAGATTCTTGGAGTCACAAAATAGTGTGGGGTCTGTCCCTGTCTTCCTTCTGTAGTGCTCCACCCCCAGACTTAAACAGGTCTGTAATTTTATTCTCTTTTTATTTTATATTGTTTGTAGATATAGTCTTAGTTTTTATTCCATATTTTACTGTTACTGCCCTATACATTTTATGTATAATAAATCCAAAATTAAATAAGATTATCCTTTGGCTCTAATTTTCCCCTACTTTCGAAGAGTGAATATTGCTAGCTATGTTACCCTGTTGTGTGCTAGTTGTGGATGGTGTGGGAATACTCGTCGCACCCTAAGTGGTGAGTGCTGGCAGCTTTGTGTGAATGCATGAGTGTAAAAGGGTGCTTCACTCCTGTGTAGTCTGGTGTGATGGGTGAGCTGTGAGGGAGTGGGGAAGCAGAGTATGCCTTTTATTATTGCATTTAGCAATATGTGTGTGTATGTGGTGAGTAAGGTGAATGGATAAACCCCAGAATTGGTATACAGTGAGTGAATATATCTGTGGGTGTGACCCCGATACCTGACACTATATATTTACAGGGCAAGAGAAATGGTACAGTGTATCATTTATAAAGTGTATACATGCAAAATACATAGAATAAGAGCAGATATTGAGAATTGCAACCAGAGTACAAGACAAGAGAACTGGTTCTATCCACAATCCATATACAGTGTATAGAATAAGGTAAGACTCTCCAGAGCAACATTCAGCATACAGGACTAGAGAAGTAGTACTGTGTACCATCCATGTATACAGCATAAGAACAGATAATTATAATTACACCTAGCATACAGGACTAGAGAAGTGGTACTTTGCACTGGCCATATATTCAGAATAAAGTCATATGCTGAGAATTACATCCAGCATATAGGACTCGAGAAGTAGTACGGTACATCATCCATGTATACAGAATAAGGGCAGATAATGATAAATACACCCAGCATACAGGGCAAGAGAAGTGGTACTGTACACTGTCCATATATTCTGAATAAGGTCAGTCACTGAAAATTATATCCAGCATACAGGACTAGAGAAGTAGTACGGTACATCATCCATGTATACAGAATAAGAGCAGATACTGAGAATTACACCCAGCATACAGGGCAAGAGAAGTGGTACTGTGCAGTGTCCATATATTCTAAATAAGGTCAGTCACTGAAAATTATATCCAGCATACAGGAGTAGAGAAGTAGTACGGTACATCATCCATGTATACAGAATAAGAGCAGATACTGAGAATTACACCCAGCATACAGGGCAAGAGAAGTGGTACTGTGCAGTGTCCATATATACAGAATAAGAGCAGATACTGAGAATTACACCCAGCATACAGGGCAAGAGAAGTGGTACTGTGCAGTGTCCATATATACAGAATAAGGTAAGACACTGCAAATTATATCCAGCATACAGGACTAGAGAAGTAGTACAGTACATCATCCATGTATACAGAATAAGAGCAGATACTGAGAATTACACCCAGCATACAGGGCAAGAGAAGTGGTACTGTCCAGTGTCCAAATATACAGAATAAGAGCAGACACTGACAATTTATACACAGCATGCAATACTAGAGAAATAGTACTGTGCAGTGTCCGTATATACAGAATAAGAGCAGATACTGAGAATTACATCCAGCACTACAAGACAAGACAAGTGGTTCTATGCGCAATCCATATATACATCCAAGATCCAGGACTAGAGAAGTGGTACTGTGAACTATCCATTTGTACAGAATAAGAACAGATACTGAGAATTACATCCAGCGTGCAGGATGAGATACATGCTACTGCCCATTAATATATTCAGAACAAGGGCAGATACTGAGTATTGCACCCAACATATATGACAAGTGATAGCTGTTTTTTAACGCGATTCGCCGCAAATTAATTTGGATCGAATCGAATCGTTTCTGCAAATTTGGCCGAATCGAATTTTTGAAAAATTCACTCATCTCTAATCATAGTTTGTCAGAAATTTCTGTTTAGAATCCTGTGTCTACTTTAGTACATAAAGCAGTACGTGACATATATTGAAGCAAAAGGGTCCCCTTAAATGTGCATTGTTATGACTCAGACATGTATCATACAGTAGTTTATCATGGCTCTGATGCAGTTTTATATTGGGAAGATAATTATTGAACTGTAACAATTATGGATCTGTGACAGTGATCCTGTAAATGACAGTTTTATGGTATGGATTTCTGCTGCATATTCATCATCTCCTGTTAATGTACTGTATCTAATAAGTTCTTGATATTGATATTGATATTGTGAAAAGGGCCAGTCATCCTGTCCTGCAGTGTATCGCTTAAAGGGGTTTGGATAAAATAAAAATTTAACACTAAGCTAAACCCATTCCCTCCGCCTAACTTCTAATTTACTCACTTTAAAAAAAAATATATAGTTATCCATATCGCCAGGGTGGTCATGTGACCGCCCCAGGCACATTTTAAGATTTTCCGGTGACGATCCGTTTCCCCATTTCCAGAAACTGATTTCACCAATTCTTCTCCCCCCTTGACTCCATCATACTTACCTGTCTTCATGTCCTCTTCTTCTCCTGGGCACGAAGCATCACTTCTTTCAAGGGGGCTAGCGCCTGAACAATAGAGTGTTCCGGATCTATTGCACTAACGCCGGCAGACATGATTAGGAGAAACATAGCATGTGAATAGGGCCTCCTACGCTTGCACAATAGAACGGCTCTATTGTGTAGGCGTGGGCAGAAATCAAGCAAAGGGGAGACGGCGGCACAGAAGAAAGTGATCTCCAGGACACAGAAGACAGGCAAGTGTGATGGGTGGGAAGGGGGTTGGGGGACTAAGTTAGTTAGTTAGGTAGTGCTAGTAGTCCGCAGGCTAGCTAGGGAAACAGAGAGGGAGGGGGAGGGAGTGAGGGGGGGATCTGAGTGAACAGTAATGCATCATGGTAGTTGTAGGCTAAGACAACAGGAAGATACCCATGTAAACAAATGCAGAAGATTCCAGGAGCTCCCAGAGAAACCCAGAAATCACTGAAAACACTGCTAAAGATATTTGGGTGCACTTTTTAACCCATTAATAGCACTAACAGACATTTTTTTTTTTTAATTTGCCTGGAAAACCCCTTTAATATTGCTGAAATATTAGGGGGTGTTGTCCAAGGGATACAATAGGTCATGAACAGCAGAATGGTGGGGATCTGACTCTTGCACTCTGTCCCTGACCTTGCAGTGGCTTATTACTTGGTCTCCATTAAACACACATACATGGTTGGCCAACTGTGCATGTGTATCAGAGTGCCAGGAGGAATAACAGTCAGCCAAACTAGCATTTAGATGACAGATATTGGTGTTTTATAGCCAGAATATCTATTGTACTGTATATTAGACTGTAAACTATTAGGAGCAGAATTTCTATTGCAAGCTCTTAGGAGCAGACTATCCATTGCAATAGACTATAAGCTTTGCCTGCCACATGAAGCGATCAAAATATCTGATATTCCCAAACTAGTATCAATAAAAATGACAACTTGCCCCACATATAAATATGTCTTACACTCCATACACTGAATTATAAAATAAAAGTTATGGGTGTCAGAAAATGCCAATACTTAGAAATTATGTTTTTGGGGGGGTTTTTTTTCAAAGTTTTATTTTAGACATATTAAAACACAATTATACACATTTGGTATCATTGTGATCATACTCACTCAATGAATAAGCATAACATGTCACTTTTACTGCATATTAGATGGTATAAAAACAATATGGTGCAAATGCATTTTTTTTTTCAATTTCACCCCATTATGATTATTTTCTCCCAGAACATTGTATGGAATATGAAATAGTGCCATTGGGAAGTACGATTTCTCCCATAAATAAACAAGCCTTCATATGGTTCTGTGAACTGAAAAAAAACATATGGCTTTAGAAAGGCAGGAATTGAAAAGATAAACAGAAAAGTGAAAATTCCATCCTATATAGGTTAAGCAGTGCAACACCACAATACATTGGGGCAGATAAACTAATAAATAAGCACCAGAATTCTGGTATAATTTGTGCCTAAAAACTGGTGTAAATGCTTTACACTCACTTTGTAACAGTTTGTGTGCCTTGTACAACAGGGATTGTTGAAAACTGTGTGGTTTAATATTCTAAATTTATGCACCAAAATTTTGTCATAAACTAAGCCAACTAAAAAGTGGTGTAAAGTTAGACACTTTGGAAAATTTGGTGTAGTTTAAGATTGTCTAGTCTAACTTTACACTAAAAGATAAACAGTTTTAGTTATCTGACCCATCAACTCTTCCCAACACAAGTGTCTTCTCTTGCCTGTTACAAGATGTCACCCTAGACAATTACCTACTCATACTTTCCTCTCATCTAGATCTTGATTACTGTTGCACTAAATGGGCATAAGAAGAAGGTGGGAAGCTATAATCCCTTGAGACATTGAAAAATTGGTTACCAAGACCATTCAGACTTTTTTTTTGGCATTTCTTGCTTTCACCGTTGACTATGCCAACTCATGGAAATCAATAACAATTGCATGCACAAGTCTTGCCTAGAATAGTGAACTACTCAGTGATAAAATGCTTTCTTGGGACTGCTTGCGGGTGCTTGTATAGCTGTCAATATTTCAATATGTTTATAGAAAAATAGAAAAATGTGCTCAGCATTCCCCATCCTTGTGCACAGTATTGACGTACACAGTAGTTTTCACTTACTACCAAGATCCTGATAAATACAGACGGTTGAGAATCCAGTCTCCAAAACATGTACTGAAAAATCTTTATTGCAGATTCTCCAAGGAATACAAACACGGCAGTGAAAGCTGTAAAAATTCCAGGAGAATCTGCAATAAAGATCTGTAAATGCATATTTTGGAGTCCTAGTCTCTTTCAACTACCACTGAGCATATGAAGTCTTTCATTGTTCTCTTTGTGTTTTCCAATTAAGGGTTTTCGAAATTTACATTTGCTATAAAAAATAATGTCTTTTGCATTTGCTTGAGATTACAGATGGGATTCTATGTCTTCCTAATATTCCATTATTTTTCTTCTCTAGATTACGGGAAATATGTTCCTTTAGATTAAGGCATCTGTTTATTATCTTGTGTAAGCTGAAATAGTCAGAATCAGGAGGCTACTACAAGTGACCTCAGAAATTGATCTTTTGTCTTCATAGAGCCAGAAGTGCAGGAAATTTTGTCATGTGACTGTACTTGGTTTTGCTTAAAGGGAGTCTACTACCACCTCTTATGCAAATGAGGCAGTTGGTGAACTTTGGGACAGGTCTTCAGTTCTCTGGAGTACTGCTCTTGCCACTCACACCCCTACGATCTTCTACATATGCCACCCAGTGCAGTAGGCGTTGATCCTTCCACTGCTTTGACATCTCCATCCTACTTGAGCAGCAAGAACAGTGCTCCCAGGACTAAAGGCCCGCCCCCAGTGCACCAACTGCCACATGTGCATAAGACTTCAATGGTGTTTTTCTCCAAATCATAAAAAGTGGCATACATAACAACGGTATGTTGTTTGTCACTGTAAAGTGCTTTGTAATGTGGTGGTGTCAGTTGAATATGCTCAGGGAGGTCGTAGACTTCCCTTAACGGTTAGAAGGATACACAGAGGCAAGGTTAATATAGAGAAACCCAATAGTGCGATGATGGGTAAATCAAGTAGGTGACATTGAGGGAAGACGAGGTTCTGTTTTTTTTGGGGGGAGGGGGATTAAGAACGTAGATATCTTCTTGCAATCCTGGACAACCCATGGACACACAATATGACAATTGCAGGAGGGGTCAGTGAAAGTAAAGAATTGACATTTCATAATTTGTAGACCAGAATAATGTCAACAACAAGAAATTGGGAGAATATATGGTAAGATGGAAACAAGCAAAATGAAGTAATGGAGACACATTTTTTTATTAGCAAATGTATAAAGTGAATATGTGAATCCTAGACTCTAAGGGGACTTGAGGTTGTTCAACAATATCTCCTCTTGGGCTTGGTAAAGGTCAGGTCTGTTAAATTTTAATGAATTTGCTCCTTAACCCATTATACATAAGATCCTTTAGAGAATTTTTGCAGTTACTTACTTTTCTTCTTGATTAAAATGCACACATGTACTTAAGACAAAAGTACGTGTTAATGGACCAATTGCGGGTGGGGTAGTAGTTGTGCTGTGATAACTATCCAAAACCTATACAAGCCTTCATTTATTAAACCACTATTCTGTAGTCTCATATAATATACTTTACAACATGCTGATGAATTTTTTTCCCTAATCCACCTTATTTTAGCTTGTAGTTAGTGTACAATTTCTCATAAAACAAATTCAATACAATATCATGACATGCTATGAAAACCCTTCACAGACTACAATTCACAACACAACCACTGAGTGGCCGCACCTAGACAGATATAGGATAGACATCTTGTGACAGAATATCTCAAAATGTAAAAAGTTGGTCATCTCACTGTACACATCTTAGATAATGTTGTGCTAAGAGGAAGAGAAAGAATGGGCACATATGTGTGTTCAGGAGCCCTTGTTGCCCTACCTGGAGATCATCATCAGATTTTCCCATTTGTCCTAGTTGTCAAGATTTTTTGGAGACTTGGCAGCAGTTGTTTGACAATGATTGCCATGGGTTTCTTACCTACCACTTATAATGCACTTAAAGGGAGTCTGTGAAGCATATTAAACCAGCATCACAGTTAGATAAGTCAGGCTCACCTGAATGCCTTCATTGCAGGGATATTCTTTTATTTAAGAATATGCAAATGAGCAATCTGAAGCACCTAGGGTGGCTCCAAACTGCTACACCCCACAGGGCCAGGCCAGATTTCAGCATTGCTCACTAGCACTGTCACACAAAGAAGGGAAGGGGAAGCAGGGCATATTAGAGCAGTGTGGGGCACAGCCGTTTGGTGCAACAGAGCCGCCCTTGGTGCTCCAGATTGCTTATTTGAATATTCTTTTAATGGAGAAAATAGCATCACATTCAGGCGAGCCTGACTTATCTAACTGTGTTGCTGGTTTAATATGTCTCCCTTTAAGCCTGATTAAGTGAATGACTTTAGGTCGGGGTCCCACATGGCGTAAACGTGGAAAAAAAATGTGGCGTTTTACAGTCCCTGTATAGTGGATGGGACTCTAGCGAATCCCATCCACACACTGCAGAAAAATACACACAGCGAACACACTGTGATTTCCAAAACCATTACGGAACCAATACGGAAACGTCGGCAGTTTCCCTATAAGTATAACTGTATAACTGAAGCGATGCGGGAAAAACAACGATGCGTTGCCGCCGTGGTTTTTTCCGCAGCACTTTTTTTTTTTTGTTTTTTTTTTAAAACCAAAAAGTTTTATTATAGATTTTCAATAAGAAAAAAAAAACAACCAAAACATAAAAGTATAAACATAGAAATGAGGGGAGAGCCCCCAAAATAATAACTGTTAAAGGGTAGGGGGTAAGGAAGAAGCTCGTAACACAGCAGGGCATCGTAGAACATATCAACAATAATGTCCAAGGTGAAAGATACAGAAAACTGAATGAGAAGTAAAGAGGAAAGAGAAAAAAAGGGGTGGAGGCCTAAGTACATGGGACTCTACAGAGGTCCGAAAGTGGTACCTGGGACAGAAGAGAAGAAGGAGGAGTCCGCAGCGCTTTTTGCTGCGGGACGCTATGTGGGGCCTTAGCCTTAAGGAGAAATAATTTCATGTTCTTCATGATGTTTTCAGATCCTACACAAAACTACAAATGATTTTAATGCATGGGTTGTGGTTCACATTTAGCTATAAAGGCATTAGTATGGCTCTACTATTAAAAGGATCACCCGTTTGGCAGTATAGAAACTATACTTATCTATGAACCTTATTGCCTGATTATTCAGATTTATGTGCAAAAAAATAAATGTAGCGCAAGAAAACTGCATATTAGCTCTATAATCCATCTTCATTTCCCTAAACATGATAAGTATATGAGTGAATATACGCTAATACACTGATTCATAGAAATATCAGGGGACATCATCGTGTGTGAGTCATTCTATGGAATACATGGACAAAATGATATGTCTAATAAGCTATTAAGTAGAGAATCTCGGTTTATTAAAACATTAATTGGCGTTGACAGGCCAGTTCATTTATTACGCTGGTCTCCGAGGACAGTTAAATTACTTTATGTTGGCTTGTGGTTGTGGTTTTCATGATTTGACTGAAAAATAATCTAGGAATCTCACAGGAAATTCCAAATGTAGAAATTTATAAAATACAGTGGTAAAAATCTAAAACGCCTTCAGGTTAATAAAATACCATATGTTATACATATCCGTGCACATACACAGATAACTGACATGCATACCCATATAAAACATGAATGTTTTTCACTTAGCAGTATACACTCATACAAATACATCCAGAAATTACTATACAAGTAAATTTCAAGTTTACTACCACAATATAGTGTAGTGAACTATATACTGTATGTAGAATTCTTATTATTGAGTTCACTGTAGTATAATGTTGTACCGTGTTAGACTTAGAAAGTAGTGGAAGAGTGAAGAAATCAGGTGGTATCTTTTAGAGGCTAACTGAGTATACTTGATAGTAAGCTTTTGGGAGTCTAACTCTCTTCTTCAGACATACAAGAAACTGAAAATTCACACATTCTTTATACATACAAAACCTGGATCTTCAAAGACTCTTTAAAGAAAATCAAATTGCAATATAAGTAAAGAGGTTATTTACAATAGGTCAAGAAATAAACAATCTGGAAACTCATGGGGCGTGACGGGGGGATCAGTAATTCTTGCTGTTATCTGTTTGCAATCAGGTGGTGATTTGTGACCCTCACAGTTCATACATAGTGTGACATGAAACTGGCATGAATATTAAGTCCAAATTGCAGAGTTTGAAATTTTTGCATTAACTTATATTCCCATTCCTTTCTCTCCCTCTGCGTCTTAAAATGTCCCATTAAAACCACAACCCGCAAATCTTCAATAAAGTGGTCTTCTCCAGAGAAATGTGCGGCCACTGGGAGATCTGTTCTGCTGTTATTAATGGTGGATCTGTGTGAATTCATGTCTAAGTCTCTGCCGTTTCCCCCACATAGAGGCCTGGGGTGGGACATTGCACACACATTATGAGGTACACCACATTGGAAGACCTGCAGAAAAATGTCCCCCTAATTCTGTGCACCTGTTGTGACTGTGGGACAGGTACACTGTCAGCGGTGTGGATGTGCTTGCAGGTCATGCACCTGTTTTGCAGGCAAGGTGAGGTGACATTTTCAGTTGGGGCCTTCAGGGCACTCCGGACAATAATACGCCTCAGGTTTGGTGATTGCTGAAAGGAAAGGAGAGGGGGGACTGGAAATATGTCTTTGAGTCTGTTGTCCCTATGTAGCACAGGTTGGAGCTCCTTGGAAATTCTTCGTAGGATCTCCAGCTGTGGGTTGTAGGTGACAACTAAGGGCACTCTGGCTTCTTTCTGGGTCTTTTTATATGTGAGCAGACTGTCTCTGTTAATGGCTGCCGCTTTGTTTAATTGGTTGTCCATCACTTTTGGTTTGTATCCCAATCGGAGAAATTTCGTCCTCAGATCTAGGAGGTGCTTGTCCAGGTCTGCTTTGTCAGAGCAAAATACGATTGTATCGTATAGCCTGGCTGTAAATAATAGATTGTCTTGTGTGCTTGGGGTGGAAGCTGTCATTTCTCAGGTAGGCCGTTCTCTCTGTGGGTTTGTGGTATATTGATGTGAGTAGCCGGTGGTCTTTAATGTATATTGTGGTATCCAGAAAGTGGATTTCACTCCCTGAATAGCTAAGTTTAAGGTTGATGGTCGGGTGAAAGTCATTGAAGTCATTATGGAATTGAAGTAGGGACTCCTCACCTGCAGTCCAGATGACAACGAATATCATTGATATAATGAAGGTAAATCATAGGTTTGGTGGTGCATGTTGATAAATATGCTCCTTCCTGTTCTGCCATAAAGAGACTTGCATACTGGGGTGTACATCTGGTCCCCATTGAAGTTCCCATTGGCTGTAGATATAGATCCACTTCAAAGAGGTTTTGTTTCTCCAGGTGTACCCGACATGCTGCAACTCCATCCTTGTGGGCAATGTTGGTATACAGGGATTCCAGATCCATGGTGGCTAAAATGGTACCCTCAGGTAGTTAGTCCAGGGCATTCAGTTTGTTAAGAAGGTCAGTGGTGTCCTGGATATAGCTTGGAGTATCTCTTACAAGGGGTTTTAGTAGGTTTTCCACCCACACCGAGATGTTTTCTGTCAGTGTCCCAATGCCAGAAATAATAGGCCTCCCACGGTTGCCATCTTTGGGTATCTTTGGGAGCATATAGAAGCAGCCCAGCCTGGGATCCTCTGGGATAAGTCCTTTTACCTGCTACTGGACCTGGATTGGAAACTTCTTGATCATATCCTTTAGTTGTTTCATATAGGCCTCTGTGGGATCACTTCCAAGTTTGGAGCAATGGATGGGATTTGACAGTTGCCTGTTTGCTTCCTAGATATAGTCTGAGGTGTTCATTATGACTATTGCGCCCCCTTTGTCTGCAGGTTTTATTATTATATCCTTATTTTCTTTCAGTGAAGCAATAGTTCACTGTATAAAGAGTTAGCATCTAAGCTCTCTCTCTAGTGGTGAGTGTAGGTATTCAGCACACGATCTTTTAAGGCTGAGGCCCCACGTTGCGAATACACAGCTTTTTTTGTTGCAGATTTTGCTGCATTTATTGGAGCCAAAGCCAGAAGTGGATTGAGCAGAAGGTAGAAATATTAGTACTTCCTATATATTGCCTATTCCTTTTGTAACCATTCTTGGCTTTGGCTCAAAAAGAAAATCTGTTCGGGGTTTTCATCTGAAGAGATCCCTGACTTGATCTGGAGCCTCTTTAGTTCCTCTATTACCTTAACTGAGCTGCGCCTATGTCTTGTGTTTCGTGTTAAGTCCATAGTTTCTGAAGGTGGTGTCAGAATTTATGTGGGGTGCAGCAACTGTGTTGGGGTATGATAGCCAGAATGGAAAGTGAGGGCAAAAGTGAGTGAGTAAATCTGTTTAATCCCTTACTGTTGTGCCCAGACATATATACATGACGCCTGCCATTGTTCTATATAGAAAATATAAGTACAATTGGGATGTAATTGTGAGAGGCTAACTGTAGGGGAATTTGCGTACATTATTGACAACAGGGAATAAGGAGGTATCAAAACATATAAAAGGGGACATCTGGGAAAGTGGTGGTTGCCAAAAATGGAGTCTACAAGCAAATGTTTTCTGGCCAGGGTATTTAGAACTGGTCTAGGGAAATAAACTAATATAACATAATTAGAGAATACAACAAGATTAAAAATGGGGATATAAAATAATAAAAAATAATGATTTTAAAAATGTAAGAAACAAAATAGCAGTAATATATTACAATCCTAATGGTTCACATTATTCTTTAGCCAGATCACCTTCCCATTCATCTTGCTTTCCAATATCTAGAACTAACAATTCCAGGCCGTGTTTAATGTATTCATTGAACTTGTTGCCTTCTAGTAATTCCCACTATCTGTCATCATATACTTTGTATTACCCTCCATTCTTCTAGATGATGCTTTTTCCAGCACATCCCTATTACTGGCTATTTTTCTCTATAACATCTTTTTCTACTTCGTAGTATATATCATGTAATGAAGAAGGTTCTTATTATGTGTTTTTTTTATTTTTTACATATTTGTCTTATTTTTACATATTTATATCTGACTATATATACATTTGACTTATTTTTATAATGTACTCATAATATTTTTTAATAGCAGAAACATTTGATAATTGTCACTTGACTTGAGCAACAAAGTGAATCAAACGGGAGGAAGAAGACAAGGAAAATAACAAGACTCTGACAGAAAACAAAAATGCCTGAGGGTGGTTTTACACTTACAGATGTAGACCTTTTCAAAGAGTACCTGTCAGTTCAGATTTTTTCCTCTGTAAATGAATAGCTTAAGTGAATATACAGATGTAGCCATTTTCAACTTGAATCTGATAACTTGCTGTACTGTGACAACTCAAGACTTTGAAAATGATGGAAGAAAGTTACAGTGATTAAAAATTGTTTATCTAAAACATTAAAAGTTATGATAAACATATTAGAGGAAACTGCTTCTATGTCCTGTTATCACCTCCTTTCCTTCCTGATAAACTGCTCAGCTCACTACTCAAACCCTTCTTCGATGAATACAAGTTGCAGTTCATACAAATCTATGGAGAGGGGAGGGGGAGGAAGAGGAGCAAGAGAGAAGCAGAGAGACACAGACATTCTGGAACAGATAAAAGTGACAATCTATATCTCCAGAGCTTTATTCAGACCTAAGATTGGCCTGACCCATAGGTGAATCCTCAGGTGGACCCCTGTGCCTGGTAGATTCCTAGCTTGTCCTGGCATGACGCAGTGTAATCACTGTACTTCTACAAGGCTATGCATTTAGTATAACATAATGGGTAACATCCTTCCTCCCAGAGCCCCATCTTCTCAGTAACACTGCAGAAGTCCCGATCATCAATCATCTTGCAGAGTCTTGTGCCTGCCTGAGGTCTACGGCTGTGTGGCTCACAGATAAGAGGGCCCTAGTTCATGGCAAGAGCTGGGTGGAAAGCTTCTGACAGAACATTTACAAAACAAATTGAAACAGTTACTCTGAAACAAAATACATTTTAATATGACACCATGCTGCAGCTAGTTTATTTAACAAAAGTCAAGTTAAAGTATGCTGCAACTGTTTATTTATCTCTTTAAGTTAAAAACTGTGACAAAAAGCGCTGGGCCAGATGGAGGCTGTAAGACAATAGGGAATTATGAAACCCACTACAAATAGTGAGGTAGGTGTGTGTGTGTGTGTGTGTGTGTGTGTGTGTGTGTGTGTGTGTGTCATTGTTTTCATTGTTAGGGTACATGGTGTTTTTTATTAAGATGCAGCTTTCTCTATGTATAGTATGGCATTTTTTTTTGAGATTTCCTAAAGACTTTACTATATAGAATAAAAACTTGAAAAAAATGATTGTCAAAACAGTGTAACCATAAAAGAAGCCCTCAAATATCATGTACAGATGGATTAATTTCTTGCTAGCTTTTACAAGCCCCAAAAAGTCCCCAAAAAAAACAAACAGAATGCTTAAAGGGCGTCTATCACTGCCCCCAGCTACTTTAAATCGCTCCCATAGTGCTGTATAGGCTTTTAGCAGAATAAAAACCATACCTTTCTTAAGATTCAGAGCCCCAGGGATGCGTAAAAAAGCACATCATCACTAATCACATCCATCCTGCCTTCAGCTCGTCCCCCTGGGCAGTGTGAGAATCAGCTGACACTGGGAGGATCAAATCACACTGGGGGAGGAGCTTAAAGCAGGATGGTCGTGTTTAGTGATGATGCAACAGTGCTCAGTAATCGACGAAAAACCCCCCTGTGCTCCAAGATCCTCATTTGAATAAAACTGCTTTTTCTTCCTGGGGCTCTGAAAATTAAGAAAGGTATGGTTTTTATTCTGCTAACAGCATCTACAGCACTATGGGAGCGGTTTAAAGCAGCTGGGGGCAATAATAGACTCCCTTTAAAAGAAGCACTTATCTTCTTTTAAGGGAATGTGTCACCAGAAATTCAAATATTTTTAAACCAAGTTTTTTTTTGTTAAAAGATATTTTTTAAGAATCTTTCAACGTTTGTTTTTAATTATGTCACTATCTATTAAAAAAGTGCTAAATCCTGCAATTTTCACTCTGGCCACTAAACCAATTCTGTAAGAGTTTTATTTACACCAGTCAACTTATTTACAACAGTGATAAAACAGATAATACTACAATAGAAGATAACACCTCTAAAGATGGCAACTCTAACCCATCATTGTATTCATTACTGTCACTAGATGATATCATAGCTTATCTATTGCCCTTACCTGCAAAGGGCATATCTGGAAAACTCTCCATATAGACAAATAGTCAACACCACCCTATTGCTGTCTATGGCCACAAGACTGCTGTAAAGCATATCACTAAATTGCTGTTAACAGAGCAGAAAAGAAGTTCAGGGAAGATGGCAGCCCGCATAATCATGTACAGAGAATTGAAAAAGATAAAATGATAAATACAATGATAAAACAGAAACAGATTAAAAAAAGAATAGATATTTCCCTGCTTTTATTTAATAAATTGGGATATATTCATTTTAAGACAGAAATAGGGAGGGGAAGTTAAACCATTTGATAGGAGTGGACAGCTGCCCCTTTCATTGTCTACCAGGCACAGTTCTTTACAAGTAGTAGCAGCTGTGTCTGGAATTGCTTGCTCCTGCTCAGTCCCATTGAATGGGACTAAGCTGTCATACCAGGCACAATCACTACAGGATGAACTATGATTGGTAGGTAATGAAGGCGATGTGTTTCTCACTGCATTGGCTGAGGTGCAGGAAGTGTGATAACTTATCCTAAGAATAAACCACCAGCATCAAAGTCCTGGAAAACTACTTTAAGGATTTCAATACTGAACATTATAATAACATATCATAGCAGATGTCGCTTGGTTTTCTTCTCTTTCTCATCCTGTATTCAGAATGCAAATCACATCAGTGCATTAGAGAACAAACCAGACACAAAGCTGAAAATACTTTGAAACTTTTATATTTTCTTTCTCAGACATTAGGCGGTAAGATCTATGAGAGCGTTAAAATGATGAGCCTGATGTGTTTTATGATAATTGTCACAGTCTACTTATGCTCTGGACTGTGCTCCCCAGTTACAAACACCAGGGAACCACCACACACTGAAGCTTTCAACCAATGAAATATTATCAGGCTTTAAAATCTCTACAAATCATTCAGGTTTATAATGTTATACTTGTCTTAAAGCAGAATCCCAGAAAAAATGGATACAATGGAGCATATTTATTAAGACTGTCTAAAAAACAAACTGTCTTTGTTGCCCCTGGCAACCAACTACTCAACTGTCATTTTTGAAGTGTAAAATATAATATAAAAGCTGAGCTGTGATTGGTTGTTATGGGCAACAAAGACAATTATCCTTTCAGGCTAAGGCCCCATGTTGCAGAAACGAAACATTTTTTGTTGCCGATTTTGCTGCGGTTTTTTGAGCCAAAGTCAGGAGTGGATTTAACAGAAGGGAAATGTCTAAGAGCTTCCTTTATATTTTCCATTCCTTTTCAAGCCACTCCTGACTTTGGCTCAAAAAACACAGCAAATCTGCAATAAAAAACATTTCTGCAATGTGGGGCTTTACCCTTAGACAGTTTTATAGACCACAATAGTGTGCTATGACTTGTGCAGAGACTGAGGCCTTGGTAACTATTTCCCTAAAGAAATACCAATGTTCTGCTGCACTAGTTCCAACACAGCGTGGCTCCCTGCTGGTCTCTATTTCCTGGTCCTGTCTTGCCAAGGAGGATTGGCCTGTAAATTTACTTGAGCTAATTGCTGGTCACACTGATGACTTGCCTAAGCCAGTGATTGGCTAAAGGGGCATTTTCTGTGTCAAGAGTGAACCAAGAGACCGGTGGGTATCTCTCAGAACCCAGTCTGTTGATCAGTAGTGGCAAAAATGTGACGTCACCAGCTCTTCTCTACTCTGGCTTCCCTAGATCCCCCTGTAATATTCTACTATCCTCCTCATTTTTGATTACCTTACAGAGTTTAGTATCCTCTGCAAATATGAACACTCTGTATACCCTCTACCAGGTCATTAATAAAGATATTAAAAGCGGGAGGACCCAATATTGAGCCCTATGACAACCCGCTGGTGACTGTGACCCAGTCTGAGTATTTACTATTAACAAGCACCCCCTGTTTCCTATCACTGAGTCAGTCAAGAACCCAAATGCATATGTTTTTCCCCAGGGCCAATATTCTCATTTTGTATACCAACCTTTTATGTGGTACAGTATCAAAAGCCTTTGTCATTTTTTAAGCTACTCTCCTCTTTCTTATCTTCAATCAGACTGTTGTTTATATACAGATCAGTCTCAGTATCCAGTTTACACATGGAAATCTATGGAGAGGAGAGGAGGGAGGAGGAGGCTGCAGCTGGCTGGTTAATTTATGTTAATTGATTTACTGCCTCATTCTGTGGAGTTATATGTTCTTATCTGGGAGATATAATAGTATCAAAGGAGCTTTGCCTCACTCACAAAATAACAGAGAGTATCAGAGGCAATTATATTTGTGTTTTCCAGACGCTTCTACCCCCTCCCCTCTTAATAAACTAAGATGAAAAGTGAAGAAGAAAACATATTTCTTTAATAAGATATATTACAAAGTTTCTTATATTTACATGTACTATTCATTTATTCAAAGTTTATTAAATAACTCAAGGAACCCATTAATGACAGTTTCTCACAATACATATTCCATACATTATTGTGACATGCTAGCAAAACCCTTAACAGTGGCAACTCACATCACATTAAAAGGTAGCGTGTTAGGGGGTGATTAGAAACACTAAACCAGCCACAGGTCTTTATAGACCAGAGGTTTAGTGTCCCAAGTTGTAAAGCTGTCCGTGGCTGCATTAAAAAAAACAACAACTTTATATTTAAAGGGGTTGTACAGGAATTTGAGAAACCCTGGAAGAGACGAAGAAAGGAGAAACATAACAAAAAAAAAAAAACATACTCACCTGTCCCAATGTCTGCTGCCACTGTATGGTCCAGAACGCACCAGTGCCTGGGATAGTACATCTCAGCTTCACTGCACATGCGCTCTAGGACTAGTGCATGCACAGTGAAGCCGAGGTGCACTTGTGTGGCAGAGGTCTCTTAACCCAGGTGGCAGAGGCTCAAGTTTCTTTTACATATTCAGAGACACCTGTTCTCGCTCAACATTGTGTGGTGAAAGATTTTGGAGTGACAAAATGGGAAACATTCTTATCAGGTTGTCTATAATAGCCAGAGTCTGACAAGCTCTTATTGATACGGCTGCTTCTAGATCATTATCATTTAGCAGATTTTCATGAGCTTTGTGATCATTCATTGCAGACAATTACTATTCTGTCTCTGTGATCAGTGAATCCTGTGCTCCGGACGTG
Organism: Leptodactylus fallax; assembly: GCA_947044405.1. Classification (NCBI taxonomy): domain Eukaryota; kingdom Metazoa; phylum Chordata; class Amphibia; order Anura; family Leptodactylidae; genus Leptodactylus; species Leptodactylus fallax. Next base: position 131,815 of record CAMRHE010000611.1, on the reverse strand, counting down.
CCTGATTTGGTCTTCTACTTCAGAACTGTTACAAGCCGATGAAGCATTTAATTTTTAATTTTGTGACTGCTCATTCCCATAAATCACCTTCACATCTTATACATTTTACATGCCGGAATTTGATTAAAATCTCTTTTCGTATCTTTTTTCACCGTTCTACTTTTTAGGCCTGGTTATTTGGAAATAATAAGGTGTTTCCAAGACCTTCACAATGTAATTAGAAAAAACGTTATATTCTCTCGGAGGTCCCACTATGAAGTTATTGCTCTCTGCTTGACAGGTAATAGGATGCAGAGTACCAGGGAACTTGTTCTATTCTTGCTGCTGCAGCTCCAGTACATGTGGGAAGTGACACCTAAATAATCCATGTATATGCAGAGGTTCACCCTCCCTTCACTTTCACTGAAGGCTTATCATTGCTTATAAAATATACATTATACCCGCTCTGTCCCCAGCAGTTATGGTTATTATTATACCGATCAATAGAAAATTGTATAAACATCTTATTTGGGTATGATAAATGATAATAATATTAGAATTCACTAAAAATCCAGCCTTATAAAATCTGAAGACTGCAGGCTGAGTATATTTATTCAGGTCACAGAACACAAAGCTGACTTATATATGATATGGGCACTTCATATGGTGGAATTTGGGGCTGATTTTGAGGCAGTGAAAGATGTGGCAGAAAGCCAGAGGGGCAGAAATGGAAGAGTAATTTGAGGTTAAAGTCCATCTCAAATTGCTCTTCTATTTCCAACATTTGAACATACCCTTATACACACTTAGAGTGTTGCAGAAGCTTTGTAAAACATAAGAAGGAACTTCTTGTCTATTACCAATCAACTTAAATAAAATACCCTTTTCTTAAAGGAGATATCCTGGAATAGGCCAAAAAATAAAAAGTAAAAAAAATGTCTGAGTACTAGCACTGATATCTATCTGCATCCTTTTAGTAAGAAGTAAGAGCTTGTTTTTCCTCTAATGTGACTATAATAATGCACTAAGGAAGGAGGATATTGGTCATATTACAATTGGCAAAGGAGGGGATGGATGCTTAAATGAAGAAAGTAAACTTGTAGTTCAGCTTGATAAAATGTCTTAGATCCAAAATTCTGATTTACTTAAGAAGTACACTCTCATATAGATGTTGCTATGAACTTTGCACCTAGGGTCGGTTTTATAGAAAATGGTGTGCTCAAAATCGAGAAAAATAGTGTCCTATCCAACTAGCCATTTTTCATGTGAATCCACATAACACTGCCATATGAATGTCAAGGTAGTACTGCCATAAACAAACTGCATATTATCTGCTTATGGTGCCAAAATATGTGGAATATCAATAAGATTCCCTTAAAGATTCAATATAATACTGCCATATGGCTCCCATATGATCCAAAAATTAAATAACACTGCCATACACTGCTAATTAAGAAAGGGTGCTATAATTTTCTCCTGAGATTCAGGAACTTCCACACCTGGACACAGGGCCTCCAAGATATCGCTGAGTGGGCCACATTACACATATTTCTAATTCATGTCACATGTACCATTTAAGCAGGGTGTGAAAGGAATGTTCTAAGCAAAATGAAACATAATGTATCGATTTTGCTGGAACGTTCCTTTGAATGCATTTTGCCATTACAGGCATTTATCTGTGTCCAGTGGTGTAACTAAAGTCTTGGGGGCCCAGATGCAATCTTTTGTCCAGGGCCCCCTACCTCATCCCTACAGTGAATTCTTGATAGTGATGGTTACAGCTGCTAAGGAGTTTAATCAACCTTAGTGTGGTTAGGGTAATCTGTGGGTCTTCTTGTCTTATGGGCCAGATAGAATCTCAATACTGATGCCAGTGCTTATGGGCCCCCTAAGGCTCCTGGGCCCCAGTGCGACTGCACCCTCTGCACCCACTCAAGTTACACCCCTGTCTGTGTCACATCACTGATAGTCCAAACACAATGACCTCCAGTGACCAAGAGAATGGGACCCAAAAATCTTCCTGCATCCTCCTTGTGAATGAAGCACCAGAGTACTTGTGTGACTGGAGATCCATTCACTTCTATGGGGCTGGCAGAACCATAATCTCTGGCAGCCCCATACAAGTGAATGGAGCTCTGGTCACTCAAGCACGCTGGGGCACCATTCAGAGGGATGCTACAGGGGGACTCTCCTGATCGCTGGGGTTCCCATCAGTCAGACCTCCACTGATATCCGACACCTATCCCCTATCCTGTGTCTGAAATGGCAAAACTCCTTTAAACCAGCCTCTGCTGAATACATTTTGACACTTTTTCAGAGAAGTTAACATATGAAGCCTTTACGACTATCCTAAAAATACCAAGCAAATCAGAAGTTCCAAATTTCTTGACAATTATCTTACGAGGCATCATTTTACAACCTGAAATTTCTAACATTGCTATAATTGAAAGTGTGAAGTCTTCAAATTATAACTAACATCACTTTCCGCTCTGCACTTATAGAAAAAGCACAAATCTGTAATTAGTCAATCATTAGATCTACTGTGAGCTCGGGAATGGAGTACATCTGAACACAGAGTACTTCACTTGTCACATTAGCGTCCTATTATCATGGAGAGTGTTTATGTGGATTGTTTAACTAAAACCAAAAAAAAAAATTCTTCCCTACAGAAGATGGTGCCCGAGACAGGAGTTAGAAGGTTAAAAAACATACCCCACCAGTTCAGTAAGTTAGCCATAAAATAGATTATCAATCATTCATTTAACTACCCCTATCTTTTTCCCTGTTTTTGATGGCACCCTAGGTCCGCACTTAATCTATGTCAATGCGTCATGTTGGTGTGACCCATGTGAGTGCTAAGGTCGGAAGAGGAGTAAAGACACCCCTGAACGAGCGGCAGAGGCTGTGAAAGAGCTCAGGAGAGGTGAGAGAAAATGAGTATCAGTATTTATCATTTTTCTGCGCCTCCCCTGATTCATAGGTGTCGATCTCCTAAAATCTCAGATTTGGCCAAACCCGAGATTTGTGGAAAGTTTGTAATAAGCCCGGCTCATTATTAACCGATTCGCTCATCTGTACCTGCTGCTAAATTCCACGTTATATTGCATATGTTACAATGGGAAAGTGCCAGATCTTCAGACTTGTTAAATTCTGGTTTAGAGGATTTTCACTGTAAGGCTACGGCCCCACGTTGCGGAAACGTAGCTTTTTGAGCCAAAGCCAAGAATGGCTACAAAAGGAATGGGAAATACATAGGAAGTTCTTATACTTCTACCTGCTGCTAAATCTACTCCTGGCTTTGGCTCAAAAAACCTCAGCAAAATTTGCAACAAAAAAAGCTGCTTTTCCGCAATTTGTGGCCTTAGCCTAAATGCCGGAATACTGGAGAATAAGAAACCATTTCAGTTTATTTGATATACTTCCAGTTTATGAGAACGTACCACGCTGATACAGTATATTTAGGTTGCCAGTGAAACATTCGGAATTCTCTATGTTGACACTGACGGCTGGAATCTTGTCATCTATTAAGTCTCATGAATTCTTATCATTATTCTTTTTAAGTCATACTGTTTGCAGGTTTTAATAATTCAAATATGGATAAAACAACCATTTTCTTGGTGCTTCTTGATGCTTCAAGGATGGTTGCTGCCAAGGACTCCTGCACAGAAGATGGTAACATACCTATTTCTGAACCCACTTTTCTTCTTCATTTTACTGCAGATCAGAATGTACGTAGACCTTATGAATGACAGTCTCCAGTAAATCTGGTGTTTAGGGTGCTTTCAACTAAAGAGTATTTCCACACGTGGAGCTTAAATTTTACTGCTCCATTTCATCTAAAATAATAAAAAAAGCAAGTTTGTAGATAGCCTTGATCAAAATATCTAAAATATGTAGCTTTCGATGCAAACCAATGTGTTCATCTCACACTAATACAAACTGTGTAGTCTAAATCTGCATTCATATTCACTTTGTCTTTCCTTAGGATACGTCATCAATTAAAGATCAGCAGGGGACCCAAACCTGAGCCCCTGGTTGATCAGCTGTTCGTAGAGGCTCCAGCATTCAGATGAGCCTCTTCAGTACTGACTCTGCACAGCCCGATACGATTGCACAGTGACTGTGCTTGGTATCGCAGCTCAGTCTATTTACTTTAATGGGACTGAGCTGCGCGGCTGCTTCAAACAGCTGATCTGCAGGGGTCCCTAAGGAAAGGGCATCAATTAAAAAGTCCCAGAAAAAACATTTACAGTTGAGGCCCCATGTTGCGAGACACAGCAAAAAAACACTGAAGAAAAAAATGCGGAGGAAACGCATCACATTTTTTTACACAGCATTTTCCATTGCGTTTTCCTTTACAGACTTTCTGCCCCTATAATACCTATATGAAAAATGCCAGTGTTTCTGCAGGTATAATTGACTTGGGCGTTTTCAAAAACGCAGCTTTTCCACTACAATGTGTGGACGGAATTAGACAGAATCCCATCCACTTTGCAGGTACCATAAAACGCTGCATTTTCGCAACGTGGGGTTTCAGCCTTGTGTGCGCTTCTGCTTTCATGTAATTGTCCAGCTTTGTGGATGACTTTTCTTTCCATAGTGAAAGCTTACAAACAACGACATAACAAGCATTTATCATTTCACCAGCTATAACTATGTAAAATTGATGCAGAGGGAGATGAAGTGAACCATTATAAGATAAGTATGCTATCCATGTGCTGTGAAGAACAATCCCCTTCATGTAACTGATCTACGGCCCTCTTCTCATTGCTTATATTTGTCATTATTTGGTATCATTAATCATGACTTATCCGCCTAGCAGTGCTCATGTAGCAAACAATAGTGCATTACATATAATTATTTCTAAAATGTTGGATAAACTCGATCTCTCACAGGAGCTTTCTCTTCTGTTCATTCCATTTTACAAATGCACCAGCAGCTGAACCATGGGCCGCAGCTCTAATATCCTGTACAAATCTGTAATTGTACAAATGTGCTTCGGCTTTTCTGCTTTTTCAGCCAAATAAATATTTTTTGCTGCAAATACATTTTATCACATTGGATTCATATAGCGGTGCTTGAAAGTTTGTTGACACTTCAAAATTTTCTATATTTCTGTGTAAATTTGACCTAAAACTACATCAGATTTTCACACAAATCCTAAAAGTAGGTAAAGAGAACCAAATCAAACAAGTAAGTAAAAAATATTAGGCTTGGTCATTTATTTAGAGACTAAAATGATTCAATGTCAATATCTGTGTGTCAAAAGTATGTGAACCTTTAGGATTAGCAGATAATGTGAAGGTGATATTAGAGTTAGGTGTTTTCCAGACCATCCAATGGGACGGCAATCATGTGTGAGTGGGAGACCTGTTTTATTTATTGGCACATGTGACTAAAATAGTTGCAAATGACGTTTTTGCACCGGTCTCCCCCCTTTCAGAAAGTGAGTGGGCAAGGGACAGGGTTCAGACAGGGCCATTGGTCACACCAGGTACATTATCTTTTATACCATTTTTGTGACGTAAATGACGGCAAGGAGCTGGCATAGATTTTTGCCTAGGTGCAAGACTCCAGGAGGATGTGCATAACTCATGACAAGGCACAGCCTCACCATAAATTAGGCACATCCTTCACTGGCACAGAGGACATAAAGACTGGAGTACAATACAGTGAGAGGTAAAAATACAATTCTCAACATTTTAAAACCTTTTTTTGTAACAAAAATGTTTGTGTTTTGTATGTTTGCATTCTTTAGCAAAATTTTACTCTTGATTGTTGTTTTTGTTTTCCTATTATAATTTTCTTTATTTGTTTTAATTAATGACATTTAAATGATGTTTGTCCAATTTGACAATAAGCTGATCAAACTGTTCCTATGCTGGAACCACTAGTGATCCACTGTAATCTCTGGAAAAAATAGAAGTATGTATACACGTGGACAAAATTTTTGGCACCCCTCGTTTAATGAAAGAAAAACCCACAATGGTCACAGAAATAACTTGAATCAGACAAAATTAATAATATATAAAAATTCTATGGAAATGAACAAATGAAAGTCAGACATTGCTTTTCAACCATGCTTCAACAGAATTTAAAAAAAAAAGAAAACTCATGAAACAGGCCTGGACAGAAATGATGGTTCCCTTAACTTAATATTGTGTTGCACAACCTTTTGAGGCAATCACTGCAATCAAACGATTCCTGTAACTGTCAATGAGACTTCTGCACCTCTCAACAGGTATTTTGGCCACTCTTCATGAGCAAACTGCTCCAGTTGTCTCAGGTTTGAAGGGTGCCTTTTCCAGACGGCATGTTTCAGCTCCTTCCAAAGATGCTCAATAGGATTTAGGTCAGGGCTCATAGAAGGTAACTTCAGAATAGTCCAATGTTTTCCTCTTAGCCATTCTTGGGTGTTTTTAGCTGTGTGTTTTGGGTCATTATCCTGTTGCAAGACCCATGACCTGTGAATGAGACCAAGCTTTCTGACACTGGGTAGCACATTTCTCTCTAGAATCCTTTGATAATTTGGAGATTTCATTGTACCCTGCACAGATTCAAGACACCCTGTGCCAGAAGCAGCAAAGCAGCCCCAGAACATAACAGAGCCTCCTCCATGTTTCACAGTAGGGACAGTGTTCTTTTCAAGATATGCTTAATTTTTCCATCTATGAACATAGAGCTGATGTGCCTTGCCAAAAATTTCGATTTTTGTCTCATCTGTCCATAGGACATTCTCCCAGAAGCTTTGTGGCTTGTCAACATGTAGTTTGGCAAATTACTTTTGTCAGATTCAAGTTATTTCTGTGACCATTGTGGGTTTTTCTTTCATTAAATGAGGGGTACCGACAATTTTGTCCACATGTGTAAGTGATCAATTTTTCCGCAGCACCAACATGGGAGAAATTAAATAGTTTTTCCCACTAATGACATGTATCCCCTATCCTGTGGTGAAGTGTCTGATCAGTGGGAGTGCTAGTGCTTGGGTCCCCAGAGATCACGAGAACAAGGGGCTGAAATTGCCTGCAATTGCCCTATGTCTTATGTGCGGATGCCAGATTAAGAGCTCCTTTTGCTTCTATTTGCTACTTAAGTTCTGTAAACATGAATGCTCACCAGTGCTCTACTCACATAGGGCACTTGGGGGCAGTTGCAGACCCTCATTCTCTTGATCACTGGGACTCAAAGCTGTCAGGTTTCCAAAGATCAGATATTTATTCCCTATCCTATACTATCTCAAAATATCCTAGTGGAGAAATAAAATTTCAATTGACACAGCAGTCAAACATTTCACCTTCTTAATATAAAATAAAGGATTCAAATGTAAAGCGGTAAAAGAAAGATTTGTTTGTTGTCAGTGCAAGAAGATGCCTTTAAATTCCAACCTGAATGAGGAATGGCCACGAACTTTCAAGGTTTCCACTGTTGCCTGCCTAGGGAAAGAACCTGAGAAGTTCTCTATGACTTTCAGATATAACTTATAATTAATGTTATCAACCCTGAATTACTTTTATTATTTTTTGTTATAATACGACCTGACTCTCTTGGGATATGAATGAAAACTTGCGTGTTAATGCTGTTAAAACCTGACACAAATTGAACCATGAATTGGATGACAACCAGTTAATAAGGATAGAATAAAAAGCTTCTAATTGCAAAAAGTAAATTCTGAGGCTTTTAAAGGTCATTTTTTTTATTCTGTGCCCCTAGCTAGTGCTAACCAGATATTCAGAGGCAGATAATTATGTAATGTTACACTCTCCCTGCTTATATTCTCCAACTGTGTTTGTGTGCCAGTCTTCACTGTAGATCTAGAATTATGTTCATGAAAAAAGATTAAATGAGTTATGTATCTTGTCTAGATTCCAGAATGTTTCACCTAAAGTATACTGCAGATCATGGAATAACTGAAACAATATGAACATGTAATTGCCACTGGAAATCAATGCTACATCTAGGAATCCATAGAAACTATGCTTTGTAATTCAATTTATCAAAATTGTATATTTAGTTTCAAAAAGTATTTATTGAAATATTGCAGTGAAATAAAACATGACAAATATGAAAGCACAGTACAAACACAGAGAATGTGTAACTTCCTTGCCTGTCCAGGCTTTGGCACCATCCTCCGGGTGGGCGCTGTGGCGCAGGAGGCGGGTCCGGTTGTGAGTCCTTCCTTTGGGTTTTTCTTGTATTATCTGAACACTGTCCTATTCCCTCACCTCCTTAATTGATTTTCCACCACGCCCTTCTCCTTCACCTTGCTTTCCCTCTGCTCCACTAAGAGTTAACTTTAGTCTTGCCTGTGTGATCGACAGCCTGTCCTCCTATCAAGTCTAGGGCGGGTTCTCCCTCCCTATTTATTGTTTGCTCACTTTCCCATTGGCACCTGCTATTGCATTTCGCTTACTGGCTATACTCCTTGTTCTTTGTTACCTGTTCTTCTTATTCTTGACCACTGGCTTACCTTTGACCTTTCTCTTGGATTGTGATTTTGTACTGCATTGCTCGATTGTTACCGACCCCTTGGCTGGCTGACCTCCCTTTGTTGTTGTTCGTCCTGTCTGCGTTCTGTGTTATCACTTATTATAAGGAGGGACTGTCGACCAGTTGTTGGCTGTCGCCTAGAACAGTTCGGGCAATTAGCCAAGGACAGTGGGGGGGATTCAGCTTAGGGTCCACTGTTTTGTTGTGTCCCTCCCCCCAGAGTTCTCCAGTAGCCACTGGGGAATCGCTCCTCTAGTGATTCCCTTACAGAATGAAAAACATTACAAATATAAAATGTAGAATCTACTATATATTTGTGGTGAGCAGAGGCATGAAGTAAAAAGGTAGTAAAACCTAAAACCAACACTGTGGAAAGTATGAAAAGGGTTTGTAGTGCTAAGGTACAGATGGATAGGGAGAGATGAATAAGGAATCCTGCCTGGGTTAGAGGGTGTGAGAGATATACTCAATCCTACATCGCAATCAGAGTTGAAGATAATATGGCAGACCTGGGATACCAATCCTATAAACCCAAACAGACCAAATCTTATCAAAGAGTGATCGAGTACGGAGATAGTGGCGTTCATTTTTTCGTGTAGCATAACAGCATCAATGTGCTGAACCTATCGGTTACTGAAAGGAGAGTTTCTCCATTTAGAAGCAATGTGGACCTGGGCAACCATCAGAATGTATTGGACTAATTTAAATTGGAAATATTTGAGGCTGTCAGGTTTAAGATTAAGAAGAAAAATAGGGGCCAAAAAAGGGAGAGATTGTCCAAAGAGCCATTGTGTCATTCTATGAATGGCTATCCAGAAGTGACAGGCATGAGCTTGGGTCCACCAAATATGGTAAGTAATGCCTAAGGCATTGCAACCCCTAAAGCAGAGAGGGGAGACTGTAGGGTAAGAGCTATGCAATCGATGGGGGACCAAATAAGTCTTATGAAGGACTTTCAGAGAAGATTTCATAAGGGTGACCTGCCAACTGTCTTTGCTAATGGATGTACAACAATCAATCCATTGGGTATAGGTCAAGGTAGAGTCAAGGTCCCATTGCCAGGCCGCCATAAAGTCAAACTTATCGTCAGGAGGTGGGGCGCTAAGCAAACTATATATAAAAGAGAGAGAGCCTTTGTCTGCTGCCCTATATAAACATAGTCTTTAGTTAGTTGGTAGAAGAGATGTCTGGATTGATTGGGGTCAGAGAACGTAAAAAATGGAAGACCTTTGCAGTCTGGAATGCCTCTGAGGCAGGCAGGGAGTATGTAATGGTAATATATTCTTTGGCGAAGACCTGCTGGTTACAAAGGAAATCATTGAGGTAGCGAAACTTAGCATGTCTCCACCAAACAAACACCTCATGGGATAGGCCAGGAGAGAAGAAGGGGTTATAGGATAGTGGTACTAAAGGTGATATTGGGTTTTGCAATTTATACTAAAAACAAACCCTCCGTAAAATTGTATATTTAATAATTAATAATTGATAGGGGATTTGCAAATTTGATCTCCTGATCACACAGATCATATCATGAAAGCACCAATCAGATGACAGAGGTCAGCACTGAACACTGCATCTAAGGGGTTAAATGTTGGGATTGGAGTTATTTTCAATCCTGATCTTTACAACAGGGTGTTGGATATATACAGTAATGCAACAGCATCAATGTAACTATTATAGTACTTTGACTCACATAAGCAGGCAAATAATGCAAATAGTGAGATTGGATATAAACGCTTGTAAATAAAGAAAAATGCCACAAGAATATAAATAAAATAAATATTTATTAATACTCAATAAAACAAGAATGAGCATAATGATATACAAATAGTATAGAAAATGTAAAATGGGGGAAGAGACTAGTAAAAGCTTCAGGACTGGACAAGGCAGCAACCAAAGATGTGGTAAGTGGGATGGCAAACAAAGGGATTAGTAGCTATGTCAGAGTACAGTCATGGCTAAAAGTTTTGAGAATGACACAAATATTCTATTTTCACATGATCTGCTGCCCTCTGGTTTTTATGTGTGTTTGTCAGATGTTTTTATCACATAGAGAAATATAATTGCATTCATATTATGAGTAACAGAAGCTTATATTGACAGTTAGAATGAGTTAATGCAGCAAGTCAATATTTGCAGTGTTGACCCTTCTTCTTCAGGACCTCTGCAATTCTCCCTGGCATGCTCTCAATCAACTTCTGGACCAAATCCTGACTGATAGCAGTCCATTCTTGCAGAATCAATGCTTTAATTTTGTCTGAATTTGTTGGTTTTTGTTTGTCCACCCGTCTCTTGATGATTGACCACAAGTTCTCAATGGGATTAAGATCTGGGGAGTTTCCAGGCCATGGACCCAAAATCTCTATGTTTTGTTCCCTGAGCCATTTAGTTATCACCTTTGCTTTATGGCAAGGTGCTCCATCATGCTGGAAAAGGCATTGTTGAGCGCCAAACTGCTCTTGGACGGTTGGGAGAAGTTGCTCTTGGAGGACATTCTGGTACCATTCTTTATTCATGGCTGTGTTTTTAGGCAAGACTGTGAGAGAGCCGATTCCCTTGGCTGAGAAGCAACCCCACACATGAATGGTTTCAGGATGCTTTACAGTTGGCATGAGACAAGACTGGTGGTAGCGCTCACCTCTTCTTCTCCGAATAAGCTGTTTTCCAGATGTTCCAAACAATCGAAAAGGGGATTCATCAGAGAAAATGACTTTACCCCAGTCCTCAGCAGTCCACTCCCTGTACCTTTTGCAGAATATCAGTCTGTCCCTGATGTTTTTTCTGGAGAGAAGTGGCTTCTTTGCTGCCCTCCTTGAGACCAGGCCTTGCTCCAAGAGTCTCCGCCTCACAGTGCGTGCAGATGCACTCACACCTACCTGCTGCCATTCCTCAGCAAGCTCTGCACTGCTGGTAGCCCGATCCCGCAGCTGAAACACTTTTAAGAGACGGTCCTGCCGCTTGCTGGTCTTTCTTGGGCGCCCTGGAGCCTTTTTGGCACCAATGGAACCTCTCTCCTTGAAGTTCTTGATAATGCGATAGATTGTTGACTGAGGTACAATCTTTCTAGCTGCAATACTCTTCCCAGTTAGGCCATTTTTGTGCAGTGCAATGATGACTGCACGTGTTTCTTTAGAGATAACCATGGTTAACAGAAGAGAAACAATGATGGCAAGCACCAGCCTCCTTTTAAAGTGTCCAGTGGTGTCATTCTTACTTAATCATGACAGATTGATCTCCAGCCCTGTCCTCATCAACACCCACACCTGTGTTAATGGAGCAATCACTGAAACGATGTTAGGTGGTCCTTTTAAGGCAGGGCTGCAATGATGTTGAAATGTGTTTTGGTGGATAAAGTTCATTTTCTAGGCAAATATTGACTTTGCAAGTAATTGCTGTTAAGCTGATCACTCTTTATAACATTCTGGAGTATATGCAAATTGCCATTAGAAAAACTGAAGCAGTAGACTTTGTAAAAATTAATATTTGTATCATTCTCAAAACTTTTGGCCATGACTGTATACAATATGGTCAAGCTGCTAAATGTGAAATGTACTACAATTAGGTTACAAACAATAAGTGATGTGCACAATGCAAGGAATAAATGCAAACAGCACTAATAACAGCTAGAAAAACACATTAATATTACAGATAGACATAATAGTGCGTGGTATTGGTTTGGTATGGTTTACTATTATGTCTACAGTATCTGACCATTAATGTGTTTTTCTAGCTGTTATTAGTGCTGTTTGCAGACTTATAAAACAATTTTTTCTATGACAGTGAACGTGCCAAACTGCCTCTTTTTTTTTACTGCTTCACCTCCCATAAAAATTTGGATAAAAAGCGATCAAAGCAATAGACATTCCCCATATTGGTATAGATAAAAAAGTATCCCTGCAAAAAAAGACCCTTATGAATCTCTGTGCAGGAAAATATTTAAAAAATTACCGGTATCAGAATATGGCGACTACAACAAATTTTTTTTTTTCAAAGTTTTGTATTTATTTAAATGGTTAAAACATAAATAATCTATATAAATTTGGTATTGCTGTAATCGTACCAATCCATAAAATACAGGTATTATTATTTGGGCTGCACAGTGAAAGCTGTAAAATCAAAGTCCATAAAAAAGTCAAGCATATGCAGTTTTTCTCCAATTGCACCCCATTCTGAATTTTTTTTCAGCTTCCCAGTACATTGTAAGGAATATTAAATGGTACCTCTATGAAGTAAAATTAGTCCAGCAAAAATTTAGCCCTCGTATAGTTCTGTGAATAAAAAAGAACTTTTGGAAGGTGGGGAGTCAAAAACGAAAATCAAATAGCAAAAAATGCCTATGGCAGGAAGGGATTAAATTTGTTGACAATTCAAATTAAAACATTTTTGCAAATAATTAAAAACTTTAAATTCTATAGATTTTCTCTAATGATCTTAGTGGTGAAAATTATTTTCTCATGCAAAAAGGAAATCATGGCTGGGTTTCTGTGCCAGACCATAGTAAGTTCCTGCATTCATGACCGTGTCTACTGGCAAAAGATTGTCACCACTAAGATGAGTAGAGAAAATCTTTATAATTCTGTAAATGTTTAATATTTTATATTTGCAAAAATATTTAACTTTTAATTGTCTATAAATTTAAAAGCGGTCATGTTCATGGGAAAACCCCTTTGTATATCTTTATTTACGAGGGACAAGACAAAAAAATAATATCTTGGCAGTGAATACTATATAGTATATTATCAGGCAGGTAATAGGATCATAAATTACTTGCAGAACTATCATATTGCTAAATATTATTGTAAAACCCATGATCTGTATAAAGAGAATACAGTACTTAGTAAACATTTCTCTTCTTCCCCGTCTACATTGTACAGTATACATTATTCAGGCAATGGTTTGCCGCTGCTATCTACAAAGAATTTGAAAGCACACAACACTTATTTAAACCAATGTGATGCAGGCATTACCCAGCAGGCATGTGGAGACTGAAAAGAGAACAACAAGTTGAGCTTGGAGGGGAGTAAATTATAAGAAAGCTGTGACAAGAACAGGAGGAGAGATTTGTGTGTGAATATCATCAAAAGTGCAGCAAGTTGTCATCTATATGACATGAATGTGGATGTACAGGATGTCTTATTGAGATGTCTATGGTTCCATTAATTAAGTAAAAAAAATATATAATGTGGTCTATATTACTTTAATGAGCTAAGAAGAATTGGAACTAGAATATAAAGTTTGTGCTGTATTCTAAATATATTTCATTAAAAATTGTCTGTAGCGCTATATGATGAAATTCTTATTACATGCAGCTGCCACCAGGGGGAGCTTAGGAGCCCTTGTTTTCCTAATAAGGGTTTCAGAGGCAACACTATGAAAGCCTATGACAGCAAGTTATGGAAACACATGCTGGAATACTGTGCTGGCATATCAATAGGGTATTAAGGGACTTAGCCATTGACTTGAAATTAACTTACCTAGTTTAGACATTTGCTACAAATGGACCTGGGGGTTGCAGGCTGGTTCAGACTCTGGGTCACATGATCAGAACCAGCCATTGTTCCAAGGTTGCTTTGGCCTCCTCCTTCCTATCCCTTTTTGCAGATAATTTTCTGAGCTATGGAGGTGACTGACTATAATAAATCTGTACGAACAGGAGAGTTGAAGCAGCCCAGATGACCCAGAATCAGTACCAGCCGGAAACCCAATAGTTCAACAAGTACGTAAATATGACGGCCCTGGAGAACCCTTTTAAGTATAGGGGAGTAGATTTGGCAGTGACATCTGGTCCACAATGGTACACTAAAGGTTGGATACAAGTTTTTCCTTAAGACCCAGGAGCTACAGGTTGCAGACATATCCTTCCTTAACTTTCCTCTTGACTGGTCATGTCTGGCTATATGTATCATGAGATGTGCAGCTTTTTGCGATATGATATCACAAAGTGAAATGCTATATATCATATTTGAATCTATATGAAGCCACCCAGTGGCTGTGTTGTGATTCTAGCCTGTCAAGGGTTTTGCTTGCATTTTGCAACATTGTATTCAACTGGTTTCATGAGAAATTTGGGTCCTCAACCAAATTACACTAGGTTCACACCTGCGTTCGGGTTTTCATTCGGGGGTCCACTATAATGGGGTCCGCCGGGTTTCCACCCGAAAAGGGCGAAAAATGTGGAGAGAAAAACGCTGCATGCAGGGCTTTTCTCTCTGCATTTTTTAAAACAGTTTCGGGGACAGAAACCCCGAACGTGTACCAGGCACAGGTCTGAAACCAGCCTTAGACTTGTTAGGGTTGGAGACATTTGTATTATTCTGCATTCTGTATTCTCCTTTAGATATAATTCACATTTGCTATATTGTGAAGACACAAAAAGTTATTTTCCAACTTTTTTTTTAATCAGCTGAGATATTTTACTTTAATGAACTACTTATTTTAGATTGACTGGTTATTGGTGAAATATTTAAAAAAAATGAAAATAACTACATCATAGACCACTGTTTCCATTGATGTCGCCAGTAAGACATGAATTGTCCCCGGAGTCACTTTATGAATAGACTCACCAAGAGAAACTCAGTGTAATTTATATTATCTCAAATCCCTAGTGAAATATTTCCTCCGCTGGTTATTGCTTTGAAGCCATTACTATGACAAGGAAGATCCATTAGATATAATGTAACCAACTCTGCCAATAAACTTTCACAGAAACTATCACGCAAGCCTCTGTTTCTTCTGTGTAATAAAGAGATTAAGCTATAGACAGTCCAGTACGAGCTCCGGATACTTTATGTTGTCATTTTTAGTGTTGTATGTTTTTAAAATCTAAATTGTTCACGTCAAATTAAGCATTTTTCTGCATCAAGCCATGAAAATGTGTCTTATCAATGAAAAGTTGTCTTATTTTAATCAAAAGTTATTATTTTTGTAGCTTGCAGGCATTCAGCTAATGAATATATTTTGGCCACATGCTGTTCTCTTGATGCTTGGTAACGTTCCATCCGAGCTCTCGCTACAAGTACAAACAGAGGCTGGTGGCAGCCCCGCTCGCTCTGTTGCCATGGAGAATATGTTAGATAGGTTTAATACATCTGTGTGAATTTTTCCCTGGAGTTTTGCCTTGACAAGTTAGACTGTACGGAGCGAGCAAGAAGCCGTAATCTTCAGTCTTTAGGAATAAATGATTGATGGTGATCTGAGGGAGTAAACAGAGCACTGTGGTGCAGCAAGGATAGGACACAAAATAGTGGGTATTATCAGACTAGTAGAGAAAGGAGTTCACTGACTAGATCCAGAGCGGTCACAGTGTGATTCAGGGCCACATAGGGTCCTTCTTAAGTTTTTCATGTTGCAACTCAGCCTGTGCCAAACATCTGTCTGGGTTATAGATGAGCTCTAAGTTCCAAAACGTATCTTCCCACATGTCTTATGTAATGCAGATGTGGGCACAGGAAAAGATTGTTGGTGTGGCCGCAGTTTGGCTACTCCTATGACAAACATTTGTATTGCCCTTTTCACACCAAGGGACTCAAAGCTCAGGGAACGTTGCGGAGTAGGGGAGTTAGTGGCAGCCATTAAGATGCTCATCCCCAACACCAACAAGAGTCAGTTGTTTTACAGGAAGCCAATTTACCTATCCTATGAAGCTTCCTGTTATAAAACATAGAGGACATGTTTTCATTGTATTAAAGAGGTATTGGGAACATGTGGAAAGTTGGGAACATTTTGCGATATGTATGCCATTTTTATTATTTTTTATTTGTTTTTTAACCAGAAGGCATGATAAAGCAGTGATTTAGCCATTTTTTCGGACCTGGGTACCTAATGTGTTTATTTAGGTTTTTTGTTTTTGTTTTTTCTTTTGTTTTATATTTTATTTTATATCTAATCTATGGAAAGGAGGAGATTTTATTTTTTTTTTATATTTTTAAAAATTTTATTTCCTTCCTTTATTTATTTCTACTTTTATTTTTAGACCCCCCCCCCCCCCTAGTAAAACTTGAACCTTAAGGGGTCTGAACATAAAGACAATATACTACTATACCAATGTATTGTAGCATTCTATTACAAGTTGCCTTTGGCAACTGTTCCAAAATGGCAGCACTTGTGGCACCGACATGTTGTAGCTGTCACAGGTGCAATAGAATGTGGTATTGACACAGGTGCTGACTTTATTGCGGATTGTATGGAGAGGCATCAGCACTTGAGCCCTCTCCTGCGACCAATAATCTTCAGGTATGTGATTGGTTGTTAAGGGGTTACTTAAAAGCAGGTAAAGATGGTGGCCATACGTAATATAACTCATCATTCCCAGAAATTTCAGAGTAAAATTTTTACCAGCTTGACAGCCGAGCATACTTTAATAAATTATATTTACTTGGGGTGGTGTATTTTTTATATGTTCTTTAAATGAATATTTCCTGATAAGTTTTAGTAAGAGGTTTATATTAGTGTTATATTTCACACTTGCCTTCAGTTTAACAGTCTGTTTGGGTATTGCCAGTTATACCTTACTTTACTTTTGCTCACTTAATCTCCACATGGCTTGATCTATGAATCCGGCAAATTAGAAAAAGGAAATAATTGATTCTTGCTAATGCAATTAAGTTCCTTTTTTTTCCCTTTTTTCCTGCTGAATCCCTTTGATGTCAAGAAAAAATTAATTACATTATAAAAGGTTATGCAAAAGAAATATGAGAGGCAAAGTGTTGAGTTTAAAGCTCTTGGAGGACTTACTATGTGAAACATGTTTCCTGGATCACTGTGAGTGGAATAATGGAGAGAATATGTTCTAGAGCAGAAGGAAATGTAATAAAATATAAATGTCTCATATACACTATGCACTTAACATATCATTAAAGCAAATTAGCTTGTATTTCTCGACTTGTATGTTCCTGAGAAAAGGAAAAGTCAAACTGAAGGTCCTATACATCTACTTTGTAGAAAGTGTATCTCCAGAGAAAAAAAATAAATTGTATATCTGCTCATCAATGTTTTTATTTATGTAGTCTGCCAAGCATTTCACTTGTTGGAACAAAAGTTGCCCAGAGATATTCTTCTTAATGTCTGTGAGGAAAGGAAAGTGGTACTATTGCCTTTTGAAGACAATGGAGGACTATCAGTGGTCACCTGGTCAAGCAACTTGTCTGCCATGTTATGCTCATTGGACCCAAAGTTATGTCCTTATGCCTTCTGTGCCACCTAGATTAATACACAAAGGGAAGGCACTCGTACATCGAGCTTGACTTACTTACAAGGGTTGCATCATGTATGGTACATGGTGAGAACAGAAAATAATGAGGCATCCGTTATTAATCCTATTGGTTTTGGGGTGGCATTCTTTTGGAATACATAGAATTACAGAGCCCCCAAAAGGAGAGCAACTTTTACTTTCCAAATACTATAAATATATTCTAATTGTGGCAAAGTTTGTTTAGAGAAACAACACCCACAGCATCTGGGCCCAGAGGAGTAGGTCCTGGGCCCCTCCTAACATCTACCATTCATGATGCTGGTATCTTCTTAAGTAGCAGAGACGCCTTTGGGCCCTTTCTGCCCAAGATGTGATCACTACCTTTTTTATATCCCCACAGCATATAACCAGATTCAACTGGCTGTGCTTAGTCAATCCACTGAACAGTAACAGAGGCTGGCCTACGAAATACAGCATTGCCTGAACCAAAGCACTACATTCTGTTAGCCCATATACACCATTCTTGGTAGATATGTGGTACAGTCCTGTAATGGGCACAACAACTTACTATGCCCAAAATGATGTTCTTGTGTCATCCGTTATCCTGACCTACACAAGGAAAGGGCAACTGGGTCCCCATTAACTGTGTGTAGGTATTGTGTCCAAAGAAAGCACACTCACGTCCGGGACACTATGAATTTCCAGTAACTTCTGAGAATGAGAGTAATGGTCTCAAAGCAGTGTGACTGCCCATTTTTTGCAGGGGTTTGTGTTCGGATCCTACAAGCACCACTTCTCAGTCACACGCTAGGCTTGCTATGCTTGCCTTCGGAAATAGTCTTCCGGGAATCACATCACACAGACAGGTAGACGCAATGAGCGTAACAGAACTCTGGACGGAAAATCATGAGGTGCAGGAAAGCTTCCTTTTTATAGGGCAACTTTCCTTCCCAGTGTGAAAGGTGTCTTAAGCTTGATTCATACCTGCGCTCGGTTTCTATTGGGCGATTCCATCCCCCATTCCGCTTGAAAAATGCATAGAGAAAAGTCCTGCAAGCAGGACTTTTCTCTCCGCATTTTTTGGGCAGAAAACTACGGTCCGCAGGATTCTGCAGGTAGCCACTTTTTAAGCGGATGGGGTTTCCATTTTTCAGGTCCCCAAGCGAACACGAAGAATGGAAAATCGAGCGCAGGTGTGAACCTAGTGTCAGTCTGTACCAAAGATGATGTGAAAAGGCCAACGTCCATAGCACAACCAATAGTGGTTCTGGCCATTTTGTTAGAATCATCACACCTCTCTCATTTAAGAAATGAAGTAGGTGGGATGTTTCAGCAGCAACACACTTAAAGTGACAATGACATCAAACAGTGCAATAATTCTTCGGCATATACACAGCAATAAGCAGCATATTACATATCATATAGTGCACAATAAGATGCACAAAGCACAAACAAGTACATACAACAGCTATACAGGCCAATCTTGGATAAGGACTTGGAAAAGTCAACCAGCTATAGAAATTTTGTGGAAGGAGGTAGCTTCCAGCACCTTATAGTGCATCCACGTACATCTACGTTTCCAATTTAGGAAGATGGGTACCATTTTACTTTACTAGAAGCACTCAGTTCACATGCACTATCGGAGCTAGCATTGGAAACATGGGTTTACATTTAGGTCACTATGTCGGAGAAAGCTGTGATTTTAAATAAGTATTATGTTGTGTCCTAAACTTTACATCTTAGAAATACTGAACATACTGTATGAGTAGAAAAACACTTTCATTATTATTATAAAGCCTGTGTGATTATGATTATTGCAGCTCTGCTGTACTGCACCCACACACAGACAGCCAAGTAACAGGCAAGGTACCCGAATACTTGAGGACAATAATTGTTATTCCTTTTGCAAATTATTAGCTAACATATAACATCATGCCAGTGCAATTTCTCTCCATATTTGCAGAAGCTTACAGAATGTTGTTAGAATTGTACAATTTCTGTCTCCTACTGGCAGCTGATGTTCTATAAAATACAGATGCAAGGAAACTATATTCACCTTGTTGGAAAGTTTATAGTCAGGCTTCTGGCTTCATAGCATTTGCAAGGTTGCGGGACCTGTATCCTGACTGCATAAATGGGGTGTCACTTGGCCATGCTTGATATTATTTATCTATTTTACTGTTAAGGACACAGCCAGGTTTGGTCTTAAAGACACAGTACTTGTTTTCTGCTTTTGCATTTTGTTGAATTTTGAAAGCCAGAACTTTTATTTTTCAGTCAATGTAACATTTTTGTAAGATTGAATTTATAAATGGCATCATTTTGGGATGCCTATAACTTATTGACTATATTTTATTAACTTTTTCTGGGAGGGGATAAAAAATAACCAGTTCTGTCACTGAGATATATATATATATATATATATATATATATAACAGTAGAGACCAAAAGTTTGGACACACCTTCTCATTCCAAGAGTTTTCTGTATTTTCATGACTATAAAAATTGTAGATTCACACTGAAGGCATCAAAACTATGAATTAACACATGTGGAATTATATACTTAACAAAAAAGTGTGAAACAAATGAAAATATGTCTTATACTCTAGGTTCTTCAAAGTAGCCACCTTTTGCTTTGATTACTGCTTTGCACACTCTTGGCATTCTCTTGATGATCTTCAAGAGGTAGTCACCTGAAAGGGTCTTCCAACAGTCTTGAAGGAGTTCCCAGAGATGCTTAGCACTTGTTGGCCCTTTTGCCTTCACTCTGCGGTCCAGCTCACCCCAAACCATCTCGATTGGGTTCAGGTTTGGTGACTGTGGAGGCCAGGTCATCTGGCGTAGCACCCCATCATTCTCCTTCTTGGTCTAATAGCCCTTACACAGTCTGGAGGTGTGTTTGGGGTTATTGTCCTGTTGAAAAATAAATGATGGTCCAACTAAACGCAAGCCGGATGGAATAGCATGCTGCTGCAAGATGCTGTGGTAACCATGCTGGTTCAGTATTCCTTCAATTTTGAATAAATCCCCAACAGTGTCACCAGCAAAGCACTGACCTTCATTTCTTAAAGTAATGATGGCCACTTGTTTTTCTTTACTTAGCTGCTTTTTTCTTGCCATAATACAAATTCTAACACTCCATTCAGTAGGAATGTATATGTATAATGTAGCTGTGTATCCACCTGACTTCTGAACAACACAACTGATGGTCCCAACCCCATTTATAAGGCAAGAAATCCCACTTATTAAACCTGACAGGGCACACCTGTGAAGTGAAAACCATTTCAGGTGACTACCTCTTGAAGCTCATCAAGAGAATGCCAAGAGTGTGCAAAGCAGTAATCAAAGCAAAAGGTGGCTACTTTGAAGAACCTAGAATATAAGACATATTTTCAGTTGTTTCACACTTTCTTGTTAAGTATATAATTCCACATGTGTTAATTCATAGTTTTGATGCCTTCAGTGTCAATCTACAATTTTTATAGTCATGAAAATACAGAAAACTCTTGGAATGAGAAGGTGTGTCCAAACTTTTGGTCTGTACTGTATATATATATATATATATTTAATTTAAAATTTTCCGCCGCTCACTGTATGGTATAAATAAATATCTACCTATATTCTCAGATTATGAGTATGATGATACCTAATTTTTATACTGTGTTTAAGGCTAAGGCCACACGTTGCGGAAACGCAGCATTTTTGTTGCAGATTTTGCTGCGTTTTTATTTGAGTCAGGAGTGGATTTAACAGAAGGGAAACATCTAAGAGCTTCTTTTATATCTCCCTTTCCTTTTCAACCACTCCTGCCTTTGGCTTAAAAAACCTCAGCAAAATCTGCAACAATAAAAAAAAGTTGCGTTTCCGCAACGTGGGGCCTTAGCCTTAATGTTTTGGAAATTTTTTGAAAAATCTTTTGCTTTTGAATCTTCCATACACTTTCTATTTTTCATTGATGGAGCTGATTCCAGGCTCTTTTTCAGCAAGATGAGATCTTCATTGGTACTGTCTACTTTTACAGTAAAGAATCTCTGCCTGTGATGAAGATGAACTCTTCTTTCCTCTAGTCATACATAGAGGATAGCCACTAGACTAGTTACAGTATGGTTACAGGAAGGAACCTGCATAACGGAAAATGAATACCGTATTTTTCAGACTATAAGACGCACCGGACCATAAGAAGCACCTAGGTTTTAGAGGAGTAAAATAGGGAAAAAAAATTTTGAAGCAAAAAAATGTGGTAAAATATTTGATATATGGGAGTTGTAGTTTTGCAATAGCTGCAAGGTCACACTGACAGGTGGCCCTGCAGCTGTACGGGGATGCACCCCCATTTTCATCCCAAATTTGGGGGAAAAAAGTGCGTCTTATAGTCCAAAAAATACGGTATGTTACACTCGGTGAGATATTGTCACCTGCATTACATAGAAGTGTACACTACTCTTTATATAACAACTAGGGAAAAAAATGGAGGGAACCTGTATAAGGAATAATTGTCATCTCTGTAAAGTGGTTATTTCCCTAGGCAGGTTCCTAGGCAGTCATAATAATTGTTTTACAGCACTTTCCAGCAGGATGTTGAAGCAGCCTGCCTGGAAACGTTTGTGGATGCTGATATAGGTCCAAAGGTCCATAGATAGATGTTAATCAATGGGACCAGTTGTGTCTCTCATCATATGATACACTATTTTAGAGGATATTTCTATAATTGTTGCATATTTATTGCAAAACAAATCCTCACTAAAATACTTTGGCGCAAGTGCTGGTGGGAGTAAGCTTTGTGTCTCTGTGAGCCTTCCATAGTACAGCGGTGATATCAACCACTACCACCACCAGTGAGCGGGAGCTAGCTGCCAGCCGCAGTAGTATATATCAACATTACAGAAAGTAAGTACACTGAGTCTGGAAGGAGAATTTCAACATCGCTAGGCACTGGCTCTAACCACTGCAGACCATCGCCATATTTCCTCTGCAGACAGATACGCATGGACTCCAGCTTGAATGCATTAACACTAGTAGTAGCAGTGTCAGTAGCCTAAATAGTGGCCCTAGTGGATAGCTGGATGCCTTGTCGACCATCTACTATCAAATTTATTTTTTGCTGGATTGCAACTACTTACTTATTTATATTGCACAGCATATTTATTGCAATTTATTCAGACATCGGGATTAGCACAATCTTTCTTCACTAGCAATGGTAATGGATTATGAGCTAGTTGCTACAGAAATACTGTATATTAAGAACGATGAAATGTAACACCTTATTGAACCGGAGGCAACTTTGTTTAGCAACCCCTGAATATGTGCTACACATTGTATAAGGTGATTTAAGGGTCTTCTTAAGGGTAATTAGAAGTCACTCACATAACCTACAAGTGATTTACATTGACTATTTTCCTGAGCAATCTGCTTGAACATGTAATGTAATATCCAAGTATCTCAGTCTTCTAATGGCACTAGTGATCCTTTACATCTTGTGCAGTATTCCAATCATGCCATGTAAAATCTAATTAGCTGTAATCACTCTTTGTTTCATGCTTTCGAATTTCATCATAATAGCACCATCTAGTGAAATGTTGTAGATGTTTATATACTACACAGTACAGAACTTTATAGAAATGCTTGTGATCCCTGAAAAGAAAAGCTGTACATTATGCTGATATTATGAGCTCTTGTGCTGGTTGTTGTGAATGAGAGTTCTAGTCCCCTACCAGCACAATGTCTTGAATGGTTTGTGGGCTCTATAAGTGGTCATATATCAGAGGGCAAGGTTTGAAAGACACTTTCAACACAAGACAACATGTACTATAGGTAGGCTTTCTATCGCAAAAATTCATTTCACTACCCTCACTCTGTATCTAAATACATAAGATTGGCTACTTGGCACCCCCGACAACCAGCATCTAGGGAATATGTAAAGTTACAGAGTGATTCTGCATAAGGGAGTGGTTGAGATTAACATCCTGCAACCTTGACCCGCATTCCCTTACCATGTACGTGTCTGAACTGGACTTTATTACTGTGCATGGGACCAGGGTCGGACTGGCCCACCGGGGAACCGGTGAATCCACCGGTGGGCCCCGAGCCCCGACTATTAGTCCTCATGTCATGGGGGCCCGATCGGGATCCTGACCATCCTGATCGGGCCCCTGACCAGTGGCGTTACGATCGCGGTCGCAGGGGGCGCGACCGCGACCGGACCCGGCAGGGTACAGGGCCCACGGCCAGCTGGAGATGGCCGGGGTCCCGGACCACTATGATAGCGGTCGGGGAAAGCCTGGTTCCCCGACCGCTATACATACTGTTATTGAAAAGGGACCCTGGCATATTGTAGGCCCCTTTCCAATAGATGGCAGGGCAGGGCACCCAGGGGAGGTGACTGAAAATAATAAATATATATTCTCACCTCTCCTGGGCACAGCGTCCTCTCCGGCGCTCTTCTGTCATGTGACTGGGGTCTGTGATTAGGCCCTGGCGGTCACATGGGGCGCGACCGCATAATGACGTCAGTGCGCCCCCACGTGACCGCTGAGGCCCAATCACAGGCCTCAGCAGCGTCGTCGGAAAAGGGCCTGAAGACGCTGAAGACTACAGGATGGAGCGAGGATGCCATGGAAAGGTAAGGGAAGGTGAGTATGAGAGTTTGTTATTTTTAATCACTTCCCCTGGGCCTCCGATTATTATACTCTGGGGTCTGAGCTTATAATACTGGCCACTGTGGAGCTTATAATACTGGGTGGGGGCCACCGTGGAGCTTATAATACTGGGTGGGGGCCACCGTGGAGCTTATAATACTGGGTGGGGGCCACTGTGGAGCTTATAATACTGGGTGGGGGCCACTGTGGAGCTTATAATACTGGGTGGGGGCCACTGTGGAGCTTATAATACTGGGTGGGGGCCACTGTGGAGCTTATAATATAGGGTGGGGGCCACTGTGGAGCTTATAATACTGGGTGGGGGCCACTGTGGAGCTTATAATACTGGGTGGGGGCCACTCTGGAGCTTATAATACAGGGTGGGGGCCACTGTGGAGCTTATAATACTGGGTGGGGGCCACTGTGGAGCTTATAATACTGGGTGGGGGGCACTGTGGATGTTATAATACTGGGTGGGGGCCACTTTGAAGCATATAATACTGGGTGGGGGCCACTGTGGAGCTTATAATACTGGGTGGGGGCCACTGTGGAGCTTATAATACAGGGTGGGGGCCACTGTGGAGCTTATAATACAGGGTGGGGACCACTGTGGAGCTTATAATACTGGGTGGGGGCCACTGTGGAGCTTATAATACTGGGTGGGGGCCACTTTGGAGCATATAATACTGGGTGGGGGCCACTGTGGAGCTTATAATACAGGGTGGGGGCCACTGTGGAGCTTATAATACAGGGTGGGGGCCACTGTGGAGCTTATAATAATGGGTGGGGGCCACTGTGGAGCTTATAATACTGGGTGGGGGCCACTGTGGAGCTTATAATACAGGGTGGGGGCCACTGTGGAGCTTATAATACAGGGTGGGGACCACTGTGGAGCTTATAATACTGGGTGGGGGCCACTTTGGAGCATATAATACTGGGTGGGGGCCACTGTGGAGCTTATAATACAGGGTGGGGGCCACTGTGGAGCTTATAAAACAGGGTGGGGGCCACTGTGGAGCTTATAATACTGGGTGGGGGCCACTGTGGAGCTTATAATACTGGGTGGGGGCCTCTGTGGAGCTTATAATATAGGGTGGGGGCCACTGTGGAGTTTATAATACAGGGTGGGGGCCACTGTGGAGCTTATAATACAGGGTGGGGGCCACTGTGGAGCTTATACTCCATACAGTGGCTCCTTCATTTTTTTTTTTAATTACGCAGGGGCAGGTGAAAAAAAACAAAACAAAAAAAAAACCCCACAAACTTTCTTTCCTGTCCTCAGTGTCTCCCAGAGCAGTTCGGTCCTGCAGTTCTGTTGTTTTCTTCCAGCTGAAGTTCCCTCTGCACGTGACTACCTGTGACGTCACGTGACCCCTGAGGCCAATCATTGGCCTAAGGGAAGGGACCTGGGACATCACAGCCAGTGAGGAATTCCGGAAAAAAGAAGACAGCGGAGCTGCAGGACCGGACCATGCTGGGAGGACACCGGAGCACCGGAGACAGGTGAGTATTTTTAGCATGTTTTTTTTTTGTTTTTATTTGGGGGGGGGGGTAGGGGGGATTCACCTCCCCCAGACTAATTATAAAAAAGAAAAAAATTATACTGGACAATCTCTTTAAAGTGTGGTGCATTAGGGGTGTATATTAAAGGGGTTGTCCAGGCATAATTTGTTATGGTTTATCTTCAGGATAGGCCACAGATACCTGATCTGTAGGGGGCTGACCCTGGACCGATCAGCTGTACGGAGCCACTTCTGATGCCCGTACTGTACACAATACAGGGCCAGAAGCAGAAAGCTCTGTCCACTGTATAGGGGCTGGGCACCTTCACTGTATTTCAGCACTTATTGAAGTCAGTAGGAGCTGAGCTGCAGTGAAGGTGCCGGGCTGCTATACAGCGGATGGAGCTTTCTGCTTCCGGCCCTGTGTTGTATACAGAACGGGCTCCGGAAGTGGCTCCGAACAGCTGATGGGGCCATGTGTCAGCCCTCTACCGATCAGATATTTATGGCCTATCCAGAGCATAGGCCATAAAAAAGATTAACCCTGGACAACACCTTTAATATGCCCCACACAGTTTAATGTCCCCCCCACAGGATGTTAGCCCCCATCACTGCTCCCACACAATA
This sequence comes from Leptodactylus fallax, assembly GCA_947044405.1. Taxonomy (NCBI): domain Eukaryota; kingdom Metazoa; phylum Chordata; class Amphibia; order Anura; family Leptodactylidae; genus Leptodactylus; species Leptodactylus fallax. The sequence continues at coordinate 105,395 of CAMRHE010000611.1, read as the reverse complement.
TAATGACCCCATCACTATTCCCCATACAGTATGGGGGACCAGTGAAGAGGCCACTATGTGGGGGGACCAGTGACGTGACCATAGAAAAATTTGGCCCAGACAACCCCTTAAAAGAGGTTGTCCATAAACTGGAGCGACCACTGTGTCGGCCGCCAGGAAGGTGTAAAAATAAGAAAACTTTTAAAAAAGCATACTCAGCTGTCCCCAGCACCCCGTTGTTCCCTGCCTGTGTCTGTTCGGTCTCATGGTACCGCCTCATTTCTGGAAATCCTGTACCTAATTGGTCTTAGCGATCACATGAGGTGCAGGACTCCCAGCAAGGAGTCGCCGACCTGAGACTGAATGGACACTGGCAGCAGACAACGGATCTCCGGGGACAGGTGAGTATGCTTTTTAATTTACTTATTTTTTACTTTACACCTCCCGCCAGCTACATGGGTTGCTCCAATTCCTTCGACAACCTCTTTAAAGGATTTATCCATCTTCCTAATATTGATGGCCTGTCCTTAGGATAGGCCATCAATATTACATCTACGATGATACAACAGCCAGGACCTCTGCAGATCAGCTTTTCCAGGACAGTGCGGCTAGGTAGTGCAGTGGTGCACATGGTATAGTGGGTGAGCAGCATGGCTCCCGGCATGTTATTACCTTTAGCCGCCCTGTCTCGGTACCGCTGATCTGCAGGGGTTCTGATGGTGGGCCCCTAGAAACAATTCCACTGGTGGGCCCTAGACATCCCAGTCCGACACTGCATGGGACTGGCTCATCTCAGTAAGATTGACTAAGACTGTTTATGAAATGTTATACATATTCTGGTGTGTTAAACCTTGTGTGCCTATGTGTGTTATAACCACTCTTACTTTATAGGGGGATGGGTGCAGACAGTGGAGTATAGTGCTGAGTGGGCTGGGCTCAGCCCATGGTCATGATTAGATATGGGCAAACTTCACAACATTTGTTTCACCAAATATATGTGGGTAAGCTAGTCAGTTCATTCCAACTGGAAGTACTATTATACTGTGGGGCCTCTTCAAACCCTACAGTATAAAATGAGGTGCTCAGGGGAGGTGCAGAAGCATAATAAATTAAAATAATAACTTATACTCTCCTTGCTTCACCTCTCCTGGTCTCTATTGGGGTCCTCATAAGTGGTCTTCTGGTCTCTTTCACTTTCCTGGATGATGTCAAGGGTCGCTAGGGGATCCAATCACAGGCCTTAGCGGTCACATGGAGCACTTGGATGCAATCGTCATTGCTGCAACCCAGTCGGCCGAGACTGGAGGATGGGAGTAGTAGTGGCGGATGCTGTGCCACCTAGCAGGCCGAGCACGCTCCCAAACAGCTCCAATCCCACTCCTAGGCCGGACAAAGTCGAGGGGGGTCCTGCAGCACTACCGGATGGTGGTGGTAGTAGTTCTTTTCCCCCGGGGCACTTCCAGTTGAAGAGGGGGACCTCTCCTACCTGAGCCGGTGTGGTGTTGGTCGGAAGAGCCCTGATGGTAAAGCAAGCACGACTCAGGAGTCAGCGATGCAGGTAAACCAAACAGCCGTTTATTAAGGCAACTGGATCAAAGGGTTAATAGCAGCTTCAAGATGGGGGTAGTAGTCCTGCAGTATCCAACCCCCAGCCTTGGTTCTAGGAGGGTGCCCAAAGGTGGTATAGGCTCCACAGGAAGGCTTTCTCTACTCCTCCTCTGTGCCTCTCCCCGCTAGATATACTGGAGATGGAGTTACAGGGAGTTCTGACAGGGATCTGGTTACCTGTAGACTAGGTCCGAGTACGACTCTCCTGTCAGGGTCCTCTCCTGCTCCTCCGGGCACGGCACCGAATGAATCAGCCACTTGCAAAACTTTACTCCCTTGCTCTGGGCTGTCTTCAGATGAGCCTGGGGCTGATGATATCCCTCCTGGGGCTGTAGAAGCGGTGGTTGGCCCTCAGTCCAGAGTCTGGTGGCAGGTCAGCTCTGCACACCTAGTCTGCTTTGCTGCATACACTGAACTAACTTCCAACCATCGCCGGTGAGATAATATCTCCTCACAACCCCGCCCAGTGGCCTGTGATAGGCCAGGGCTGAACCAAGTCTGGGTTTGAACACTGCAGGGGGAAATGCCGAGGGGAAAGCTGCACAACAAGTTACATTTAACACTTAACACAGAACAGAACTTACAAACATAAAACCCAGAGGCACACAAGACAAACACATAAAAGCAGTAGCCCTCTGGGATGCTGCATCATGACATCGTCACACCTCATGTAACCTCTCAGGTCCAATCACAGTCAACAGCAGTCCCCCGGCAACTTGTGACATCTCCCAGGATGCCTGAAGACCACTGAAGAGGACTCTGTGGAAGCCCAGGAGAATTGAGGCAAGGTGAACATTAGAATTCTCTGGGGTCTGAAGAGATCCTAGAGTATAAGAGTGATTTGTGGATTGCGAAGTTTTGGTTCAGGTGGAGCCCTCAACTTTTGGAAAATGCAGTCAGGATATACATGTGCTGTTTTATGCACTTCTTCTAGGTGTACTCAGTAGTAGAGAGTACAGTACAGCCATTGTCAAGTGTCAGTCAATTGACAGAGTGTTAAAGTAGCAAACTGGCCTGTAAGAAAGGAGTTGGGTCAGGCCAGTGGACCACACTTGAACTAGTGATAGTGAGATCCTATTGAGTGGTTCGTCTTGACTTGGACTGGGCTAAGGCCCCACATTGCAGAAACGCAGCATTTTTTGTTGCAGATTTTGCTGCGTTTTTTTAAGCCGTGTTTCCACAATGTGGGGCCTCAGCCTTACAGTTTTTGTGCAAAGTTCAAGTTTTGACAAGTTGGGCCTCATTTAGACATCTGCAATTGCAGGTGGAGTGCTACTCATTGCAGGAGCTATGCTGTCCGTGGTTGATCCGCATTTGTGAAAAACAGATCAATTTTTTTTTGTTCATTTTGTATGCTTTTCATGTCTTTGGATCCATGTAAATGGATGACACGTGGATGTCATCTGTTTTTTTTCATGGCCACGTAGACTTTCATCAATGTTCTTCCTTTGTGTCTTTGCAGACCTACTGTCTGCCAAAAAACACAGACCTCTGAATAAACACATTGAAATGAATGACACTACATACACATGATATGCGAACATGCATATAAGGACTTGCGTACTTTTGCTATCATCCCATTGTAAATAAGTGGATCTCTTAAAGACACAGAAACCTCAATTACTGGACTTGAACTCAGGAGGGAGTGGTCAAGAATCTCTCTCTAATCACTTGTATTGGCATATTATAGCCTGTGAGACATCAGTCAGGAGGGATGTCATAACTAGTCTCTATAAAATATAAAATATTAAGAAAAAAAGAAAAAAAAAACACGCTTTCTCCACGAAAATACTTTATTGTGTCAGAAAAAGAAAAACAAGGTGGATGCAATAATTGGTATTGATTTATCTGTAACAACTTGGATTTTAATATCATGTTATTTAACCCGCTACTATGCCAAAATTTCTTTCTTGTTAATCCCACCTCTTAAATAAGAAAAGAAAAAATGATCAAAAAGTCCTATATAAATGAAAGAGATTCCAATAAACATGTCAACTCATCATGGAAAAAAACAAGTCCTCACACATCTGAGATCAGGGGGAAAATTTAACAGAACAATACATAAAAAAAATATGTGCATTGGATCTAGGGATTCAAAAAATATAAAGAAGTTTATTACAAAAATATATAAATTGGCTTCCGAACAAACATTAAAACATCTAGAAAACACACATAAAGTCTCACCAATATTAGAGACCTAAATATCGCATTTACACCCATGATAAGGTGTCATAAACTGGCATTCATATGTAATATATAAATATTTCAAATATACAAAGAGTGTGCAAATATTGAGATACAAGAATTACACATACAAGGAAAAGCAAGAACAATTCCTAAGTACTGTGGCCTTGCAGCTTTTGAGTCTTAGGTTCCAATCCGACCAAGTACAACATATGCAAGGAGTTTGTATGTTCTCCCTATGTTTATGTGGATTTCCCCCAGGTACTCTGGTTTTCTCCCACGTTCCAAAGACATACTGGGAATGTAGATTGTGAGTCCTATATGGGACTCAATTAACAATGTCTGTAAAGCGCTGCGGAATATGTTAGCACTATACAAGTAAAATAAATGAACAAGAGAAATAGAGCAATTACTCCCGGATACCAGCATAATTTGAATGATACCCAATGTGAAAATCCAGAAAGAAAGAATTGGAAACCCCCCACCCAAAAAAACCAATGTAGCAGTGTATAAACAAATAAAAACAAATAAATAACGTGTTGTGGTTTACCAAATTATCCCTATTCTTAATAAAGTCACTCGAGACTTTCCTACACATATGACTGTAAATAGTAGCTTCCCCAGGATACTTATCCTGGAGTGAACATTGCCAAATATATCCAAATCCAACATCTGCATGTAAGTAAATTATCAAGATAATATACAGGATTGGCCATAAGTATGGATACAACCGGGTGGGCCATAAGTATGGATACACCCAGATACTATTGTTTTTCTTGTGCAATTCTCCATGTGTTTGATGTGCCACATGACCCCCTTCCCCATGTACTAATATGCCACAAACGGTAAGGTGATATCCACAACCACTTCCATTTTATCTGTGTGTATCCGTACTTATGGCCCACCCGGGTGTATCCATACTTATGACCCACCCTGTAGTTACCCATGTGGAAGAGCAGTATATGTAAAAGCCTTTCCCTGCACATGTGTCACATAACTGTTAACATAAAATAAAAAATATGCAAATAATTCCTCCTTGGGTGGAAAAGGAGAATTTGTTGTAGCAACACCTTTTGGAAGGTAGAACCCTACAGAACAATGCCTGGTTTTCCTGAAACCTAGTCGCATGATCTTGGATTAAAGCCAAGCCAGAATATCTCCTCCAAAAGGAACAGAAATAGATCTGCAGGCAGCTGTTTCAGCGTTATTACCCTTCATCGGTGCGAAAACCAGGCATTAGTGGTGGTTTAGGGGTCTAAAATGTGGTGACAAGTTCCCTTGCAAAAAACAGAGGTTCCTCATCTTTTATCATGAGCAGTTACAAAGTGCACCTCTCACTCTGGAGGAACTGGCATGTCCACATATTACAAGGATACCCATTAATTTTAATAGAAGCTCCGTGATGCTTTATTTCACCTGTGGAGATGGCAGGGGTTTTGACAACTTGTGACAAAAACTGATTATTGAAGAACCCTTCTAACAAAAAAATGCAGACAACCTCTTTGACAGCTTTGAGAGCTGCTATAAATTACCATTATAATCAAGCTGGGAAGTGTTTGCCTCCCCCCATAGTGACGAACACACATATGTCATAAAAGACACAAATCTGATCATTGATGGGGCAGCAGGATTGCCTGCATTCTTCATATCTGTCTTCAGGAAAATGGTTATTGTTCTTGCATACTTTTATTACACTGTATCTGCATTTTATACTTACAATTTGTCAGTCGGTGTTGAATTGATCTATAGCTATGTCAGATTATAGTGATCTGTACATCTTGTTAAGCTTCTTCCTTTACTCGGAGACACCTTAATGACTTGATTTCACAGCATAAAAGTTAATTAAAGAAATGGTCAGGAATTTTACCTATACACATTTTATAGAGAACAGCACAGAGAAGTTTATCACCTAATTGCTCTTGATAGTTATTTAAAAGGATACAGAAGAAAATCGCGAACAGTTGGAATTGCTATAACATTTCTTTTTATTTTGGGTTTTATTGCTCCTAATTAACTGTATGTGTTTCGTTTAGAAATACCCGAGTGCACATTCTGCTCATCTTTCATAAAATTTCAGTTCAGTTTTGTATCTAAACACATAGGTAATTAACTGATATTGTCTAATTAGTTTACACAAATTCTTGCTACTATTTACATAGATGCCCATCTAGGTTTCACAACCTGGATCATATTGGCGTGCCAGATTGGAGAATCTTAGATCACTAATGTTATTAAGGGCCTACCTTATACCTACAGTCAGGTCAAGAGAGTACTTTAATCTGACTCTATCGACATATACCATTTTTTTCTCCCTGGAGTAATGGGAAATACAGATCTAATAAAGCAGAGAAACTAATTTTTTTGGGTTTTTTTGGGGGGAGGGGGGCACTTTAACCACTTCCAGACCACCCATGTACTATATTCATCCGGAAGTGGCGCTCTTGTTCTGCAAGGACGCACCAGTACATCCTTGCAGTTTTCATTAGGTGCATGAAATCGTAACTACAGCCAGAGCTCCCCTAGAGAAGTCAGGGAAGTTTTATTACCATCCCTGCCTTTCTGATCGTTGTGTACACAGCTATGGGAGCCGCCATGATGTGGCTTCCCTCTAACCCAGCGGTCACATGATCCGTCGGGATCAGAGTCTGTTAGAGCTGTTGGGTCCTACAGAACCTAGATCAGCTCTGCAGTTATGGGTAGGAGGCTGTATTCCTTCTGCAACTGGGGCTAAATGTACCAGCCCCAGTTACAGGGGAAATCAGGCTCCCCCACAAAAAAAGGGATCAGATGTCCCCAAAGGTCTATTATGACCTTATGGGGACATCTGATCCCTTTTTTTTAGTAGACACGTTTTCCCTCCTTTTTTGTTTATATTTTCCAGGATATAAACATTTTTTAAAAACATTAAAAAATAAAAACAATATAAAAATAAAGCCTTATGTGTCACCAAACAAAGATGCAGAAATTACTTGAATAACGCAAATGATAAAAATGTAATAGCCCTCAAAACAGCACATACTGTACAAAAAAACCTAAAAATGTGTCTGGTCCTGAACCAGAAATTGTCCTAGTACTGAAGTTGTTAAACAGTTATAAAAACTCGAAAATTGCTTTTGGAGTCATACAGCATAAGAGATGAGTGAGAAGCCAGAAATAGAAATAAAGCAAAGAATACAGAAGTAGATTTCAGTGCAGGATTTCACAGAAAGGAGCTAAAATCCATTAATAAAGTATATTACAATATTTATTAATGTCACAAATCAGAATCCCAGAAAATCAAAAGTTGTTTGAAAGTTTAGATATGTTTATGCCCAGGCTCATGTGCTTCTATAGTGGAACTGTATGTATAGAAAACGCAAATGCAAAGCTATAATCAGAATCATTAATAGAGTAGGGAAGACAATGTTTGACTTCCCTGCATTCCATTAGCCAGCTTGTATTCTGGCAACAATCTTGCAGACCTTCCACCGTCATGGTCTACTGTGTGTTTCCTCAGTAGTACTGGTATATAAAATGATTTCTGTAAAAGTAATAATCTAACACTAGAACCTAGGCTCACAGTTTATTTAGCAAAACAATAAGAATATGTAAACATTTTCACACCTTGTCCCTTTTCAAGAATATTCATTTTCACATACTTGAAGCATAAAGCAGATGTAGTAACCCTGGAGTCATTACCAAGAGAAGAGAATTATGATGGTTTAAACAGAGCAGAATCATTTCAAGAGGTAAAGTAATTAACGGCACATTAACTATTAAGGAAATGAAGGTGACGCTACACTGCATTTGTCAGCTATTTCATGTGTGGAAATTTATAACTCATACTTTTTATTGGAAATGGAATAAAAACTACAAATTCTAAGATGTACTTTCTGCCACAATGGAGGATATTGAATTAGCTACTATAAATTCTAGCAGAAATCGCAAAGATATACATGTATTGATGCATCCAATAATTAGAAAGATATGCAAAAATACCCTGGTCCACTGGACCTAAGCCCCCGAAAGCAATATTTAAGAGACCCCTTTTCTAATGGGAAGCAGAACTAAGAATACTATAACATGCAAGGGTAGGAGACCCACTACGACCTTAAGGCCGGGGGCCCCACGGAAGTGATGCGGCAAAAAATGCTTTTACAGTCCCTGCAAGGTGGATGGGATTCTAGCGAATCCATCCACACATTGCGGAAAAATACACGCAGCGGACACACTACGATTCTTGGAAATCGCAGCATGTCAATCGCATGAAAATCATGTACACCTGCAGACTTCCTCCACTTTAAATTTATGCTTAAATCCTATAATTCTGCCCTTCACCTAGCCAAACAAGCCTATTTCACCGCTCTCATCTCTTCTCTCTCCTGTAACCCTACAAGGCTATTTGAAACTTTTCACTCCTTACTCACTCCCAAGGTGCAGATGCTATTCACAGACCTTAGCGCAGATGACCTGGCCACTTATTTCCATGATAAAATTGATAAGATCCGTCAGGAAATAACTGCCCAATCCCCAGATGGCACTTATCCCCTCACCAGCCGCACTTCAGACTGTTCATTCTCATCTTTTGAACCTGTTACAGAGAAGGAAGTATCTCAGCTACTTTCTTCTTCTCGCCCTACAACCTGTAGTAGTGACACTTTCCCCTCACACCTTCTCCAGTCTCTGTCTCCTGCCATCACGACTTACCTTACTAAAATATTTAACCTTTCTGTCTCTTCTGGAATTTTCCCATCCTCTTTCAAAAATGCTGTCATAACCCCACTACTGAAGAAATCCTCCCTTGACCCGTCCTGTGCTGCTAACTATCGACCTGTCTCTAACCTTCCTTTTATCTCCAAAATCTTGGAACACTTAGTCTATTCTCGTTTAATCTGCTATATTTCTGCTAACTCTCTTCTTGACCCCTTACAATCTGGCTTCCACACTCTGCACTCTTATTCTTCTAGATCTCTCAGCAGCATTTGACACTGTTGACCATCAACTCCTCCTCACTATGCTCCGTTCTGTCGGCCTCACAGACACTGCTCTCTCCTGGTTCTCCTCTTATCTCTCTGACCGCACTTTCTGTGTATCATTTGCGGGCTCTGCTTCTTCCGCTCTTCCCCTTGCCATTGGGGTTCCTCAGGGCTTGGTCCTAGGCCCCCTGTTCTTCTCCCTCTACATAGCCCCCATTGGACAAACCATCACTAGATTTGGCTTCTGGTACCATCTTTATGCTGATGACACCCAATTATATACGTCATACCGTGACATCACCCCTGCACTAATACAGAACACCAGTGACTGTCTCTCTGCTGTTTCAAATATCATGTCTTCTCTTTATCTGAAACTGAATCTCTCAAAGACTGAACTACTGCTGTTTCCACCATCTAATAGATCTGTCCATGATATCTCCATTGCAGTCTCTGGCCTTACCATTACTCCTAGGCAGTATGCCTGCTGCCTCGGGGTTTTGTTTGACTCAGACCTTTCCTTCACCCCCCATATCCAATCACTCGCACGCTCATGTCATCTCCACCTCAAAAACATCTCCAGAATCCGCCCTTTCCTTATCACAAATACACTAAAGACACATTTTGTTGCCCTGATTCACTCTCGCCTTGACTACTGTAACTCCTTACTAATCGGTCTTCCCCTTACTAAACTCTCCCCTCTACAATCTATTCTGAATGCGGCGGCCAGGATCATCTATCAGTCTAGACGCTACAGCAATGCCTCCGGTCTGTGCTGGTCACTACATTGGCTGTCTATTCAATGCAAAATACAATATAAACTTATCACCCTCATTCACAAGGCTCTCCATAATGCTGCACCTCCCTACATTTCCTCCCTCATCTCTGTCTATCGCCCAACCCGTACTCTCCGTTCACTCAATGACCTAAGACTAACATCCTCTATTATCAGAACCTCCCATGCTCGTATACAAGACTTCTCCCGAGTTGCACCACTTCTCTGGAATGCTCTATCCCGGACTATTATATTAACCCCCAATTTCCACAGCTTCAAGCGTAAACTAAAGACATATCTTTTCAGACAAGCCTATCACAACTCCTAATGTGAACCCTTCTGTAGTTAGAATCCCGAAAACGTACCCTCTGTTCACGATGCCATATCAGACTAACTTTGTATGTCCAGGCACCATCTGCACATTGAAGGACGCGACAGGTGACGGCTCATACAGCTTTATATATGTGTAATGACAGTAACTTATACCACAAAATTGTCTGACCATTGTACAAGCAATGCTACATCTGTTGCCGCCCCTGCTACCTCTTGTGTCACCCCCTCTACCTCATAGATTGTAAGCTCCTGCGAGCAGGGCCCTCAGTCCCAGTGTGTGAATTGAATATTTCTTTGTAATGTATCTTTTTTGTCAGTACTTGAACCCTACAAATTGTACAGTGCTGCGGAATATGTTGGCGCTATATAAATAAAAAATTATTATTATTATTATTATGTCAATTATACCTATGGAAACGCCAGCAGTTTTCCCCTAAGGCAGTTTCCTTCTATTACATTGCATTTAATGAGGACCTTTCACCACCTTCACCATCTCCCATTCTTAGCATCTGTTAATAGGCACCATTGGAATTTTTTCTCTAGCTCCACCATTCCTGAGCAATCAGTACAGTTAGTTTTGGTGCCTGATATGGTATTTAGGCTCTGTACAGTCAGATGGGCAGTGTCAAGCAAGAGCAGGCATGGGGTGTGATTCTGAGCTTCAATCAGATGTGGACAGTGTCAGAGCTCAGGATCACACCCCTTGCCTGCTCCAGCACCTCACAGTACACAGTCTAAGTAGTATATCAGGCATCAAAACTAACAGCATGTATTGCTCAGGAATGGTGGGGGCTAGAGAAAGAATTCCAACAGTTCCAAAATCAGTGGAGCAACACCTATTAACTCATGCAAAGGGCCGGGCTTGGCATATCCTAAGTATATTGTCTACTCCAATCCACTTATACTGAAAAGTGCTGTAGATTTGTGATGCGGAATTCACCACATCCGAATATGGCCTTATACACCAACGGGGTCCATTAGGAGTTATTAGCATCTACAGTATTGTATGATGGATTCAGCAAAGTGCTATGGCTTCTGTCATAAATGAAAGATGTGCAGGTGTGATGATGAAAATATGGTATGAGGGCATTGCTCACAATACAAACCATACCCGATCTCCTCTATTCTTACAAAAACAACTCTGTCTTGTTAGATATTAACAACATTTTGACAGTATCAATCCTGATGGGGTGTCACTTCTTTTCATCTTCATTATCTTTCTGCTACATGGAAGGAGAATGAGAAACCTGCCACTTGTACTTGAAGTGGTACTTCAGGAATAATAAGCTGATAAGTTATTTGCTAGTGTTTCTATGTTACTGATCAGGTCTCATATTATGATTTGATAAAACTTGTTGAAATAGATTATTTATTTATGACTACTTCATTTCCTGATGTATTCATATCATAAATACACAATTCTGAAAAACAATTATTATTAGATAAAATCTGAGACCCATGTGACTTGATTATTTTAGGATTAGAGCTACATGATGCCCTGGGAGGAACAGGTTTTTGCACTACTTCTCTCACTTAAAAGAAAAGTGCAGTCATTATAATAAAATATATGTTATAATAAAATATACAGATATGTTTAAGTAGTTCTAAACTAAATAAATTAAAATACATTATATAGTGCAGGTATAATAGAAGCGTATAAATGTATGTATGTATGTATAAGTGAGAGAAAAGTAGGAGTATTGTTAGGACCTCAGAAGATTTGAAACGTAGACTCCAACAATATTATCAGGGACTTTTCTGTGCTCAAAGCATAACTGCTGTTTCAGTTGAATTTTCAGGATAAGTTGCCATGTGTATTTACAGCACATGACCAGTAGCACTATTACTAATATGACTTGTATTCTGCATTTTTTTGCACTATTTGTAGTTTGTTGTTTGCCCTGAGCTGTTGGGTGGAGACTAGCTGCCATACAATGCACACAGTAATGAGAGAAGAGTCTGCTCCCTAACCTTCAAAATAGCCCCAGGATCATGCCATACAGAGCAAGTACTGATATGTATTGATGTCAGTAATCTACTTGGGCTGTGATTGAAAGTTCTTACTTAGCTGCAGCATTATCCAAATCCTGTCCCTCTTCTTCTATTTCCCTCAGCTCCTGCTCACTCCTTCCCTCCCCTCTCCATAGGCTTTTGTAGACTTGTGTATTCTGATACTTGTCACTAGAGATGGGCAACCCTCCCAAGATTTGTTTAGTTATGGGTTCGGGTGGTTTGGGTCCAAGATTCGTTTGGGTTTGAACAAGTTCCATATCAACCACACCTTAAATTGGCCTCAAACATAGTGAAAAACACTCTTAAGGCTTACATATACCTATCTATCCAATTTCTAGCTCTCTAAGGCAAACACAGCTAAAGTCATATCAAAGTGAAAGTGATGTTATTATAAGTGGAGGCCCGGGGGAGGTGTAAAAAATAAAAAGAACATTCATACTGACCTTCTGTTACCACTTTTGAGCCTCCTTGTGGCATCCGGCACTCTTTCTCGGTGATGTCTGGCACTCTTCTGTGATGTCATTCTCCCAGGGTCACTTCAGAGGCCTGGGATTGGGTCTCAGCAGTGACATGGACATGCCAAGCATCATGACGTCATGACGCTCGGCGTGCCCATGTGACCACTGGTGGACCAATGACGGGCCTCAGCAGTGACCCCGGGCACATGACATCTTTATCGGGGTCCAACTCTTTATTACCCACTGCTGCTACCTCTTCAGTCTCTTACATCAGATGTCATTACTAAGTACTCAGAGCACTGTATTCCTCATAGCGGCTGTTCTGGCTATTGTATCACTGTGCTGTTCAATGAAGAAACTGCAGCGATTGCACAAGCTCTGAGGTTTCGTTGTAACAGACAATCCCCACAATCTATAAGTAATATCCTCTTTTAAGGATAGGAAATCAATTTTCAGAGTCAGGTACCTCTTTAGCTGTATATTCTGCTCCCTTTTAGGTGAATATTTTAAAAGAATTGGCCATGTTAACTGTACAACAAATGGATATCTCAGTGGTTAGCACTGTAACCTTGCAGCGCTGGGGTCCTAGGATTCGAATCCAACCAAGGACAACATCTGCATGGAGATTGTATGTTCTTCCCATGTTTGTGTGGGTTTCTTCCGGGTACTGTGGTTTCTTCCCACACTCCAAAGACATACTGATAGGGAATTTAGATTGTGAGCCCTATATGGGCTGTTGACACTATCTGTAAAGTGCTCCAGAATATGATGGCGCTATATCAGTAAGCAAAATAAAAAAATAAGTATTGAGTCCAATTGTCTTCATGTCTGTGTCCTCTGTAACATTGACTCAAATAGTCCATGCTGCCATTTGTGAAGGCACAGGCAAGGACTCATAGCATTATGATATAAGGAGTCTCAGTCTCCTGACAGGGTTCAGGCCAGGAACTTTGGCCCATATAGGGATCAGAATTTTGTGCCGGGTTCCCCTGTGTGCATGGGGCCTATTACTCACCATATTGTAAACTTTGCAGTGTGTTCAGTTTGGCATAAGCACCTACAATTATCCTTGGGGTTATGTTCTAATGGTTATTAACTTTGCTTTGTTTCCATTAATTACAATCCATGTGCAGGTGTGTCCACCAACACAACAATTTCCAGCAGATAAAAGCTTTTCTATCTGCTCATTGCCCTGTGAAGTCATGTTCATGTTAGATATCTATTAAAGCCCTAGGTTAACTAATCCACTAACCATTTCAATTCTGCATCTTCTGCTATTTTATGGGTCCACTATTTATAGGATGGAGGGGGGTTATAATAACAACACATTGTTAGTGAGAACTTTTTTGCAGTGCTACAGGAATGGAGTGAGCCAACTAGGGTAACCTTCATCTTTAATGAGATCCTTATTAACCGGATCAGCAAATCTTAAAAATAGTGGCCCTCTAAAACATACTCTAGCCCAAAACTCTCCCAGTTCTCAAGTCTATTTTGGTAGCAGGAATTTGTTCAATGTATCGTGTATTACAATCTCTATCTGACATTGCTGTACCATGCATAAAAAAGTGAAATGTTGACATTTTACAATGGTCTCTGAGCATTCACACTAGGCTGACACTTTCTGTCACTTTTCAGTTTGTGCTGTGTATGCAATGCTGGGTGGGAGTAGTTGGTTGGGCTTCGCTGAATATGTCTCAGACAAATAGGGCACAAACAAAATGGGTTTATTTAGTTACAAATATTACCCGTCTAAAAGAGGCAGTTGCAATTGAGGATTTCACATAGACAAGCAACACTTCTTAAAATTTAAAGACGACATTACATGTCCTCATCGATGTGTGGTAATATATACCACTAGAAAGACAACAGTGTGCTGAATTCAGCGCACAGTCAGCTTTCCCGGTATGTGCCCTGGAGCTGGAGATATCGGTGCCGTTGATTTCAGCACCAATATGTCCCCACTGTCAGAAGGGTGGGCTTTACAGCCTAATGTCATCGCTGGGCTGTGAGGAACACCCCCCTGACCATACCCTTTACATAGCCTTGTAATGTCAGAGAGGGCATTCCTTACCGGCCAGCAACAACACTGAGTTGTAAGGCCCGCCCTTCTGACAGTGGGGAGATATCAGTGCCAAAATTAATGGCACCGATATCTCCAGCACATACCGGGGGAAAGCCAACAGTGCGCTGAATTCAGCGCACTGTTGGCTTTCTAGCGGTATATAATACTGCACATTGATGAGGACATGAAAGGTCCTTTTTAAAAGAACCCAGCATATCAACCCACCCTTGCAGACACATAGGTTAGGTTCAACTGAATATTATGGTGTTTTCCCCATGTGAATCGGTGCCAATGCCCTTTTGCTTCTAAGCTTATCTGCATATGACAAAAAAGTTAATACCTCATCAACAGAGGCACCGATTAACAAGAGGAAAACACTGTTGTACCACAGGGGTAGAGTTACGATAGGTTCACACAGGCGTTCGGGTTTCTGTCCTTCAGGTCCACATGGGGACTAGAAAGAAGGAAATCTTGTCTGCTCAAAAGGTGGTTACATGCAGAAACCCGCAGACCCCATAGAAAATCCGGCCAGTTTCCACTGATTTTATACTGAAACGCAGACTACAACGCAGATATGAACCTAGCCTTAGCTTGACCAGTGGTTCTCCTCCCTGTAGACTAGGTGCACTGTCAGCATCATCACTGTCAGGTCTATAAGGACCTGTGGGTGGTTTAGTGTCCCAGATTGACCTGACAGATTCCCTTTAAGCCACTACCATACCCATCTCACAAGTTCTTGCCCTAGCTTCAGTGAAATAACAATATGTGTCACAAAAAAATTACCATAAGGGAGAAGAAAAACTATTTTAGAAATTTTTTGTGCCAATAAAAATAAAGCCCTTTGTGTCACCAAAAAATACTTTTATTTGAATAACCGAAAAGAAAAAAATGTCCTGAATTGCTTATGAGAAGTAACATTATAAACATTATGCAGACACTGAATTCTCATTGTTAAAAAAACTAGAGTTTTTCTTTATTTGGAAAAGGCCGAAGGAATTGGTAATGGAAGCTATGAATTTTCTTATTTGTTGGTCTCCTAAGGTGCCCTTATGTAATATGCATATAGTTTTATTATGTTTACTGTGCTTAGATCTGAAAATTCCAATACCAGGGTCAAGACACCAAATGAAAATGCCAGTCTGGTAGATTACAATAGAATAAACAATTCTTCATCTCCCACAGCCATTTATGTGTATTGATGGCTTCATAAATATCCTTCCACACACATCCTTCGAAATGTTCATTACTAAATTGATATTATTTACCGTCATATGGCTAGATTACTTACAGTAAAACCTAAAGAAATATAGATGTTTACGCAGTGCGGATCAGGGACATAAATTACACATGTTTAACCTTTTAAAAAAATCTTTTAGGATATTCTATGACTGGCCACTCTTTGGGGTGTCCAACTGTTGTGTTGTCTGTTGTCTGCTAGAATCAGTGGTCTAGCTGTAGGGACTGCAGGGGTATCTTATGCACCCAAGCCATGGTGCCTAAGTCAGGCCAAAGACAGTATTACCAAATGATAAATCATAGGTGGGGGGCGGTGGTTACAGATTTTGTATTCTAGTTGTACCTCTGACTAGTGGTGCAAGGAAAGTTTGCTTGATCAACTACTGTCTACAGTACAACGCATCAGACCACTTTCCTAGCATTGCTATCACTCAGTTCTGGCACTCATCTCGGATCACAGCAGTTGGACCCACCCAATTAGGTATTGATAGCATATGTTAGTGTTATGTCATTAATGTCTGTACTGAGACATCATTTGCATATATAGGACGCTATTAGAAGCAACACAATGCAATTTAGGGACCAATGGGTAACTTACAGCTATTCAGTCTCAATACTAAAAGTACAGAATGACTACTTACTCTGTCAGTAGTGATACTGCATTAGACCCTAGTAAGTAACATCATTGCTTACATAGGATCTATGCTCAGTACCGCAATAATTGAGACAAAAGGCAAAATTATGTCACAAATTGCAGCAAAAAAATTATATGGCATGTACTGATTCATTATGTGTTTAAAGAGGACCTTTCACTACTTTCACCAATTCAAGTGCTTAGCATCTAGTAAAAGCTGTTGCTCCACTGATTCTAGCACAGTTGGAATTTTTTCTCTAGCCTCCACCATTCCCAAGTAATAAGCGTAGGTAGTTTTGATGCCTTACATTCTATTTAAGCTCTGTAATGTCAGAAGGGCAGTGTCAGGCAGGGGGGATGGGCATGATTCATAGCTCCAATCAGTGTCAGCCAGTGTCACAGCTCAGAATCACACCCCTTGTCTGCTCCTGTCTGACACCGCCCTCCTGACAGTACAGAGCCTAAATAGCATATCAGGCACCAAAACTAACAGCATTGATTGCTCAGGAATGGTGGGGACTAGATAGAAAATTCCAACTGTGCCAGAATCAGAGGAGCAATATTTAATAATTGATGTAAAGAGCTGGATCTGTTTAAGGTGGTAAAAGGTCCCCTTTATACATGCATTACACATATAGTACATACAGTACCTATACTATTGTATAGAAAATAATTTACAAAAACTAGCTGTAGAAGCATTGCTAGTAAAAGAAAATACTTCTATAGCTATTTGGGGCACAGAGATAGAGTAGAACCTAAGGAGACCCAAAGAGATTCAGAGAACCTTCTTTTGCAAAAAGGACACCTGTTTTATATATGGCCTATGGTAGTTTATAAGCCCTGTTTTGCATTGGGGCCCAGAATCTTTATGTTATGCCTGTGGCAGACTCACACACATATGCACAAATTAAACACATCTTTAAGATAGTTGTGGAATCCAGGACATAACCATAGGTGGTGCAGAGGTAGTAGCTAAACCAAAGTCCTGGTTCCTGAGGTGGCCAAAGGCATCTCTGCCACAGAGAGCAACATTATAAAGGGCCTATGGCTGATAGGGACCTCGTCATGGTAGGTAGAGGCCACAGGGTGGGTAGTAACCTCACAAATTTTGCACTGGGCCAAGAAACTTAAGGTTACATATCTGTAGAGAGAGATCTGACTTTTATGCCATCGTTCTTTAAATACCGCCACACTTAATAAAACTAATTATAATTTTTTATTTTTTTTTTTTTCACAGGAACTGAGAAGGAAAGCTACTTGGTACATTATGAATAATGAGAACAGATAGAGTTGTCAAGGAAAGGGTGCATGGGGAGTGCATGATTTATTTTGCAAATTTCAGATACAAAATGTTTAAGATTTTTTTTCTTCTTTATGCAGGCAGAGACATAAAGATTTTTTTAATGATAAGATAAAGTGTGACATCGAAATAAAATGCAACTTTTGCTCCTGAATAATTAGAAGTGAACTTAGTCGAGGCGCAGTGGGATGTAATGGGAAAAACCAATTCATTTTCCAAAATGAATTTTTTATTCCTTTAACCACTTCCATACCGCCCATAGACTATATACGTCCTATGGGTGGTTGTCTAGTTCTGCAAGGACGTACCGGTAGCTGCAGAAATCATGCAGCTACTGGGAGCTGGCTGTAACTTCACCCGGAGCTCCCATAGAGAAGGCAGGGAAGGTTTATTACCGTCCCTGCCATCCCGATCACCGTGTATACAGCGCTCAATGAGCGCTGTATACAGCGCTATGGGCGCTGCAATCTTGCGGCCGCCCTCTGACCCGGTGGTCATGTGATCCGCTGGGATCAGCGTCTGCAAGAGCTGCTGGGTCCTACCCAGATCAGCTCTATAGTATTGTGTAAGTAACGTGCAGCAGGCTGTATTCCTCCTGCAACTGGGGCTAAATGTACCAGCCCCAGTTACAGGGGAAATCAGCCTCCCTAACAAAAAAAAAGTGATCAGATGTCCCCAAAGGTCTATTATGACCTTATAGGCACAATGTAAAAAAAAAAAAAATAAATTTATAGAAAAGTAAAAAAAATGTTAATAAAATAATTAAAAAAATAAATAAAATAATACTCCAATAAAACGCCCTATTACAGGTTATAGCCCCACCCCCGACGACACCATAAAAAATAAAAATTACCGTAACAGAGAGGAAAAACTATTTTATAAAGTTTTCAGTAGTACTTTGTGTTATTAAAAAAAAAAAAAAAAAAAAAAAAAAATGAAAAGTGAAAAACAGACACGTTTTCCCTCCTCTTTTGTTTATATTTTCCCGGATATAAAAAAAAAAAAATTAAAACACTTGCAAAAATAAAAACAACATAAAAATAAAGCCCTATGTGTCACCAAAAAAAGATGCAGAAATTAGTTGAATAACGCATATGATAAAAATGTTATAGCCCTCAAAACCGCACATACAAAAAACCCGAAAATGTGTCTGGTCCTGGACCAGAAATTGGCCCGGTACTGAAGTGGTTAATAAAGGGAAAGTAGAAAGTAAAAGTGGAATTCCACTAGTTTCACAATTAGAATTGAAATAAAAAGCTTTGTAAAGAGTAGCTTTGTAAATACTTTGCATCAGTGTTTTTGCATTGATTTCACGTTATTTCAGGTTGTTTTTTCTGTTCATGTGCATAGCATTCCTCGTATCATGTGGCTTTTATGAACCATGCAGCAGGTTAGGTCCAGGGGAAAGGGGAATGGAATCCCCGAACTGTAACCCAGCGCAGATATGAACTTAGCCTTACTGTTCCTTGAAAAATAATGTTACACAGTGTCCAAAAGCATCACACAGTGTCAATATAACTAGTGTCCAGGGCTGCTTTAACCATAGGCTCAACAGTGCACTTAGACTGAGCCCTATGGTAATGGGGGCCCTCTTTGGACAGCAGGACAGTCCTGCATTTGCTGTCCCACTGTCCAGGGCACTGGGTCCTTGCTGTACCAACTCATCGGCATCTGGAGGACACCGATGAGTTAAAGCTAGTGATGAAGTAGAGAGCCGTCCATTCCCTGCTTCACCACCCGGCCACTGTCTTTGCTCCAGGTGTACTGGGAGCAGAAGGCGCGATGTAGTGACATCACTTAGATCGCGCCTGTTACTCGTTAAAAACTCCAGGACCAGAGAGAGGAATGAATACATGATACATTCAGGGAAACCTGAGGGGTGGGGGGACATGATACTGTGGGGGCAACCTGGGGGTGGGGGACATGATACTGTGGGAGCAACCTGGGGGGAACATGACACTGTGGGGACAACCTGAGGGGGACATGACAGTGTGGGGGCAACTTGGGGGGGGAAACATGACACTGTGGGGGCAACCAGGGGGGTGGGTGGACATGAATCCGGGGGGTATCCTGGAGGGGGACATGAAAATGTGGGGGCATCCTAGAAAGGGACATTATGACGGGTATTATATTGTATGGGGCCTCTAGGGAGGCATTATACTGTGTGAGAGCCACTAAGGGGCATTATACTATGTGGGGGCCATTGAGGGGGCATTATCATTTGTGCAGGTCAAGTATTTCTAAGTGGTGGTGATGGGGGGCCCACTTATGAAACCTTTGCACAGGGTCCACCAATGTGTTAAAACGACCCTGCTAGTGACACATGCTCACACAGCTTCCTGCAATACCAAGATAAATAGTGACATATAGTGCCTACATAAATAATACCATGATGTGTTAAAAACATGGAACAAGAGTAGGGGAAGCTGGTGCTAGATTCACTGACATTAGCGCTCCTCTTGTCTCTCGTACTGTATAAGCTTCACTGTGGCTTTCGGCTGTGGACTTTTGTGACAATTACATTTTTATCCTTCTATGTGGCCTTGCATCCTTAGGGTACAGTAACACCTACATTTGTTAGCACGCTATAATAAGATCATTGTGATATTTCTAGGAATAGAAATGTATTGAATAACCTGCTTTTTTTAATCCATACATGCTGGATTTTTAGAGTGGCTTTAAAAATAGCAGATACTTCTATTAAGTATAATAAAAATTGCTTAGAAGTCTCTTGCAAACTGGTTGTAAATCGTCAAATGGGTTTTTTGAGCCGCAGAACAATTTTTATACCGATGACCTGTCTTCAACATAGACCTTCAATACTTGATCAGTGGGGATCCAACACCTGTACCACACAATGATCTGAGACCGGACGGGCCCATCAGAGTACCAGAGAATCCTCTGGTGGACTCCGACTCTAACACAAGAATCAAGCAGAAGGCACCCAAATTTGAAGGATACTATAGCTTTTCCCTAGGGGTTGTTGAAGGGTGAGTACCAGAATAATTTTGTCTCACTGGCAGAAGGTATACTGGTAACGTAAGGAGATAGGCACCATCCACAGCATAGCGGCCATGCCTCAGTTCTGCAGCCCTGTTCTATTGAAGTGAATAGGAGAAGAGCTGCAGTATCCCTGCATGGCCACTGTATGGTAGATAGTGATTTTTGCTTCTGGCAACATTCCCTGTATTGCTTCCAAACCCAGAGGCAGCTAAACCAGATACAGATAGTTTATCCCGAGGTCATCAGAATGAAAAATTCATGGGGGCTTGGAATACCCTTTAAGGTTTTGAATGAGTCTATTGGAAAAAAAAAATCTAGGTGTAACCCTACTCTTTAGGTCCACTTACATGACTGCCTGTTAACGATATATGCTAGTAAGTCGACCATTGTTCATTTATCCTCATTTACACTAGTCATTGGTTCCGTACATAACCAAATCATCACTGGATTGACCATTCGGACATACACAGTTTCATTATTGTCAGCAGTATATCCCTGCTTACACGGGGTAATGTTCTGTCAACAATCGATTATTCTATGTCCACTTAAAAAACGCAGTCCTCAAGCACACAAGGGTTCGCTCATTGGTCGGCTGATCGTCCACATGTGTACATGGGACAATGATTGGGAAGATTATAAACTTGCATAACAGGTCCTTTAGTCAACACCCATGCTTTTATTACAGTAGAAGAATCTTAGAGAAATGGCCATCCAAAATTTCATAGAGGTGAACATGTTCTACATGTTTAAAGGGTGATTTCCAAAAATATTTCATACCTCAGCCAGTCCTTTGCTATATTCATGGGTTAAACGGAAAAGGCGGCCAAGTTTTAGTGACTTTTCTCTCCGGTCAGTTTTAAAATATCCTCCATGAGACAAGTTTTACAATACTGCTGAATCAATAATGAACAAGTTGTGTAAATCTTACAACCTGTCACCTTCACATATAAAATGTTGCTTTTCTAAGCACAGCATCAAATAAGAATAGCTTTGCTCTGCAGTAACAATGATTCAAAGCCCTACGGCTTAATTAGAGGATTATAGACAAAGATTTTTTCCCCTCCTTTTAGATTCTAAGTGGGCAGAAGTAAAAACAAATCAATGCCTCTCAGAACAAGGACAGAGAATTCTTCACATTTAATTGCCTCTTGGGACACATTGAGTGTCTATAAGGAGATTCCAAAGGCTTTCTCCAACATTTTCTCAATATAGGTAAATTTTCAATAATGATAAGAAAGCTGTGCACTCAGTACCTTGTGGATGGAATAAATCAATGAACGAGATGAATCTTCTGACTTGGCTCTGAATTTCACCCTAAAATGAAAATATTACTTGAAGTTCTTCATGATCACTTAAAGTCCTTTCAAGAAGTCTTTCAATATTCTATTTAGACATTCCACTACTATATTAATGTTCTGCACAAGTTAAAAGTTGTTGGGTTTCTGATGTGACTATTAAAATTCCAATGTCCATACGCAGGGCTGCTTTATTAAATAGGGCAAATGGACCAGCTGTACTGGGCCCTCTTAAGTAATGTCATGTGATATCACTCAGTTTGTTCTGTCTTTGGCCAGAAGGTCCTCAGTACTCCCTACCACACAGTCCACTGTCTATAGCTGTAGACAGTGGATCATGAGGGTGGGAGTGCTGGGGACCTTCCATCCAAAGACAGAACAAACAGCTAAAGGGGGATAATTACTTATGTGGGGCACACTATTACCTATGGGGCGACTAAATCTTTTGGGAAAATAATTAGAATATTATTACCTATGTGGAGGTGACTATTACCTGTGGGGGGCTGGGAATTATTAGGGCCTATTACCTGTAGGTGGGCCATATTAGCTATGTGGGGGGGACTATTAGGGACTACCTATGTGGGGGGGTTCTTAGCTGTTGGTGGGCAGGCAATATTAGAGACTAATACCTGAGAGGGGCATTATTAGAGCACATTTACCTATGTGGGGGTTAGTTACAGTACCGTTATCAGAGCCCAAGCCATCACAGTTAACATTATTTTCCTAACTCCCTGTTAGGTTCTGGTCTGAGGTGTGCATATCTTCAGTAGTCTGTATTTATTTAGGAGTAGGACCTGTGGTCTGACATCTCTGCTGACTTGTGTCAATCACTACTGCGTGGGAAACAGCTCATAGCACTCAGGTCATGATCCTATTAGCTAAGTAGGTGCACCACCGCACCCAAAGTCCCTCACCAGTTTTGAACCTTTTTACACATGTCTATACTGCTCAGTACTACTGTATAATATCCTCCATACTGCTGCTGCTACTGAGGCTATGCAACAGAGGAATAGTAGAGCAGAATGTTCTCTTGTTTGTGTGTTTTGTGTCTGAGAAAAATCATAGAGGCTTGTGTCCATCATCAGAGTAAACCTGTGATAAATGACACATACATGTAATATAATGGCCACAAATATTGGCAAATCTCACACTGACACATGACAACTTATTCTGGAAAGAAGCATCAAACAGTTGTACTTTTAGGCTGGATCAAATTAAATACTTTGAAGCCCCATGTGTCGTAAATTCTGCGATTTGGCAAATCCCATCCAGTGAATGACAGCAAGCAGAGCTTATTTGCTAAAACTGAAATATTCCTTTAGGTTAGATCCCCACACCAAGATTTTGCCATGGCAGAAAGGCTGCAGTGAAAACCACGGCATTTTACAGTACCTGCAAAGTGGATAGGATCCTGGCTAATCTCATCCACACATTGCAGAAAAATATCTGCAGCGGACATATTTCAAAAACCGTCACATTTTTGGAAATCGCAGCATGTCAATTATACCTACAGAAACGCTGGTGTTTTCTGTATAGGTATAATTGAAGCAGAAATTCTGCAGAGGAAAACTCTGCAGACTTTTTATGAAAGCGCTGCGGGAAAAACCGTGATGCATTTCCCGCAATGCTTTTTGGCTGCGGCTCTCTACGTGGGGCCTGAGCTTTAAAAGGGTTAACCAGTGTGTTAAAACAAATTGGTTACAAGCATGAAATGGTCTAAAACAACCTATTTTCACATGGTGAATCTGGTCAGCCAATCACTAGCTGCTTCTATTCCATATGACCGCTGATGGCAGTAATGGGCTGCAGCGCTCATGTGAATGATGTACATGATGTCATTACTGCACAACTAGTGGGGACTATTCGAGTCGTGGGGCTGAACCAGCAGGTAATTATATATTTTTTCTTTATTTCAGACTATTTGCTTTTTTTAACATCCTGGGCAACCACAGTAAGGCTTCAGCTGTGCCTGTGGGTGCTGCTTCTACTCAGTACATTACACAGTCAATACCTGTTAATAGATTGAAATGATAACTTCCATTGGGCTACATTTTAAAATAAGACAGATGCTCACACTCGCTTTCTATCAAGGCTTGAGTTGTGCCAAGCGGCACATCTTGTTCTGCTAATTTATCATGCTTCCAACACTACTAAATCTTTAAAATGGTCCATTTTCCATTCCATCTCTAATCTCTAACAAGTACAGTTCTAAAATTGCAGAGTTCTTGGATGTGCCCAGCTCCATAAAGCATTGCAGCGGCCCAGCTTCCAATAAAAGCTTGTTTTCAGACCCGACAGTGGATATATCAGGGGAACGAGCCCTGTCAATGTAGAAAACATTTTAATGTGGGAGCCGCAATCTTCATTCATCTTCTTTTTATACAGTATGTGGCTTTAATTTCTTTTGTAAACACTGACCAGAACAATGGTTGGTGCAATAAATCAGTCAAGTGCTGAGAGCGCACAATGTCAGTCAGTGGAAACAAATCCGTATATACGATTTATAACAACGGCACAATAAGGTACAACTAGGTCACATGACTCTATGTAGGCTGCTTGATAAGCAGAGCCTTGGCGTAAAATGAATTTTATTCATGAAAATATGACATGACAAGTGGGCTGGATATCAACCTACTTTACAGACTATACAGGCTGCAGACATGACCTGATCTTGATCTTCAAGTAATAGCTCTACTGGGTGACCACAAATGTGGTTGCCTTTACATTTCCCTTAAGGTTTGTCATCTTTGAGCTATGAAATGTATCCACTTGAACAGTAATATAAGAATACAGTATCTGTTAGTTCATAATTTGATGGTCATGAAAGATCCAATGACTAAGAATATAGCTACTATAATACTGACTCATGTTTAAGAGTATCACTACCATAATACTGCTCCTATGTACAGGAATATAACCACTATAATACTGCCCCGATGTTTAAGAGTATTACCACCATAATACTGCCTCTATGGACAAGATTATAATTACTATAAGATTACCGACATGGAGGATGTATAACTACTCTGATACAGACGCTATATACAGGAATATAACTATGATAATACTGCCTCTTATGTGCAAGAATAAAACTATTATAGTACTGCCCTCAGGATCAAGAATATTACTGCTAATACTGCCCCATATAAACCAGAATATAACTACTATAATACTGATCCCTATATACAAAATTTCCATAATGCTGCTCCCTGTGTACAAGAATATACATAGTAGGAAAAGTAGTATATCTGACATCTGATGTGTTTCTGAAGGCAGCGCATTTTATGCACGTAATGATAATTTTCACAGAACATTTAGCTTTTTCCTTCTTTCTGCTTTTACTACTACAAGGAATAAATAACTGGAAGGCAGATTATATACAGTATGTTACTGTATTGATTCAGTTGTGGCACGGTACTTATAGTACATTAGAATTTCATAGGAGAACAATATCTGTATTACATTGTCAGGGTGGGTTCACACCTGCGCTTGCTATCCGTCCGTTGCCAATACAGTGAAAATCTCGGCGAACTGGATTGGCATCGGAAACAGACCGGTCAGCGATGCATTGGTTAAAAACCCATTCATTTGATTCAATGCGTCGCTGACCGGTCTGTTTCCGATGCCAATCCAGTTCGTCGAGATTTTCACTGGATTGGCAACGGACGGATAGCAAGCGCAGGTGTGAACGAAGCATCAAGCTGACCGAGGCGCCATTTTGCAGGGGATCGCCAGCACCCAGAGCGATCTCCGCGGCTGGCGTCCTGTTACTAGGACAGTTGGGAGCCTTTTGAAGGCTCCCAGGCCTGTCTCTCATTAACTTCTATTGCAGGCTGCATAGAGCACCCTGCAATAGAAGTGTCGTTATTTTGCAATGCATTGCAATGCATTAGCATTGTAATGCATTGCATTAGTGATCAGACCCCCTGTGGTTCAAGATCCCTAGGGGGTCTAATAAATGCAAAAAAAAAAAAAAATAATAAAAAAAAAAAAAATTAAAAATATTAAAAATTCAAATCACCCTACTTTCCCTAGAACACATATAAAAGTACTTAAATACTGTGAAACACATACAGATTAGGTATCCCTGTGTTCAAAAATTCCCGGTCTACAAATCTATAAAAATATTTTTCCCATAGGGTGAACGCCGTAGCGGGAAAAAAAAAATCAAACTTCCGTTTTTTCACTGTTTCGCCTCTGATAAAAATTTGAATAAAAAGTGATCAAAGCAAAAGTAATTCCACAAAATAGTATAACTAAAACTTACAGCTGGCCCCGCAAAAATAGGAAGCCCTATGCATCCCCGTACAAGAAGTATAAAAAATTTATGGGTGTCAGAATATGGCAACTTTTCGAAAAAAAAATTTTTGCACAGTTTTAGATTTTTGTTAAGGGGTTAAAAAGTAAATAAAGCCATATAAATTTGGTATCCCCAGAATCGTACCAAAACATAAAATACAGATGACATGTCATTTTGGCTGCAGAGTGAACACCATAAAAACAAAGCCCGAAGTAAAAACTAACAAAGTCACTCAAATGCATTTGTTCTTCAAATGCACCCCATTCTGAAATTTTTTCCAGCTTCCCAGTACATTGTACAGAATAATAAATAGTACCATCATGAAGAAAAATTTGTCCCACATACATTAAGATCTCATATGTCTCTGAGAACGGAATACTCAAAACGTTATGGGGTTTGGATGGGGGAGAAATCAAAAACGAAAATCAAAAAAATTCCTCCGGCAGGAAGGGGTTAATGAAACCAAAAAAATGGTGATTCACGTAGGACAAACTCAAATGGCCACTACCACAGATCTTGTGCAGCGAAAATACAGAAGACAAATGTGTCTGCGTCTCCTGACATCAGCTATCAACCTCTCAGCCAATGGTGGACACCTTAAAGTGCGGATGATATTTACAGTATTTAAGGTGCTGTGGGCTGAACAGGAGGCATTTCAGTGATGGTGGAAGTAGGGGATGGATGTGTTATTCATCACTGCATGATCCAAAGCAGTTACTCCATTTTCTTCAGAAATACAGCACACTTAGTGTAGCAAAACTTGAAATACAGCTAGAGAATCTTAGGAGTAGGATAATTAAAACAAAGTTTAGTCAGATTTAATCAGTTACAGGCAGATTAGTGATAGCTATCATAGATAGGAGTGAGGGAAAATATCTTTGCTGTTTAAGTCAGACTGCTGCAGCAATACAGACAATGGACCCTTTCATTGCCAATAATCTAATTGTGTCTAAGTCTAAGTAGTAGAATAGAGCAATTTGATCTGTGACTGTAACGTTTAACATAATTTTTACTGACAAAGTCAGCCCTGTTAGTGAAAAATCTTTATTTGAAAGATTTTTGGCAAGAGTTTACATTTTTTGTTAAATATATACAAATTGCTGCAAAACACTGGTTCTGCAAGCGCTAATCTGAACAATTTCCACTTCTTAAGGTATTTTTCTGCTAACCGTACAAACAGTGTGATGCAGCCTGCTAAAGTGGAAAAATCTCTGTTTGTTAAGGACCACTACTGCCACCACCACTGAACCAGACATGTCCTGTGGCTTGGTCCATCATATATATATTTTTTTTAAAGCAAATTCTTCACCACTTTTTAATTAGGCTCACAACTCATTTGTTTCCCAATAGCAACAAACCTGTAGCACTTACAAGTCATCAAAATGGACTCATTTTTCTATAAAAACATTGCTTTTTGCAATATACCATCATGTGTGTCTAAAAAACCACAGGCAAGCACATTTCCTAAAAAAAGAGTAATTTTTGAAGTGTTTTAAATGTTAAAATGTATAAAGTGAGAGGCAGCTTAGTGTATGGTTAAACTAGGAGTTTGTATCCACTACTTACCATCCGTTTTCCCATAAACATAAAAGTCTATGGGAAACTGGATGGTAAGTAGTAGATACATTTTCACTTTGACATAACTTTGTCTGTGTTTTCCTTAAAGAACTAGAAATTGGATAGATAAGTTCCTAGGAGCCCTTACAATTTTATACATTATGTTTTAAGCCAATTTAAGTTGTGGTTTGTACCAAACTTGTTTGACCTGAAACGAATCTTGGTCCTGAACCACCTGAACCTGTAATGAAACAAATCTTGAGAGGTTCAACCATCCCAATTCAATATCATGACATAACATGCTAGCAAAACTTTTGACATACTGCAACCCAGAAAACAAACAATATAGACACATATAGGGTAACAATTAATGACACAATATCACAAGACAGTAAGGCTATCTGCTGAAACACATATCTGGACAGGACACATCTGCATATACTGTATATACAGCCAGATATGCACATACAGCATGTAAAAGCCAAAAACTATGTTCACATAGTGTAAAAAAACATTAAAAAATATCCAACAAATATAGTGCTTAAGGAACCAGTAGCAAAAAGCCAAGACAGATCATAAGGCTTCTAATGTTATTGCCACTGGTCTACACACTGTGGTACGTTTCCCCCATTATTTTTGGGAAAATGGCGAAGGCGGCGCAGATTTTAAAAAGTCTCAATTTTGTTATGCCTTGTACGCCAGAAAACGGTGTACAAGGCATAATAGATCTGCCCCAGTGTGTACATACTTTCCCTGAAAGGTTTAGAGGGCTGCTAGGAAGAATTTAGCGCTTGCTTTCTATTAAAAAAAAAAAGTATAGGTTAGTAAGGTATATTACATAAATGTTCACTAAACAACCCTATACATAATAATAGAAATAAAAGCTATCATTACCTGCCATTTTAGGTGACTTTTCAGGATGAGCTGCCATGTGTATACAATAGGAGTAATTCTATTTTCATTCATTATATGACTTATACTCTGCGTTTTTTAGCAGTTTGCTCCTCTGCATGCTGTATCTGAAATTTGTATGGTGGAGGCTAGCTACCATACACTGCACATGCTAGGCAGATAAGAATCTGCTCTATAACTGACTCTCTCTCTCTCTAGAAACAGCCCCAGGGCCATGCAGAACATATACACAGAACTACTGACATGAATTGAGTGGAGGAAGTGCTTCGGTTGTGATAGAAAGATTCTATTCAGCTCCAACATCAGCCTAAGCCTGAGATTTCTGCTCATATCTACTACTCTTTCTGCCCTCCCTTCTCCATATACATGTATAGACATAAGTCATCTGAGACATGTGACCTGCAGTCTCCACACAGTCAATGCAGTGATTCTTGGAGTGAAATATAGCTTAACAGAGGGAGATGGAGTAGGGAAACAGTCTTATAAGAGCAGAAAGAGGCATTTATGTCTGATAAAATATATTACAAAGTTTCTTAAAATCGCCAGTACTATTCATTTATGCAAAGTTTGTTGAAACGACTATTTAATGTATGCTATTGTATGTAATTCAGATTGATTAATTTTCTGTATAATGACCCTTCAAAGAATATATTTAGTTTTAGAATGAATGACTTTCCTGTAAAAATGAAATGTTGAATACATTAGCTCCCCATGCTGGCGTGGGATGAGTGTTTTATTTAGCTGGGGACCATTACTTGAGACCATCCAGCCATTAAACCATTAGAGTGAAGCATTAAAGTTTGCAAGATTGTACAAGCCAATCAAAACAGTCATGGTTGGCTTCATATGGCCATAATCTGGTTCACTTATCTGCTGAGGAGCTAACGGAATGAAACCTGTTATATACCTGACCTCTAACCAACATCTGTTTATACATCTATAACATACGCTGCATGCTACTATGTATCCCTGAATCAATCACTCATCACTAATCACAAACTTGAGAGTCTTCTTAAACTCTAAAGTGTCTCCACTTTGAGATGTTAATGGAATAATAATATGGGATTTATATTTGATTCATTTTTAACACATTAATGCAGTGATCTCTAACCTGTGGCTCTCCAGTTGTTGTGAAACTACAGCTCGAAGTATGACTTGACAGCTATCGGCATGCTGGAAGTTGTAATTTCATATCAACTGTAGAGCCATAGTATAGAAAAAATTACTGCAAATGCATGGGGGCCCAGAAGAAGGACCTCCTGCTTTTAGATAGGAAGCACATGGAAGGATAAATTTAGTACTTAGGCATATTTCAACTGGAAAGGAAATATGCCTAAGTATATGGAATACATATACAATATTTTCTGTCAAAAAATGTAGAATGATTTAAATTTGGTGCATACTCTGATTTTCTCTTAGCCCTGACTCTTTTTCTAGACAAAGTGGGGCCCCACTTTGTAAAAAAGCTGCGTTTTACATTACCTGCAAAGTGGATGGGATTCTGGCTAATCCCATGCACACATTGCAGAAAAAAATCTGCAGCGGAAATGCTGCAATTTCAAAAACACTTGCATTTTTGTAAATCGCAGCATGTCACTTATACCTACCATATAAGGCTGGTTCACATCTGCGTTCGGGTTTCCGTTCAGGGAGTCCGCTTGGGGACCCCCTGAATGGAAACCTATACGCATAAAAAAGCGGTTACCTGGGTATACCCGCGGACCCCATAGACTATAATGGGGTCCATGTGGTTTCTGCTCGGTTTCCGCATGAAACATGCGGAGAGAAAAGTGCTGCTTCCAGGACTAGTCATAAATCAGTATCTATTCCCACTTAACACCAAACCTCCATAATAAAATGTAACTTTTATGTATATATTTAAAAAATAAAAATTTCCATATTTCATGAAAATGCAAAACCAAATAAAAACCTAGATATCCTCCTTCCTGTGTATATCTAACTGAATAGACTCACTAAGACTGACTCACTCCCTCTTTGGTCTGTATTCAGTTAGACATACAAAGGAAGGAGGATATGTGGATTTTTATTTGTTTTTGTATATCAAATATGGAAATTTTTCTAAATATATGAATAAAAGTACATTTTATTATGGTGGTTTGGTGTTACGTGGCAATTTGTGCCTTTCTTTGGCAAACTGAAAAAACAGATACTAGACTTTTCCCTAAACACCAAACTGGGCTTTAATCTATTTGGTATATTTGTCATAAATCAGGCGCATCATCTGCTGGGCTATGTTGTGCAGCTCATAGCTGTCATAGAATTCATTCATCATATAGGGCATCTTAAATAATGATGACTGCTGTCGATGATCCTGCACACAACATGCCCTTGCCATGCCCCCTTTTTGGAAAGTTGCACAAGCGGCGTAAAAATCGTACAATTCTTGTCGCAAGTGCCATTTAAAAAACTGCAGACCTGAAGTATGCAGCTTTTTTAGCCACAAAAGATGGAAGGGCATAGTAAATTTGCCCCTAAAACTTGAGGCAGTCATTACAAAAAATCTCAAAAATATCAGGGGGAATTTATCATTAATTTTGTGCCTCTTTTTGGTGTAGAAAGTCACTAATATTTTGTGCAAAAATTAGCAACTTCTTTTACACTTAACACAGTCATAAACAAAATCTGAAATGTCAGCTAGCTTTTAAAATAACAAAATATATTCTTAACAAATGAGACAAAAAACCAAACAAGAAATAAATTTAAGTGCAGATCCAAAGGTCATTTTTTCCCTTCGCTAACAAAAATGTTGCAAAGCATGAACATAACATTTTTTTTTTTTTACTTTTTTCTAAGTGCATTGATTCTTCAAAGATGTTGGCCAGTGTCGACAATACAGTCTGGCAGCGTAGTAACAAGGATTCATCCAGAATAGGGGCCCAGTTACATTATATGCTTTTCCTGTAGCTCCCTAGACTTCAATAAGAGAGTCAAGCACTTTAAGCATCTGTCCAATAAATCCCTTTATGGATGTTACAAAAGAGGATCAGGAGATCAGCAGATACTTGTGGCATATTGTGTGGGTGTAAGGACCCTTTTACTTGGAGCGACCCAGCAAGCAGTGATCAGGAAGCAGATGAACCAGACTTTATCTGCTGCCTAAGGGCCCCTGGGGGGGGGGCCTATGGAGACTCCAACGCAGATGTGAATCCAGCCTCAAAAGGTGAGCAGTATGTACAGGTGCATCTCAATAAATTAGAATATCTTTGAAACCGTTCATTCATTTCAGTAATTCAGTAATACAATCCATAATCAGCGTCTTCCATGACTGTGTGTCCTACTGAACCAGGCTGAGGGACCATTTAAAGGCTTAGGAAACCTTGGCAGGTGACACACTGAATTTACAATACTGAACTTTTTTACAATATTCTAATATTCTTAGATTTGGGTTTTCATTACCTGCAATCCATAATCAACATTTACAGAAATAAAACACTTGAAATAGAACACTCTGTGTGTAAAGAATCTAGAAAATATAGGAGGTCACTTTTTTAATTTAATTACTGAAATAAATAAACATTTCAAAGATATTCTAATTTATTGAGATGCACCTGTATATTACACGCACACACACACACACACACACACACACACACACACACACACACACACATATATATATATATATATATATAAAAATATGATATATGTTAGGAGCATAACTGCATCAGCAGAGCAGAACCTCCTGGGTAGGAAAGCTAAGTAGAGAAGAATCCCAAGTTTCTCAAGGTAGTGGAGGCCCTTGGAGGACAAGTGGCTCATACACGTTCTTATAATTTAGCCCAGCTCTGAGCTGCACACTCAAGTAACAGTGGTATCTACAGTACACGGCAACAGTCACCAGTAATGTATGAAAATGGTGGCATAAGATTATATATGATGTCATATATCCAGTGCCATGACATTTTCTATCATTCTCATGAGAATTTTCTTGTCTTATAAGATAAAAATATATCAAGTTAATTAAAGATAAAATCATAAATCCGGCAGAACGTTGCTCCTAATTATGCATTTTTATAATTCACTTTTATCATTAGTGATAATCGGAATGTGATGCCATTCTTTGTTCAGTCGTTTTACAGCCTCCTAATTTGGCAACATGTCATTAAACCTGATATTACAAATGTTTTGTACATCGTTCTCATTATGTTTGCTCTTACTCAAACTGATTATTCCAACAGTGTAACTAAATACATCTGTTATCTTCTACAGTTTAGGAACTCCGCTGACGCCTAATAATTGCTCTTTACAGTGTTGGTAATAGTCAGACTTATTAAAATGATGATATCTGTTATAAAAGGAGACATTAAAGGGAATGCTGTATATATTATGGCTCATGAATATGGTTATATTATGGCTCTGTATGTTATAATACTCATAATTTACATCTTAGGAACCTGTAAGCACAGACTGTCTGGTACCTAAGACTCTACCCATTAAGAAGATCATGCCTTAAAAGGGTTGTCCAGCATCTGAAGAAAATTGAAAATTATAACCTATCCACAGGACAATCATCAATATCAGAGTAGTCAGGGTCCGACACCCAGATCCGTTTCAAATCATCTGTTTCAGTTGCCGGAAGCCATGTATATGAGGCATATGGCCGGAAGTAGTCCTGCTCCTATTCAAATAAATGGGAGTGGGGCTGCAGTTCCAGGTGCCACCATTATACTGTACATAGCACCATGCATTAATTCTGCTTATTTCCAGTGGATATAAATCAGTCCATGGCCATGTGATATACAGTCCATGGTCATGTGATGAACACACAGGTGCACAGCTCGTCATAGTCACAGCACAGCAAACAGACATGTGTCCGGTGACAAGCTGTGCACCTGTGTGTCCATGACCATGGACTGTATATCACATGACCATGGACTGTACATCACATGACCGTGGACTGCATATCACATGACCATGAACTGATTTTTAGCCACTGGGAGAAAGCAGAATGAATGACATCAAGCAGAGATCTAGAAAACTGTGAAGAATTGATACAGAAAGTATTTTGGAAAATTGTATAACTTTTCAATATACAAACAATAACATTTGTCTCTTAATATTGGTCTGAAATTGAAGAACCCCTTCAAATAATCTTAACCGTGAATGTGGACCTAAATTCTTGACACATCTTACATTTCCAATATGGAAAAGAACCCAAACCTTACAAGCAGAATTATAACCTCTCTCCCAGTGGTGAACCTAGCCTCTTTGCTGCCTGAGGCGGACTATAGAAAGGCGCCCCCTTCCCCAAAAAAAAATATAAAGTTGAGTTTACATGCTGTTAGCGTCACACGCTATTATTGTCGTACAATAAACATACACAAACTTATGAAACAGTTTTTAAGAACTCTTCTTCCTGTATTTCTTCAGTATCAGATCAACAACATAAAAGTAACTTCACACATCTTCTGCTTAGTGGATGGACGAGCCCATGTGGCCCCCATTCTCTATAACAGAAGCGCCGCAGATAGCTGAGTACTGGACTTCGGCTATTTTTGGCACTCCCATCAAAGTTGAATGAGAGCCACACGGGTTCGACCATCCACCAAGCGACACGCCTATATTCAGCATGGCTGCGGCCAGGCTGTATTCCCACCCGAGGGGGGGGAACCCAATTCTCAGGCTCAGTGGGGGTCTGAGCAGACAGACCCCCATCAATCAGCTATTTATCCTCTATCATTTAGGTGAAATCAGTGCAGTAACATTTTGTGACTTACAGTTGATGTCTCTCCTTCCAGGTCATTAATAAAATAACCAGTGGGGCTCAAAAAGCACTGTGACGTCCGCCAGAAGAAAACACCGGAGCAGCAGAACCAGACCGCGGTAGGAGACATCGGAGCACAAGGGACAGGTGAGTAGGTGTTTTTTTTTTTTTTAATACAGTATTATGGCCCACAGTGGCCCCTGCACACAGTATTACATGGTATTATGCCCCGCAGTGGCCCCTTCACACAGTATTATGCCTCTTAGTGGCCCCTACAGCCATGAATTTACAGGAACTGGAGACTTTTTGCCAAGAAGAATGGGCAGTTTTACCATCTGAGAAAACTCCAAGACTCCAAGCTGCCATTAATGTTAGAGGGGGCAATACACGGCATTAAGAACTGGGGTTTGTGAACTTTTGAACAGGGTCATTTTGATGTTTTTGGTTGTCATTATGATTTAAAAAGAGAAAATACAGATGTTTGACAATAAATGGTTTCAACCAACCGCTAACCATGAATGGAGAAAAAGTTTTTGTGTTATCCTTCATATTCTCTGAAAAAAGGCCAAAAAAACAAAAAAATCTGCCGGAGTATGTAAACTTTTTAGCACAACTGTAAGCCTTCATACGCCTGTGTCCTATCAGTTTTTCTGCTGCTCATAATCACTTTATGGCTGCAGCACATTTTGCAATTGTCTGTGAGGCTGTGGGTGTGTACAAGGAGAAGTCTGTCCCTCTCACCATTCCATTACTGTTACTACTGGTTGCCTTCCATGTAATTCTTCCAGAAGTAACTGTACAAAAGCAAACAAATAGCTCTGAGAAGCCCAATCGACCATAATATAGAAGATCCAGGAACACTGGACTGCAAATACAGGAAAACACAGTAAAAAAAACTATCTATGAGCACAGTTAGGAAAGCTGCTTGCTGTTTATGAATAATATCCCACCTCCCATATTATACAAGCAGCCAGACATAGATGCAAGTACATGTATTTTTTTCTTACATTGTAAGCTGTGACTTTTGCAAAATGTTCAGACCTTTCACAGAACCACAGCTTGTAGAGGTGTGTGCAGGTGCTGAGAAGAATCAACCCATCCCCTCTCCATTCACTGTGTGAAGACAGAACAGAACCTAGCCCCCAATCACTCCCTGTGAACCCATCAAAATATTCCTATGGATAAACCTTGTTTAGTAACAGAGAGTGAACTGCAAATTAGGTAGAAAGGAAACAACTAGTGGCAGGAACTAGAAAGGTTTTTCAGGCATAAAGTAGCCACATTTTTTTTTATTAAATTTCATTACATTTTGGTCCAAATCACTTGCCCTATGAAACGAGACTAAGTTTTCTGAAAAGTTAGTGACTATTTAAGTAGTATACTATTTGGTATAGAGACATAGTACCTCATGTGCAGAGGAAGTATGGGATCTCTCATTCCCAGGTTTTGAGAAATATAGGATCTATTAGTTACAATAATTTTTTGATGATAAATCAGTTTTGGTATTACTTCATATATATATATATATATATATATATATATATATATATATATATATAAGGAGACACACTGGCATAACTATGTAGCAGACAATTAAATGAATAAAATTTTTAGACTGAATTTTTTTCCGATACACATATAAGATTATTATAGACTTTTTTCACTTTTTTATTGGAATGGTATGCTATATATAATACAATATATGTGAGTATATCATTGCACTTTTGTGAAATGCGTTACATGAGCGTTTCTCGTATTTAGTGGACCATGCTCAGTGATGTTTGGGATAAGTCCAAAAGTTAGTTCAAAATGGTTGCTGTACATGTTAGGACATGGGGCAAGGAACTCTGGGAACGTGGGATCACTCACAATGACCTGTGGGTCACAGTCCTTTAACAAATTCGCGAGCGCCCACAGCATGTTTGACCGCTGCATCCAAGGTGTTAAAATCCCCGATCGGTTATGGAGCAGGGTGTTAGCTGTCAGTTACAGCTAACACCCTGCTCCATAACCGATCAGGGGTTTTAACACCTTGGATGCCGCAGTCAAATATGACTGCGGCATCCAAGGGGTTCTGCCATTTTTCCACTCACCCGCCCACCCCAGCTCTCTGCAGCCAATAAATAGCTGTTTTTTTAACTTAATTTGCCGCAATTTAATTTGGATCGAATAGAATCGTATTGGAAAATTCAGCGAAGTTGCCGAATTGAATTTTTTAATACTTTGCTCATCTCTACTTATAAGCCCTTTAGTCCAAGGGATGTTATCTGTGTGACAAATCATCCAGCTCGCATAAGCATATGCATTGCAATGTGAAGACTTCATTTAATCCAGGTGAGCTGTATAAGTTCTCTTTTCTTGGACCTTACATAGCTCGTTAGAAGACCAGGGTCATTGGAAAAAGCCAGTTATGCTTGGTAGAGGATAAACACAGATGAAAAGGAGGACCAGCAAAAAAACATATGTAGGAAATCTCGCGAAACATCAACAAACCTGAAGATGAAGCTTCCAGGCAGTCAAAAGGTTAATACCCTGACTTATAAATGGTCAACAGGGCTTTACTGTGGCTATGTGTGCTTTATTTGCGGCAGTTCTGCACTGAACAGGCCTTATGGGGAGATTTCGTTTCTGCCACTTAAACCTACAAATCACCATTATGTGAAGATTCAGGGCACGTAGTAAAATACAGCTGGAGGAAGGGCATTACTTATTCAACAAAAAAAATCCTTATGCGTCGTAATTGAAAATATAAAATTTGGTCCCAGCAGATTCATCTATGGAAGCTTTCCTAATATGTAAGTGGCCTTCATAATAAGTGTCAAATGATTATTTTCCTGGTAGACTGTTATATGGCAGCGACAACTGGCAGAGCTCTTATTACTCCCTGTGGCCATATGTGTGGAACATCCGTCCTGCTTGTGAAATCTCATAAGAGAGGCTTTACATCTAATAGCTCCAGTTCTGCTAGCAGGCATTTATTCTAGGTTTTTCTTTAACATATACTACCTTTACGACGGATAATGCTTGTACTAAGCACATAAGAGGTCAAAGACGAATTTGAGCAATATCTACGCATCATCTAATTTGCCACTGACATGCCCAAACGTCACATAACAAGGGGATAGTATCTTATAGCATCTTTTTCTCGTGAGGCTCCCCTTTAAAAGAATTGCAGACCAACTAAAGGTCAACATACTGGACACCACAGAAGGCACAATGTCACACTATGCATCTTTGAATATGATATTGTCACTTTAAGAGACAAAGTGTGCCTAAAGGCTTCTCACTTCTATGAACCCTAGCAGTTTATAAAAACAAAATGGTGCATTTTTCTAACCCTTTCCTGTCCTGTGAGCCACTGTACTACTCTTATGTAGTGATGGTGCACCCGTGCCATTGATTGTCACTACCAACTATATTATACAGCTGACACCCCAGTCTAGCACCCCTGATCAGACATAACTCAGATCCTGTGTGTTTAACCTCTTATATACTGCTATCAATGCTGACCACAGCAACTATGTAGTTGCAGTGGTACCAAGTGGTTGCAGTGGCATCCAGCGACCCAACAATGGCCTCCATCCTTGCTATCCAGGGATGTCTGAGAAAGGCAGACTGTAATACTTGCAGTACTCGTGCTACAATACACTATAGTGAGGCCTTTCTCACCATACACACAGACTTCCAGTATCTCACTCGGACAAAACATTCTTCTAAAACTTTCTTCTGCCCCCTCCTGTTAGCATGAGGGTGCACCATATTGACATCACCACACCAGCCACAGGCATTTTCTGCGCCATACCTCCTCTGTAACTGTCACCCAGCAGACACTTACTTTACACTTGATGGTGCCGCAGGGTTCAGCAAGATACTACAATCTGTCATCCAGCCAACCTGCAAAATAATACAATATGCTGTATACAGTAACACAACATATGTACATAAACAGTATATACATTGTACAAATAGGCAAATAGCTAACAAATGTTTTCCATTTAAAGGAACAGGCAATTGCCTAAAGGGATATGCAGGAGTCCAATATCTGCATATAAGGTTACTCAGTTCACCCTTCTTTCTGGTAGACCTGTTCCAGCTATATATTATAAGGCCCATCTCTCAAGTATATCCAGCTGCAATTTTCACTATTAAAATCAATTGAGCGCTTCAAAAGCAGTTATCCAGATGAGACAAGTCTACTGTACTACCATGTGCTAATACTGTAAATTGGATAGTACATCATCCACCATGACATAATAGCATGACTGGGACTCCATCAGAGTCAGACTGGCCCGTCAGCAAATTATAGGATCCTCTGGTGGGTCCAAGCTATAACACAAAAATGGACTGGTGAGGATCCGCCTCCCGACACCCACACTGTTCAGCTAAATGAAGGGACTACATCCCCTTTTAAGTGCTGTACATATGTTTTTGGCTGTGCCTGGTACTATATCTCCCTACAGCTCAGTCACATGCAAATGACTATAGTTCACAGGTGTCAAACACATGGCCCGCGGGCCGAATCCGGCCCGCTGCCGTTCGGTTATCCGGGCTAGCATAAACTAAACAGCCGCAGGCGCACTTGTCACGGTCTCTGGGCATGTGTAAACCAGCCCAGGACAGCGCTGGTGCTGAACCTCCCTCGCGGTTTACCAGCCACTGGTACCGGTGATGAGGCGGGCTGCATCAAATGTTGGTGGTGATTGTTCCCCGCAGGGAGGCGAAGATATTTTTCCCCTATACTGTAAATAGGCCGATCCTGGTGGTGTTTCCCCGGCCGCGCCCTGATGTTGTCGGTGGCCACGAGTCCCATGGGACACAGAAACGGTGTGTGCAGTTGAGCGGTGCGTCCATGGTGTGTGGAGGCACGGCAAATCCCATTAAACAGTTTCTTCAATACTAAACACCGGGGTCTTTTCAGACCCCGGTGACACAGCAAAGTCCCGGGGTGCAGGGTAGACTTGATGAAAGGTGTTCCCAGCCCCTTCATACTTCCCAGTGTTACTAGCCCTGAGGTCGCGGTCTGGGCGCCTATTTAAGAAGGCCCATAGGAGGATGCCCACCGTGGTACTAGCACAGGTAAATGGTTTTTATGTTTGTCCCCACCTGGGTCACCGATCATTATACTCTGGGGTCCTGAAAAGACCCCAGAGTATAATAATAGTTCGTGGGTGGGGGGGGTCACTAGTCAGGGTTCCTGTGCAGGGGCACTATGCACTACAGTACCGTCTGGCCGGGGCCCCTATGGGGATCCTGGGGTGGGCATGATAACGTGTGCGGGGCCACTATGGAGCATAATAACGTGTTCCAGGGGCAACTGTTGAGCTCTCCACAGTGTGCAGGCGGCAAGATAATGATGCTTGACTTCCGTGTGCAGGGGCGATGGGGGCGTAATACCGTTGCAGAGGCTATAGAGCTTCCGTTTGCAGGGGTAAACAGGATTTGTATAGTGCTTATTTTTTATATATTCAGAAAAGGATGAGGATAGTATGTAACATGCCAATGTCTTAGGTTTTAACAATACATTATGTTCTTCCTGGTTGACCTCAAAGGGCTGGATTGTAACAGTAGTATTCCTACAAATGTAACTACTGCTTAATAGCTCGCTTATCTGTTACAGGAGAAGTTACTTTTATACATGTGTAAAATAATCTTGGCCCTTCAAGGTACCCCGTGAGGCTGAAGTGGCCCCCGGAGAAAATGAGTTTGACACCCCTGCTATAGTTGGTACAAGTTGGTTTCATGTGATCAATTTCAGACTAGGAAACAATGTCCGTGCATTGGTGTGCATTTACAGGCACAGCTGGACCAAATTGACATGCTGAGTTAAGTTCAGCTGAGCTTTGTTTGGGCCCGTAAATCCAGATGATCCATGGATGGAATTTCCTGGGCAGAACTTGGGCATATGAAATCGGCCTTATGTGGTGGATGTTAATTAATGTAACACATGACCCTTCAGCCAGCTGTATCACAGGGTGTCAGGTCCCCAGTGATCAAGCAATGATGGCCTATCCCTACTACTGTCCAGAAAAACCTCTTTAGGCTAAGGCTCCATGAAGCACGCCGCAGGAAAAAACCCTACGGAAAGGACCGTGGTGGAACCGTGTTTTGTCCGCACAGTTATTCCCAGAAAATCTCAATGGGTTTTCCTCTGCGGACTTTCTACTTCTTTTATACCTATATGGATAACGCCAGAGTTTCCGTAGGTAAAATTGCCATGCTGTGATTTGCAAAAGGACTTGCATTTTTAAAATCGTAATATTTCCACGTTACAGATTTTTTTCCGCAATGTGAGGATAGGATTAGCCAGAATCCCATTCACTTTGCAGGTACTGAAAACGCTGTTTTTTTGTTTATTTGTTTTTTTGTGTGGTGTTTCCGCCAAGGCTAAAATGCTGCATTTTTGCAACGTGGCCTTAAAGTATAAGTACATATCTGTTTTGGGATTTTTCATGGCTCCAAGTCACCCTAGTCAAGTACTGAACCACATACAATATATTTATAAACTGGAATGAACTTAACAAAGGGAAGCTTTTAACTTTGAAATGAGGTATTTAATACACTGGGACACCCAGATGTTAATTTGTAATTAATAGAACGGCTTCTCTAAAAAACACAAAAAATATCACAGAAATGTGAAGGTGGCATTTGTTTTACATTAATTTTACATTATGCTAATACACATCTGCTAAATATCTTATTTGCATTGTACACTCAAGCACATCCTTTGGAGGATAGGGGATTATTTCAATGCATTTGTAATTGCAAAAAAATCATGGAAATGGATAAATTAGATTATTTGTTTTATACACAAAATTGAAAGAGATTTGTTAAACATATGCAAAGTGAGGACAGGTGGTGATATGACCAGGTTGTCTCCTCTGTAATACAAAGCATTGAGGTTTGGTCTGTTGTTATATACTGTACTTAGATGGACAAACATGGTCAGATGCACTTGACTCAAAAATTCCATTTTTGGTTGCTGGGTTCATGTAGGCAAAAGTAAACTGTTGAAATGGCCATTTTGATCTCGCACTGATCCACATACAGTATAAGACCTGTGCTTAAAAAAATACATCAAGATTTATTGCTGAATTTTAGTGGTTCTAACTGGGCACCACTTGATATAAAATACTGTGGTATGCTGGGTATGATGACTGGCCTACGCAACTAAATTACTGGACACCAGGTTCATGCCAGCAAACCACAAAATATGAAGGACTGTCAAAGAAACTGATGAAGGCAATAAGGCACTAATCTACTGGATATACAATAATAATAATAATAATAATAATAATAGTCCTTTAATAGTCCCACAATGGGGAAATTCAGTGTGTTACAGCAGCAAAGATAAGCAGATACAAATACAAATACAACATGTACAGGAATGTTCCAAGGTGAGAGGCATTACATTAATAGCAGACAGACAGATAGGACGTAGCAAAGGAGGGGGGGGGATTTAACAGGCAGAGAGATATTTCAGTTCTCTGTGTGTAATGATCTCCGCTTAGGTCGGTGTTGGTTGTACAGCCTAACCGCGGTGGGGAGGAAAGACTTCCGATAGCGCTCCTTCTCACACCTAGGGTGGAGCAGTCGGTCACTGACAGTACTGCTCAGCGCGATCACAGTCTCATGCATGGGGTGGGACTTCTTCTTCTGCATGGAGCTCACCACGGACAGTATCCTTCTGTCACCCACCACCTGCACTGGGTCCAGTGGGCTCCCCAGGACAGAGCTGGCCCTTCTAATCAGCTTGTCAAGTTTATTTCTGTCCCTGGTTGATATACTGCTCCCCCAGCAGGCCACTCCAAAGAAGATGGCTGATGCCACTACCGAGTTGAAGAAAGTTCTAAGAAGTGCCCCCCGGATTCCAAAGGCTCTCAGTTTCCTAAGCAGGTAGAGCCTGCTGTGGCCCTTCCTGTACAGGGCCTCCATATGATCTGCCCAGTCCAGCTTATTATTAAGGAGCAAACCCAGGTACTTATAGGTGTTCACAATCTCGATGCCCGTCCCCAGGATGTCCACTGGATTTGGAGGGCATCTGCCTTTGCGGAAGTCCACCACCATCTCCTTGGTCTTCCCCGCGTTAATCTTCAGGTGGTTCCGGTGGCACCAGTCCACAAAATCCTGGTTCAGTTCTCTGTACTCCCTGTCATCATCGTCTGTGATGAGGCCTACTATTGCAGAGTCGTCAGAATACTTCTGTAGGTAGCAGCTGGATGAGTTGCACCTAAAATCTGCAGTGTACAGTGTGAAGAGGAAAGGGGCGAGAACCCGTAACCGTACAATAAAGGACTATCTGAGAACTAGACAAAAGGAGCCGTCCTTGGCCACAAACCAATGAATATATATAGTTACATAGCTAGTATGGTTGAAAAAAAGACTTGTGTCCATCACGTTCAGCCAGGGGATAGGAAAGGGCATGACCTTTTATGCATTTCCATAAGCATCAATTCAATTTTTCTCTAAAAAGTTATCTAAGCCTCTTTTGAAGCTGTCTGTTGTTGCTGCTGTGACTCCTAGGGTAGGCTATTCCAAAGATTTACAGTCCTTACAGTGAAAAAGACTTGTTGGCTTTTCAGATTAAACTATTAAATTATTTCTCCAGACGTAGGAAGTGACCCCTTGTCTTTTGAGAGGAAATGCACAAGACAGCTTTTCCCTTTATTTCTTGTATGGGTCATTTATACATTTATATAGGTTTATCAGGAGAAGAGGTGCATCTCCCCTTACACACCTCTTCCCCAAACTAAACAGATATAACTCCTTTAATCTATCCTCCTAACTTAGTTCCTTCATACCCCCGGTCCCAGTTTTGTGGTCCTCAGTTGAACCTTTTCCAGCTCTAGGGCATCCTTTCTATGAAATGGTGCCCAGACCTGAACTGCATATCCCAGAGGGGGCCGTACCAATGACTCATAAAGTGGTAATATTACATCCCTTTCCCGCGAGTCCATACCCCATTTAATATTTGAAAATATCCTGCTGGCCTTAGAAGCAGCTGACTGATATTGCATGCTGTTATCTAATCTATGATCTACAAGTACACCCAGGTCCTTCTCCACCAATGACTCTCCCAGGTTTACTCCCCCTCGGACATATGTTACATGCAGATTATTTTTACCTAGATACATAACTATATTTATCCACATTGAACCTCATTTGCCATGTGGATGCCCAACACTCAGTCTGCCCAAGTCTGCTTATAACCAACTCCTCCTCCATATACTGCAAAGTTCTACATAGCTTGTTGCCATCTGTAGTAATAGAGACAGTGCTATTAATTCCATATTCTATAGCATTAATAACAGAAGACCCAGTACTGATCCCTGAGGTATACCACTATATAACAGAGAATCCAGCACTGAACCCTGGGATACACCACTTAGAACAGCGGACCCAGCACTGAACCCTGGGGTACACCACTATATAACAGAGGACCCAGCACTGAGCC
Organism: Leptodactylus fallax; assembly: GCA_947044405.1. Taxonomy (NCBI): domain Eukaryota; kingdom Metazoa; phylum Chordata; class Amphibia; order Anura; family Leptodactylidae; genus Leptodactylus; species Leptodactylus fallax. Next base: position 61,618 of record CAMRHE010000611.1, on the reverse strand, counting down.
CTGTGGTACACCACTATATAACAGAGGACCTAGCACTGAATCCTGGGGTACACCACAATATAACAGCGGACCCAGCACTGAACCCTGTGGTACACCACTATATAACAGAGGACCCAGCACTGACCCCTGGGGTACACCACTATATAACAGAGGACCCAGCACTGAACCCTGGGGTACACCACTTATAACAGCGGACACAGCACTGAACCCTGGGGTACACCACATATAGCAGAGGACCCAGCACTGAACCCTGGGGTACACCACTATATAACAGTGCACCCAGCACTGAACCCTGGGGTACACCACTATATAACAGTGCACCCAGCACTGAACCCTGGGGTACACCACTATATAGCAGAGGACCCAGCACGGAACCCTGTGGTACACCATTATATAACAGTGCACCCAGCACTGAACCCTGGGGTACACCACTATATAACAGTGGACCCAGCACTGAACCCTGGGGTACACCACTATATAGCAGAGTACCCAGCACTGACCCGTGGGGTACACTACTATATAACAGAGGACCCAGCACTGAACCCTGGGGTACACCACTATATAACAGAGGACCCAGCACTGAGCCCTGTGGTACACCACTATATAACAGAGGACCCAGCACTGAACCCTGGGGTACACCACTTATAACAGCGGACCCAGCACTGAACCCTGGGGTACACCACAATATAACAGCGGACCCAGCACTGAACCCTGTGGTACACCACTATATAACAGAGGACCCAGCACTGACCCCTGGGGTACACCACTATATAACAGAGGACCCAGCACTGACCCCTGGGGTACACCACTATATAACAGAGGACCCAGCACTGAACCCTGGGGTACACCACTTATAACAGCGGACCCAGCACTGAACCCTGTGGTACACCACTATATAACAGAGGACCCAGCACTGAGCCCTGGGGTACACCACTATATAACAGAGGACACAGCACTGAACCCTGTGGTACACCACTATATAACAGTGCACCCAGCACTGAACCCTGGGGTACACCACTATATAACAGAGGACCCAGCACTGACCCCTGGGGTACACCACTATATAACAGAGGACCAGCAATGAACCTTGGGGTACACCACTAATAGCAGAGGACCCAGCACTGAAACCTGGGGTACACCACTATATAACAGAGGACACAGCACTGAACCCTGGGGTACACCACTATATAACAGTGCACCCAGCACTGAACCCTGGGGTACACCACTATATAACAGAGGACCCAGCACTGACCCCTGGGGTACACCACTATATAACAGAGGACCCAGCACTGAACCTTGGGGTACACCACTAACAGCATAGGACCCAGCACTGAACCCTGGGGTACACCACTATATAACAGAGGACCCAGCACTGAACCCTGGGGTACACCACTATATAACAGAGGACCTAGCACTGAACCCTGGGATACACCACTATATAACAGAGGACCCAACACTGAACCCTGGGGTACACCACTATATAACAGAGGACCTAGCAGTGAACCCTGGGGTACACCACTATATAACAGAGGACCCAGCACTGAACCCTGGGGTACACCACTATATAACAGAGGACCTAGCACTGAACCCTGTGGTACACCACTAATAACAGAGGACCCAGCACTGAACCCTGGGGTACACCACTATATAACAGTGCACCCAGCACTGAACCCTGGGGTACACCCCTATATAACAGCGGACCCAGCACTGAACCCTGTGGTACACCACTGTATAACAGAGGACCCAGCACTGAGCCCTGGGGTACACCACTATATAACAGTGCACCCAGCACTGAACCCTGGGGTACACCACTATATAACAGAGGACCCAGCACTGAACCCTGGGATACACCACTATATAACAGAGGACCTAGCACTGAACCCTGGGGTACACCACATATAGCAGAGGACCCAGCACTGAACCCTGGGGTACACCACTATATAACAGAGGACCCAGGACTGAACCCTGGGGTACACCACTATATAACAGAGGACCCAGCACTGAGCCCTGGGGTACACCACTATATAACAGTGCACCCAGCACTGAACCCTGGGGTACACCACTATATAACAGAGGACCCAGCACTGAACCCTGGGGTACACCACTATATAACAGAGGACCCAGCACTGAACCCTGGGGTATACCACTATATAACAGAGGACCCAGCAGTGAACCCTGGGGTACACCACTATATAACAGAGGACCCAGCAGTGAACCCTGGGGTACACCACTATATAACAGTGCACCCAGCACTGAACCCTGGGGTCCACCACTATATTGTGAACCGAGAGCAAGGCAGGTGGTTTGGACTCCGCAACCAGAAATGAACGCACACGCGGTAGTTCAAGAAAAAAATATATATTTACTATAAGTTAATAAAGGCTAGTTAAAGGTAAAATGACAGGGCTAAAGACAAGCAAAATATACAATATAGCATGAACAATTTCAAGGCAAATTCTGCAATGGTTTCTACTTTTACTCTGTCCACTTCTGCAGTATGGACACTGAATGAACAATATACTCAAAACTATCCCTAACTGACCCTGACTTCACATTTGGGTGCACCCCCTTTTCCCCAGTGGTCCAGGTGGACCGCTTACAGTCCGTAGAAGCGCGCGGTGGGGCCCAAAGTCGGTCCTTTCTTTTATAGTGAAGCGTCCTCTCCTCACGGTTATCAGGATCTTGGGAGAAATGAAGTCCTCTTTAACAGACAGGGAAACCAACTGAATGCAATGTAATCCAACAGCAGATTCCACTCAGCACACTGACAGTCCTGCAGAATCCATACACTGAGCTGGGATGTAAGCCGGGATTTAGCAGGTGCCGTCCAGTACATCAACAGCACTGCGAGTCTCTATCTGTGGTATCCATATACACAGTCACAATGTCAGTCTCACTGATCAGCCACTGAGCACAGTTCCTTTCACGTGGACTCACTAGTCCTGTTGTCTCTTTACACTCTGTTTGTCTCTGGACCAAGATACAGCTTAGCTGTACAGAAAAATCTCCACACCAGTTCAATACAACACTTGCCAAGATGGCTGCTGCTCTCTGTCTCGTCACTTCCTGCTTCTCTGCTCACACTCTGTCTGCAGAACAGGCAGGCTGACATAAAAGGGGGGGGGTCTCACTCCAGCATCATGTCACAATTACAATGGCTGCTGTCTTAAAGGAACAGAATCACAGAAATACATTCAACATTAACAGTTTATACAGACAAATGAAGCTTAAGACAACATTGGCTGTCTCTTACATATTCCCCCCCACTTTAAGATTGGCAGTCCCTGCCTATGACTGTATATCCAGAGGGTTGTACTTTTATGCACAGGGTGGTAGTATACCGATGTATGGCAGGCCAAACAAACTCAACCTGCGCATACCGAACAGGGGGAATACCAGCATTTGGCCTAGTGGTCCGTCTGAGGACTGGTGGTATATTATGGGGTGCTGCAGCTATGGGCTGAGAAGGGCCAGCGGATTCCGCACCAGAGGGGGCACAGGCCGGAGATACAGTAGTCACAGGTGGAACATCCCCAGGAGCAGGGATCGGCCAACAATCATCCTCCTCGTCGGAGGCCCATTCCGCACCTCCATTCTCTGACTGTGGGAGCTCATTCACATTGGCAGGCTCATCGTGATTTGTCCCTTCAGAATGACACAGGCGCAACATATTTCGGTGAAGTACTCGAACACAATCAGTTCCTTCTTTCTGGACCTGGTACACTGGCCCATTCGCATACTTGCGGCCAACAACACGATACGGCAAAGCCTCCCATCTGCTTTCCAATTTCCCTTGGGGTTTCTTGACACGAACTAGCACCAGGTCGCCTGGTTGCAATGGTGCTTCTTGCACTGGGGTCTTATCAGGATGGGGATGTTCTTGCAGGCGCTGCCGCACCAATCGATGGATCGTCTCAAGTCTCTGCCGATGCGCCCGCACCCAAGAGGTTGGATCCCTCGGAGAGAACCCATCCACATCATTCAACTGTAATTCTCCTATACTTCGCCCAGACCGCCCAAAGAGAAGTGTATAAGGAGAGTACCCCGTTGTAGAATGGACCTGATTGTTATAGGCCCACACCATTTCAGACAAGAACTGAGGCCACTGTAACTTCTTGTCTTCCTCCAGAGTCCGCAGCATCTGTAGCAGAGTTCTGTTGAATCTTTCACAGGCCCCATTTCCCTGAGGGTGGTATGGAGTCGTGTGCGACTTCTTTATCCCGTAGATACGTTGAACTTCTTTCATTACGTGTCCCTCAAAGCAGGCGCCCTGGTCGGAGTGGATGCGTTGGGGGCACCTATATACTCGAATGAAATCTTGGCACAGAGCACGAGCTGCTGACTCAGCTGTCTGGTCCTTGGTGGCGGTTACCACCGCAAATTTGGTGAAGTGATCCACCATTACGAGGCAATACTGGTGTCCGCTATTGGATGGGCCCACCATTAGATAGTCTATCATGACGATTTCTAAAGGTTCCTGGGTCACGATGGTTTGCAGGGGAGCTCTCTGTTCTATTGCCTTATGGATCTCACAAGTTCGACAGCTGCGGCATACTTCTTCGACCATTTGACGAAGACCAGGGCAGTAAATCAGTCGCTGTAACCAAAGAAAGGTCTTCTCATGACCAAAATGTCCATTCTTATTATGAGCCTCAACTGCCAAGGAGCGAGCCAGTTCACTAGGCACCACAATTTGGTATCGAATGTCGATCTCAGAAGGTAAATAGACCTTTCGGCATAGCACTCCATTTTTCATCTCCAACTTTTCCCACTGACTCAAAACAGATAATATCTCACGTGTCAGTCGTTCTCTTTCCTCTCTACAGGGCTTCTGGCCTTTCTCAACACACTTGATCATCTGTGCCAGCCCCTCATGGGTCTGTTGTATCTGTGCCCATTCCTGTCGTGAGGGACCAAAGAAAGGAGCCATTTCAGTCCCCTCCATCTCAAACTGATTAGTGGCGGTCAAGGCCTGTGAAAATCTGCTGAAATCGGGCACCTCCACATGCTCCAACTCATGATCCACGTCTTCTGTGGGGGTCTGGGCAGTTACCCTAGAAAGTCCGTCAGCATTCTGGTTCTCTGTCTTGGACCGATACTTAATGCGGTAATTGAATGTAGACATTTGGGCTATCCACCTCTGCTCTAACGCCCGAGCTTGGCATTTTCCAGGTGAGCTAGTGGGTTGTTGTCAGTCAGTACTAAAACTTCAGCACCAGTCAAATATTCAGAGAATTTCTCGGTCATGGCCCATACCAGTGCCAACAGCTCCAATTTAAATGAACTATAATTCTCGGGGTTTCTTTCAGAATCTCTCAAAGACCGGCTGCCGTACGCTATGACCCTCTCCTGGCCATCCTGAAGCTGGGAAAGCACTGCTCCAAGACCATACAGGCTTGCATCTGTATATAGCTGGAACGGCAAGTGGTAATCAGCATATGCCAAGATTGGGGCTGTTGTCAGTGCATCCTTCAATGCCTGGAAGGCTTGTTCCTGTTCAGGTCCCCACTTCACGGACCGGTTCTTTGGACCACCGGATGTGCCTCGTAGGAGAGCATTAAGTGGTGCTGCTACCTTGGCGAAATCCTTAATAAACCGTCGATAGTAACCGGCTACTCCAAGGAACGCCCTCACTTCTCGCAGGGTAGTCGGTATCGGCCAATCTTGAACAGCCGCTATCTTGTCTCTTGATGGTCTCACCCCTTCTCCTGATACGCGGTGACCCAAGTAATCAATTTCAGATTGGAACAACCGACATTTACTGGGTTTCAATTTGAGCCCATGTTCCCGCAATCTTCGAAATACTTGCCCCAACTGGTGGAGATGGTCTTCAAAGGTCGCAGAATACACTATAATGTCATCCAAGTAGATGAGAGTGAACTCAAAGTTGAAGTCACCGAGACATTTCTCCATCAACCGCTGAAACGTTCCGGGTGCATTTGTCAACCCGAAGGGCATCCGGTTAAATTCGTATAGTCCCATGGGCAAGATGAATGCCGTCTTCTCCTTGTCTTTTGTGGCCATCGGCACCTGCCAATACCCACTAGCCAGATCTAGTGAGGAGAAGTACCGGGCTCTCCCTAGCGCTGAGAGGGACTCCTCAATCCGTGGCAAGGGGTAGGAATCTCGTACGGTGCAAGCGTTTAACTTCCGATAGTCTACGCAAAATCGGATGGACCCATCTTTTTTCTTACTAACACCACAGGAGCCGCCCAGGGACTCTGGCTTTCTTGGATGATCCCACCCTGTAGCATCTTAGCTAACAGTTCTTTCACTTCCTGATACAACTGTGGAGGAATTTGTCGGTAGCGCTCTCTAATTGGAGGGGTGTCTCCTGTGGGAATCTCATGGTAGATCCCTGTGGTACATCCAAAATCTTCAGCATACCGTGCAAAGGTGGCTTGGTTCTCCCACAACAGCTCATCTACCTTCTGCACCCATTCCAGAGAACATGAACTTACATCCATCTTCATCTGTTCTCGAATTGCACAGCCATTCCATTCAGAGGTGGGTTCCTCATCTTCTCCCATGGACACAGTTACGGTCCACTCATCCCTTTCAGTCGGCTTCAGCTGCATTGGAGTTACTTTCCTTACTTCCTCCGGAGTCACATAGATGTTAGCCAGCAGCCTCCCTGGGGTCAGGTCCACACTCTGGTCCTGAGTGTTTACACATCGAAGTGGTACACTTCCATTGCGAACTATTGCCAAGGAACGGGCCACTAGCGGATCAACACCTCCTTCGGCTGCCTGCAGTGGTTCTACCAACACAGCTATGCCCTCTAGTTTCCGACAGGTGCCTACGGGCATGGACACTATTGTCTCCCGACTGGGTGGCAGTGTAACTTTTGTATGCAAAGGAACTGAAATTCGAGCCAGAGGACGCTGTGCATCTGAACTTTTCTGTAAGCCACATGTCCGGATCAGCCGCTGGAAAGCTGTTTGAGTAGGCCGATGGGTGGTGGTTTCTTTCCAATAACCGTGACCTTTCTTTTCAAAGAGGATCTGATCTAATTCTTTTAACACATTCATCCCCAAAATGACAGGGACCTTTACTTCATGTGACTCCTGTACCACCACAATGCCTTTCCTACCTAGATCTTGGCCACATACCCGGACATTCATCCAGGCCACTCCCACGACCGGAACTGGTAACTGGTTAGCTGCGACCACTCGTACGAATGTATGGGGATCATATTTCACATGTTGCCGGAAGTACCGTTCATAACAGTCTCTACTCAAGGTCGTTACTTGGGAACCCGTGTCAATCATCCCGGTAACCGGAATACCCTCCATTTCCACCTGTATGACAGGACTTGCAGCGATCAGGTCATCATCAGGGCATTCTCCCCACATAGTCTCCTTGTCAGTCTCCCCTACTACACGCCCTTCAGCAGCAGGGGACTTCAGTTTAACGGCGGTCTCTCATAAGTTTGTCGCTGCTCTGGACATCTAGCAGCAACGTGGCCCATCCGTCCACACTCCCAGCAGCGTATCCCCCGTCGTTCTGGCCATCTGTTTGGGCCCCTTCGGTAAGCCCCTTCGATTTCTCCTGAGCACTGCACTAAATGATTTGGACCCCTTCGGTGGGTCCTATCCTCACCCCTCCAGCGGGGTGGTGGGTGATTCTGACTTGCTGGGTGTGGATGGCTCACCCTTTCATCTCCAGTCTTCTGGAAGTCTGCAATTTTCATAGACTGCTCATCACAACGAGTGTGCAAGTGTTCCATTTGTTCTTGCAGTTTCTGCATTACTGTGAGAATTTCTTTAACCGTCCCTTTTTCTACTGTCTCTGAGCCAGAACTAGCCCCCTGTGACAAAGTAACTCCAACTGCGGTCTGCGGCCTCGGGACCATACTATTGGCACGAGAGATGGCCTCTACCTGTACATCATGGAATTTAGCATCAGTCTCTCGTCGTATAAAATCCTGCATAGTCACAGTTAAACTGCCGTCACGTATCCCCAGGACAAACTGGTCACGGAGAGTCCGATCAGGGTTACAGAAGGCTGGCGAGCCCCCTCTTTCCTTCCTTTGAATATCTCGGAGCAGTTCTTGTAGGGCATTTGCATATTGGGGAAGGCTTTCATTCTCCTGTTGTACCCTCTGGAAGAACCGAGCCTGCAGAGACCCCAGCAATGCAGTTTCTCCATAGATGGTTTCTAGAATCTGGACTACTTGCTCAAATGTCTGCCTTTGTTCAAATGGCCTCAGTATCACCGTGGTCTTAGCATCCCCTTGTAATGTCAATATTGCTAGCTCTACTAGTACTTCTGGTGCGGTCTGGTACATTCGCTGTATCATTCGTATCTGTTCCACCCACATACTCACTGACATATTATTGCCATCAAATTTAGCTAACTGACTCATTATAGCCCCTGCTGGCATTCTTCCTCCAGCACCATTCTCCCGAACGGGTGCGTCACCGTCCATTCTGGTAAGCGGATCCTGCCGACTACGCCAATTTGTGAACCGAGAGCAAGGCAGGTGGTTTGGACTCCGCAACCAGAAATGACGCACACGCGGTAGTTCAAGAAAAAAATATATATTTACTATAAGTTAATAAAGGCTAGTTAAAGGTAAAATGACAGGGCTAAAGACAAGCAAAATATACAATATAGCATGAACAATTTCAAGGCAAATTCTGCAATGGTTTCTACTTTTACTCTGTCCACTTCTGCAGTATGGACACTGAATGAACAATATACTCAAAACTATCCCTAACTGACCCTGACTTCACATTTGGGTGCACCCCTTTTCCCCAGTGGTCCAGGTGGACCGCTTACAGTCCGTAGAAGCGCGCGGTGGGGCCCAAAGTCGGTCCTTTCTTTTATAGTGAAGCGTCCTCTCCTCACGGTTATCAGGATCTTGGGAGAAATGAAGTCCTCTTTAACAGACAGGGAAACCAACTGAATGCAATGTAATCCAACAGCAGATTCCACTCAGCACACTGACAGTCCTGCAGAATCCATACACTGAGCTGGGATGTAAGCCGGGATTTAGCAGGTGCCGTCCAGTACATCAACAGCACTGCGAGTCTCTATTTGTGGTATCCATATACACAGTCACAATGTCAGTCTCACTGATCAGCCACTGAGCACAGTTCCTTTCACGTGGACTCACTAGTCCTGTTGTCTCTTTACACTCTGTTTGTCTCTGGACCAAGATACAGCTTAGCTGTACAGAAAAATCTCCACACCAGTTCAATACAACACTTGCCAAGATGGCTGCTGCTCTCTGTCTCGTCACTTCCTGCTTCTCTGCTCACACTCTGTCTGCAGAACAGGCAGGCTGACATAAAAGGGGGGGGTCTCACTCCAGCATCATGTCACAATTACAATGGCTGCTGTCTTAAAGGAACAGAATCACAGAAATACATTCAACATTAACAGTTTATACAGACAAATGAAGCTTAAGACAACATTGGCTGTCTCTTACAATATAACAGTGCACCCAGTACTGAACCCTGGGGTATACCACTATATAGCAGAGGACCCAGCACGGAACCCTGTGGTACACCACTATATAACAGTGCACCCAGCACTGAACCCTGGGGTACACCACTATATAACAGTGGACCCAGCACTGAACCCTGGGGTACACCACTATATAGCAGAGTACCCAGCACTGACCCCTGGGGTACACCACTATATAACAGAGGACCCAGCACTGACCCCTGGGGTACACCACTATATAACAGAGGACCCAGCACTGAACCCTGGGGTACACCACTATATAACAGAGGACCTAGCACTGAACTCTGTGGTACACCACTATATAACAGAGGACGCAGCACTGAACCCTGTGGTACACCACTATATAACAGTGCACACAGCACTGAACCCTGGGGTACACCACTATATAACAGAGGACCCAGCACTGACCCCTGGGGTACACCACTATAAAACAGAGGACCCAGCACTGAACCCTGTGGTACACCACTAATAACAGAGGACCCAGCACTGAACCCTGGGGTACACCACTATATAACAGAGGACCCAGCACTGAGCCCTGGGGTACACCACTATATAACAGTGCACCCAGCACTGAACCCTGGGCCACACCACTATATAACAGAGGACCCAGCACTGAACCCTGGGGTACACCACTATATAACAGAGGACCCAGCACTGGGCCCTGGGGTACACCACTATATAACAGAGGACCCAGGACTGAACCCTGGGGTACACCACTATATAACAGAGGACCCAGCACTGAACCCTGGGGTACACCACTATATAACAGTGCACCCAGCACTGAACCCTGGGGTACACCACTATATAACAGAGGACCCAGCACTGGGCCCTGGGGTACACCACTATATAACAGAGGACCCAGGACTGAACCCTGGGGTACACCACTATATAACAGAGGACCCAGCACTGAACCCTGGGGTGCACCACTATATAACAGAGGACTCAGCACTGAACCCTGGGGTACACCATTATATAACAGAGGACTCAGCACTGAACCCTGGGGTACACCACTATATAACAGAGGACCCAGCACTGAACCCTGGGGTGCACCACTATATAACAGAGGACTCAGCACTGAACCCTGGGGTACACCACTATATAACAGAGGACCCAGCACTGGGCCCTGGGGTACACCACTATATAACAGAGGACCCAGGACTGAACCCTGGGGTATACCACTATATAACAGAGGACCCAGCACTGAACCCTGGGGTGCACCACTATATAACAGAGGACTCAGCACTGAACCCTGGGGTACACCACTATATAACAGAGGACCCAGCACTGAATCCTGGGATACACCACTATATAACAGCGGACCCAGCACTGAACCCTGGGGAACACCACATATAACAGCGGACCCAGCACTGAACCCTGGGGTACACCACTATATAGCAGAGTACCCAGCACTGAACCCTGGGGTGCACCACTTATAACAGAGGACCAGTCTCAGCTGCAGTCATTGACCACAACTCTCTGGATATGACCCTTTAACCAATTTTCAATTCAATTACAAACAATATTTTCAAAGGCAATGGACCTGATTTTACCCATTAAATTTCTATGAGGGACAGTGTTGAAGGGCTATCTTAGAATGAAACTATGAGACACCAAGATCTATTTACTCTACCATCCACTAGATATGAAGAACTGTCTGAAGAGCCAATCCACTGGATATTATGGACTATCAAGGGAAGCAATTCACTTGAGCAATCTGAGAACCTAACTTACTAGGAAAAAGGAACTGTCTTTGACCACAAACCACTGAGTAGAATTAATTCTCTGAAGAACTAAGAACCGGCTAGGGTACCAATCCGCTAGATACCAGTGAGTTTTTAAGTCAGAAAGCCACTAGATATGAAGGACTCTCCGAAGAACCAATCACTAGTATACATTGGATTATTTCGGCCATCAATCTACTGGTGGTGGACAGTCTGATGAATTAAACTACTGGACACCAGGGAAGACTACAACATCAATCTACTGGCTATGATAGACTTTCTAAGAAAACCAATTACTGAACATAAGAGATTGTCTATAGCAAAAATCCACTAGATATCCAGAACTGTCTATGTACAAATCAACTGGACACCATTGAACGGCACAAATCCTATGCTATTTATTATGAAGCCGCCGGTCACCAGCATCAAAGATACTATATCGATGGACATATAAAATTACACAGTATTGGAACAGTATGCCAGCTCTACAGTACTCATGAAAGAGCTTGCCATATCACTGGTTTAATATACAGTATATGCTAAATTAAATCTCTAAGCAATAAATTAAAAGGATTGGAGACAATAACAATTTTAAAGCATATTTTGAAATTCGAAATATGGACATTTATTGAAGTATACATCTATGAACAGTGCTAGAATTTAGATCAAAGGTTCCCATAATGACTTCTGCTTTGATACAGTATGAAAGTTTTCTGAAGATGCTTAATATACACTGGGCGGGCTGCACGGGTAATTACGGTCCTGGATGGAATTTTAGGACAACGTCTAAACAACTTGAAAGGGAATATTCAGTCTGTGTACATTTATTCATAATGTTATAGAGTTTTGTCCTATTTAGAGCAGGAGGGTATCTTTATTCTTGGACCTGTAGTAAATAAATGATGCGGACATAGTTAAGTATGAATACTAAATGCTATTTCATTTAAATAATGTATAGAGGTGGATATTGTTTTTATATTTGTTCTTCCTTTTTAATCATTTTTTAGTGAGAAGCTGAAATATAACTTCACATTCGGCATTGAGTAATGGGGTAGGTAGAGGTAAACAGAGTAATGAATATTAAACCAATGGAAGGGTATCCATCCATGCTCCATTGCAATGGAGCTGTCTACCAAAATGGGGACCAAAAAATCTTGGTATAATATACTAATATACTTTCAAGAAGAGCAGGTACATACTCTGCTAGGTATAAAGCTTGAATGTAACTGTGTAGATGCCAGCACTTTTTTCAAGGCTTCAGCATCTGGCCCCCCACAATCGAGGTTGTCTATACTTGATGACCCCTATAAATTTTCATTACAAGAGCATTTGTGTAGAATACATAACTAGAAATTACAAAGGCCTAAACAACGTGAGCTTGAACTTGGCTCAGACTCAACCTGTATTTTATTTTTATTGATTATTTATGTTCCATGGTAGTTAATTGGAAATTCACGCAGCGAAGCATTCTCAAGGCACCTTGTCATTTGACATCCATATAGCCTTTTAAAAGGTGAAGCTAACTTAAAATTCTTTCAAGTCTTTGAGGAAGACAAAGGAAAATATATAGCAGTGATTTCCTAATGCTCCTTACATCTGCATAGAGCCTCAGAGTAATAGCTCGCTTGTGATAAGATTTACAGTATCAATAACAGCAGTGTGAATTCTGAATTAACGTCTCTCACTAAATCCTGACGTTTTATGTATAAATCTTATAAAATACAGTAATAAAGCGCTCATGCGCCTCTTCATTTACTTCACTCACACATTTTTTTCCTCTATTTAGAAGATAAGGAATGTTTTGTTTGGTGGAAATGGTGCTTTCCGGGAATGCAAACTATAGAAGTTCACTGACAGATTGATCAAGTCCTGTGTAGAGAGTCTGTAAAGGGGCATTTGGAGCTCTTGGGGTTCCACATTTGTTCTATATACTCACGTTTCTGGTTTTACCTCTCCTATTCTCCTCTCCTTTAAGGGGCATTCCTGTTTTGGAAATTTATGGCATATCACTAGTACAGGGGTAGGCAACCTTTTTTGTTCAGCGTGCCGATTTTAATAAAAAAATCAAAGATGAGGTACTCGGAGTGCCGGTCAATAATTGTAAGTCTGACGACCCCTAAACTAAAGTCATATACCACAAACCATAACACAGAAGTGCTGCCACCAGATGTATTAGGACACATGCGCTTACTGCTATTTCCTGGGACGCTCCTGTACTTTCCGATTAGAAGCAATGAAAGTACACGTACAGCCGCCAATTAGTGGTAAATGTGTCCAGGAGCACCGTATGGCAGCACCTTATGGTGAATACACACTATGTATCTGGATGCAGCTATATTTGGAACTTTTTCATTCGATGTAAAACTGGTGCATTTTTGCACAAAAAAAAAAAAATAAAGCCTTAGTTTTCTGTGCAAAAACACATCCTTAATATAGAAAACACACCGTTATACAAAATAATGTCCCATAGCGGTCCCTGCACACGGTATTATGTCCCATAGCTGCCTCTGCACACAGTATTTGTCCCAAAACTGCCTCTGCACACAGTATTTGTCCCATAGCGGCCCCTGCACACGGTATTTGTCCCATAGCGGCTCCTGCACACAGCAATATGTCCCATAGCGGCCCTCTGCACACAGTATTTGTCCCATAGCTGCCTCTGCACACAGTATTTGTCCCATAGCGGCCTCTGCACACAGTATTTGTCCCATAGCGGCCTCTGCACACAGTATTTGTCCCATAGCTGCCTCTGCACACAGTATTTGTCCCATAGCGGCCCCTGCACACAGCAATATGTCCCATAACTGCCCCTACACACGGTATATGTCCCATAGCAGCCCCTGCACACGGTATATGTCCCATAGTGGTCCCTGCACACGGTATTATGCTCTATAGTGGCCCCTGCACACTCACTAGCTATTATTATACTGTGGGGTCTCTTCAGACCCCCCGAGTATAATAAGTGGAGGGCAAAGCGAGGTGATGAAACATAAAAAACAATGTACTCACCATTCCACGCTCCACAGCCGCTCTGTATCTTCAGGCGCTTCTGCCTGTAGTCAGCGACCGCTCATTGAGTCTCAGGGGTCACGTCGCGTCATTATGCGTAATGACGTCAGACGCGACCCCTGAGGCCCTGTCAGCTGATTTCAGGCAGAAGCGCCTGAAGAGTACAGCGCGGCTGCGGAGCGTGGAATAGTGAGTAACATTATTTTTTATGTTTGATCATCTCCCCGGGGGCTCCGCTTATTATACTCGGGGAGTCTAAAGAGACCCCACAGTATAATAATAGCAGTTTCGTTTCGGCCGTGTTTGGTCTGATCGAAACTGCTGGGTGAGGAGTCCGCTGCCGTGCCAGGGAAATATGCCTCGCGTGCCAAGAGTGGCACGCGTGCCATAGGTTGCCGACCCCTGCACTAGTATGTGACATTATATGATGAGAAAATTATGTGACAATCCTGACAATGAAGTTTTATCAAGTTTCCATTAGACCTCAGCATGTCTCCTTACATGTGAATAGGACTGTGTAGTAGCTCACTGTATAGTAGGTGGCCAGAAGAATCGCTGTTGGCAGAGGCATCACTATGCGTAAAAGTTTCCTTATTTTGAGGAAGGTCCCAGTAGAAGCTGAATGGGTGAAACCCTGGGTCAGGCAGTAGCATGGCATGATTTTAATGAGATGTGCCCAGTTTTGTATTCTTATTGTGAATATAATAAAACCTTCAACCCTATTGAGGCTGTATGGTATTACGCTATGTGTGGATTCTGCTTTTGCAGTGGTGAAACAAATAAGAACCATTAATAAAAGTGTGACAACGTGGCTAAAGACAAACTGTTCCTAATCGTGAGGTGCTGGGAGTGAAGTTCTCTGACCTGAAGAAGAAGATGTGAACTGTGTTTGGCGCGTGAACAACAATAGGCTATATAAACTATTTTATAATTGGTTTACCTGATATAGCTTCACTTTTAATTTTATTGATAAACAATGTGTCCTTTTATACTGTTAATAAACAGGGTTGTAGCTATGAGGTCCATATAACATTACCCTCACAGTCTTCTCTTGCACACATTGTCCACAAAATTGAGCATGGATAACTCCCATCTCCTGACTGTAGAACCTGTACACTGTCTCTGAGCTGGATTGAAGGTCAGCCTAACCAGGACTCTGGCTCAGCCTCCTTACATTCTCCCTAACTCACTTCCTCCTCCTAACACTAGGTTCACACCTGCGTTCGGAGTTCCGTTTGGGGTACCACTTGGGTTTTCTTCTCCCTGTGTATTTTGTTTTACCCCAGCTTATTATTTCTGTAGGAATTCATAACTGCTTATGATACACTGCGTAGAGAACCATTTATCTCTTACTGTTGTATGCAGCTACCTGTTTATTGAAATACTTAATAAAACTTTCATGAAGACTAATGACCTAATTACTAGTTTTATAACCTAAATTCTTATCCCATCTACCACGTATACATGTAGCAAAGTTTAACATGATATTTATCATGATAACTATACTGGGGCATAAAACTTTAACACAACTCTTTCAATGCCTTATTTGTGTTTTGTGAAAAAATATGATGATGGAGCAATTTATCAGCATCAAGTCACACTTTGCTACATCTATATAGACATAATCCTTGGAGTTGCAATGGGATATAGACTAACCAAAGGAAACTAATGCTTGGGAACAAGCCCTAGATTCTATGGCAGGCAAAAAGGATGTGGGATCATCATAACCACCCATTAAAGGGGTTGTCTGATTTCATTATTAGAACTACTATAAGGGATTTGGGGTTCATAAAGGGATCATCCATTCAGCAATCTTATATATCGTATATAGTGATATCAGTCCAAAACACCACCTTATTGAGAAGACCTACCCTTATCTAGACTAGATTTCCTGTGACAGATTTGCAGTTCCACTATATATTATGCCAACTGAATATGTTCTTTGTGAAGCCCATCTCTATAGAACACCACTTTTCAATGCAATTTTTGGTGGTCATCTCCAAGAGATTTCCCACCATTGTGTCCTCCCCACATCAGTTATCTCTGAAGTAAAGCCATGTGAAGTATATGTATATTATTGTATATATACAGTATATTACATTGTATATATATATTATGTATATTGTATATGTATAGTATATTTAATATGAAGTTGTACTGTAAATCTAATCCATTGCAGATTGTGACACCTCAAACCTTTACTGTTTTCTATTCACACAACCACTGGTAAATTGTCAGCACTTTTACATCTGTTGACAGTATTGTGCATCCATTGTGAAATGTGTTGGTAAGGAATGCTCAAAACGTGGAAAAAGCTGAACCAAGAATCATTTAATTGCTGCTTAACCAAGCAAGAACAGCGAGCGATGAACAGAAAATAAAATGTTGTGCCGACTTTATAATTAAAAAGTAAATGTGCCGTCTGTGAGCAGTAACCAAGGGGTGTTTAGGATTAGGGGGGAATTTACAAATTTTGATCTCCAATGCTTGCATTAATGAATCTACATTTGTTAAGACATGTGGACTGATATATATAGATTGTGTCTACCTTGTTTTTAATGAGAATAGATCATAGAGTATGCCATAAGAAGTAAAAAAGTACAAAGACCTACTGTAACGTCTCTGCTTGTTCGGGTCTCTGCGCCACCTTCCGCTCGCACGCTGCAGCGAGGAGGAGTGTTCAGTTTGATTCCTTGCTTAAGGTTCTTGATGCTCAGTCTGAACACTGTCCTATGTAATTGAATTTCAGCCACACCCATCTCCTGCACATTGTTTCTTTCTGCTCCCCTAACAGTTAGTCTTAGCCTTGCCTGTGTGATTGACAGCCTGTCTACCAATCAAGTCTGGGGCAGGTCCTGACTTGCTATAAACAGGTCATCAGCCCACACATGGTCACTGGCTATTGATTCTGTCTTGTCACTTTTTCCCTGCTAGCTCCTTTTCTGCTTTACCTTTATTCTTCTTCTTGACCTCTGGCTTTGACTTTGACAATTCTCTTGGATTGTGATTCTGCACTCCATTGCTCGATTGTTACCGACCCCTTGGCTTGCTGACCTCCCTTTGTTGTTTGTGCATCCTGTCTACGTTCTGTGTTGTCACTTATTCAGAGTAGGGACCGACTCCAAGTTGTTCCTGTCATTAGGACAGTGAGACAAGTAGGCAGGGACAGGGTCTGGGTCTACTTTAGGGCACACTGTCTCTGTATTCCCTTCCTCTCAGGTTTTTGCAGCAGCACTGGGGAATTGCTCAACTGGCAATTCCCTTACACCTACCACATATTTTATTGTCCAAAAAGTGTGTAAAGGTTCAGGCATTTTTGTGGCACCTACAGTACAGGGGCGTAGTAGGAAAGACAGGACTCCTAGTAAAATTTTGACTGCTCCCCTATACAAGGGCATTACCGACTCCCACACATTATATTGCCCCCTTTACCAGCACTCACATGCTATACAACCCCCTCTACCAACCCCAACACAGCACATTGCCCCTTTACTGACGCCACACAATAAACTTCACCCTTTATTACCATCATACAGTAACTGCCCCTTTAATTGGCCCTACATGCTATATTGCCCCCTTTACTGGTCCCCATTTTGTTTACTGCCCCCTTTATTGGATTCCATATAGTAACTGTACTTTTTTTTGACCCCACACATTATACCACCTCCACTTCAGCTCTAGCCCATTGCTGCTTAATACATCCTGATGCTGAACAGCATCAGGATTTGACTGAGTTGTGTGTGCATATGTAGTGCGTGAAGCCAAGCTACTTGGGTATGTGTGTAGCAGGGCTGTTTTTGTATATGGAGTGTTTGCACAGCAGCACTGTTTGTTTATGTGTGCAGCAGAGCTGTGTGTGTGTGTTTGATTTAAGTGTACTGTGAGTGCAACAGGAACAGACTGTTGGTTAATAACCGCTTTTATACACCCTAGAATTACCAGGTAAGTGACAATGTTCCCTTTGACCAACAGAGACAGTTTAAATAGTATAAAACACTTTTTATTCATTTTTTTTTTTGTTGCCTAAGCTTAGGGTGTATCTTATAGTCAGACATGTCTTATAGTCTAATAAATCTGAGTTACAGAAATAACCATAAAAGTCTGAGAATGGAATAACCCTTTAAATTATAGTAACCATGTGAATATCATTTAGTCACAGAGTCACCTAGGCTTAATGGAAATGCCTAATCCCTTCTCTCATCTCCTCTTTTAGAGGCTCTTTTAGCTTTCACATAAAATTTACAGGAGATTTCTCTAGATTATAATAATTATTAATACATTGGCTTATCCTCAGCATAGGCCTTTAATATCAGATCAAGGATATCCAGCTCTTGGTACCTCCACAGATCCTCTGTTTACATAGTAAATATATGGAATCTATGGTGGCCCAAGGATCCACTTTACCAACCCGCGCTCTTGGGAAATAACCCCCGGTCACAGATGATGATAGAAGGAATTCACGTTTATTAGGGTGATAACCACATCGCGTTTCAGAGCACCAAGCTCCTTTATCAAGTGCATAAAAACAATCTGATGTGATGTTCCCAGTAAAGGTTTTGTCCAATTGTGAGGACATCATTTAACAAGTGGCTCAGCATCAATCTTCTTCGATTTTTGAGCATCTGTTTACATGGATCAGTGCTACAATACTCAGCACAGCTCTGCTACTACAAAGATTGTAAGGAGCAATGGAAACAATGGAAGAACCTCAGTGTTCACTTCATTGTCACAAGCTTTTTAAAACAATCCAATATACAGTAGATTACCTTTCCTAGAGATCTGCCATCAATATGGTAATCCTGGTAAAACTCTTCAATGAAAAGCAAGGTCTTATTCACAAGGCCATGGACTGTGGACTTTTCCATTGAACAACTCTATTTTGGTCCGTTTTACAGATGCCCATTAATGCTTATAGGTCCGTGAAAGTCACACAAACCCCAGAGACATAGAAAAGTATTGGAAATGGGAAAAAAAGTTGATCAGTTTTTTACAATTGTGAAAAAACGGATCAACCACTGACAGTACATGACCCAAAATGGGAAGGATTGTGTGCTGTCCTCAGATGTGTGAATAAGTCCTTAATAGGAATGACAGTCTCGGGGTGAAAAGCATTAGGATATGTTCACACGGCGGAATTTTCTGCAGATTTGGGGACAGATTTCACAGAATCAGCCTCCTACTGTTATAAATGGGAGGCAGAGATCGGAGCAGGATGCAGAAAAAAGAAGCGTCCTGCTCGATTTTGCCACGGATTCTGCGGCTGATTCAACCATGGAGTCCACGGCTTGAGACTCCCTGCTGATTAGGCCCATTCATCTGGGCCTAATCAGCAGCTGGAAGTTGCGACGGAATGCCGATGCACTGCATCAACATCTGGTCGTGGCTGACCACGGGTGAAAATGCCGGTGGCGGAAAATGAAGAGGAATTCCTCATAATTTTCCACCATGTGAAAATACCCTTAAAAAATCAGATGTAACTGAATAAATATATATACAAAAGTGATGCCTTGACTAGTGCACCCTGCTTACACTTCAACGGGGGGATTTATTAAGACTAGTATTACGTGCACCAGTCTTTATACATTCCTCCACAGGCTCCAGGTATGGAAGAATTATTAAGACCCTCTTAATAATTCTGGCAGAAGTCAGGAGGTCCTTGGCACCTGAACTCAATTCTACTTTGGTCAAAGACTAGTGTAGATTTTTTTTGTATAATGCCCCAGCCCACCTAGATTCACACCCCACTCCACCTACTGTTTTAAAAAGTAGCAAGTGGGGCACAGGAGATGAGATGTGCCATGGTGAACCTAAAATGACACATCAGTAACAGAAAATATGGGCCTATGTTTCAGATATATCAGTCCTACTAAATACAAGTATTTCGCCATTTTCTCTACTCCAGACTCCATTTTGAATGAGTTTGAAAATTTGACTTATGGCTAAACTGCAGGTAGCATCTATAAATATTCTCAGGTAGCTTCAATTTTAAATAATATCCGACATGTTTGTGTCTTGTGAGGTAACATGGAAATATTGCAAATTACCTAATTATTTATAGTGAAGGAAATATGCAACGTGCCTGTTTTTCTGCTCTGTTAGAACGACGTCCTCACAACAAACAGATGGCAGACAGACAGGTGAACATGCTGCGCTTTAATGTCTATTTGATTACAAAATGAGTACTGCGAAAATTTACAAGTCCAAAATTAAAACGGGCTGACAGTTGAAAAGCCAATACCTGTTTCAGCTGTCTGGTTTAAGCACGGCCATCTGTAAATTATGCTGCGATTTTTGTGTGTCATTGAAGGGCTTTTGTGACTGGATTGAGCACAACAATATGAAATTTGTCATAGGACTTTATGTTTGGCCAGTCGTCTCTCAAACAATACGGTTGGTAACAGTGACAAACTATTATTTACCTATGAGGCAGTGGCCACCAATGTGATGTAAAATGCCTTCTTCACATCAACAATCTTAACGTTATTTTCTAAAAAAATATCTTTGTGTCCTTAAAAAGTCTGTAAGGAATCATTTTCAAAGTTAACCAATACCATTGATAACATTAGGTCAATCTCCTATTAGAATCCTTAGAAGGATCCTCCAAAATATTCTGATTAAAGACTGTCCTACAACACTTACAGTGCCTTGCGAAATTATTCAGCCCCCTTGAACTTTTCAACCTTTTGCCACATTTCAGGCTTCAAACATAAAGATATAAAATTTTAATTTTTTGGTGAAGAATCAACAAGTGGGGCACAATCGTGAAGTGGAACGAAATTTATTGGTTATTTTAAACTTTTGTAAAAAATAAAAAACTGAAAAGTGGGGCGTGCAATATTATTCGGCCCCTTTACTTTCAGTGCAGCAAACTCACTCCAGAAGTTCAGTGAGGATCTCTGAATGATCCAATGTTGTCCTAAATGACTGATGATGATAAATATAATCCACCTGTGTGTAATCAAGTCTCCGTATAAATGCACCTGCTCTGTGATAGTCTCAGGGTTCCGTTTAAAGCGCAGAGAGCATCATGAAGACCAAGGAACACACCAGGCAGGTCCGTGATACTGTTGTGGAGAAGTTTAAAGCCGGATTTGGATACAAAAATATTTCCCAAACTTTAAACATCCCAAGGAGCACTGTGTAAGCGATCATATTGAAATGGAAGGAGTATCAGACCACTGCAAATCTACCAAGACCCGGCTGTCCCTCTAAACTTTCATCTCAAACAAGGAGAAGACTGATCAGAGATGCAGCCTAGAGGCCCATGATCACTCTGGATGAACCGCAGAGATCTACAGCTGAGGTGGGAGAGTCTGTCCATAGGACAACAATCAGTCGTACACTGCACAAATCTGGCCTTTATGGAAGAGTGGCAAGAAGAAAGCCATTTCTCAAAGATATCCATAAAAAGTCTTGTTTAAAGTTTGCCACAAGCCACCTGGGAGACACACCAAACATGTGGAAGAAGGTGCTCTGGTCAGATGAAACCAAAATCGAACTTTTTGGCCACAATGCAAAACGATATGTTTGGCGTAAAAGCAACACAGCTCATCACCCTGAACACATCATCCCCACTGTCAAACATGGTGGTGGCAGCATCATGGTTTGGGCCTGCTTTTCTTCAGCAGGGACAGGGAAGATGGTTAAAATTGATGGAAAGATGGATGGAGCCAAATACAGGACCATTCTGGAAGAAAACCTGTTGGAGTCTGCAAAAGACCTGAGACTGGGACGGAGATTTATCTTCCAACAAGACAATGATCCCAAACATAATGCAAAATCTACAATGGAATGGTTCACAAATAAACGTATCCAGGTGTTAGAATGGACAAGTCAAAGTCCAGACCTGAATCCAATCGAGAATCTGTGGAAAGAGCTGAAAACTGCTGTTCACAAACGCTCTCCATCCAACCTCACTGAGCTCGAGCTGTTTTCCAAGGAAGAATGGGCAAGAATTTCAGTCTCTCGATGTGCAAAACTGATAGAGACATACCCCAAGCGACTTGCAGCTGTAATCACAGCAAAAGGTGGGGCTACAAAGTATTAACTTAAGGGGGCCGAATAATTTGGCACGCCCCACTTTTCAGTTTTTTATTTTTTACAAAAGTTTAAAATAACCAATAAATTTTGTTCCACTTCACAATTGTGTCCCACTTGTTGTTGATTCTTCACCAAAAAATTTAAATTTTATATCCTTATGTTTGAAGCCTGAAATGTGGCAAAAGGTTTAAAAGTTCAAGGGGGCCGAATACTTTCGCAAGGCACTGTACCTGTAATTTTTAGGGCAACTTGAGGCAATTGTTCATTTCTCCTGCAGCAAAAATGGTGAATTACATGATGTGAATCTAATTCAATGACACTGCCTTTATAATGCAAGGCTCATCAAGATAGACAGTAGAATAAACAGATGATTGAGATGTTAAAACCAACAAATCTGTCCCTAAATGTTGACCCTAACACCAGACACCTCTAAAACTCACTGTCCCTAAAGGATTTCTGCTTTGGAAATCTTACTAAGCAATACTGAACTTAATACAAACAACATGAGAGCACTAGGACCTAAAGATAAGGCAACCAAACTAGCACAGCAATTGGTTAAAAAAGAAATTCCTTCAGGGAATCTGAAAACAAACAGAACACAATTAACTAGTGAGAGAGAGCAACTCGGCATTAGGAACACTGCAACTACTACTACTGAAATAAAAGATTGAAACATAGAGAATTAGTAAATTTACACATACATAGTATATATTATAGAAAGCACAAAAAAAAAAAAACTGCAAGTAACCTGGAGTTTTAAAACAGAGCTAACCAACCAAGTAAGTCTCTCATCAGAAGACATTTGACTTTACAGGCTACAGCTGTGAGGCCCAGCAGGACTTGTATTATGAATGATATGCACACATACAGTAGTGTTTTGTAAAAATAATGTGGTCACCATGTCATAGGACTTCTCAACTAACCAGCTATCCGTGAAATAATACAGTAATTGATGTGTTAATGATACATTACCTACTGTATTATAGTGCGTAGATTTGACATTTAGTAGTCTAGGAATGTTTAAAAAAAAAAAAAAACACAAAAAAAAAGCCTGTAATGGCAGGCATGTACTGTACTTTTTCTGGAAAATCCATGCTGATCTCCATGTTGCCATAGTTTTTTTTTTTTCTACATCCTGGGGGCACCTCATCTATGGAGCATCTGGATTATGTAAACTCTGCCTTTAAGCAGCTATCCAGGCCATTTTTATTGATGAACTATCCTCAAGCTAGGTCATCAATAAGAGATCAGAGGGAGTTCGATACCTGGGACTCCTGCTGATCAGCTGTGTGAAGGCTCACATGTCTGAGCGACTGTGCAATGTAATTACAGCCTCATCTCACTCTAGTCCATGGGAATAATTACTTTGCTCAGCCACTATGTATTACATGGTATGTGAGGTGGTCATTGTCGCTCACACAAGCACCTCGGGCCCCTTCACACAGCTGATCATTGAGTTTCTCAGGTCCTGGACCCCCATTGATCTCTTATTGATGACCTATCCTAAGCATAAGTCATCAATATAAAAGAACTGGACAACCCTTTTAAACCAAACATATGCTTAAAATAACTGTCTGTACAGCATTCAAGTTTATCTCAAGACGGTGAGAAAAATAAACTAACGCTACACTTTTCTGGCAGTGCCTTATGTCTCGTGAGAACAAAGAATATGGTATGATGGCTACCAATCGTGCTGTTGCAGAACATCCAAAACTGGTTTGGTTTTGTTTTCCACTTAGTTCACATCTGCATTTACTGTATCCGTTCTTCTCTTCCATCACAGGAACAGAGGCATGGACTAAACAGTAAAAGCAGATCCATCTAATGAGTGACATAGACGGATCCAGAGGGATTCCATTGATTATAATGGGGTAGGTCAGTTATCCGCTACATTCTTCATCATTTCACCAATTAAAAAAGTCCTGCATGCAGGATTTATTATCTGTAATTATAGATGGACCTAATGGAGTCTCCCACATAGATATGAACATAGCCTTAGCAATAATGTTTCAAATGTTTCAAGGTTTCTGAGTATCAAATATCATTGTTGTTATTATTTATTATTATTATTATTATTAATAAAAAAAAGTATTGTACATATAGCGAACATGCCTTCTTAGGCTAGGTTCGCATCAGATTCATTTTAGTCCGTTGCTCAGATCCATCATATAATTAGAACAACAGACTGAAAAACTAATATAATAATGGATGCAGACGGAGAATGTTCTTATTTTTCAAACAGAAGATAAAACTGTGCATGCAGGACTTTATCTTCCATTTGAGAAATGAATAAGCAAGATGGACGATAGCTTACATATTGCTTTTTCATTACAGTGAATAAAGATGGATGCAGACAGAATGTACATCTGTCATTATATACTTAAATGAAGATGATGTGAACTTCACCTTACTAACTGAACAACTGAGTGAACTACTGCTGCTATCCACTAGCTAAACTCATGGTTATAAACATTATTAACATTAACCATTATCAATACAGCCATATTGTTACTCAGGTGTATGGGTAGCTATAGGCTGTATTCACACTAATGTTAATGAGGTTTATAGGATATTCTATTTTTTAACAGAAAGAATGGGGTAACAAGCAGTTCTGTTCTTGTCATTGAATTTGTTGAAGCTTGTGGGTCATTGACTAGAAGTAAGAGAATACACTACGGAAGAACTGAGCAATTTGTCAAAAACAAGGTTGGAATAAAGGTCCACCAGGAATTTTGGCAGCTCCAGTAGCTGAAAAAGCCTGTGGTTGGCTCAGATTTATTACAGGTTTGCCAAAGTCTCAATAACATTACAGGACAGGTTGCTACATTGGGCAAGTGTGACAAATAGCTCAGGTGTGGGAGTCGTGACATAAACCATCTCTCCATCTGGCATTAAAAAAGCAACTATTCTTGGAAAAAAGAATAGAAAACTGTTGGCAGAAGAAATGAATCCTGAACATACAAGGTTATCAATACAATACCATGTATTATTAGAAATGATTGAAATTATTCACATTAGTTCAAAAAGCATGAGGCTTGCCCAGCAAGTAAAAAATATTTTGCAAACAGTTAACAAATTCACTAATACTTACAGCACTGATTTCCCATCGCTCCAGTTCTGATACTGCCTGGTCCTCCACTGGTCTCTACTGCCTGGTCCACTGATGCCATGTAGCCAGTCACCGGCTGTAGTGAGCCACCTCTGCAGACAGTAGTTGGCACAGTGATCACATGTCCCCACATCATTGCTGGGCCACAAATCAGAAACCGGATAAAAAGTACTGTATAGCAATATCTTAATCACAGCTATATTAAGTATTAACCCCTAAATCACTAAATCATTGTAGACCGCTGGGTGTGTGACAGGAATATGATCACTAACCCCAAAACTATTCTATATAAATATGTATGATACAAATTATATCGATAAAATCCCTGTATATGTCCATGTTATATATGTATATTATAGTGACAGGGTCTCTTTAACCTCTTAAAATAATTGGGGTTTATTCTTTTGTGCCATGAATAATCCATTCATGAAAGAGATGCCAAACACAAGCAGGGCTGGATTATAAGGAGATTATCCATGGCATGCACCCCAGGACCTCTACCACCAAGAGGAATAAAGGGATATTCTACCTTCCCAGTCCTCCCTCACTGGCAACATCATTCTCTTTCTCGCCTTCTCCACATTTCTACCTCTCACCCACTAGCACTAGTAAACTCATCACAGGGACGTAACTACCGAGGTAGCAGTGGTAGCAGCTGCCACAGGGCCCAGGACATTCAGAGGCCTGGAGGGCCGCGAACACCACAAACACTGCTATCATATATATCACTGATATCTGAAAAGACCCCCAAGTATAATGATCGGAGGGCCAGGGGAGGTAAGGTAACATAAAAAACACTGTCACTTACCACTCCTGTTTGGTGATGTTACGTGGGCCAGGCCTGCATCATTATGCATCGCGACGCTGGCCTGGCTCACGTGAGATCTGGTCCAACATTGAAGATGGCCAAAGTAGCGGGGAGTGCGCCGAAGCCAGGGAGAGGTAGGTAACATTGTTTTTTTTTTTTTGTATCCTCCACTGGGTCTCTCGATCATTATACTCTGGGGTCTGAAAAGACCCCAGAGTATATTAATTGTTCATGGGTGGTCCACAATGGGGCATAATACTGTGTGCAGGAGCCACTATGGGGCATAATACTGTGTGTAGGGGCACTATGGGACATAATACTGTGTGCAGGGGCCACTATGGGGCATAATAGTGTTTGGAGGGGCCACTATGGGGCATAATACTGTGTGCGGGGACCACTTTGGGGCATAATAGTGAGTGTAGGGGCCACTATGGCACATAATAGTGTGTGCAGGAATGCGGTTTGTGCGGCGGAGGGGTTGGAAGAGGGCGCTCTGGGGGGTTGGGGGCGGCGGTTCGGGGGAGGGGGGGCATGTCAAATGTTCACCTTGAGGCCCAGCCACTCCTAGTTACGCCACTGACTCTGCAGTTGTCAAAAAAAGTGGTCATAGTATTCTTGGCCACAAAGAGAAGAAAAGGAAAGTCTACAATCAGTGAAGACATCACCAGTGAGTCATTGGAAGTAATAGTTCCGCATTCTGTGTGTCACTGTGTTTGAACAATGTTGTGTAGAACTAGTTTCTGATCCCTATATGGTTTCTGATCCCAATATCCGAGACGTCAACCAGGGAGAGACCTTTACAGGGTGATTAGCGAATGCCAGGTTGCAGGAAAAGTGAGAGAGGCCTATTTAGGGGGTTTGGGCTTCATAAAAGGACACAGTTACTTATATTCAGACCCCATATAATAATATTACACCCTAAATTGTTATTGGTTAAATGAAATAAACAATTTCCCCATTTTTATAATGATTATGTTAAGTATTCGAATACTGTACACTGTTAAGTACACCGAATATGTCTTTGTTATTATGTGTTTCTTTATGTTTTGTAACATAGACATTTAATAAAATGTATTAATAAAATGGGTTTAGTGTAATTTACTATGTTACATCTTTAGTATTTTATTTCAATGTACACAGACACATACAAATATATATATATATATATATATATATATATATATATATATATATAAAGAGGGTGCACATCCAAAGATCCAAGCCAAGGACCTATCCACAGCAAAATCCCCAAAAATTGCAGTACTCCACAGGTTGAAAAAGGAAAGGAAATAAAACTTTATTCACCCATCTGGACAACATTTTAGCTTTTCCATAGAGTCTTTTTCAAGCTCATCTATGGAAGAGCTGAAACGTTGCACAGATGGGTTAATAAAGTTTTATTTCTTTCCTTTTTTTCAACCTGTGGAGTGCTGCCATTTTTTGAATATATTATACTATATTTATGCCAAACTATTTTTTTTTCCTTACATCTGTATGATATATAGAGAAAAATTTCTATATGCAAGTACATTGTACGCTAAGATTTCTTTATACAGTCATATGAAAAAGTTTGGGCACCTCTATTAATCTTAATCATTTTTAGTTCTAAATATTTGGGTGTTTGCAACAGCCATTTCAATTTGATATATCTAATAACTGATGGACACAGTAATATTTCAGGTTGAAATGAGGTTTATTGTACTAACAGAAAATGTGCAATATGCATTAAACCAAAATTTGACCGGTGCAAAAGTATGGGCACCTCAACAGAAAAGTGACATTAATATTTAGTAGATCCTCCTTTTGCAAAAATAACAGCCTCTAGTCGCTTCCTGTAGCTTTTAATCAGTTCCTGGATCCTGGATGAGGTATTTTTGACCATTCCTCTTTACAAAACAATTCCAGTTCAGTTAAGTTTGATGGTCGCCGAGCATGGACAGCCCGCTTCAAATGATCCCACAGATGTTCAATGATATTCAGGTCTGGGGACTGGGATGGCCATTCCAGAACATTGTAATTGTTCCTCTGCATGAATGCCTGAGTAGATTTGGAGCTGTGTTTTGGATCATTGTCTTGCTGAAATATCCATCCCCGGCGTAACTTCAAATTCGTCACTGATTCTTGTACATTATTCTCAAGAATCTGCTGATACTGGGTTGAATCCATGCGACCCTCAACTTTAACAAGATTCCCGGTGCCGGCATTGGCCACACAGCCCCAAAGCATGATGGAACCTCCACCAAATTTTACAGTGGGTAGCAAGTGTTTTTCTTGGAATGCTGTGTTTTTTGGACGCCATGCATAACGCCTTTTTGTATGACCAAACAACTCAATCTTTGTTTCATCGGTCCACAGGACCTTCTTCCAAAATGAAGCTGGCTTGTCCAAATGTGCTTTTGCATACCTCAGGCGACTCTGTTTGTGGCGTGCTTTCAGAAACGGCTTCTTTCGCATCACTCTCCCATACAGCTTCTCCTTGTGCAAAGTGTGCTGTATTGTTGACCGATGCACAGTGACACCATCTGCAGCAAGATGATGCTGCAGCTCTTTGGGGTGGTCTGTGGATTGTCCTTGACTGTTCTCACCATTCTTCTTCTCTGCCTTTCTGAGATTTTTCTTGGCCTGCCACTTCTGGGCTTAATAAGAACTGTCCCTGTGGTCTTCCATTTCCTTACTATGTTCCTCACAGTGGAAAGTGACAGGTTAAATCTCTGAGACAACTTTTTGTATCCTTCCCCTGAACAACTATGTTGAACAATCTTTGTTTTCAGATCATTTGAGAGTTGTTTTGAGGAGCCCATGATGCCACTCTTCAGAGGAGATTCAAATAGGAGAACAACTTGCAATTGGCCACCTTAAATACCTTTTCTCATGATTGGATACACCTGGCTATGAAGTTCAAAGCTCAGTGAGGTTACAAAACCAATTTTGTGCTTCAGTAAGTCAGTAAAAGTAGTTAGGAGTATTCAAATCAATAAAATGATAAGGGTACCCAAATTTTTGCACCGGTCAAATTTTGGTTTAATGCATATTGCACATTTTCTGTTAGTACAATAAACCTCATTTCAATCCTGAAATATTACTGTGTCCATCAGTTATTAGATATATCAAATTGAAATGGCTGTTGCAAACACCCAAATATTTAGAACTAAAAATGATTAAGATTAATAGGGGTGCCCAAACTTTTTCATATGACTGTATATCAATATATTATGTTCAGAATGGTAAAATACTTGGTAGGAGGCTTGGTATAAGAAAAAAATCTTCTCTTAAAACAGAGAGCCTGTGGCTCAGTCAGTTTGGTAAGAGCTTTGCATATTCCATACACTCAATCCCCAACTAATATCTAAAGAAAAAATAAAGTTGCAAATTGCTGGAGAATCTAAGAGCAGCCTGTTCATTAATATTCACTGCACTGAGGTGACATCAGGGTACAGTGATCACTAAAGTGACTATTCATTGGGTGGCTGGGTGAGAGGACCTAAAAACCAGGAATCATGAGTAAATTGGCATACCTGTCATATGTATAAGGGTTTTATTGATCTTTGTATACTGGTATGGTGCATGATATACAAAATTAGGAAATGGTTCATGATAAATTGGAGACCTTAAAGGAGTTTACCAGGAATATGATATTGATAACCTATACTTAGGATAAACTATCAATATTTTATTGGCAAAATCTGACATCTATCCAGTTTATTTTGACAGGGGCTTCACCCATCTGCCTTGCACACCAGGGACACCTAACTCAATATTAATAGCAGATAACTGAGAAGTTCAATCATGTGCATATACTTTTAAAAATGAGAGGACATGATGCTTGAAATACTCATTAAAAAAAAAAAAAAACTCTTCTTAAAACTAAGAGAGCCTGTGGCTCAGTCAGCTTTGCATACCCCATACTCTCAAGCCCCAGCTAAAATCTAAAGAAAAAAAAATAGCTATGTTTCAAATTGATTGTCCTGCACATAGGAACAGATATGAGATATCATGAAGCTTACATATGTAAGGATAGCAGCATTATATGAACAGATGAGGTTCTGTAAGCACCTCCTAAGTTACCCCCTGATCTCATGGTGTTGTGTTATAAAGCATCACTTCCTGAGATCTGTAATAATTCTTGATTTTTGACATAATGACCCCTATTCATTGCAGCTGCTATAAAGCAGACAACCTACTACCATACTGTCTATACACAAAATGCATAAAAGTAAGTGTAAAACTTATTTTATTAAAAAAATATACATTTTAAAGGGAATAAATCAGCAATTTCCATTAAAATAGGGCTGAAGTCTGAATAACAGGGGCATATTTGGAAACTATAGAATCACATCTACAAGGTACTTTGGTTAGGTTTATAGTCAATTTACTGCCAACAGATTCCCATTAAGTCCTAATACAGAAAGGCTTTTTTAAGGGAACAGGATACTACTACTACTACTACTACTACTACTATACCGCTATTCCTGAATAATGGTCTTTATTCCATTGTGTTAATAACTCCAGTAACATATTCTTACTCCTAAACAGTTGCAAAAGCAATAGATTTATCATCATTCTGATTAAATTCCTGATGTATAATCTTCTATTTAGATTAGTGGCAGAAGGTCGGCACAACTGCTGCCATAAATCACAGTCATTTATTTCATTAGCTACTTTTACATTTTAGTGAAATTGAACTTTATGTATGTTCTACACATTCCAGGTTCTGCAAGAAGACAAGTTAATGAAATGTTATTAGAGAAAACTTCGTCTTTCACCCTTTCTCATTAGAATGTGGAAATGTTCTATTTTCTGGGAGGCACCTGAAATATTATTAACTAGGGTCTATTGAGTTCAGTTAAATTTTACAATCATGGAAATTAAATGTTTCGATATAAATACATTTCAATTGTAATTTGCCATATTTTTTGTGTTGTTTTGTTTTCACATTTGGTTCCACAGGATAGCAAATTATTGTGAAATCAGTACTTACTGTAACACAGCGGCATAGATAGAAGTCTTGGACCCATAGAGCTTATAATATATTTGTACAGGTGAGCTTTGATTTTTAACTTAGTAAGAATGGTTTTGTGCTGGTTTTGAAGGCAGATGGAAGGTATCTTTATTTTTTAATATTGCTATCAAGGGTGATGGATACAAACAAGAATTTTTCATTTGTATCCATCGGTCTCGCAAATTTAACCCCTTCCCATTCTGCACTGTACTATTACTTTGCACTTAGTATATAGTTAACACTGTGCCTGCTACATCAATTCCGAGACTAATGTTCCGACTCTAGCAGATTAACCCCAGAGATGCCGCGATTAATAGTGATCATGGCATCTGAGTGGTTAGAGAGTGAGGGCATCCTTTCCTTCATCAGTGAGGTTGCAGGGTTCCAAGGAGTTGCCATGGCAGCCAGGAGGCCAATAAATGCCATTCTAGCTTCCTTTCCCTTTTACCCATAGGCGGTGAAAGTATGACACACTGCACCAAAGCGATTCCAGATTCAAAACCCCTTGAGGGACAGTAAAAAAAAAAAAAATGGAATGTAAACTGAGAAAAGTTTGAAAAAGGTATAAAGAAATAAAAAGTTAAAAAACACATAAATTATGTAAAGAATAACAACAAAATAAACATACCAGGTATCCCAGTGTGCATATAAGTCAGAACTATCCAAATATAATATTATTTATCATGAATGTCGTAAATAAATAAAATACTGCAGTGCACAAACTAATGTGTTTTGGTAATTTCCGCTTCCTCCAAAAAAACAATAACATATGATCAAAAGTTATACATACCAATAAAATGATACCAATAAAAACTACAACTTTTCCCACAAAAAAGAGCCCTCACATGACTTTGTTAACAAAAAATTAAAAGTAAAAAAAAAAAAGTTGTAGACATCAGAATACAGTGCCCCCCAGGAAATTCTTTTTTTTTAACAAAATTGTATTTTATTCAGTAGTATTGGTGAAACATAATAAAACTGATATAAATATTGTATCGCCATAATTGTAATGACCCACTGGAAAAATTTGCCCTGTCATTTTTATTGCAGAGTGAAAGACATAAAAACAAAAACAAAAAGTGATGACAGAATTGTACTTTTTCACGATTCCCCCCCCAAAAAACATTGATGACAGCTAATTAAAACATTATATGTACCTCAAAATTGTTCCAACTAAAAGCACAACTCATCACCATTGAAAGAGTCCTCATATGGCTATGCTGACAAAAAAAAAAAAGTTATTAATTTTGGAAGGTGGAGTTAGAAAATATTAAAAAAGTTGTCAATCCATATTACTCAAACTACCCTACGTCCTTGAGGTATTAATGTCTGTTGCTGTAGGCAACCTTTTTTGTTCAGCGTGCCGATTTTAATTAAAAAATCAAATATAGGGTACGCGGAGTGCCGGTCAATAATTGTCTGACGACCCCTAAACTAAAGTCATATACCACAAACCATAACACAGAAGTGCTGCCACCAGATGCTTTAGGACACATGCGCTTACTGCTATTTCCTGGGACACTCCTGTACTTTCTGATTAGAAGCAATGAAAGTACAGTCATGGCCAAAAGTTTTGAGAATGATACAAATATTAATTTTTACAAAGTCTACTGCTTCAGTTTTTCTAATGGCAATTTGCATATACTCCAGAATGTTATAAAGAGTGATCAGCTTAACAGCAATTACTTGCAAAATCAATATTTGCCTAGAAAATGAACTTTATCCCCCAAAACACATTTCAACATCATTGCAGCCCTGCCTTAAAAGGACCACCTAACATCGTTTCAGTGATTGCTCCATTAACACAGGTGTGGGTGTTGATGAGGACAGGGCTGGAGATCAATCTGTCATGATTAAGTAAGAATGACACCACTGGACACTTTAAAAGGAGGCTGGTGCTTGCCATCATTGTTTCTCTTCTGTTAACCATGGTTATCGCTAAAGAAACACGTGCAGTCATCATTGCACTGCACAAAAATGGCCTAACTGGGAAGAGATTGCACCTCAGTCAACAATCTATCGCATCATCAAGAACTTCAAGGAGAGAGGTTCCATTGGTGCCAAAAAGGCTCCAGGGCGCCCAAGAAAGACCAGCAAGCGGCAGGACCGTCTCTTAAAAGTGTTTCAGCTGCGGGATCGGGCTACCAGCAGTGCAGAGCTTGCTGAGGAATGGCAGCAGGCAGGTGTGAGTGCATCTGCACGCACTGTGAGGCGGAGACTCTTGGAGCAAGGCCTGGTCTCAAGGAGGGCAGCAAAGAAGCCACTTCTCTCCAGAAAAAACATCAGGGACAGACTGATATTCTGCAAAAGGTACAGGGAGTGGACTGCTGAGGACTGGGGTAAAGTCATTTTCTCTGATGAATCCCCTTTTCGATTGTTTGGAACATCTGGAAAACAGCTTATTCGGAGAAGAAGAGGTGAGCGCTACCACCAGTCTTGTCTCATGCCAACTGTAAAGCATCCTGAAACCATTCATGTGTGGGGTTGCTTCTCAGCCAAGGGAATCGGCTCTCTCACAGTCTTGCCTAAAAACACAGCCATGAATAAAGAATGGTACCAGAATGTCCTCCAAGAGCAACTTCTCCCAACCGTCCAAGAGCAGTTTGGCGCTCAACAATGCCTTTTCCAGCATGATGGAGCACCTTGCCATAAAGCAAAGGTGATAACTAAATGGCTCAGGGAACAAAACATAGAGATTTTGGGTCCATGGCCTGGAAACTCCCCCAGATCTTAATCCCATTGAGAACTTGTGGTCAATCCTCAAGAGACGGGTGGACAAACAAAAACCAACAAATTCAGACAAAATTAAAACATTGATTCTGCAAGAATGGACTGCTATCAGTCAGGATTTGGTCCAGAAGTTGATTGAGAGCATGCCAGGGAGAATTGCAGAGGTCCTGAAGAAGAAGGGTCAACACTGCAAATATTGACTTGCTGCATTAACTCATTCTAACTGTCAATATAAGCTTCTGTTACTCATAATATGAATGCAATTATATTTCTGTATGTGATAAAAACATCTGACAAACACACATAAAAACCAGAGGGCAGCAGATCATGTGAAAATATAATATTTGTGTCATTCTCAAAACTTTTGGCCATGACTGTACATGTGCAGCCCCCAATTAGTGGTAAATGTAAGTGTCCAGGAGCACCGTATGGTGAATACACACTATGTATCTGGATGCAGCTATATTCTTAGGCCACTGGAACTTTTACTTCGATGTAAAACTGCGTTCACATGGTGCATTTTTACACACACAAAAAAAAAAAATGCCTATGTTTTCTGTGCAAAAACACATCCTTAATTCAGTAAACACACCGTTATACAGAATAATGTCCAATAGTTACCCCTGCACACGTTATTATGTCCCATAGCTGCCTCTGCACACGGTATTATGTCCCATAGAGGCCTCTGCACATGGTATTATATCCCATAGCGGCCTCTGCACACGGTATTATATCCCAAAGCACTGGCCTTGCAGCGACTGCAAAACTACACAGCCAGTATAGTAAATAATAGTATATTATATAAAATAGCTAGTATTTCATCAGTATTTCTTTTACTTATTAATAAAAGCACTAACAGCCCCCGCCCGAATTGTGACTATGCTGCAGCCATGAAGACCGTGGTTGCTATTTTGCACTCAATCAGAGCATCTTGGCAGAAAATAAGTCACGTCATAAGGAATTCTGAAAAGAAACTGGTAAAATGACAGTCTGTTTGTTTTCAACTGATCCACTGACTACTGCTGACTATAGTTATAGAACACCACAATTTTTGTAAAAAGAAGTTGTAGGTTGTAATTTTAAGACAGAAAAAAAAAGCAAAATGAAATAAAGGTCAAAGTGAAAATGCAGGTTTTTTTCTAGGTGTTATGAATTTTTGTAGTTACTTCATTTTTGAAAAAATAACCAGTACAAGAATATATCACAGGGAGTGACTATAATAGAGTGGCAGACACAGAAAAATTTGCAGACGAAGAGACATACAGTTGTGCTAAAAAGTTTACATACCCCGAAAGTTTTTTTGTTTTTTTGGCCTTTTTTCAGAGAATATGAATGATAAAACAAAAACGTTTTCTCCACTCATGGTTAGTGGCTGGTTGAAGCCATTTATTGTCAAACTTCTGTGTTTTCTCTTTTTAAATCATAATGACAACCAAAAACATCAAAATGACCCTGTTCAAAAGTTCACATACCCCAGTTCTTAATGCCGTGTATTGCCCCCTCTAACATCAATGACAGTTTGAAGTCTTTTGTGGTAGTTGTGGATGAGGCTCTTTATTTTCTCAGATGGTAAAACTGCCCATTCTTCTTGGCAAAAAATCTCCAGTTCCTGTAAATTCCTGGGCTGTCTTGCATGTATTGCACACTTGAGATCTCCCCAGAGTGACTCAATGATATTGAGGTCAGGAGACTGAGATGGCCACTCCAGAACCTTCACTTTCTTCTGCTGTAGCCAATGACAGGTCGACTTGGCCTTGTGTTTTGGATCGTTGTCATGTTGGAACGTCCAAGTACGTCCCATGCGCAGCTTCCTGGCTGATGAGTGCAAATTTGCCTTCAGTATTTGCTGATAATGTGCTGCATTCATCTTTCCTTCAACTTTGACCAAGTTTCCTGTGCCTTTGAAGCTCACACATCCCTATTATCAGTGATCTACCTCCGTGCTTTACAGTAGGAATGGTGTTCCTTTCATCATAGGCCTTGTTGACACCTCTCCAAATGTAATGTTTATGGTTGTGGCCAAAAAGGTCGATTTTTGTCTCATCACTCCAAATTACCTTGTTCCAGAAGTTTTGAGGCTTGTCTCTGTGCTGTTTGGCGTATTGAAGGTGAGATTCTTTGTGGCCTTTGCGCAGTAATGGCTTTCTAATGGCAACTCAACCATGCAACCCATTTTTCTTCAACTGCCTCCTTATTGTGCATCTTGAAACAGCCACACCGATAGTTTTCAGAGAGTCCTGTATTTCAGCTGATGTTATGTGTGGGTTTTTCTTTGCATCCCGAACAATTTTTTGGGCAGTTGTGGCCAAAATTTTGGTTGGTCTACCTGACCGTGGTTTGGATTTTACAGAGCCCCTGAGTTTCCATTTGTTAATCACAGTTTGAACACTGCTGACTGGCATTATCAATTTCTTGGATATCTTTTTGTATCCCTTTCCTGTTATATACAGTTCAACTACCTTTTCCCGTAGATCCGTGGACAATTCTTTTGATTTCCCCATGACACACAATCCGGAAACGTCAGTGGCTGGAGGAAAGATGCAACAGTCTGTCTGGATTCCAGAAACTCACTCGCTTTTATGCACACACACTGATTACAAGCAAACAGGTCACTGGTGAGGATGTTCCCTTTAGTAGCCATTCAAACCCCTTTGTGTCAACTTCTGGGCATGATCCAAAATCACCAGGGTATGTAAACTTTTGAACAGGGTCATTTTGATGTTTTTGGTTGTCATTATGATTTAAAAAGAGAAAACACAGAATTTTGACAATAAATTGTTTCAACCAACCACTAACCATGAGTGGAGAAAAAGTTTTTGTGTTATCA
Source organism: Leptodactylus fallax (assembly GCA_947044405.1). NCBI lineage: Eukaryota > Metazoa > Chordata > Amphibia > Anura > Leptodactylidae > Leptodactylus > Leptodactylus fallax. Next base: position 24,901 of record CAMRHE010000611.1, on the reverse strand, counting down.
TTCATATTCTCTGAAAAAAGGCCAAAAAAACAAAAAATCTGCCGCGGTATGTAAACTTTTTAGCACAACTGTAGATAAAAGTTTTGCCCCTTCCAGCAGCTGCTTGACACTGATGCTAGGTTCACACCTGTGTTGGGGTTTCCATTCTTTGGGTCCGCTTAGGGACCCGAAAAATGGAAACCCAATCCGCTTAAAAAGCAGTTACCCACAGAAAGGGTTTCTGCCTGAAAAATGCGGAAAGAAAAGTCCTGCTTGCATTTTTCTAGCAGAATGGGGGACGGAATTCCTGAACAGTGATCGAACGCAGAACGCCTAACATGTTCCTACCAAGCCAGGTTAGATGGTCCTGTTGCATTATCACTTTTTTAGGATTAAAGGTAAGGTCTCACATTGCGAAAACGCAGCCTTTTTCATAGCTGCATAAATCCAAGCATCAACAACACGTTTTACAGTTCCAGCAAAGTCAACAACAGTTCTTTTAATTTTATGTATACAATCTCATTAAAACAATGGACTGGTGGGCATTGGTGAAAAATGTAGCATGTTAATTTCTATAATGTGTGGCCTTAGCCCACGCAGTGAATCGCTGCAAAAAGGGTTGCGGAAAAGACCGTGGCAGAAACGCATCACGTTTTTTTCCGCAGTGTTTTCACAGAAAGTCTGCAGAGTTTTCTTCTGTGGACTGTCTGCCTCTATTATACCTACTGTATATGGAAAACGCCAGCGTTTCTGTAAGTATAAATGACCTGCAAACATTTTTGAAATTGTAGTATTTCCGCAGCAGATTTTTTTCTGCAATGTGTGGATGTGATTAGTCAGAATCCCATCCACTTTGCAAGTAATGTAAAATGCATCGTTTTATGCCGGGGCGTTTCCACCACAGCCAAAATGCTGCATTTTGCAATGTGGGGCCCCAGCCTTAAGGGGTTTAGCAATAAAGAATGCCCGGTGATTTGACTGCAGTCACGAGAATGGGGATCTCCAAGTGTTCCATGAAAATAGAACAGTGATATACAGTACATGCTTGTCCACCATTTTGTTTGACCACTTCTGTGGTGGAGATTGCCACTGCAGAAGCCACATAGACTTGAAAGGACGGAGGACTGAGCATGTGTACCACGGCACTATCAACTGTATATGAGGTACGTGAAGTACTCTGTTCTCATAATTGCTGGAGATTTGTCTGCTGGGACCCTCTGTGATCAAACTCTTATTACCTACCCTGTATGGAAAGTATAAATGTTACTACTGGAAAAACCCCTTTAGGTTATGGCCCCACATAGCGAGTCGTAGCCAAAACACCGGTGTGGGAAAAACCGCAGCGGAAATGTATCACTTTTTTTCCCGCAGCACTTTTCACAAAAAGTCCACAGAGTTTTGCACTGCAGACTTTTTGCTTCTATTATACCTATACGGAAACCCACCAGCGTTTCCACTGGTATGATTGAACTGCTGCGATTTACAAAAACGCAAATGTTTTTGAAATCACAGCATTTCAGCTGCAGATTTTTTTTCTGCAATGTGTGGATGGGATTAGCCATTTTACCACTTTGCAGGTACTGTAAAACGCCTTGTTTTTTGCTGTGACGTTTCTACTACATTGGGGCCCCGGCCTTAAATACATTTTCTAGTTCTGTGTTTACTAACATTGCAGCACATCTGCAGATCACCAGCTTCTTCCTACGTCACCTCCAATTAAAATGGGGGCAAGACCAACCTGGAATGGGTCCTCTCTTACTAGGGGATAGCTAGTCTGCCTCTGTAGTATGAATGCCCTTCACAACAGTATTTCCTGTAGCAGTAAACTAGAGGATTTCATTTTCTAACTTTAAGAAGAGACCTTGAAAGCTGTGAGAAGTTGACATACTATGAGAAGAATTTACTAACTGATGTACATCCGTTTAAGGACAAAGGTACAAATTTTGGCACCCATTATATCTATCTTTGGCTATCTTCACATAAAGGAAGAACAATAATTTTTCAATGTTGGCTCGTAGGTCGCTAGTACATACATATCATTGTGATCATCTGCTATTGACTGCAATGGCAATTTTTGGATGTTGGAATAGTTAAAAAAATAAATAAATAAAAATGTGGAAATGTATAATTGTTTCATCCATGCTGAAATCTGAACATGTCCCAATCCTTATTCTATCTGTAAGCTTTTACCACGTTATTTTAGTACTAGACCTTATACCAAAATAACAAACTTTTGCACTGATTGGTCTTCAACCTGTTTGTCTCCAATCATTGCAAAATTAGAACTCCCACCATGCCCTGGCTACCATGACAGCAGATTGAAGGGTATTGCCATAAATGGACACTTACCACCTAACCAGTTTTGAGTTTGAGTTAAATATACAAAAATAAACTTTCCAAAGAAAACTAAAACATATCAAGATGTGAAACTTTTGTGCTTAGTCATTTCACAAAAATACTTCAAATTCTCAACCTGCCTACTGGGATTTTTTCCAGAGAAGTTTTGTTTTATAAACGTTAATCCACTATCAGAATAAAAACAGTGACATATGTAGCGTGCAGCTGTGTACGGGAGAAGTCTTGTTTGATTTTCATTGCTTGGATATGATAAGAATAGTTCTGCAATATGTTTTATAATGTGAATCGTTTCTTTGCCAAATGTATAAGTTGAAATGTAATATTAAATTTAAGAAAAGTATTTAGTCATTTTATTCTTAGCAAATGTGAAAGAGGGATGTTATAAGTTATAACAAGCTGCTATTTTTTTTATATATTATGACTAAGGCCCCACGTAGCGGGCCGCAGCAATACAGCACTGTGGGAAAAAACGCAGCAGAAATGCATCGCAGTTTTTCCCGCAGCGCTTTTCCCAGAAAATCTTCCATTATACCTATAGTGAAACCGCAGCATTTCCGTAGGTATAATTGACATGCTGCAATTTCCAAAACCGCAACGGTTTTGGAAATCGCAGCATGTCCGCCATGGGTATTTTCCCGCAGTGTGGGTATGGGATTTGCTAGAATCCCATCCACTATACAGTGACTGTAAAACGCTGTGTTTTTTTCTGAGATGTTTCCGCCACAGACAAACCGCGGCATTTATGCTACCTGGGGCCCCGTTCTCTAACTGGTAAATTTTGTAACTCATACTCAGACCATCATTTTCAAATATATTCCTACATGTTACTGAAATGGGGCAAAACTATGTTCTTACTAGACTTTCATGATTTTGCAAAAAAAAAAAAAAATAATAATAATATAAAAAATGCAATAAAAACATACCCATCTTAGGGTTAAGAAATTTATGGTTAAGAAATACAACTCAAAACTTCATAAGTTTGTGACCAAAAATATTTGCAGATCACGTCAGTAAAAACATTAGTTACACAGGTTTAAGGTATTGTGGTGTTAGGGTGTCACACACTTTTATTGCTTGGTAGTGACCAAAAAATTATCAGAGGCTGCCTAGGTAACCATGAGAATTAATACAGGGAAAAAAACGAACACCTATTTTATCTTATCATTGTCATCAATGTTTCTGATAATGGATCTATTGAGAATTTTCTGTCAAAAGATAATAAGCAACCAGAGCATTGTTTAAAGATTTCAATGAGATAGATCCTTGTCAGGGATTATGAAACCTCTGCAGACTGTTTGTGAAAAGCGCTGCGGGAAAAATCGAAATGTGTTCCTGCTGCGGTTTTTCCCTAAGTGCTTTTTTGCTGCTGCCCACTACTGCTGCTGAATTAGAAACAAATCATGTTTAGTTCAATTAGATGTATATGAATGAACACAATAGTGACACCTATGGTAGTTTAATGTGTATGAGAGTGCTGAAAAGCAGTGCAGCAGCACCTAGCATATTTAGCACAGAGTAAACTGATCCTCTGGACTAACAAAATGGTGATCCTATCACAAAAACAGGTTAGTTGCAAGAAGCTACACCCACAGGCTCTTTTTCACTCACACATGAGTTTTTCTACTTTGTTGTTCCAGCATTCGGAACTAAAAGCAAGTAGTAGACTGCCAGTGAGTGAGCCTGCAGGAGCTGCTGTGCTGTATCACTTCCTCCCACTTCTCCCTCTACCTTTAGTTCATGATGAACTATATTTTTCCAGGAATGTGAACTAGATCAGGTCATTCATTTTGAAGATCAGTTCATTTTGAGCTAATAGTTCATGAAATACCCATCACTGATGGACATCCATGGAATCGGAATCACTCTGAAAATTAGAGTAACTAGTTGGGTGATACAAACTCAAGACAGAGGCAAATGAGCTAAGACCCACAAAAAAAGGATGGAATATCAAAAAATATTGCTTCATGGTATTGTATCACAAATGTCTATGTGTGCTATCCGTTGTTTGTTTTGTGAATTACAGCCTCTTCAGGTTTTTATTGAATTGACTTCATGAGAAATTGGAGCCCTTAACCAAATTTAAGCTAGGTTAAGGGTGGACATATCTGAATTTGCATATGAAGATCTGAAATATCCTACAGATAAACAAATTTACTTAGAGACTGATCACTTTTAGCTTGAACTGGAATATTATACAGAAAGAGAAATATAATTGATATGGGATTATATTGTATATAATTTTATATGTATATATTAGTCCCTTGTGAGGTAGGTTATACATTACCTAGACAGCTTGAGAACAAGGAATTTGTTTGTGTTTGCATATTATGAATTTAGTAATTTTTGCATTATGTTATAGCATTTACTTTTCCTTGTTACAAATGCCAAGCCATCTTTAAAAGGAATCATAGCATATAAACCCAGCAGATAGATAGGTTAGGGTCACCTGAATGAGATATTCAGATATCAGTGCCCCTATTGCTGAGATATTGTCCTTTTTCATATGCAAATGAACTCTTTGAAGCAATGAGATCTTTGCCATTGCTCCAAAGAGGTAAGCGGCAATGTCAACTTGCTCCAAATAGCTCATTTGCATATTGACAAAAACAGGGATATCCTAGTACAAAAGTATCTATTTATATCAGTTTGATTCAGGTGACCATAACTTGTCTATCTATGTGGTTGGGTTGATTTGATGGGTGCTGATGACAGACTCCCTTCAACTAGATTAAACTGATTCAATAGTACTTAAGTTTTGTGATATCTAGAAAGGAAATGTATCACCTATATCTTTCTCTTACTAATTAAAACATATTGTCTAATCTGTTTTTAATATTAGTCTTTGTATTAAAAATTACCTATTTTTTAATAATAATATAATATATATTAATGATATACTGTAGGAACCACCGATCACAATAGGTGATGTCACATCTCATCTCCTCCCCCCTCTTTGCACAGTAACCTCTGTGCATATTTATGGGGCAGCCATTTTGCCAGAGTAAAAATATTTGGAGATATGCTTTACAGCAGCCACATGAAGCACGGACAGAATAGTAATGTTTTTTAAACATACTCTGTGACCTGCCCAGAGGTTACTGTGCAAGGAGGGGGAGGAGGTGAGATGTGACATCGCCTATTGTGAATGGTGGTTCCTACAGTATATTATCCATCTATAGAAAAAACCTTTAAAAATATGTTTAACTTTAGTCTTAGATTTAAAAAAAAAAAAAAAGGCAATTTTTAATTACACATTATTTCAAAAGCTGTAAATAGAAGCAGATACAGGGGTAAAGGGGAGCGCAGCTGCAGCTCTCAACTTAGTGTCAATCACAATAGACAACTTAGGTTAAGGATCACAAGTGAAAGAGCCCACTACTCAGTCAGCATGGAGTGGGAAATGTACATCAACATGCACCAAATTTAAAGAAAAGGATCCAAAATATGCAGATGATACATTTTTGGATGAATTACATATAATATACATTTACACTTATACATAAGCAGTTTTATTATACATGGGCCATGTAGGATTAGATAAAAGGCTTTCTTCCTAAAACTATGCCATGCCTGTTATGATAAAAACTAAAGGGCAAGAGTTGCATTACCACATACATCCTGCAAATGCAAGTGGCACTATTTTCAGTAGAAAACTGTTTTTTGAACCTGTACAATCCCTTTAAGAATACTGGTTTTCTCTTGCCTTATTTGTAGGTACCAGATCTGTGAAAATATAACATAAGCTAACATAATCAATTTAATAACGCCTCCAGGATCAAACATTTTGCTATTTTCTCCTTCAATGCCGTTTCCCAAATTTGCATTTTTTTTTTTTTTACAAAGTCTTAAGTTTTCTGAAAAGTTGTTCTTTTAAACTGCTAACTCAATAGGAAGAGTATAATTTATGGAAGGTTCACAACAACTAACCTCTGGCACATCTACCCCATGGCAGAATGTTCCTGGAACAGGTGCAGATTCTTGTCGTAGTGAGGACCCTGAACTGATTTAGCCCATTATTATTGTAATGAGCCAAAGGCAGATGTTTAAATTTGGGGATGTGCCAGAATTGGAGGTTTTGATGGAACATCAAGCCCCTTCCTTCATGCTTTGTGGTGCATCTGGGTCAGCTGCCATTTACATTAACAGCTTTGCTTTTCCCTGAAGACTTGTCAGCTATATCACCCATCAATCGCAGTCAAATTGACAAAATAAAAGTTTACAAAAGAAACATTGTAAAGTCAAAACTTTATGTAAATGTTACATAGACAGGTCTCAAAAGAAAAAAGTGTATATTATATGATGCAATAGATACATATATATGTTTAGAATACATACATAGAATGTTATATTTATTCTCAATAGGACTTTAAAGGGAATGTATCTTCATTCTATTTTCAACCCTTTAATGATAAAGCCTATTTTGATCTTCAGCCTAATCCATATTTTTTGCTTCATATAATGCATTGAAAAATATGATTTTTTTTTGGGGGGTGGGGTAGGGGGAGTGAATAGGAAAAAATGTAATTCTTATACATTTGGGTTTTGCATTGGTTGTCTTTTGGGGTGCATTCAAGTTCACTTTTTATATCTTAATTTTTATTTTATTTATTTTTTCATGAAAATAGTTGAAAAAACATAATACAACATAGAATGAAAAAATAACAAACTAGCACTAATACCTAAAATATAACCTTTAATAATCTGATTAAAAAGTGTACAATGCACTACAAAGAAAATGATGTCTGTATTGTTGCTGCATATGGCATTAAGCAGACAACAGCACATAAGTAGCTTTCACAATATCCATAAAGCCTCTGTTTGAAAAACAGCTAAACTAAGTGTTCAATAATCAGCAGCATGTGAGTGGCTTTATCACAAGGTCAATAGAGCCCCTGTTTGAATAGATCTATCTTAAGAGGCTTAACAAAATGTAAACACAGCCCTTGTTTGTATAAAGATATCCTCTAAGAGGTTTATAACAATGTCCACACAGCCCCTGTTTGTATATAGCTATCCTCTAAGAGGCTTATCTCAAAATAAACACAGCCCCTGTTTGTTAAAGCTATCCTCTAAGAGGCTTTAGCAATGTAAACAGAGCCCCTATTTGTATAAAACTATCCTCCATAAAGCCTCTGTTTGAAAAACAGCTAAACTAAGTGTTCACTAATCAGCAGCATGTGAGTGGCTTTATCACAAGGTCAATAGAGCCCCTGTTTGAATAGATCTATCTTAAGAGGCTTAACAAAATGTAAACACAGCCCTTGTTTGTATAAAGATATCCTCTAAGAGGTTTATAACAATGTCCACACAGCCCCTGTTTGTATATAGCTATCCTCTAAGAGGCTTATCTCAAAATAAACACAGCCCCTGTTTGTTAAAGCTATCCTCTAAGAGGCTTTAGCAATGTAAACAGAGCCCCTATTTGTATAAAACTATCCTCCATAAAGCCTCTGTTTGAAAAACAGCTAAACTAAGTGTTCACTAATCAGCAGCATGTGAGTGGCTTTATCACAAGGTCAATAGAGCCCCTGTTTGAATAGATCTATCTTAAGAGGCTTAACAAAATGTAAACACAGCCCTTGTTTGTATAAAGATATCCTCTAAGAGGTTTATAACAATGTCCACACAGCCCCTGTTTGTATATAGCTATCCTCTAAGAGGCTTATCTCAAAATAAACACAGCCCCTGTTTGTTAAAGCTATCCTCTAAGAGGCTTTAGCAATGTAAACAGAGCCCCTATTTGTATAAAACTATCCTCAACGCGTTTCCCCCAGAGATAAGCAGGGTTCATCAGGAGAAGGTAAAGATAAAGATAATATCAAGCTTACTGAGATAATTTGCAGTAATAACTGCAGTTCCCAGTGTCCTGATGGTGGACACTGGTACTAAGAGAGCCGACTGCAGGAGATGATACATTAAAATCAGCAATCCAAGAGTATGGGTGAAGAACAGGCTGAAGGTGGCCATGGTCATAGTTTTATGTTTTGAATCAATCAATTTTTGTTTCTTATTTTACTTGATAATTATTAGTCTACCCGTTATTTGACCCAGCAGCCTGATATAAATATTTCCAGTCAATACCACCCTCATTATGAGTAGACGTTGAGTCTTCCTTGTTATTTTTACTTAACAATTTGGCAATAAGCAACACATCTACAACTTAATCAATAGTGAATAGTGCAAACTGATCAATAATACTGAATAATAATTGTAGACTTTGTTACTGTTTATAGATAAAAAATGACAAGAAATATAGGAACAGGCCCATATCGCTTTTAATTGTATGTTGTAGTTGCAAGATCACATATCTCTTACACCAGTATAAATTTTATACTTGTTAATTTAAACAAATTAGCAGAATATGAAGCGTCTAACAAAAAGTAAGCAGAGGTGAATGGAAAGGTGCAAATATTATTTTTCTTTTGTCCTGAGAGATGAATATTTTGTCTATTTTAGTTATTCATGAGCTAGACACTGTTATAAATATCTACCAACAAGGATAAAAATTAATTTGTGACAATCAATAATGATATTGAGCAGAACCTTCTAGAACCTCACTTACAATGAGTTTAATAGTTACATTTTAGAATAAATATACAGTATATTGACTAAATCAAAGTTAATGTTCCAATCCCTACTCGCACCACAACACAATCATATGCAGTCCTGTCCTCAGTAACATAATCACAAGTGGACAGGTCAGAGCCTAGTAAGAGGTTAGAACACCCATCTACTAAAAAACATTGGGCTACCAGTGCCCATTTATCCATGAGTCTGCTGCCAAGCACATAATGACAGTGCCCTATCTTCATTGTCTTACTAATCATAATCACATCCACAAACAGGTCACTGTCTTACACAAAATCAGCACACTCCTCTCCTGCTGTTCTCATCATTCCTATTATCTTACTGTCTACAGTGTCTTCAGTCCCTGCCCCTTCATAGCTTTATCCTCATACTTATCTCGTGAGTGGACATGTTACTGCCCCCTACACAACAGGTCACTCATCTCCTGCTGCTCTTGTTCTGTCCGGGATCTGCTTGGTTATATAAGATTCTATTCCCATCTAATCCATGACCTGCCCATGTTACATGCAGCCCTGTTCTTACAAATTTAATCATATAACTAGACAGGTCGCTGCATCAGAGAGAATCGGTATACTCTTCTTACTTCTAGAAGTATTCTTTAAGAGAACCTCTGGGGAAAAGGTTGTTAATGTTGCCTTTTGTTGAAAGAAAGATATTTACTCGGCCCCAAAGTTATACTTACAATTCCCTCCACAGGGAAGGAGCTTGCCCACATGAAGAGTCCCATGCATTTGATGAACAGTTGGATCAAGTAAGCACAATTATTTGAGGTTGGTTTCCCAAGAGGGTCACTTTAAGATTTATTTGAACAGAAGATGTTCTATTTCCTCTCATGTTCAAAGATGGTTACAAAATGACAAACAGAAGATGAAGAAAAATAGCAAGAAGGCACTTGAAGAAGACATCCTTAAAATAACCCTACGCCTCTTTTGCTAGGGCAGACAGCTAGATAAATTGTGAAGAAACAGACAAGAGCAAAGATGGAAGACATTTCCTCTATACTGAAAGGTTACCATATTATATCGACACACAGAAAGATATTTCTCATTTGAACCTCATGCATTGTCTTCATCTCCTAATGTTTAAAGCTTTTTCCATAATGGCTGTCTGCAACTTTTAATGATATTATTCTGTCAATGAGAGCCAGAGGGGAAGCCGTTTGTCTTTGTTTTCTATCTACAATAACAGCACAGAGATCACTACAGTGCTTGATTTATTAACAATGCGATTTTACAAGCCAGCCAGTATTGATAAATGAGTGCAATTTTATAGACCAAAATCAATACCCTTTAATCGAGTCAAATCTGAGCAAATTAAATTAAACTAAGATTTCAAAAAAGCCTCGAGTAAAACAAGTGAAATGATATAAAACCTAACACGTCTGCAATGGCTGTTTTGGGAGATAGGAAAGGACTTCCTCGCTTATTTTTGGGTGTAAGAACGTAACCTGTGATGAAGTACGCACACTGCTTAATATTAACTTCAGAATGTTGCAATATATTGAAGGGATGCTCAAAAGCATGCAATGAAGCACAACAAATAATATTAGTTGTTTTATATTCAGATGTTGACACTAATTTAAAAAAAATAAACATTTTTTTTTAAAAGGAATTTTTAAAAAATTATCACATTAGAATTTTTTGTCATAACAAATCTTTATCTATATAGGCTACAAGGACCTACAATACTCTGGAAAAACCTTTGTCCCCTTAAAAATTTCTTTTGTTTTTGCACGTTTGTCACACTTAAAGGGGTATACCTGTCTCAAGGATCCTATCTATGCTGCTAGCTTTTGTAAATTCGAGAGTTTTAGCAATGCTGCTTCATTTGCCTGCTATGTGAAATTATTCCTCTCCATTATTTACACATCATTGTCAAGGCACCCAGCCTGTTATCTGATCCAGGGCGGATTACGTGACTCACTGCTCTCTGGAGTGGAGGGGGGTGGAATTCTCTGTATTATTTTGAGAGCTGTTTATCTTCTGCTCTGCTGTTTGGATAATCACTCCAGCTAATTGCAGTTTGCTTATAAAGGCTCAGATAGTGTTTGTCATCGCTCTGTGAAAGCACAAAATAACATTGAGTTTACTGCAAGTCCATTGTCTGTCCTGAGAGCATGTATAAGTATTTTTCTCTCCAAACTTGTGTAATGTAACATACATTTAATGCGCTTATTACTTGATCTGCATTATTATAGATTTCTAGTAATAATAATAAATCATGTCTCATAGTATAGGCAATGGTAAAGGCAATATCTACTGAGTTACTTTTTAGTGTCCTGTGGATCAAACAGGCAAAGCCCACCAGCTTGCTGAAGAATACAGGAGGTGAGAAAAAGACAACAAGCAAACTGGTGAGAGAGGGAGATGGGAAAACTCCTTTAAATGTTTCAGATTATAAAACAATTTTGAATATCAGGCAAAGATAACCTAAATAAATACAAAAGGCAGTTTTTGAATGATTTAATTTATTAACGGAAAAAGCTATCCCAAACAACCTGGCCTAATGTGAAAAAATAAACACCTCCACCTCCCCTGCCCCCAGAAATTAACTGTGATTAACCACATTGTTTTGGAAAGCTGAGTTATATTTCACTAGCCAGACACAGATCTGATTACTGCCAGAAATGTAGAATAAAGAAGTCACTTAAAACCTGTCAGACAACATGAAGTAGGCTAAAAGATCTCAAAAAGCAATATATTATCCCCCTGATCTGAAGAAATTCAAGAACAGATGAGAAACAAAGTCATTCACATCTATCAGTCTGAAAAAAGTTACAAAGCCATTTCTAAGGCTTTCAGACACCAGTGAACCAAATGAGAAAACATAGAACAGTGGTGAACCTTCCTAGGAGTGGCCAACCTACCAAAATTACTCTAAGAGTGCATTGACAACTCATCCAGGAGGTTATAAAAGAACCCAGAACCACATCTAAAGTACTGCAGACCTCACTTGCTTCAGTTAAGGTCAGTGTTCATGATTCAACAAGAAACTGGGCAAAAATGATATCCATGGGAGAGTTCAAAGGAGAAAACCACTGCTGACCAAAAAGAACACAAAGGTCCATCTCACATTTGCCAAAAAACATCTTGATAATCGCCAAGACATTTGGGATAATATTGTGTGGACTGACTAGACAAAAGTGGAACCTTTTGGAAGGTGTTTGTCCCATTACAAACTAGCACAACATTTCAGAAAAAGAACATCTTAGCATCCAACGTGGCTGAATTAAAACAATTCTGCAAAGAAGAGTGAGCCAAAATTCCTCTGCAGAGATGTGAAAGACTCAGTGCCAATGCTTGATTGTAGTTGTTGTCGCCAAGGGTAAGATTGGTTTGAATAGCTTTTATCCCTTAATAAATGAAAACATTATTGATAAACTGCATTTTGTATGCAAAAACAAAAGAAATCTGTAAGGGGGCAGATACTTTTTTTTTTACAGCAAATTTGTGAGGACAGCTTCTATGATGTTTAACCTGGTGTTTCACTTATGTATTATGGACAGACCAGGTGGCTGGTTGGAAAGGGTTCATTTACACAGCGGAAATGCAAAAGGAATTGTCTCATTAGATTGAGATGAATGGACCTAATAATCTGAATGGCTCAAGCCATGGATTCTGCGGATGAATCAGCCACGGAATCCACGGCAAGATTGAGCAGGACGCTTATTTTTTGCAGTCCTGCTACGATCTCTGTCTCCCATTGAATACAATGTGAGGCAGAATCAGGGCGGAATTTGGCACTGATTTTCACCATGTGAACAAACTCTAAAACTACGTCCATAAAATACTATTATAATACAAGGTCTGATTGTCAGTTTTTGTAGACACTGGATGTGAGCAAAACCCTTGAGAGGTTGCAGTCCACAAAAGAACCACTGGGTGGCCATAACTGGTGGGAAATTCTCTACACCTGTTTTCTGGCATAAAACAGTCATAAACCTCAAATTTGCAACTTATTAAATGCCAGGTGCAACACAAATTGGCACAACTGTCATTATTACACCAATTAGGGGTGATGGAAAGGGTCCCTAGAGTCGAGGCTGTGTGTCCTCATCAGATTTATTATCATTTACATCAGAAAACTTGCATAAATCAAATCTACACCAGCTATGAGGGTGTGTTTGATTTATGACAAATCAGGCTCAAACTCTGCCAGTACAGGAGATATAAAGTATTCATAATGCTGGTCTTCATAAATCTCCCCTATAGACATATATAGACCTTGTGACATGGTATTGTGAAATCATGTTGTTCTAAAAAACTGGGAATCTTGTGATAGATACACAGGAGTCTATGTAGAGGGGAGAGGGTGTAGGTTGTTAATTGATTTATTGCCTCTTTTGTGCAGTGGTAGAGTCTTATCTTGAAACACAGCGGTGTTAAAAGAGTTCTTTGAAACACAGTACAGCACAGTTTAGCAGCTCCAGCTATTTATGCGCAGCCTCATCCCCCTCCCCTCTCCATAAATTCTATGTAAAGAGTAGCTCAGTTTGATAGGAAACATAAGGAAATATATTACTTTAATAAGATATTACATTGTTTCTTATATTCACATGCACTATTCATTTATCAAAAATTGTTCTACAATTGGAGGTATGCTTTAACTGAGCTCCACTTTGGTCAGGGCCGGCGTTAGGAGGGTAGCAAACTGGGCAATTGTCCAGGGCCCCGACTCCAAAGGGGCCCCCGGGATCCGGAGCCTGATGACTCCGGATCCCGGAGTCAGGACCTGCCATATCGATAACAGAAAGGGAAGCAGCGTCATGTGCCGCAGGACCCCTTTCCGAGGTGAGTAAAAAAAACAAACATTTTTACTCAGCTGTCCTTGCGTCCGATGTCATCTACTGCCGTTCCGGACACCACTGCTGAGGCCGAGGCGATCACGTGGGGCGTGCCTCACGTAACCGCTGAGGCCCAATTACAGGCTTCATGTGCACAATGCGTGACGTCAGCCGCAGAGAAGAGGAAGCGCCGGCAGGGATAGCAGAGCAGCGCGAGGAGGCCCAGGAGAGGTAAGACAAGGTAAGTATAACTGTTTGTTATTTTCCCTCACCTCCCCCGGGCCTTCGATAATTATACTCTGGGGTCTGAAGAGAGCATGTTATATTCTCTGGGGCTACTTTGGAGCATTATACTGAGGGGGCCCCTCTGGACAGCATATTATACTCTGTGTGGCCACTGTGGAGCATTATACTGTGGGGGGGACCCTCTGTAGAGCATATTATACTGTTTTGGGCCACTGTGGAGCATTATACTGGGGAACCTCTCTGGGCAGTATATTATACTGTGTAGAGGCCATTCTGGAGTATATTATACTCCGTGGGGCCTACTGTGGAGCATTATACTAGGAGAAAACTCTGGGGAGCATAATATATTGCGTGGGGCCACTGTGGAGCAAAATACTAGGGGGACACTATGGAGCATTGTACTAGAGGGGGTCTCTGGGGAGCATATTATACTATGGGCCACTATGGAGCTTTATACTGGGGGAAGGGGCAGTGTGGGGAGCCTGTTATACTGTGTGGGGCCACTGTGGAGTTTATTATATTATGTGGGGCTTCTCGGAAGCATATTATACTCTGTGGGGCCATTGTAGAGAAATATACTGGGGGGGACTGTGGGGAGCATATTATACTGTGAGGGACCACTGTGGAGCATTATATTGGGGGAACCCCTCTGGGCAGTATATTAGGGTGGGTTACTATATATAATTGGGAAACTTAAATATGAGGGGGCTATTATAAGGGGGAACTATTATTTATAAGATGGGCTATTATTTATAAGGGGAATTATTATAGATAAGGCATCCATTATAAGGGGGAACTATTATTTATAAGAGGGGAACTATTTATAAGGGGGGTATAATTGTCAAGTGGGCTTATTTATAAAGGGAGCTATTAGTGATAATGGGGACTATTATTTATAAAGGTAACTATTATTTGTGAGGGGGCTATTATTTACAAGGAAGCAGTATTATTTTTATGGGGTGACTTACTGATAAGGGGGAATATTACTGATACAGGGCACTATTTATCATTTATAATGGAGCTATTACTGATAAGGGTGTAATATTATTTATAAGCAAGGACTATTATTTATAAGGAGGTGCTATAATAACTGATAACTGGGTGAAAAAATCTAGCCTTAGGCCGGGACGTCACGTTGAGAAAACGCTGCGTTTTGGCCGTGGTGGAAATGCCGCAGCAAAAAACGCTATGTTTAACAGTACCTGCAAAGTGAATGAGATTCTGGCTAATCCCATCCACACACTGCAGAAAAAAATCCGCAGTGGAAATGCCGCCATTTCAAAAACGTCAGCGTTTTTGCAAATCGTAACATGTCAATTATACCTGGCATTTTCCAAATAGGTATAATAGAAGCAGAAAGTCAGCAGAGGAAAACTCTGCGGACTTACTGTGAAGAACGCTGTGGAAAAAAACGTGATGCGTTTCCACCGCGTTTTTTTCCACAGCGTTTTTTCCAGTAAGTCGCTGGATGGTGCCTTAGCCTTAAAAAAGAATTTGCATTTGCCTAAGGGATAGTAAATGAGGTTCTCCTTTCAGTGTACTTTTCCTTAGCTATCTGGATTTTTCAATTTTCCTCTCTTTTGTGTTCTCCCATCTTATACATTATTCTGTTTTTAATTTTCTATTTATTGCTTTACTTTTGATCGTTTTGGGTTCACATCTTACAATGCAAGATGCCAACTGCCTTGTTTCACATACAACCTTCATTCATGCATTGTAACATCTGATAGCATCGGCTGTATTGTCCTACTGTATATTACCTGTTGTGTTTCTGAATTTTTGTACTACAGGCTCTGCTACCCCAAATTTGGAGGGTAATATCAAAGGGAAGCCAGCCCTGAACACAGACTATTGATAACAGTAACATAACACGTAGCAAGAATACCATGAAAAGATGTTGATTGTCCTTGTCTGTCATAGGTTGTCTGTCCTCTTTTTCCTTATACAGTGCCGTAAATACCGGGGTAGGACCTTAGGGGGCCTGTCGGGCCCCTGATGCTTTTTTTTTCTTAATGATAGACTGTTACCTGCTGGAATAACCCCAGCAGATAACGGGCCCTATTTACTTACTGATCCCTGTTCCTGCTCACAGCCGCCTTCGCTTCCACTTCTACGTCCCATATCATATCACTGGGGCCCCCTGGAAGGCAGAAGGGGAAGCGGAGTCGGTTGTGAGCAGGAGTAGGGATTGATAAGAGAGGCCGCAGGCCCGCGAACCCCAACATAATAGTGTGTGTGCGGGGGCCACTGTGGGGCATAATAGTGTGTGTTCAGGGGCCACGGTAGGACATAATACTGTGTGCTGGGGCCACTGTGGGACATTATACTGTGTGGAGGGGTCGCTGTGGGACATTATACTGTATGAAGGGGTCACTATGGGACATTATACTGTGTGGAGGGGCCGCTTTGGGACATTATAGTGTGTGTAAATGGAGCATTATACTGTGTGGAGGCCAGGAAAGGGGGCGCTATGCCGTGGGGGGGCCCCAAGTCAAAAGTTTGCTTGGGGGACCCAGTCTTTGCTAGTTACACCACTGTCTGCACTAATATAACATTAGGGGTTGCACAAGGTTAGAAAAAGATGGTGACTTCTTTCAGATACAGCACTACATGTGTGCATTGGTTGTTTCTGGTATTGCAGCTCAGCCCTATTCTGTTTTATAAAGGTTAGGTGCAATACCACAAACAAACTGTAGACAGGTGGGGCTCTGATTCTGGAAAAAGCAGCCATGTTCTTTTTATCTTGTATAAACCCTTTAAAGGGGTTGTGCTGGGGGTCCAACAGGGACCCAGTGAGCAGGAGGATGAGGGACCGAACGTCCCGATAAAGCCTCCATATGAATAGAGCACCAGTGTGCTTGCGTGACTAGCACTTCATTCACTTCTGTGGGGTTAAGGGCGCTGCAGGAAATTACAGTCCGGCAGCCCCATACCAGTGAATGTAGCACCGGTCATCTAAGCGCACAGGCGCTCCATTTACAAGAAGGCTTAAAGGAGACTTTCAGTCCCCCATCCTTCTGATTACTAGGAGCCAGGCGGTCGGGCCCCCTAGTGATTGGACACTTATCCCCTGTCAGTGGATAGGAGATAAGTGTCCTTAATGGTTGTTACTCTGTCCCTCCCCCTTGCTTTACAATGTAGGTTGGAACTTTCCTTACTAATTATTTAGTTGATCCTGACGCCAACCTAAATCGTTCCTCCAGCTGGATCATATGGGTATTCCCATCTCATAAATAGATGACATATAACTTGGTTTATGATCTGTGGTGGTCTGATCACTGGCACCCCCACCAAGAATTAAGAGTCTTCAGTGCTTATTTAGTACTATGTCCCCTTCACAACTACCAGGCTGTGACTTCAGTAGGACATCCCTGCAGTACCTATAGTCGCTGCTACACATCATATGGCGGGTGAGCAGCACAGCTCCTGGCATATAAACATTCCTGGACACTGTGGTGTCCCACAACAGCTGATCTGGGGATAGATCATCAATATTTGCAAGGTGAATAACCCCTTTACTAGACCCATGCATGATACTTGTTGGGCATTGGACAGTTGACTGTTGCCCATCGTGCAAAAGGCTCCCTCTTTTGAAAGTGAGTCTGTATGTAGTGAACTGTTACTGAATAATTTACTGACAGCTATATTGTGAAGTTATGTGCTCCCACTGGAGCCTGGCCTCTTTGAAGCATGGAGTTATATATATTTAGAGAACTGGATTTAACCCAGTTATTCCAAAAATTTTGTGTTTGACCCAAACTTGAAACATTTGGAGTTTGTTACCCATGCTGGAGGCCCAGGGGAGGTGTGTAAAAATAATAAACTGTTATACTCACCTTCTCTCACCTCTCCTGAGCATCCTTGTGGGATCCGGCAATCCCGCTGCAGTTTATGGGATCTTCAGGAGTCTGCAGGTAACTTTTTTCAGAGGATGGGCTCTCTGATGTTCGGATCCCCCGGTAGATCCGAACAGTGTCGGCCTGGAATGTCTAGGGCCCACCAGTGAAATTGTTTCTAGGGGCCCACCATCAGGACCCCTGCAGATCAGCGGTACCGAGACAGGGCAGCTAAAGGTAATAACATGCCAGGAGCCATGCTGCTCACCCACTATACCATGTTCGCCACTGCACTACCTAAACCTACTGCTACACCTTGTATGGCAAGTGAACAGCATGGCTCCAAGAATTGTTACCTTTACCTGTAGCTGCACTGTCCTGGAAAAGCTGATCTGCAGAGGTCCTGGCTGTTGTATCATCGCAGATGTAATATTGATGGCCTATCTTAAGGACAGGCCATCAATATTAGAAAGATGGATAAATCCTTTAAAGAGGTTGTCCAGGAATTGGAGCAACCCATGTGGCTGGCGGGAGATGTAATGTAAAAAATAAGTAAATTAAAAAGCATACTCACCTGTCCCCGGCGCTCCGTTGTCCGATGCCAGTGTCCATTCAGTCTCATGCCGGTGACTCCTTGCTGGGCGTCCTGCACCCCATGTGACCGCTAAGACCAATTACAGTGCTGGCCAAAAGTATTGGCACCCCTGCAATTCTGTCAGATAATACTCAATTTCTTCCAGAAAATGATTGCAATCACAAATGCTTTGGTAATAATATATTCATTTAATTTGTCTTCAATGGAAAACCACAAAAAGAATTGTCAAAAAGCCAAATTGGATATAATTCCACACCAAACTTAAAAAGGGGGTGGACAAAAGTATTGACACCCTTTGAAAAATCATGTGATGCTTCTCTAATTTGTGTAATTAACAGCACCTGTTACTTACCTGTGGCACATAACAGGTGGTGGCAATAACTAAATCACACTTGCAGCCAGTTGAAATGGATTAAAGTTGACTCAACCTCTGTCCTGTGTCCTTGTGTGTACCACATTGAGCATGGAGAAAAGAAAGAAGACCAAAGAACTGTCTGAGGACTTGAGAAGCAAAATTGTGAGGGAGCATGAGCAATCTCAAGGCTACAAGTCCATTTCCAAAGACCTGAATGTTCCTGTGTCTACTGTGCGCAGTGTCATCAAGAAGTTTAAAGTCCATGGAACTGTGGCTAACCTCCCTAGATGTGGACGGAAAAGAAAAATTGACGAGAGATTTCAACGAAAGATTGTGCGGATGGTGGCTAAAGAACCTCGAACAAACATCCAAAAAAGTTCTAGCTGCCTTGCAGTCCGAGGGTACAACAGTGTCAACCCGTACTATCCGTCGGCGTCTGAATGAAAAGGGACTCTATGGTAGGATACCCAGGAAGACCGCACTTCTGACCCAGAGACATAAAAAAGCCCCCCCGGCAGGTGCCCCCCAAAACCCCCCAAAAACCCAAAACTTTTTGGAAGAATGTTCTCTGGTCAGATGAGACAAAAGTAGAGCTTTTTGGAAAAGGCATCAACATAGAGTTTACAGGGAAAAAAAAGAGGCCTTCAAAGAAAAGAACACGGTCCCTACAGTCAAACATGGCGGAGGTTCCCTGATGTTTTGGGGTTGCTTTGCTGCCTCTGGCACTGGACTGCTTGACCGTGTGCATGGCATTATGAAGTCTGAAGACTACCAACAAATTTTGCAGCATAATGTAGGGCCCAGTGTGAGAAAGCTGGGTCTCCCTCAGAGGTCATGGGTCTTCCAGCAGGACAATGACCCAAAACACACTTTAAAAAGTACTAGAAAATGGTTTGAGAGAAAGCACTGGAGACTTCTAAAATGGCCAGCAATGAGGTCCAGCCTTAATCCCCAAAAACCCCCCTGGGGGGATCTCAAAATGGCGGTTTGGGGAAGGCACCCTTCAAATCTCAGGGACCTGGAGAAATTTGCCAAAGAAGAATGGTCTAAAATTCCAGCAGAGCATTGTAAGAAACTCATTGATGGTTACCGGAAGCGGTTGTTCGCAGTTATTATGTCTAAAGGCTGTGCTACCACGTATTAGGCTGAGGGTGCCAATACTTTTGTCCGGCCCATTTTTGGAGTTTTGTGTAAAATGATCAATAGTTTGACTTTTTTTTCATTCTCTTTTGTGTTTTTTCATTGCAAGCAAAATAAATGAAGATATTATTACCAAAGCATTTGTGATTGCAATCATTTTCTGGAAGAAATTGGGTATTATCTGACAGAATTGCAGGGGTGCCAATACTTTTGGCCAGCACTGTAGGTACAGAATTTCCAGAAATGAGGCGCCGCCATGAGACCAAAGAGACACAGGCAGGGGACAACGGGGTGCTGGGGACAGGTGAGTATGCTTTTTTTTTTAAAATTTTCTTATTTTTACACCTTCCTGGCGGCCGCCACAGTGGTTGCTCCAGTTTATGGACAACCTTTTTTAAGAGGTTGTCTGGGCCAAATTTTTCTATGGTCACTTCACTGGTCCCTCATACTGTATGGGGAACAGTGATGGGGTCATTATATTGTGTGAGAGCAGTTATGGGGGCTAACATCCTGTGGGGGGGACATTAAACTGTGTGGGGCATATTAAAGGGGTTGTCCAGGGTTAATCTTTTTTATGGCCTATGCTCAGGATAGGCCATAAATACCTGATCGGTAGTGGGCTGACACACGGCCCCATCAGCTGTTTGGAGCCACTTCTGGAGCCCGTTCTGTATACAACACAGGGCCGGAAGCAGAAAGCTCCATCCGCTGTATAGCAGCCGGCCACTTCACTGCAGCTCAGCTCCTACTGACTTCAATAAGTGCTGAGATACAGTGAAGGTGCCCAGCCCCTATACAGTGGACAGAGCTTTCTGCTTCTGGCCCTATATTGTGTACAGGACGGGCATCAAAAGTGGCTCCATACAGCTGATTGGTCCGGGGTCAGCCCCCTACAGATCAGGTATCTATGGCCTATCCTGAGGATAGACCATAACAAATTATGCCTGGACAACCCCTTTAATATACCCCCCAGGACCTCCACACTTTAAAGAGATTGTCCAGTATAATTTTTTTTTTCTTTTTTATAATTAGTCCGGGGGGAGGTGAATCCCCCCCTACCCCCCCCCCCCAAAAAAAAAAAAAAACATACTAAATATACTCACCTGGTTCCAGTGCTCCGGTGTCCTCCCAGCACGGTCCGGTCCTGAAGCTCTGCTGTCTTCTTTTTGCCGGCTGTGACGTCCCAGGTCCCTTCCCTTAGGTCGCTGATTGGCCTCAGGGGTCATGTGACGTCACAGGTAGTCATGTGTAGAGGGAACTTCAGCTGGAAGAAAACAACAGAACTGCAGGACCGAACTGCGCTGGGAGAGACTGGGGACAGGAAAGAAAGTTTGGGGGGTTTTTTGTTTTGTTTTTTTCACCTGCCCCGGCGTAATTAAAAAAATCAGTGCTATTACTATAGCAGACTCAGACCCCAGAGTATAATAATCGGAGGCCCAGGGAAGGTGATTAAAAATAACAAACATTCATACTTAACTTGCCTTACTTTTACTTATCATCCTCACTCCATCCTGTCGTCTTCAGCGTCTTCAGGCCCTTTTCCGACATCGCTGCTGAGGCCTATGATTGGGTCTCAGCGGTCACGTGGGGGCGCACTGACATCATTACGCAGCCGCGCTCCATGTGACCGCTGGGGCCTAATCACAGGCCTCAGTCACATGACGGAAGAGCGTCGGAGAGAATGCTGTGCCCAGGAGAGGTGAGAATATATATTTATTATTTTCAGTCACCTCCCCTGGGTGCCCTGCCCTGCCATCTATTGGAAAGGGGCCTGCAATATGCCAGGGTCCCTTTCCAATAACAGTATGTATAGCGTTCGGGGAAACAGGCTTTCCCCGACCGCTATCATAGTGGTCCGGGGCCCCGGCCATCTCCAGCTAGCCAAGGGCAACATACCCCGTCGAGCCCAGTCGCATCCCCCTGCGACCGCGATTGTTACGCCCCTGACCAATGCACCCGCATTGGTAACATGAGGACAAATAGTCGGGGCTTGGGGCCCACCGGTGGATTCACTGGTTCCCCAGTGGGCCAGTCCGACCCTGGATCCGAACGATGGAGAGCCCAGCACAAGTGTGAACCTAGCCTTAGTTGAAAATTGACCCTATGGCTATTCTTTACTACGACTTACTTCTCCAGACTTTTGTTAACTCTGTTCCACTGTTATGTCTAACGTTCACCTTCTGATATGTGTTCTATATTCTACTGTGAATAAAATATGGTTATATGAGATCTTCAAAGCATTTCCTCTTATTTTCTTTACATTTTAACACCATCCCAACTTTTTTGGAATTGAGGTTTTATTAAGACGCTTGTATCCTTTACACAATTTGGCTCCAATTACTCCAATTATCTCCTTTACTTAGACTGGCTTAAGATATACCACCAGTCTTAGTAGATGTGGGCCGTTGTTGGGTAGAGTGGTCTTTGCTGAGTGGGGTCTCCTTCCAAGTTTTGTTATGGGGCCCTGTGGATATGAAGCCTCTTTAGTCAGTTTCCTATTATTATACAAGTCCCCCTGGCTCTCCTGTGCTCAGTCGCTCTTGTGGACTCTTCAGTCTTCTTTCAGGTAGGATGTTGTGAATAGATGTGAGGACACTTACAATGTCATTGCCCCCCATCAGGGAGACTGAACCCCATAACACTTGTAATGTAACCTGGGACAGGAGATGACATTATGGTATCACCATGACTAGAATTATGAGTGATCTGCTCACTGTATATGGCACCCCCTATAGTCCCCTGTCCTACAGCAGCTGCCGCTATATATATATATATGAGATGATACACTTTATTACTGTGTAGGGAACTGCCATTTCTACTAGTATATAATGTATCTGGCTTCTTTGCCCCTGCAGTTTGGCTTCGGAGACCCCAGGCATTTAGTGCAAGTTTTGTTTTGTAAATACAGTGAGTCAGACACATGTGAGGCAGAGCTGCTGGGGGGAGAGATGTGAGCAGAGCTGCTGGGACAGACATGTTATGTCTGGGGGAGTCTAAGAGCCACTTGTTCCTCTTTACTTCACAGTATATACTTACCCCCTATATACTCACAGGACCTAGCTAGTAACCGTAGTTAGGGATCCATATATATATATAGTTCAGGGCAGTGATAGGTTAGGCTTCCGAAGGCCAACTAGCTAGTTAGAGGCCCGGTGGCACTAGTAGTTTAGCTGGCAGGTTAAGGACTCAGTGTTAGGGTAGTCAGGCCTGCATCTACTGCCGTCACCGTCGCCCTGTTTGCTGCCTGTGAAGAATCTCACCATCATCATCATCTCCTGATCGGCTGTCTGTCATCTCCTGGAAGAATCCGAGGATCCACAGTCATCCACAGGGGCCCCTGCATCTCTTCTGTTGCCTGGAGGTATTGTGCACTGGACTCTTGCTATATATCTATATATATACCCGGGTATATAACCTAAGACGGTTGAGGACTTGCTGGTTGTTGTAGTACTGCTGTGTTCTGAGTATATTGTATGTATGTATTATTACCCTGTTGATTCTTATAAAGCTACTGTTATAACCTTATGTGGTATCTGTATGTATTCTTCAGACTGTGAGATTAGTACAGTGATCCTTGTTAAGGCTACTAACTGTATTTCATGGGTAAGTCCCAGGAAGAGATCCTCCCTGTAATACAGAGGCTCTATCCTGGGTGGAGGCACTGATATATTTCATATATGTTCCCACTCTTCCCTTCAGCGAAGGCTTCAGGTCCCATTATACACACAGGTCAGCGCCAGAGTCTGTTGCGGGAGGGATAATACTCATACCCCCCCCCAAATAGGGCTACATTTGGAGGCACTGCTGAGATTTAGAAGTGGGAATAATCATTGATATGGAGAAGCGATATAGCTCAGAGGGGAACCTCCCACTAGCTACTACATGGGATTACCGACCGCCTGTTCCTCCCCTGGTTCAGGTAAAGGAAGAACCCCGCTCAGCCAGTTACCCCCCAGTATGGCCGTCGCTAGCAGTTCCTCTAGTGACAGTGCTATTAGCACTTTAGCCAGGCTGACTGAAATGTTAGCTCAGGGCCTGCAGGCCACTCACTACAAGAAACTAAAAGTATTCTCTGGTAATGTCCCAGTACCACAAGGGGAGGAAAACTTTGAGATATGGAAAGAACATACTCTCCAATGCCTGAAGGAATGGTCTTGCTCTGAAGAAGGCAAGCGGCAGCGTATCAGTGAAAGTTTGCGGTCTCCTGCTGCAGAATTGATCCGCTTGTACAGAGACTCTCATGAAGGAGTGAGTGCATTGGACTATATACAAGTACTGTCTGATCACTTTGAGCCATACTATGACCTTTCCCAGATGGTTGCTGATTACCGAATGGTTCGTCAAAAAGAAGGGGAAAATGTCTCTACTTTTATTAACCGTTTACAGCTACTTCTTTCACGTCTGGTGTACCACGCAGCTATATCTACTTCAGAGGTAGACGCTATGAGAACCAGTCAGTTGGTGAGAGGGTTACAACCTCATCATCCTCTTGCTCAAGTACTCAAGGTCTTACTATCTGATAGAGTCCTTCCATTTCCTGACTTAATGAAGTTAGTGAAGAAACAAGAAGCTGACATTAGTTTTAGTACCCCTAAGAAAGCGAAAAGCATCTCTAAAGAAGATGTTGTTCCTAATTCAAACAAGGACAAACCAGCGGAGCGGTCAGAACTTAGACAGTCCGCCACTCCACCCACTGCCACTCAACGGAGGAAGGATGCTAGAACCTGTTATAAATGTGGTCAGACGGGCCATACTGCCAGACAGTGTACGGAGGACAGTGAGGGATTGGGGACACAGTGCTGTCTTCTCTATTCAGAATCAAAGACACCAAAGGAAGGCGGGCCGAGTAAATACCAGAGGCGCTATCGCGGGCTCCAGGTCCGTTGTCAAAGTCACTGTCAATGGTCATGCCGCTCCTGCCCTGTTTGATACAGGATCTCAAGTGACCCTGATTTATCGCTCGTTCTACCAAAAGTATCTGAGGGATATACCTCTTCAGTCTACAGGACAAATGAAATTGT